>JASDDO010000018.1:33396159-34596159 GCA_030015575.1 Agapanthus africanus | reverse complement strand
ACGTTAAGGTAAAGAGCAACCAGATAGCATACTATCATGTCGAGCAAGAAAGTCCTCCCTATATATGTCCAAGCATCCACTACAATATACATCCTATGTATAGTAATGGCCTCTAGGGCATACATATAACTAACAATGGGTTAGTGCTAGTAGGCCTTAGTGGTGACCCTAAACCCCCCTATGATCTTAGGAAACCCAATTCTATTTGAAACAAACCAAGTTTACTGAAAACAGAAACTTTCCATGTCGGTTTGTGAGGAAATTGAGTGTGCAGAGAAATCTGGGATGACCCGGGAATTTTACGAGATAAGCAAACAACCCCAGCAGGCTAGAATTGACCCTAGGAACCCACTGTAGGAAAACGAGACCCTAATTCCCCTGGAAAACCGGCCTTGCCGAAATTTGGCTTAGTGTGGCCGGCCCCTCTGAGGTGATAGGTGCCCAAGTTGCCCCCATAGCTCATATAGACCCTATATATCATCCCAGTGTTGTTTGCTTACTTTGTTTTGACCTGAACAGAAATCTGGGACCTCTTTTCTGTGTTGCTGCCTTGTTTTTCATGATGTTTATGGATTTGAGTTTTGATATTTGGTATTGTATTCGATTATTTGACATTTGTATGTCTATATCGATTGATATTGGTTGAATTGCGAGATGTAGACCATAGGTTTTGAGCTATGGGTGATTCGTGCGACATTTTGGTTTTTGTGTGTGATTTCGTTTACGATGCTATATATATGATATGTAGGTACCCCACGTGGACTTTGAGACGACGAGGATGAGCGTGGCGTCATCGACTCCAGAAAGCGCAGATCAGGTGAGTAGATATATATCTATGGGGAGAAGTCGGGTGGATGGCGTATAGTACCCCCGCAAAGTTGTAAGGAATGTTGTGATATGATATTGATATGCATTTATATGTTATGGAGAGATTTGAACACTTAGCAAGAAAAGGTTAGGAGATCATGAGTTAGTGTTAGCGAGATTTGAGGAAAATGATTTAGTTGATTTCATAGTCGCGAAACCTAGAGTAACGTTGTTACACATACACATACACGCACGGGATAGGGTTTTGGGTGTATGTGTTATATGTTTATAGATAGATGTGGATGCGTGGATTGATATATACATATACATATACATATACACGGATGATTGAGGATGTTATATGATGCTTGGGAATGAGTCGATATGATCGGGCATGATGCCGTGAGATATTGAATATGTGATCGAGATATGTCATGATATTATAGCGGATCGTTAGGCGACGATACCTTGTGGATGATGATATATATGATAGTTGACATATGATCAAGATATGAGATGAGATATGTTATGGTATTCATAATGGATCGTTTGGGCGATATATACTTCTATATGATAATATGTGTTGATGACATTAGATTGTATGAGACTTTAGATCAGTAGCCAGATCATCATATTGTTGATGATATTAGTAGTGTACTAGATTTAGATCAGTACCCCCTGTTCATGATATGTGATGACAAGGATATCAGATGAGTAATGAGACAAATATGATATTTGACCCGTACCCAGATTTGGGATGCCGTACGACGGATTTACCGTACGAGCTATATTGATGTTAGATCCGCACTCTTGACTTGAGGATGTCATGTTATAGATATTATATCGTATGGGATACTACTGAGGCGGGATCACCGACTGTTATATTTATATATATGTATCGACTCAGATGTTAGGCGGTTTCCTTACCTTTTGATCGGCCCTTTTAGTTTAGCCCTGTAGTCTACATGTAAATGGTAGATTAGACTCGAGTCATACCTATTTCAAAACTAATGAATCGTGAGTATTTTAAAGACAGGCTAAGGGATTCTACGGATATTTCAAAGGACAAAAATTTTCTTAAAAACACCGTAGCCCTTATTTTCAAAACACCACGATTCGTGTTATTTCAAATGGCAAAACTGTACGACTCATAATTAGACATATGCAGATTCATTATCATTGTATTTGATATTCAGCTCCCGCATATTCTTGCTGCTTGCATCGCATTACATACTTATATTGTGTTTTCATATTTTAATATTGAAATTATGCTGTTAGGACACCAGCACCATTACCGATGATGCGTATGTTCCACATACACTTACTTGCCGGCTCACACACATCATCATCAGTTATTGCCATGTCATGTACACTTTAGAGAATATTATTTCATTGACATAGCTTGTTAGTTGATAGTTTCGATATGATATTAGTGTACTTACCTTATATGCCAGTTTAGACATTGCAGTTATTACTTGCTACTTCATCCATATTATCATTCACTGTTATGCAGTATTATGGAGTTTTATGCCGATATTCACTGTTTACTCGCTATTGATGATTGGATTTCGGATTTTCATGAGATTTCCTGGATTTAGGAGAAAACTGCAAGAATATATAAACTTCTCTCTCTCTCTCTCTCTTTAAAATGAAAAGTGCGGTTTTCTCATGACGTATGAGTCGTCCACCATGATATTTTCTCGGTTATGAGATAGATTTCGAGACCCGATTCGAGGAGTTGGATGAACCGTCTGCGAGTACATGGTGGACCCAGTAAGGTACCCCGGGGCAAGAAGATCGAGGTGTAGATGATGAGCCTGGCAGGGGCAGACTGCCTACCGGTGATTTTACCTGACGCGGCAGATATCCGGAGGATACCGTCGTGGTCGTATGATTGATGATATGGGCCGATCCGGACTGGCGGAGCCCAAGGTATCGAGATATTGAGATTTGAGATACAGAGATATTGAGATTTGATATTGAGATACTGAGATTTATGTTTTGTGTCGATGCTTGACACTGATTTCTCTGTTAATTTCATTGGTGATACCCGATTGATATACATATAGAAATCTCATTAAAATAAGAAAAAACAGTTCTTTGATTCTTGATGTACTTTTTTCTCATTATATGCATCTGCATATCATTCTAGTGGCATTTTGCTACCTGACATTTGTACATCATATTAGTGGCATGTTGTTACCTGAGGCCCTGACACGAGTTCTTGGTATTACACTATATGGATAGATGTTTACCCTTACCATTATATTATGCTTCAGGCCATTTTGTTTTATTTGAGGATATTACTGATCGTATGACCTAGGATTGCGTTATACATGCGATTTCTACTTGTAGATGTTTTCTACTCACGAGCTGGCAACTCACCCCCGTTGTGCTACAGTTTCTTGCAGGTTTTGCCGTACAAGTTTCGTTACGGCTTTGCTGGCACACTGCTTCCATCCTGGGTGATTTTCTTTGGTAGGTGGGTTCTTTTGTATCAGGACCACCATTGTATATTTGTTATTTCAGTTGTATCTAGTTAAAACTCCATCAACCAGACTTGTATTATTTGATAGAGATAGAAGACCAGTGTATATTCTTTCGACCTTAGAGTCGCGTATTGTATTATTATGGATTTCGTGTTGTTTTAGAGTTTTCTTTTCAGTTTGATCCTCGCCCTTCGGCGTAGTATATTATATTGCTTGCGTGGTTGTGGCCGTCGATTGACGAAGAGCTAGCTCCCGCTTGGGGATGCCTTTTTATCATTATGTATATATTTACCATGTTGTACCCCGTTCGGGGCCAGTATTTACAAAGGAAACTCTGCCGAAATTTTCAGAAAAGACTTGTGATTTTAAAAATACATATTTCGGCTTATGTTGTTAAACTACTTAATTTAAATTGGTTTTTCCTTCACTCTACTGCTTTACTTGGTTTTGATTTATGGGTTTTGGCTTACTTAGATTACGTACGCCTCGAGACGTTTCGTATTTTAAGTGCCGGTCATGTTCCGTACTTTTTGGGTCGTGACACAGGGAGTCTACCACGGACAATCTGCCTCGAAGACGCGTCAACCGTCGACCGTCCATGTCGGAAAAAGGGTGGTGTAGGCTTCCCACAAATCGGGAACCAAATCGCTCCGGGCCAGGGAAAAGTCTATCACAGACACTGCGCCTCGGAGACAAAAATGTCGACCGTCCATGTCGTAAAAAGGGCAGTGCGGGCTTCCTACAAATCGGGAACCAAATTGCTCCAGGCCAGGGAAAAGTCTACCACGGACACTGCGCCTCGGAGACGCGTCAAGCGTCGACCGTCCATGTCGTAAAAAGGGTAGTGCAGGCTTCCCACAAATCAGGAACCAAATTGCTCCGGGCCAGGGAAAAGCCTACCACGGACACTCTACCTCGGAGACACGTCAAGCGTCGACCATCCATGTCGTAAAAAGGGCAGTGAAGGCTTCCCACAAATCCGGAACCAAATCGCTCCGGGAAAGGGAAAAGTCTACCACGGACACTCCGCCTCGGAGATGCGTCAAGCGTCGACCATCCATGTCGTAAAAATGGCAGTGCAGGCTTCCCACAAATCGGGAATCAAATTGCTCTGGGCCAGGGAAAAGTCTACCACGGACACTCTGCCTCGGAGATGTGTCAAGCGTCGACCGTCCATGTCGTAAAAGGGGCAGTGCAGGCTTCCTACAAATCGGGAACCAAATTGCTCCGGGCCACGAAAAAGTCTACCACGGACACTCCGCCTCGGATATGCGTCAAGCGTCGACCGTCCATGTTGTAAAAAGGGCAGTGCATGCTTCCCACAAATCGGGAACCAAATCGCTCCGGGCCAGGGAAAAGTCGGACAATCCGCCTCGGAGACGCGTCAAGCGCCGACCGTCCATGTCGTAAAAAGGGCGGTGCAGGCTTCCCACAAATCGAGAACCAAATCACTCTGGGCCAGGGAAACGTCTACCACGGACACTCCGCCTCGGAGAAACAAATGTCGACCATCCATGTCGTAAAAAGGGTAGTGCATGCTTCCCACAAATCGGGAACTAAATCACTCCGGGCCAGGGAAACGTCTACCATGGACACTCCACCTCGGAGACGAGTGAAGCGTCGACCATCCATGTCGTAAAAAGGGCAGTGCAGGCTTCCTACAAATCGGGAACCAAATTGCTCCGGGCCAGGGAAAAGTCTACCATAGACACTCCACCTCGGAGACACGTCAAGCGTTGACTGTCCATGTCGTAAAAAGGGCAGTGCAGGCTTCCCACAAATCGAGAACCAAATCGCTCTGGGCCAGGGAAAAGTCTACCATGGACACTCCTCCTCGAAGATGCGTCAAGCGTCGACCGTCCATGTCGTAAAAAGGGCAGTGTAGGCTTCCCACAAATCGGGAACCATATTGCTCCGGGCCAGGCAAAAGTCTACCATGGACACTCCGCCTTGGAGACACGTCAAGCGTCGACCGTCCATGTCGTAAAAAGGGCAGTGCAGGCTTCCCACAAATCGGGAACCAAATTGCTCCGAGCCAGGGAAAAGTCTACCACGGACACTCCACCTTGGATACGCATCAAGTGTCGACCGTCTATGTCGTAAAAAGGGCAGTGTGTCATGACCTGAAATGGCACGTGACTGGCACTTGAATCAAATGAATATATCCATATAATATGTACCCTACACTACACTACGAACTGCGGGGTGATATACGCAATCCACCCGACTTCCCCCGTAGATATATATCTACTCACCTTGCTCTTCGCTTGCTGTTGCCGACGTCGCCACTCGCTTGCTTGTTGTCTCGATGTCCTCGTGGGGGTACCTACACATCATAACATATCGTGCCGCATTAAAACCCAATTCAAAAGCAAAACGACATGCTAAAAGCCTATAGGTTAGAACCTATGGACTACGCCTTCAAAACCACCAAATAACACTCGATATAGACGTACAAACGTCAAGTGACCGAAAACAAAACATAATACGAAAACTTGGTTCACGAAAAGTGTACAAAAACAATGCAGCAACCTATGAAAATGGTCCCAAATTTTACCCTAGGTCAAATTGGTAAATTTTGCATATGTAAAGGGTTTAGTTTATAGGTAATAGAGACATGAAGCAAGAATGACACCAGAACTCCAAGGTATGGCCGCAATTTGCGGTCAGAATGATATTATTTGCAGCCTGGTGTGGGTAGTTGGGTCTCGGGTCTTTAAGGTATGCTCTATATCACCTGCACATCTCCCTGTGTTTGCTAATTAATTTTCCAGGTCCCCGAGTGTTGGCAGATTCAATTTTCTCATCACAATTTCTACAAAATACGATATCGGAAGAATTTCAAAGTTCGTGAATTGGGGTTTGTCTCTGGTTTCAGTCCAATATACAATCATTTCAGGGGTTTAAGGTCACTATATGTCTCAATTACACATCACAACTCAAGAATTTCTCAAACCCTAACTAGAAATCTCTAAACCTCACTAAACGACACTAAATCGGTTCTAAACAAACATGGATGTAAAAGCAATGGAAATACAATGCTAATGGTTAAGAGAATATCTCATTTGGCAACTCAAGAAAATTTCTTGAGTTGCCCCAAGTGTCCAAAATCCTAGCTTTCTTGGTCCAAAGTGTAGCTTGTGAGCTTGTGCACATTTTTTATGAAATGGGGATGGATTTTTGGTGTTGTTTTGATGATGATTTGAGGGTTTGAAGTGGAGGTGGAGGAGGGGTGCTGCTATGGGCTGAAGAGGGAGAAGAAAAAGATGAAAATGATGAAAGAAACAAAGGGCCATGACCAAGGTTTGACCCCTCAGCCCCCTCTCTCTTGCCCATACCATATTGTTTAATGTTTTTCTTTTTCTTTTCTTTTCTTTTCTTTTCCATTTCATTTTTAAAACCAAACACATAAATCCCAAATGAAACCATGGTTATAAAATGTAACACAAGTGTAAAATACGACACGGTGCATGTTATGTGCACAAAACAAGCTTAATGCGCGATTAACGATATTTAATCGTGATTAGCATTAAAATAGTGTATAATGAATCATAAAATCTTATAATTTGCATAAATCACATAAAGCACCCTCTTTTTAGTAATTTCTATAATTTTCCAAAATTTTCCCCATTTATCGGTATTTAATTATACCGCAATATTAAAATATTCAATATATTTATTATTTAATTATAAAAATTCCCAAAAAATAATATTTTATTTTTCTGAAATGTTACAATCTCCCCCCTTAAAGAAATTCGGTCCCCAAATTTAAATTTAAACCCCTCAAATACTAAAACATTTCAATAAAAAGTCCAAGTCGTTGGGGCTCCAAAATCATCAATACATAAGACGCATCATAGCGTAATGCATGCGCATGAATAATGAGCAGATAACTTCAAATCAAAACTCCGTCAAGCATCTCGCAATCATCGGAGTCATGGTGAAGACACACATGTCAAATCCAATATGAAAACCAATATGATATAAACCACAACTATACATATAAACATCTGAAGGAAATGCATGCCAAACCTTTCATATTGCTGTGCGATGCGCGTATCGCGGCACAGTGGCGGCCGTTTATAGTAAGAAAATAACTATATATACACTTATCCTTTG
Organism: Agapanthus africanus; assembly: GCA_030015575.1. NCBI lineage: Eukaryota > Viridiplantae > Streptophyta > Magnoliopsida > Asparagales > Amaryllidaceae > Agapanthus > Agapanthus africanus. The sequence goes on along the minus strand of JASDDO010000018.1, from coordinate 34,588,744 downwards.
TTTAATATGTACGTCCCGCCGTTTTTGAAAATAATTTAGAAGGGTTTCCTTGTTTTAAACGTTTCGTGTCATATCAGACACGTAGGTAAATACTAAGACTATAGCTCCCTTTTTGGAAATCCCTTCGATAACTATCAATGCATGCAAAATATATCTAGGTACTGTCCTCTGACTAGTCCTACTCAGTACGAAAATAAATAGCAAATATCATAAAAACGTACTGCTCCATAAGAAATCAATCCCAAAATGTGTATACGAATGCTACGTGCATCTGGTGCGCACGGAAATCGAAACCCATGAATGTGCCATACATGTGCACAGAAACAATATCTAAGTGCATCAGGTGTGCACGAAATATCTGTCAAGGCAACGGGTGTGCTTGACAGCAATATCAGGTGCATCTGATATGCACGAAGAATCTCGATTTAGTGAATCTGGTGTGCACCAAAATCGCATCTCATATCATGCGCCTAACATTCGCGAAAATCCAAATCAGGTGCATCCATCATGCACGGAAAAATCTAAATCATGTGCATCCAACATGCACGAAATCACGAAATCCAATATCAACGCCGAACATGCGTAAAATCCAATCCAAGCGCGTCAAATATGCGCAAGAATCCAAATCAAATGCACAGAGTGCACGAAATCGACATCAATATCATAATCGAAATCGACGGTATACAATAAAGCTCAATCCAAATCAAGTATACCGCGGTATATAATCTCACAACCATGTGCATCAGCGTGCACAAATCAAATCAAAACACTAAAAGTACATGAAAACTATGCCGAAAGCATAAGTCAAATCACATGCATAACATAGGCATGAAATCAAAATCAACATATCGAATGACATCAAACCGAAGTCAGGTGCAACTGTGGTGCACAAAATATGTATCAATGCACTGCAAGCATATGTGAACTATACCGAGTGCAAAAACCAAATCGTGTGCATACCATATGCATAAAATCAACCCAACTGTATGGAATCCATGAAATCATAAACATGTGCAGCCAAGGCACAAAAACGATATTAAGTGCAATAACTGTGCACAAATCATAAACACCGTTGTCGATATTTCCTCCTTCAAAGTCGAGAAGATGTCGGTACATCCAAAACCAGCAGAGCAAGATATCTACTTGCCTCCTGTTCATGGTTTGGCGCCTGGTGCCTTTAGGCTCTCTTCTCTCACTGCAGATTGCTAAGTGCATAGCTCCCCGGCTCAACGGTTCAATATGGAAACGATAATAGAAGCAGTCCGCTCTGGAACATCCTCTAAAGATCTCTGGCCAACTATCATGGTCACTCATAACATGTCCCGTCGACGATGCCGAACTCTGGCCTGCTGGGTGTGCATAATATGACCGATCCTGGGTCCAAATCTTCTCGTATAGTATTCCAGAAAGGTTCTGTCGAGCTCTCTCCCAAGTCTCGTTTCTGCCGAACTGTCTGGAGGTTATCACCCTTTTCTATATCTGTTTCTTGTTCCAGAACAGCTGCATACTCATCGTGACTCCTTCTCGAAGATATATCCATATACAACGGCTCTGCATGCGTATCACATCTCTGATATCAGCGGAGTTGAACGTCATCTCATCAAGACCTCGTACGAATCTCTTACTCCACTTTCCTCTAATGTCGACTGCTTCGGATTCGTCTTTTCGTGGCTGCATTGACTGCGCTCCAACGGCTATACTCGAATCTGGAGTCTCCCAAGCAATATATCCCATCACATGATATCCGAAAGATGTCAAACCTTTTGATCGATTCATCAAAGTTCTAAAATCCCCCAAGAGCTCTACATCTTGGGTACAGTTTAATAGTATTCCGGTACATGCCACAGTACCTGTGGACCAACCGCAGAAGGGCAAACCCAAGCCTTACTAATGGCACCGCTGAACTGCCGCAAACCCTAAGATTTCAAAGCGTTCTCATGGTCATTATGTCGAGTTAGGGTTTCATTCTTCTAGAAGGTCCATAGTATTACTTGCATTTGTCTCTGAATATTTTAAACTTGGAAAATGGGCTTCTGACATTCGATCGTCTCTATTGACTCCCAACATACCTGCGTGAAGTCGTCTCTAGCTAGAATCAATCAATCTGATGACCTCGCATCGGGGTAGGCAACAAATCACATATCCTAGTCCTTCCCCCATGGGTGACTAGTGATCTTCTATCATATCTCTAAGTACAACTCGTGCGGCAATAGCTCTAAACATCTGGGGCGATATCTCGTCATTCGCAGCAACAACTAGCTCATTTGTCCGCACGCTGAACAGTGCCTCAATCATCAAATAATTGGTGTATCAACGGTCATCACATTCTGGTTGGTCTCTAGCAGTAGCCTAATCCTCTGGTGCTGATCTACACGTCCGAGAAATCTCGTAAAAGCGATCCATTAAACGCTCATGGCGCGAAAACACAATAAAACAACGCCTCAATGCAAATCGTATGTCCTTGGAATCACGCCCTGGTCAGTCCTCATTCGTGACGAGCTCGTGCTGACGCAACTCTAGCCGTAGTTCTCTCTGCCTGTATCATCGTGGCAGCAAAACCATAAACCAATATCGATGAGGATATATCATAGGAATGGATATAATACCGTGCAAGGAAATGTACATCCTAAGGCTCTTTAAGCGGAGTAGCGTATCGTAAGTATGCCGCGGAATATACACACGGTACGTCACTCTTCTTAAGTCACCTACTCCATCAACCAAGGTCAACCTACGCGACAAAAGTTCGGGTCTAATACCACATCGACTAAGTCTAAGTTCCGTAAGGTCAAGCCTAAGTTCCGAATATATACAAACGCTCTAGGCTCCGCATAGTCAAACTTAGACTCAAACTAAGGTTAACCTAGCGCTCTGATACCAACTTTGTCACGACCCGAAATGGTACGTGACTGGCACTTGAATCATATGAATATATCCATATAATATGTACCCTACACTACACTACGAACTGCGGTGGTGCTATACGCCATCCACCCGACTTCCCCCGTAGATATATATCTACTCACCTTGCTCTTCGCTTGTCGTTGCTGACGTCACCACGGGCTTACTTGTCATATCGAAGTCCTCGTGGGGGTACTTACACATCATAACGTATCGTGCCGTATTAAAACCCAATTCAAAACCAAAACGACATGCTAAAAGCCTATACATTAGAACCTATGGACTACGCCTTCAAAACCACCAAATAACACTCGATATAGACGTACAAACGTCAAGTGACTGAAAACAAAACACAATACGAAAACTTGGTTCATGAAAAGTTTACAAAAACATTGAAGCAACCTATGAAAATGGTCCCATATTTTATCCTAGGTCAAATTGGCAAATTTTGCATATGTAAAGGGTTTACTTTACAGGTAATAGAGCCATGAAGCAAGAAAGACACCAGAACTCCAAGGTCTGGCCGCAATTTGCGGCCAGAGTGATATTATTTGCGGCCTGATGTGGGTAGTTGGATCTTGGGTCTTTAGGGTATGCTCTATATCACCTGTACATCTCTCTGTGTTTGCTAATTAATTTTCCAGGTCCCCGAGTGTTAGTAGATTCAATTTTCTCATCATAATTTCCACAAAATACGATATCGGCAGAATTTCAAAGTTCATGAATTGGGGTTTTTCTCTGGTTTCGGTCCAATATACAATCATTTCAGGGGTTTAAGGTCACTATAAGTCTCAATTACACATCACAACTCAAGAATTCCTCAAACCTTAACTAGAAATCTTCAAACCTCACTAAACGACACTAAATCGGTTCTAAACAAACATGGATGTAAAAGCAATGGAAATACTATGCTAATGGTTAAGAGAATACCTCATTTGGCAACACAAGAAAATTTCTTGAGTTGCCCCAAGTGTCCAAAATCCTAGCTTTCTTGGTCCAAAGTGTAGCTTGTGAGTTTGTGCACATTTTTTATAAAATGGGGATGGACTTTTGGTGTTGTTTTGATGATGAATTGAGAATTTGAAGTGGAGGTGGAGGAGGGGTGCTGCCATGGGCTGAAGAGGGAGAAGAAAAAGATGAAGATGATGAAAGAAACAAAGGGCCATGACCAAGGTTTGACCCCTTACCCCCTCTCTCTCTTGACCATACCATATTGTTTAATGTTTTCCTTTTTCTTTTCTTTTCTTTTTTTTTTCCATTTCATTTTTAAAACCAAACACATAAATCCCAAATGAAACCATGGTTATAAAATGTAACACAAGTGTAAAATACGACGCGGTGCATGTCATGTGCACAAAACAAGCTTAATGCGTGATTAGCGATATTTAATCGCGATTAGCATTAAAATAGTGTATAATGAATCATAAAATCTTATAATTTGCATAAAGCACCCTCTTTTTAGTAATTTCTATAATTTTCCAAAATTTTTCTTACGGTATTTAATTATACCGCAATATTAAAATATTCAATATATTTATTACTTAATGATAAAAATTCCCAATAATAATATTTTATTTTCTGAAATGTTACACAGTGCAGTCTTCCCACAAATCGGGAACCAAATCACTCCGGGCCAGGGAAACGTCTACCACGGACACTCCGTCTCGGAAACGCGTCATGCGTCGACCGTCCATATCGTAAAAATGGCAGTGCAGGCTTCCTACAAAGCGGGAACCAAATCACTCCGGGCCAGGGAAACATCTACCACAGACACTCTGTCTCGGAGACGCTTCAAGCGTCGACCGTCCATGTCGTAAAAAGGGCAGTGCATCCCAAAAAGTGGGATCCAAAGCAAGTCGCCTCCACGCGAATGAAGATCCATCAATTTCATGCACACGACCCACATATGTGGTGTGCATTTATTGATGGGGGTATTTTGTTGGGGTCAAAATTTACACCCCAGTTGACCAAGTCAAAATCAAGGTCAACCCCAAGTAAGGAGCCCAAGCCTAAGCTAGTGGGCCCAGCCCAAGTCGAGCCAGAACATGAAGCGGCCGGCCTCCCCCCATGCCAAAATAAAAATTTTTGTAATAAATAATTTTTGGTGTATTTCTTTTTTTTATTTCTATAAATAAATGTAAGGAAAATGGGCATAAAGCCAAATTTTTGTAATGCCCATGGCTTATGTGAAAAAATAAATAGCACATGAGGCATGGGATGAGCAAAATGCCATTTTCTAAAGCCCAAGGGGCTATATGTAAAGTGTATAGCCTATAAAGGCAAAGATAATGAAAATGTCTGAAGATCTTTTTCTCTCTCCAAAATTTTTTTTAAGATCCGTGTTCTTTCTCCTTCTTCAAGGTTCAAAAACCATCTTCTTTCTTTTGAATTAAATCAAGAGTTTTACTCTTCCTTTTCCAAAACTAAATATTTTTTTACCACAAAACCCACAAAGGGGAGCTTGGATCTTTCATCAGATCTTAAAAAGGAGAGATTTTTAAAATCTCACCCCTCTTGTTATCCAAGAGCCGGCTAACAAAGGAGGAAGAAGGAGACCCATCTCCAAAGACCCTACTTTGGAGAAGATCCAGGGCTCAAGGGGAGAAGCCCCTTCATAAGCTTCAAAAATATCTTAGGAGTTCAACTCCTCATATATATACACACGCGCGCACACACACATAAAATAATAAGTATTTCTTTTTGGGAGTACAACTCCCAGTGTAGAGACCAAGTCCATTTTGCCGCCCAGCGCCTGAGGGCCCAAAGCGCCAGCGCCCGAGCGCCCACGTACCTGGCACATAAGGCGCTAGCGCCCGAGCGCCCACGTGCCTGGCACGTGAGGCGCTAGCGCCCGAGTGCCCAAAGCCCGAGCGCCCGAGAGCCCACATGCTTGGCACGTGAGGCGCTGAGCCCAAAGCGCTAGCGCCCGAGTGCCCACATGCCTAGCACGTGAGGCGCTAGCGTCCAAAGCGCTAGAGCCCAAACGCCCGAGTGCCCACGTGCCTGGCACGTGAGGCGCTAGCGCTGTTCATCTCATAAAACTGCATTTTAATACCTCTCATTTGTTATCTATTTTGCTATGTATCGGTACTATTAATTAGTGTCTGCTCAGTTATTACAGTTTGCAGGTATCCATGACAAATACTGGAAAGTACATTCAAAATCACATATATAGCGTTTTGGAGCCTACACTGCAAACAGAACAAAAAACCGTCAGATGTCCCAAGAGCTCTTTTAGAAATAATACATGTGTACACATTTTTTTTTATAAAATTGGTCCAACACACAAGTGTGCACATGCCATGGACCAGGTAGGGGGCTGCCATGGACCATGGTAGGCTGCCTTGGCATCATGAAGTAAACAAGTGGGCACACAACTTGTGCAAGTGGGTGTGAATGCATTTATTGCATAAAGTTTGGATGTGATGTAAAGACCAAGTTTCCCTCCATTTCTCTGTATACAAACCAGGTTACAATTGACCAAGCAAACAGCACCAGAGTGATTAGAGAGAGCACACAAGCACACCACTTCAGCACGAGCCCCTCTCCTCGGTTCTGACCCGGCGATGACCCCACCAGATCCGGCGACCTCGCCCCCCTACCCCCTTTTGGTCCCATATTTTCTATGATTGTTTATTAATGCCACATCATCACTTGTGTATTGTTTGTTTATTCTGTTTTGTGGCCTATAAATACCAGAACTGACCTAAAGAGAGGGGTCATGCCATATTCATATGTATATTTTCATTTTTTTGTTTCTTTTGCTTAGCTTGAGGGTGAGTGTGCTCCATATTGGTTTCTTCTTCTTCTTCTTCCCTCTTGAAGCTCTCTTTGGAGAGCTTCATTAAGGAGGTTGAATAAGCTACCATAAACCTTGTATCTCTTCTTCAAGTGATTAATAAATTGTTGTTTCTTTTAATTCTTGCTTTCTTTTATTACTTGCTTTTTACCATGCTTAACTGATTCCTTATTTTGGTTGTGGTGTGGGTGAGGAAGTGAGATGAAAGGCTTTGTATCCTCCACCTCTTGATTATGTTTAAAATGCTTAACTTATGATTCTAACTTAAATATTGCTAATGTATTGATATGATACGGTATTGTGACACATGGTTACTTGTAACCTTCTCATATACCGTATTCATTCCCTTTCCCCATTTCCAATGTTTAAGGTAAAATCTATTTAGTGTTAAGTTCGCTAAGCTTGGATATCGTATCTTGTGATTAAGGACTTGACAAATCTCTTAATTTCATATACGATATACCATCACAACTTCTTAGCAAACTCAACACTAATATCATTTTCTCTCACTAATCACTTTGTGTTTTTGTTGTTGCGGTATGCTTTCTAACCCTTGTGTTTAGTGTTGATATCCCAAGTGCGGACATACAAACGGTAAGTGATCAAAAGGACTCGTTTTGTGCTTTGCGGCAAATATCGGATTTTTATGGTTTGTGCTCCGCAACCGTGTTGACAAGTCGTGCTTCATGCTGGAACCAAGGTAAGGCCGGACAACTCATGATCAAGGGAGGGTAGAGGTAACCGTCACGATTCGACCTTCCAAGCCAAGCCACAACTATTCTTAACTTGCTTGCTTTTCTTATGTTCGTATTCTTTTATATCTTTTGTGACAAACCCCAACTCATTGATTTGTTAACCTTAAACAACAATACTTAATACACAATTTCCTGTGGATTGACCCGTGCTTGCCGGCTCGCTACAACGCGTCGTGCACTTGCGGTTATAAATAGTAAAACGAGAACGATCTCGTGTGCGCATTCCGTTTTCCTAAAACCATATCTCATATTTCAAAACATACGCGTTTGCGCGCGGGGGTGAATTCCCAACAAGTTTTTGGCACCGTTGCCAGGGAGTTGATAGTATTAGGTATTGTTATTTCTGGTTCTACTAACAAAACTTACTTTCTAACTCAAATTTTTTCAATACTAACATATACATACTTCTAACAATTTTTCTGACTTTTGCTCTCTGTTCTTCTGACCTGCAATCACTCTGCAATTCATTTTAAAATTCTAGTAAGACCATTAGAACACTAATATAGTCTAGAAACTCCACCAAAATTCTATGCACCTAACCCTTATAAAAAACCGGCGATATAAGGGTATTTTCCGAGCTCGCCGGCCTTTTCTAGGGGGTTTTGGTTTTTTCTTTTTTGGTGATCTCTAGTTCTGTGTTTGTACTCTTTTGGTATTGTTAGATTTTTATAATTTTATTTGTGCAGGAATTGGGGCACACGTATCGATTTTTGACACTAAATATCGTATTTTCCGACATTTCAGGATTTTATGGAATTACGATCAGCGATTGTGCGGAGCGAGGCTCGAATGCAATTACAAGACGTCAGCGAAGTATAGTGCCAAAGATCCGGGTAGTTTGACCCGCGCAAGCGAACATTCAACGGCTCGGATCACTTTCAAAGGGTTTTCTTAAACCAAATCATATCGGTACGAATTTCCCAACACCTTCGCTCGAATCCGACGCAATCCAATTTTCTACCTTTTGCAGGATTCTTCATACAATTTTGCTGCCAATTGTAAAGAGAACTAACCGTATTTCTTGCAGCGTATAATACAAAATTAAAAAAAGAATTGCTTTAATTGATTGATTTTTTTAAATTCTTTTATTGATTGTGCATTGCATTTTAATACGGAATTAAGGGCACAAAGACCAAAATAAGATACGGTAAAGGATTTCATCACCTTTTCTCCATAGCCCACAAATCATAAAACTGCATTTATACATACCCCCAGCAATTTAAAATCAATTAAAATTCTGACTTTAAGGACTTCGCGCTCATTAGGAGGAGTTAACTGTATTTAGAACTTTGCTTAACGGTTTATCGTTCACGAGGTATCTAGGCAAGTGTTCATGGCGCAACCGCCAAAAAAGAAAGGGTTATTTAATTAAGGACCTTCGCGAAAGCGTTGGAAAACCTCCCCTTATCTCTTGCACTTACCTTGCTTTGTGATCAGTATATCTTGAGCTTATTTCTCGATACAATTTTACTTCGTCAATCAGGTTCTTGAGCAGGTCTAGTTGACTTAGCATAATATAGACTGCTAGGGGTGTGATATTCTTTATTTTTGTGATATTTGTGAATTCTTGTTATTATGGGTGATATACAATACAATTCTATTTTTCACGACTCTTATTCTTTTATTTATACTCAATCCCAATTGATTTGTACAAATTGCCAAAATTCTTCATACATTCATGATATTTGTCCTTTTCTAGGGGGTGACCAACCGTCCCAAATTGTTGATAACGGTCACCCACCTAACACTCCTGAACCCAGTCCCACTTCAACTATAGACCAAATGATTGATGATTTAGAGAAAGAGGTCGACAGAATGACTGCTCTAGCATCACCGCCATCACAACCCCTCCAACCCGAAACAATTGAACCATCATTAGGGAGTGACGGTGAGATAGATGCTATGTTGACCACTTTTGAAAAAGGTACTGAAGTAATTACTGCGGTCGAGAACCAATCGGCTGCGACGCTAGTCCTGTTTTTACAGCAATCTGAGCAATTATTTATTGCTCAAGCTCAATCTTTGGCTAGAATTGAGGAACAAATGAAACATTTAGCTGAGAGAATTTTAGGGAGTGAATACAGTCAATCGGAACCCCATAGTGTCAACATCTGTCAGCTAAGGAGTCACCCAAGTGAAATAAGTGATCAGATCAATTTGGATGATTTCATAGATGATGATACAACAGAATTGACTAGGTGTTCCCAGGACACACAAGCAAACCTCTAAGTCAGTCTACCACTAGCCTTCAGGTATCCACTGAGCCTCTTGTCACTTGTGATTTAGAGATTGATTTAACTGAAATAATACTTGAAGAGGATATTTTTGAACCGACTGATTTTTGCGTTCTAACTTTAGAGGAGGAACCTGGTGAATTTGATGGGTATGGTTGGGATAAATTGTTAGAAAAGATCAATGATAAGGAACCCACAATTTTTGTATCACCTAGTGATATTGTTTCGGAAGAACCAGTAGGATGGGAACCTATGTTTTTAGATGACATGAACCTATCCATTTGTGAATGTGATGAGGAAGAAATCATTTTGGGAGAGTGTGTGAATAATGAGAGTAGGATTATGAAAAATAATAGGGAGGAAGACAGCACTGGACACTATTCTTTCTTGTCGAGTTTTGAGGACATTTTTGCTGATGAACTTGATACTCTTGGTCAGTTTGAGTCGGGATTATTTTGGGATCATCCTTTGAATCTTTCTTTTTCTGAATTTTTTGCGGATGAACCCCAGTTTTTAAATGAACTTGACTTTGGAACTCAACATACGCTTATTGAACAATCAATTCATCCAGAAATCAATTCTTTAACTTCCTCAAAATTTCATCTCCACCTTCAGCGTCTTCTTACCCCAACATTTACACACCCATGCCCTTTACTAACATCTAACAATTCTTTGTATATTCTCTTTTTCTTTTTATTATACATATTCTTCTGCCAGCCATGGCACTATATCGACAAAATTTTTGAATGGCTGGTATTAACTTCTGCACTAACCATGTCGTTTAGATTGTAAATATTGTGATCTTTTTTTTTCCTAGTTTTTAATAAAATCTCACCCGTTAAGAGGTGGGTGCTGTTTTTTTTAGCGGGACAAGACTGTTTTCATTTTTTGTCTGAGAAGGAGTGTAAATATGTTGGGATTTCATTATGGGGATTTTCTTTGCAAAAATTCCTTTATAAAGCCCACAACCCAAACCTGAGTCTTCACTTACTCTTTCCTCAAACAGATATATCTCTCTCCTCTCCTGTTCCCGCAGCCTCCCACCAAACCCTAGCTCTCCCCCTCGGATTCCGACTGGCGACGTCCCCACCAGATCCGGCGAGCTCGGTCTTCCTCCTAGCTTCAATCTTCTTCTTCCTTGTTGTAAGAAACTCTTTTTCCCCTCCCCTACACTGTTTACTTTCTGAAAATTCCACAAGTCTCTGAGAATGGCCCCATTTGAATTGGAACGCAATTTTGTTGCCGTTTTCTCCCATGATGTGTTTGGGCATTATTTTTGTGATGCAATCCGACAATTAGGTTGGAAATTTCTGCTTTATGGGGAAGAGGGTTTGTGTGCATGTGAGAGTTTAGTCGATGAGTTCTATAACGCACTAAGAGATGGAGAAATACTCCAAGATCGGGTTAGATTTCATTTTCGGGGTAGACGTAGGGTATTTTCAGCTGATACCATATCCAACGTCATCGGTATCCTGATGCGATCTGGCTGTCAAAAAAACTTAGAACTGGCTCAGTATAAGGCAGTTTTGGGAGATCGATGTGAGCTACGAGATGCTGGGTTGAATGCCCAGCAGATTTACAGGAACGTCTATACGGCATGCCGCTGGGTGTATCGCAACGTTAGGGGGATCGCGCGCATATTGTATTTTCCGATGATTGTAGGGCACAAGGTCCATTGTTTGATGACTAGAGATTACCAGTTTTGCATGGTGAGTATGCTATTCGCCACAATCGCGGAAAGTGCTTCCGCACCCAAATCTCTGCTTCCCGTCCTCATTGCCCAGATTTGCCGATCTTATATGGCGGACGACGATTTCACGGCCTGCCTCACGATGTACGATACTGTACTGGTAGAGATAGAGAAGATCTCACTAGGGTACACATATCCCAGTAGTGAGCAGCAGATTTGGACCCCTACCGACCCCAGCGAGCACGCGGCCCCGCAGACTTCATCAAAGATCTACTTAGGTGATGACGTTCCGACGGATCCCTATGAGCTCAAAGGATGAAAGTCCACGGCATCAAGACTATAATTTGCCAGAACAAGGAGATCAAGGAACAGCTAAGCCAGCTCTTAGCTAAACAAGACGAAGCTAGCGGAAGCAGCCGAAGCAAGGGCAAAGCAAAGCGACGATGAGGACATCGTCTGGATTAGTTTGGGGGTGGAGCTTGGTGGCGGCATTTTGTATCAGTATATAGTTTGCATTTGTATATTTCCTGCATTTCCGCGTTTATTTATTGTATTTTTCTTTTCTTTTACATGTAGTTGCATTTCATATCTGCTTTTGTACTGCATTGTATTGATAAATTTGAAAAATTTATAAAAAATTAAAAAATTCTTGAAAATTATAAAAACTTTGTCAAGTTGGTTAGCAGGGGAATTGTGATTCAAAATCTGATAGTTCGGTTGATAAGTTGAAATAACTAAATTCTTGCTATGAGAGTGACGACCTGAAAAATAACCCTCCTATGTGTTTAACTTTAGCTGATATACGTCTTTTATAACACTTTTCACGCGTCGTATGTTTTTTAGAATGAGATGAAAGTCTGACATGTCTATAACTTTTTAAACTGATAAACATCTTTAGGACAAACAGGTTTGGCTGAGTTAAGCAAGATATCAAGAATAGTTCATACAGTGAAGTAGATATGAAGAATTTTATAGAGATTTTAACAGAAGCTATAAGTCTGAAAAATAACCTATCTAGAACCTTGTTAGAGTAATTACACACCTTATCACATGTGACGTCTTCTGATTTAAAAGAAAAAGCTGGCTATATCTCCGTTTTCACTAAAGTGCTGAATTATTTAAAATAAAATGAGTTTTTTGTTTTGTGGCCGTGGTAACTTGGGTAATTAAGTCCTTGGAGTGTCTCCACACCTAATACCCTAAAACCATCTACTTTGGGAGTCATTGACCCAAAACTCGCTAAGTTTCCATTCGCCAGATAAAGCAAGCTAAGCAACTGTTCTCTCCGAGTTAAAAGTCCTAACGGTTCTTTATGGGAGAATAATCTTGGAGGAGATGAATTTTCCATTAAAACAGTTTTTTCGCGGAGATATGAAGCTTTGTATTTATTAAGACGTTTTGCACGATAATGAAAGGTGTGTATGAACAAAAACAGGTGAAAGCTAGGAGTGAAAAATAAGACTTTGGTTCTCTTTTGAAATTGATAAATATCGGACTTGAAACCTAACTGGGGAATAAAACTTGAGAAAATCTTAACTCCTTTCAAACTCGTGTGATCCTTTAGAAGTTTATTCTAGTCCGTAATTTTTGACATGATGACCCTAATCAAGTTCTTAAAAACCTGTCGACACTACCACACAATCATGTAAAGACACATATTAGCTTATGTTAAACAAATTGCGAGGAGTGAAAAATAGGGTTTAATGTTTCTGACTTGGATGATAGATCTTCTAGCTTTGATACTTAACCTTAAAATTGGAATCAACTGTTTTCTTGCGTAACTAACTTGACTGGATTTTGTTGGTGCAATCCGCTGAAAACACTCAGGCGACAACACTCCTCCTACTAGGGACACCTAGAGGTTTAACGGCTTGTTGCACGTGCTCAGTACAATCGCGTTCCCTACGAAAGTGAGATTATGATTTTTTTGTTTTGTTCGGGACGAGCAAAAGATAAGTTTGGGGTATTTGTTTATCTCATAAAACTGCATTTTAATACCTCTCATTTGTTATCTATTTTGCTATGTATCGGTACTATTAATCAGTGTCTGCTCAGTTATTACAGTTTGCAGGTATCCGTGACAAATACTGGAAAACACATTCAAAATCAAAGATATAGCGTTTTGGAGCCTACACTGCAAACAGAACAGAAAACCGTCAGATGTCCCAAGAGCTCTTTTGGAAATAATACATGTGTACACATTTTTTGTATAAAATTGATCCAACACACAAGTGTGCACATGCCATGGACCAGGTAGGGGGCTGCCATAGACCATGGTAGGCTGCCTTGGCATCATGAAGTAAACAAGTGGGCAAACAACTTGTGCAAGTGGGTGTGAATGCATTTATTGCATAAAGTTTGGATGTGATGTAAAGGTCAAGTTTGCCTCCATTTCTCTGCATACAAACCAGGTTACAATTGACCAAGCAAATAACACCAGAGTGATTAGAGAGAGCACACAAGCATACCACTTCAGCACGAGCCCCTCTCCTCGGTTCTGACCTGGCGAGGACCCCAGCAGATCCGGCGACCTCGGCCCCCCTACCCCCTTTTGACCCCATACTTTCTATAATTGTTTATTAGTGCCACATCATCACTTGTATAATGTTTGTTTATTCTGTTTTGTAGCCTATAAATACCAGAACTGACCTAAAGAGAGGGGTAATGCCATATTCATATGTATATTTTCATTTTTTGTTTCTTTTGCTTAGCTTGAGGGTGAGTGTGCTCCATATTGGTTTCTTCTTCTTCTTCCCTTTTGAAGCTCTCTTTGGAGAGCATCATTAAGGAGGTTGAATAAGATACCATAAATGTTGTATCTCTTCTTCAAGTGATTAATAAATTGTTGTTTCTTTTAATTCTTGCTTTCTTTTATTACTTACTTTTTACCATGCTTAACTAATTCCTTATTTTGGTTGTGGTGTGGGTGAGGAAGTGAGATGAAAGGCTTTACCTTCTCCACTTCTTGATTATTTTTAAAATGCTTAACTTATGATTCTTACTTAAATATTGCTAATGTATTGATATGATACGGTATTTTGACACATGGTTACTTGTAACCTCCTCATATACCGTATTCATTCCCTTTCCCCATTTCCAATGTTTAAGGTAAAATTTATTTAGTGTTAAGTTCGCTAAGCTTGGATATCGTATCTTGTGATTAAGGACTTGACAAATCTCTTAATTTCATATACGATATACCATCACAACTTCTTAGCAAACTCAACACTAATATCATTTGCTCTCACTAACCACTTTGTGTTTTTGTTGTTGCGGTATGCTTACTAACCCTTGTGTTTAGTGTTGATATCCCAAGCGCGGACATACAAACAGTAAGTGATCAAAAGAACTCGTTTCGTGCTTTGCGGAGAATATCGGATTTTGACGGTTTGTGCTCCGCAACCGCGTTAACAAGTTGTGCTTCATGCCGGAACCAAGGTAAGGCCGGGCAACTCATGATCAAGGGAGGGTAGAGGTAACCGTCGCGATTCGACCTTCCAAGCCAAGCCACAACCATTCTTAACTTGCTTGCTTTCTTGCTTTTCTTATGTTCGTATTCTTTTATATCTTTTGTGACAAATCCCAATTCATTGATTTTTTAACCTTAAACAACAATACTTAATACACAATTCCCTGCGGATCGACTCGTGCTTGCCGGCTCGCTACAACGCGCCGTGCACTTGCGGTTATAAATAGTAAAACGAGAACGATCTCGTGTGTGCATTCCGTTTTCCTAAAACCATATCTCATATTTCAAAACATACACGTTTGCGCGTGTGGGTGAATTCCCAACAAGCGCCCAAAGCGCTAACGCCCTGGCGCCCAAAGCGCTAGCGCCCAAGGCGATAGCGTCAGCGCCCGAGCGCCCAAGCGCCTGCATGCCGCGCACGTGAGGCATTGGCGCTTTCTTCCACACATCCTTTGGATGACCTTTCCCTTTATATATGTATGTATGTATGTATGTATACATATACACACACACGTATACTCTACAACATTGTCCCCCGTTAGAAAAAATTTCTAACGGGATGCAGCTCCGCACCCCGCAAAGGGGCTGCTAGCCCCCTTGACCCCCAGCCCGCTATCCGGGTAGCGGGACCCCCATAAAAATTCTGCGGGGCCCCCTATATATCCAAAACCCCTTCAAAACACAATACTGCACATTGAGTTCGCATGACCTGTTTGACCCGTCAATCGGAGGTTCTCTCTCTCCAAAGGAGAGGGATAATTAACGGCAGCTTAGTCCGCGGCTGCCGGAGATTCGGATCCCCACAATCAATAAATCCCAGCCTACCCTAGGCAGGGGGAATCTGTAATGTGCTTGACAAGCGCGCGCGTATTCCCATCTCAATGGGGTGACGAAAAACACCTTACACGCCCGTTTTCGGAGCGAGATCAACCAGTTTACCCAGCTTCCCAATGAACCATTTTGGAAATACATTGAACGGTTCAAAGATCTGCTTGTCCAATGTTCTCATCATGGAATAAATAGATGGGATCTGTGCCGAATTATATATGAAGACATTAATCCAGTGACAAAGCAGATGCTTGAAACCATGTGTCAATGCAATTTCATGTCTAAAGACGATGGTGAAGCCTGGAAATATTTGGAAGTTCTCGCTGATAACACTTTGCAGTGGAAAAGAGTTAGACCACCTTCATCTAGGGGAGATATCCATCAGCTCGATATTTCCATCGCAGTAAAAGCCAAAATGGCAGCGATGCAAAAGAAACTCGACGCTATAGAGAACAAATTCTCATCAGTCTCCATAAACCAGGTAACGCTCCCCAAGACCGTGTGTGGTTGCTGTTCCGATCCATCTCATTTGACGAAAGAATGTCCTTTAAATTCTTCGTTTCAAGGCCACGAGCAAACTAATGCTGCTTTCAGCAACGACCTAGAAATGATCCTTATTCTTCCTTATACAATCAAGGATGGAGGAATCATCCTAATGTTGCTTGGAGCTAAAACCAAACCAACCAAAATCAAAAACAGTTCCAAAACAATTATCAAAGACCTCCTCCACAGCAACAACAACCACCACCACAAAGCCAACACCCCTTTCAATCGCAACCTTTTCAGAATCCGGTCAATAATTCTTTCCAAACGGCCGGTACCGAAAACTCATCTTCGCTTGAACGAAGTGTGGATATGTTTATGAAACATTCCATGCAGTCGACGGATGAAATCAAGTATTCTATCCGAACATTAACACAGACCACCACCTCCCACAGTGAAAGTATAAATTCGATAGAAGCACAACTTGCACAAATAAATGCCGCGATGAGTGCAAGAGAAAAAGGGAAACTTCCATCTCAACCCCTACCGAATCCTGGCCACTCACAAAGTCATAATGTGAGTGCCGTTACCATATTGAGATCAGGAAGAGTGTTGAACAATCAAATGGGTGAATAGATTGATGATGAGGAATCAATTGAAACCCCGGCTTCTACTTCTTCCCCTAATTCGTCCAGCCTTCCACCTACTTCCGAACCTATTCTTCGTTTCCACTAGGTTCGAACCCTCCGCCAACTTTCTCAAGTCTATCTAAAACGATCCCCACTCCAATTCTGGGATCGAGTCCATCCCCACAAACTTCTCTAAATATGTTGGACCCAACACTTATTAATAAAGCTCCTTTTTCAAACAGATTGAGGGCCAACAAACCTAATGCACAAATGGAGAAAATTGTGGAAATGTTTAAGCAAGTTAACATAAATATCCATCTTTTAGATGCTATTTAACAAGTTCCTTCCTATGCAAGAATACTTAAGGACTTGTGCACTAGGAAGAGAGTAACTCAAATGCCTAAAAAGGTGTTCTTATCAAGTAATGTATGTACGGATTTTACCCAGCAATTGCCTAAGAAACGTAAGGAACCCGGCTGTCCTACAATATCTATTTCTATTGGGGGTAACAATATCAATCGTGCTCTACTCGACCTTTGAGCTAGTGTTAACTTGCTCCCGTATTCTGTCTATGAGCAGTTAGGTATTGGAGAGTTAAAACCTGCCAACTGCACTCTCCAGATGGTAGATCAATCTATCACCCAACCTAGGGGTGAGCTAGAGGACGTGTTGATCAAAGTCAATGAATTCATATTCCCTGTGGACTTTATAGTTTTGGATACACAGCTTGTGGCGAACCCACGGAATCAAATCCCGGTGATACTCGGTCGACCTTTCTTAGCTACTTCCAATGCTGTCATTAATTGTCATAACGGTTCTATGAACTTATCCTTCGGAAAGATGACAATTGAGCTTAATATTTACAAGCTAAGAAGTCAACCATCTGAACCTTCTGCTCATTTAATCGATATATGTTCTGTCAACGAGATAGCTCCCGATAGCTGCGAAATTGAGGAACTTTGCTATAATGATCTCGACGACACTAGTGCATCAGTGTTTGATCTAGCAAATTATTATAGTGAGGATACTTTCGACGAGTCCACCCCCGAGTTCGAATCTTTTGACTCGTCGCAAAAGTCAGTAGCGCTTTCCGAGTCAATATCTTATACAAATTATGAACCTCTTGGGGAGTCCGAATATCATTCTCTTACCCTTCCTTCTATCGTCTCTCCGCTGACTCTAGATCTCAAATCGCTACCTTCTCATCTTAAATATGCATATTTAGGTGAGAATGAGTCTTTACCCGTGATAATATCCGCTTCTCTAGTTTTAGAGCAAGAGAACGATCTTTTGACGGTATTGAGATCGAATCGGTAAGCATTTGGTTGGACAATGGCTGACATCAAAGGGATTATTCCCTTAATTGTTGAATATCATATACATTTGATGGATGAAGCCAAAACAACCCGAGACACACAAAGACGGTTAAACCCCGTCATGAAGAAGGCGGTAAAGAAAGAAATCGTCAAGTGCTTAGATTGTGTTATAATTTACCCAATATCTAATAGCCAATGGGTAAGTCCTATTCATGTAGTCCCTAAAAATTCTGGCATCACGGTCATAACCAATGAATGAGTTAATCCAAACACGCATCCAAACGGGGTGGCGCGTATGTATTGATTATAGGAAACTCAATGCCGCAACGAGGAAAGATCACTTCTCTCTACCTTTCATTGACCAGATGTTGGAGCGATTAGCTGGACACGAATACTATTGTTTCTTGGACGGATACTCTGGCTATAACCAGGTCCCTATCGCCGAAAAGAATCAAGATAAAATAACATTTACTTGTCCTTTCGGTACTTTTGCTTATAGACGCATGCCCTTTGGGTTATGCAATGCTCCCGCTACATTTCAGCGGTGTATGATGGGGATATTTTCAGACATGGTCGAGAATTTTCTGGAGATATTTATGGACGATTTCTCTATATTTGGGGACTCCTTTGAGAATTGCCTTCGTTATCTTGACGCGGTTCTTACCCGCTGTAAGGATAAGAACTTAACTTTGAATTGGGAAAAAATGCCATTTTATGGTCCAAGAAGGTATTGTGCTTGGAAATCATTTCACAAAAAGGTATTGAGGTAGAAAGAGCTAAAATAGATGTCATCCATAACCTTCCTCATCCCAAATGCGTCAAAGATATACGATCCTTTCTTCGTCATGCAGGATTTTATAGGAGATTCATTAAGGACTTTAGAAAAATTGCTAGACCCTTAATTCTTCTCTTGGCCAAGGATACAACATTTCACTTCGATTCGGACTGCGTGATTGCTTTTGAATTACTTAAAAGCTCCCTCACTACAGCCCCCGTTCTGTCATCTCCTGATTGGAACTACTCGTTCGAGCTTATTTGTGATGCATCGGATTTTGCTATTGGTGCAGTCTTAGGGCAGCACATTGATAAGATACTACATGTAATTTATTATGCAAGTAAGACCTTGAATGATGCTCAAATTAATTATACAATGACCGAGAAAGAACTCTTGGCAGTTGTATTTACATTAGAAAAATTCAGGCCTTATTTGATTGGCTCACCGATAGTGGTTTACACCGATCGCTCTGCCCTAAAACATCTTTTATCGAAGAAGGATGCTAAGGACAGGTTAATACGTTGGATCCTGTTGTTACAAGAATTTGATCTTGTCATACAAGATAAGAGTGGATGTGAAAATGTAGTAGCCGACTATTTTTCACGCATCTCTTCTTCACTTACAATGACCTTGCCAATAAATGATTCCTTTCCTGATGAACAGCTCTTGACTATATCCTGTGAACCCTGGTTCGTGGATATTGTGAATTATCTAGCAATAAGACCTATTCCTAGCGATTGGTCGAAACAAGACAAACTTGGATTTCTATCCCAAGTAAAACACTTTTACTGGGATGAACCTTATTTGTTTAAGTATTGTTCCGACCAAATCATTCGCAGATGCGTCCCTAATGAAGAATTCAAGAGTGTATTGTCTTTTTGTCATGATTAAGCATGTGGCGGTCACTTTGGTCCACGTAAAACGGCGGAGAAAGTTTTGCAATGTGGCTTTTATTGGCCAACATTATTTAAGGATGCATATGATCATTGCAAAACTTGTCATCGGTGTCAACACACGGGTCGGATTTCGCGAAGAAATGAGATGCCGCTCCAACCTATCTTGGTTGTAGAAATATTTGATGTTTGGAGTATTGATTTTATGGTCCCTTTTCCCAATTCGTTTGGGAACTTATATATCTTGTTAGCGGTTGATTACGTCTCGAAATGGGTGGAAGCAATACCGTGTCGCACTAATGACAACAAGGTTATTATTAAGTTTCTTGAAGAAAATATTTTTTCGTGATTCGGACACCCTCGCGCTATAATTAGTGACAACGGGACGCATTTCTGTAATCGGGCTTTCGAGGCTATGATGCGGAAATATTCAATCAACCACAAACTTTCTACGTCCTATCATCCCCAAACGAGCGGGCAGGCTGAGATTTCTAATAGGCAGATAAAACAAATTTTGGAGATTACGTATTCTAAAAACTAAAGATTGGTCAACCAAATTGACAGATGCTCTTTGGGAATTTCGTACCGCTTATAAAACCGATCTTGGTATGTCTCCATACCGCCTCGTGTTTGGAAAGGCTTGCCACCTTCCTGTCGCGATCGAGCATAAAGCAATGTGGGTTATTAAAGAGCTTAACTTCGATTTTGATCAAGCCTGCAGCTATCAGAAGCTGCAATTAAATGAGCTAAGCGAACTCCGCAATGAAGCTTACGATAATGCGGTTATAGTAAAGAACCGGACTAAAGTGTTCCACGATAAAAACCTTTATAGAAAAATCTTCACACCAGGACAACAAGTCCTTCTTTATGATTCCCGTCTCCATTTTCATCCGGGTAAACTAAAATCTCGTTGGAAAGGACCTTTTGTGGTGCGGTATGTATACCCGCACAGGGTAGTAGAAGTTGAAAATATTAAAAACGGTTCAATTTTCAAAGTAAATGGGCATAGATTGAAACTGTATTTTTCTGCTGACCCAGAGGAGGAGCTCCTGTTTTTACAGGAGCCGTTCTATCATAACTAAAACTCCTCCGCCTCACCTCCATGTATCGGTATCATTGTCTCACCTTAAGAATGGAGGTGAGTGAAATAGGATTTAATTGAATATCCGTGCGTGCCAAAGCATAAGTTTGGGGGTAGTTTTAATTTAACTATTATTTTACCTCTATCATTTTCTCTCCCCAAGTCTACAGGTCTATGCATTCAAAGAACAATATCAGTGAGGACACTGCTGAAAATATGTTTGGGAGGAGGTTTTTATTAACTGAACTATATTTTGGCACTAGGTACTATACAAAAAAAATTTTGATAATAAAATATTAGAAAGTGAAGAATTACATATGAAAGATAGGAATAGTTTAAAAAAGCAAGAAAGTTAGATGTTTTCTTAGGCGAAACTAGTAATAAGTAGTTATGAGCCGTTGTCCCAAGGGTTAGTAAGATAAAGGAAGTCACTAATCTGAGAATAAAAATAAGTATGAAAAATAGTCCCTATTCTTGAGGCCAAATATTTGAACGTTGATACCCTATTATACGTACTTACACACATCTTGAAACATGGGATAGTAGAGGATACCTTGAAATGCTCTTGTCTAATAGACTTAGTATGAAGGAATATATGCATATATATGTATATATATGTATATATGTATATATATGTATATATATATGTTGTCTATAGTGCCCTCAAGGCAATTATCATAGTCGCGGACTTGTGATTATGATGATTGAGTGATGACCTATACCGATAAAATGGTCTTACTCAAGTTGATAGTATGCTATCTGGTTCGTCTTTATCATCATGTTGATAAAGCCCATAGGATTCTTGCTTGACTGCCAGTATTATGATGGCGATCATATATGTGGGAGATGGGGTCTATAAGCACATCCTTAAATGTCCCTAGTCGTAGGAGTATCGAGACCGGGCATCGATACTCCAGTATAGACTAGTGTATACTGATCGAGACCCCGACGAGGGGCGGTGGCCAGGTCTCACAAGCCATTGGTGTTAGTTTGTTCACCTAAGATAGTATTAAGGTGCTCATTAGGTTATGAGTACACTGGACGGACTCGCCGGGAACCTGCTAGTTGGTATTATACCTATTGTCAGATAGCAGTTCCTAGGTGACATGTGTACAGGTTAGTCTGTCGACCTGAGATCGTCATTTGTCTCGTGTGAGTTCTTACTGTGCTTTGATTACTACCCTACCACGGCTCAAAGGAGTCGTGCAAACAGGTTTTAGTTGGGTACAGTCCCGAGCCACATGGAGGCAGTGATCGGATCCTCTGGGATTCGTCTCTCCCGGTATTGGGGGTTGATGTCGCGTTGTGTACGGATGGCCATCACCATAAATCCATGGCCACGGTGGAAGAGAATTATCGATCCAGGATCGATAGTTTCTCAGGTGGTGATGAGTTTCATACCGACACTAAATATTGCGTTGTTGGGGGTCTGACTTTATCCACCTCCCTAGACTCGATATGCGATACTCTTGGACGAACAGACCGGACTGTACGGATATTGTCACTGACAGGCTCAGTAGGGGTTCAGGATGAGTTTGCTCGTCGGCCTCCCTTTCGCTCAATACCTAGGTAGCCGTTACGTACAGCTAGTGCTGCTGACGTGCTTGTGGTTAAACCCACTGCCAGCGTATTGACGAGTTTTTAGAGTCCCACACATAGGGTTTTCACGGTTCAGGCGATATGGTGTATATGAGGTATGTTGATACATACAGGTGTCCGATTAAATATGTGCAAGTGCTGCGCAGACTTTAATCGGACGGTTGATAATACTAGCGGTTTAGGATTAGGTCGGATTATTAAATCGGGTTTTGATTTAATAATTTATATATGTATTTGTATATACGTATTCTAGTATTATTGTTCACTATTCATTTTCTCTCTTGGCTATTCGTATTTTTGTACGAATACGCGTATATGTATTTCAATACATGTACCGGGAAGTATTCCGTATTTTATACGGAATAACTTCTAGAAGTTTTGCCACCTCATTATTTGATTTTTCATTTATGAAAATTCATTTTGTTTAATGATGAGGTGGAGGGTAACAAGGCAAAGGCATGGGCATGAGTCAAGCATAGTGCATGGTATGGTTGTGTATATTTTATTTGATTAAAAGGAAATGATATTTTTTTTGGGTGGAAAAGAGAGGAGGGGCCGGCCATTATTTTGGAGTGGGATTCATCTCATTTGATTATTATTCATTACACTTGCATACTCCCTCACTCTCTCAATCACACCAAAAAAGACTTAGCCAATTTCTTTTGCTCATGCCAAAGCTTCATCACCTCTATTCATCTTCTATGGTTGCTCCAATGAGCACATGGTAGAGAGAAAATTGTAGTGACATATTCATACACCCCCACTCTCCATCGCTAGCGACTTTGGAGCGTCGGTTACCTCGTTCGACGAGGTTGGAGCTTGCGCCGTTTCCCTCGGGTGGATCATCGGAGACAAAGGAAGACCGGCAACCAAACCACATCAAAGAGCTGCTAGGAGCTTGGAATGAAGATCGAAGGACACGGATCAACTCGGTATAACCTTTCTAACTCTTAGTTAGTTTGCTAGTTTAGGGTTTAAGGTCGATCCGGGATTCGGGTAGCGGTAGCGCCGGTTTCAGAAATTTTTGTTCCGCATTTTGGCCGCGTTTCAACGGCCGGGGCGCTGCTGTGACCCAACATGGTATCAGAACCACCATTTAAACCCCCTACTAGCTTATTTAGACGTGCTTAAAAGATCGATCGACCAAAGTTACCGAAATCACGATTTCAATTTTCATGTTTCTGTCGATTTTCAAATGTGGTCTAAAAATATTTTTCAGAGGCTTGAAAATCCGTGCAGGCTTTTTTAGGAGTACACAAAAAATTTGGGCCTATGAATCATCTAAAGTGCCGCGGAACCGCCACACTTAGGCCCTATTGGCGGCGGTTCCGCGGCCACTTAGTGGCAACGGGCGTTAAATTTTTTTCTGTAGCTCAGTTGGATGGAATTGTGATTTTTAAAATATATGTTTTTGGCCCAGATTTCTGTTTGACTGCTGGATCTGCTTTTGGGGCCAATTTGGGAATTTTAGTCGATCGATAATTTAAGTGGGCGTTTAACAGTACATACATTTATATCTGCGACCGTGAATGTCACTTGATCGGTAAACTCGTCTAATTGCTATATGTCTTTTAGACGGGTTTGCGAACGTGACATTCACGTTGATGTTCTGTGTTGTGCTGTGATGTTGGTTGGATCGTCGCGGTAGATAGCAATGGTGCAATGTTAGCACAGTTTTATTTCATTTGTACATTTGATATTGCGGGGCGAGCATCCGACATGTGGACTGCCGTCACTGCCTATTTGTATATTATTCTTTTGGGGCACGACCGGGCTGAGGTCGATGTCACCCTTGTATATTATTTTATTTTCTGTACTAGGATTACCCCGCGGTGGGGTGCATGAATAGCTGGATTCTAGAGGGCAACGGGTCCGCATCTCATGGCGTTGGGAAAGAGGGGACCTCACTCTAGAATTGGCGGGCTATTCGCCGCACTCGTAGGGGGTATAGGTTTCATTGCACATGCTATCCACACGACAGGGAACGTCGGGTCTCACTTGCGGCTCAAGTGAAACCCGGGGCTCTAGATTATCCTCCATTCTGTGTTGCTTCTGTGATGTTGCTTTATATCATACCTGGGACGAATGTTATATATATATATATTTATATATACTAGTAGACGTTGTATATGTTTTGCACCCGCGCTAGTCCAG
Source organism: Agapanthus africanus (assembly GCA_030015575.1). Classification (NCBI taxonomy): domain Eukaryota; kingdom Viridiplantae; phylum Streptophyta; class Magnoliopsida; order Asparagales; family Amaryllidaceae; genus Agapanthus; species Agapanthus africanus. The sequence continues at coordinate 34,564,141 of JASDDO010000018.1, read as the reverse complement.
TCCCCGCTCTGTCATTAGTTAAGTAACCTAACGGTGATGACGGAACCCAGTGGCTAATGCGGATAGCATATACGTACATTTTATTTTCATTCTTTTCTGGTGTGATTAATTGATGGGACTGCATCGATTCTTATCAATGCAAGGATAAAACAAAACTATATATGATGTTGTTGGAACTAAGTTTTTAAAAATTGACATTACAGACGTACACTTTTGTTTTGCACAGTGGTATTCGGTTATGAATATCCAGCACCTCATTCGACGAGGCAAGGGCCGAGATCCCTTCATCGGGAGTGACCCCTTGGGCAGAAGTTTGCATCAATGTAATAACTTTACTATAGTCGATTACTTTTTGCTTTGCATCGTGGTATTCAGTTTGGGATATCTGCACCCCATTCGACGGGGAAAGAGCCGAGATCCCTTTACCGGGAGTGACCTCTTTAGCAAAAGTTTTCGCCACTATATATTTAAAAAACCACTTGGATTCCTTTAACGATATCAAGTTCATTACGTTAAAGGTTTTTCGCCAAAAACCAGCCGTAGCCCTCCGTCATTTCATAAAAGTAGCGCCTAGTATTCGTGCTATGTTTGTTGGCTTCCGTCAAGGCATAGTGTGCGGTAGCTATGTGTTACTTCTCTGTAGCATGGATATGCATTAATCTAGGACAGTCGTGCAGCCTTGTTGGCATCCGTCAAGGGCGAGTACGGGTGGGTCTAAATTAATCAGGACAATGACGGGTAGAACTTGACTTGCAACTTATGATATGTTGGCATCCGTCAAGGTCATAAGCTGCTTGGGGTAAAAATTATATCGGGAGTTTCAAACATACAGGAAACTTGCCAGGCTTGCGCATACCTTCTGGAGTGTGGTGACTTGAGTGGCTTCCATCAAGTTATCATGCGATGATAGTTGGATCCCGATTCCCACTGATGAGTAGGACTACTCCTCGGGTAATTCCGACTAATTCTCCTTTTGGGTTTGGAGGAGAATTCGAGGAAACAGTGGGAGCCATCCAGATTAGATAAAATGATTAACCATTCTGATCTAGGTTAGAGTGCACGCTGAGTGTTTCTTCTCTCTCTCTCTTGCTGCGACTATGACCCGACCTTTGACTAAAACTCATGAAACCAAATTGACCGAACCTTCTTAAAACACTTTGGCTTTTGGAATGTTACGGTGTCGCATACATCATTGCCACTTCTATATCACCTTTGCTTTTCTCCAGAACACCCCGTATTATTACGAACATCCACTTCCATTGGATAAATCCATCGTATGGTTATATATGAACTCGAAGGAACTTTTTCGAGGATGGATTCCGGTTCTGGAGAGATTGAATAGGATTATTCGGTTGTCTTTTCCCTTTACCTTCTCTCAGGTTGTGAGGCCTCCTAGGATTAGGAGAGCGTACACCTGTTGAGCTTATTGGATAGTCTTCTTCCAAACCATAGGCAGGTGCCGAACGGTAGGGAAGGAAGAAAACCAATTAAGCTTAAGTGTGGTGTACAGAAGGTAATAAGTAAAGACATATAAATATATTAGAATAATGGTAAAGAAAAATGCGACCACCAACTTTCACGACAAAAACCAGGTATACCCCAGCCACTCCTACATCCACTTTGCTTTTCCCTAGGACACTTCGTATTACTACGGATATCCACTTACATTGGATAAATCCATCGTATGGTTATATACGAACTCGAAGGAACTTTTTTGAGGATGGATTCTGGTTCTGGAGAGATTGGATATGATTATTCAGATGTCTTTTCCCATTACCTTCTCTTAGGTTGCGATGGCTCCTAGGATTAGGAGAGTACACCTATTACGCTTATTGGATAGTCTTCTTCCAAAGCTTAGGCTGGTGCCGAAGGGTAGGGAAAGAAGAAAACCAGTTACCCTAAAGAAGGTGTACAGAAGGTAATAAGTAAAGACATAATAAAGGGATTGGAGTGAGGGCAGGTAAGTATATGGTTACTGTAGTGAATCAGGATAGTGGAAGAGGCGTTACTCGGAATACCAGTAAACCCCTTCGAAACATTTTCATGTTTCAGTTTCACTGTGCGATATTAATTGATAACTGTTTTCCCAGTTGGAATCTAACTTCAGGGTATGTATTTACCAGATCAGTTTCTCACATCTGTATGTTATTACGGATGGTGAGTGGGAGTAAGATATTGGGAATTAGGTGATTGGATCCTCATTATAACGGAATTCGTTGTAATTGGTGATATTTGAGGAAATCATCTGGTTTTTTGCCGGATGGCAAATATTTGGTTTTGAATATCCGTTGTTATGCACCAATTTCAAACTGATATATCTGTACATTTATTTTATAAAGTGAGGTATAACTTTTTGATATTGTGTCTATGACATTTACCTATACCAGTTGGTGATTAGGTAAGGTGCATTCAACAGCGGTGTAATTCTTCTTAACCATAGTACAGTTTTTTCAACCTACAACGCGCAGGGTTTGAGTTATTGAACTTAGTGGACTTGTACAAAGTATTGTATGTTTTCCAGTGTCCATTAGGACAAAAGGGTTGGTACTCGTACTATATTCTGTATACTTATGACTTCTCCAGTTCTGGACATGTATTTCGTTGAAATGCAAGGTCTAGATATTCAGAAGTTATAGGTATAAGAATAAAGTAGAGAACCATTTGTCGTAAGTATCAGGATTCTTCGATGAAGTCGAAGATGTCGATACTTTTGTTTGGTATTCCGTTGATAGTAATGGTTTTGAGAACTTGCTTCTCTTTCGGCTTACTCATATATGGATGCACTCCTAGATGAGTAATGCTGATTGTCCTTTTTCCATTTGGTTGATATGCACTGGAGACAGCTGCATGATTTTGAATTTGGTTCTAATTAAATTAGTGCTTTTGTTTCTATATCAGATATATATAGAATCAATTTATATCTTGACGATGTTAAGGTATAGGGAGTTGTCCGGCTGATGCTTAAAACCAGAATCCGGATAAACTCGATGCACGTTTTAGTAATGGCTGTTCGTGGGTTATCTCGGGCTTTGACGAGGGATAATTTTCTACCATCAGGAAGATCAATATTTATACTGTTCTTGACTCGCCACAGTTTTAGTAAAATGGATCTTTTCAGAAAACAGAAGTGGGAGTATGGTAGAACTGGAAGTTATTCCAGAACCACAAACGATTACTGGAAATTTAATAGAACCTAAGGATTCAATTGGATTTGAAGTTCCATTAGCCACTCCACAGATTTGGTGGGTAACCTCAGTCACCCGAGAGGTACTTCGGTCTTCTCAGAGATGGTGACACGGAGGTTCTTGTTTACCCAGACTTGCCATTGCTGTTGTGCTAGACTAGAAGACCCGGCAGGAGGATGAGTATAGCGTCATTCTAAACTAGTTTTAGAAGTGCACGTATATATGACTCCGCCAGAGGGTTGTTGTAGTCGGTGGGAGCAGCGGAAGCATAGAAGGCAAGTAGCTTATGTCTGTTTATAGACTAAAGCAGGTATAGCGAAAATAGATCATCAATTTTTGATATGACAGTCATAGGTTTTGACTTCATCAGAATAGGAGATGGATCTGGTAAGAAGGTAGTAGGGTGTGATGTCTGAGGATTCGGGATGACATGCACTTAATAGGAAGAGATATTCCTATACTACGATCGGTTATACTGTGGTTGTCACAAAGTTGTTTCTCCACATAGGATAAGGATATAATATCAGGTTTTCTGGTCACTAGATTTATGGCTTTAAATCTAGATTTGGGAAGTATCCCAATCTGGGTATTTTGACATTAAATAGACGACTCCTGGCATGGTGGTGTACCTGCAGGTGATGGAGTCACCTTCTCTAAAGGTGTCTTACAGACTAAAGGGTAGAGGGCTCTATATGATTAGCATATCACTTACTTAGGCAATTGAGTTAATCATGAAATGTCAAGTACCACACCAGATATTGGTTTTCAACTAGCTGCAATGAGCAGATATATTAATCCAATCGTGGAGAAACATTGGGGAGCAGTTTATGAACATAAATGGATATTCTGGGGATATGGTAACAGCAGCCTCCTTCAGGAGACGGTTATCATTTCAGGCTTCTAAGGTGACCTGGATGACAGAGTGACTGTCAGAATTATAGTTTTCCTTCTTTTGAGGGACAGTATGTTGGACGGGTGGTCCAAGTGGATACTGAGGAAAGGCAAGGCGCAGGATACTGATTAAATTCAGTGGATGATACAGTCTAAGTAGTTTGCTGGATTTGGAGTTCATTTGTGAACTGGGTCCCATCAGATATCCAGACAAATTCTAAGACAAGTATTGCTCATTTCGGGAGATAGTTTTCTCTGCGAAGTTGAGATTAAGAGAGATACAGAAAGAAACATTGGAGCGGATCCACTCACTGAGGCTATTTCTCGAACGCAATCATTTTCGCAAACGGGCTTTGCGAAACTGATTAGTAGAGAAGTTGGGTGTTCGGTATCACACGGGCTGTGAGTATGCGACATCGCAATAATTGTCCTTAAGTGCAAGTGGGAGATTGTTGGCTATAGTTCCCTCAAGGAAATTATCATAGTCGCGGACTTGTGATTATGATGATTGAGTGAGGACATATACGGATAAAACGGTCTTACTCAAGATGATAGTATGCTATCTGGTTCGTCTTTATCATCATGTTGATAAAGCCTATAGGATTCTTGCTTGACTGCCAGCATTATGATGGCGACCATATATGTGGGAGTTGGGGTCTATAAGCACATCCTTAAATATCCCTAGTCGTAGGAGTATCGAGACCGGGCATCGATACTCCAGTGTAGACTAGTGTATACTGATCGAGACCTCGACGAGGGGCGGTGGTCAGGTCTCACAAGCCATTGGTGTTAGTTTGTTCACCTAAGATAGTATACAGGTGCTCATTAGGTTATGAGTACACTGGACGGACTCGCCGGGAACCTACTAGTTAGTATTATACTTATTGTCAGATAGCAGTTCCTAGGTGACATGTGTACAGGTTAGTCTGTCGACCTGAGATCGTCATTTGTCTCGTGTGAGTTCCCACTGTACTTTGATTACTACCCTACCATGGCTCAAAGGAGTCGTGTAAACAGGTTTTAGTTGGGTACAGTCCCGAGCCACATGGAGGCAGTGATCGGATCGTCTGGGATTCGTCTCTCCCGGTATTGGGGGTTGATGTCGCGTTGTGTACGGATGGCCATCACCATAAATCCGTGGCCACGGTGGAAGAGAATTATCGATCCAGGATCGATAGTTTCTCAGGTGGTGATGGGTTTCATACCGACACTAAATATCACGTTGTTGGGGGTCTGACTTTATCCACCCCCCTAGACTCGATATACGATACTCTCAGACGAACAGACCGGACTGTACGGATATTGTCACTGACAGGCTCAGTAGGGGTTCAGGATGAGTTTGCTCGTCGGCCTCTCTTTCGCTCAATACCTAGGTAGCCGTTACGTACAGCTAGTGCCGCTGACGTGCTTGTGGTTAAACCCACTGCCAGCGTATTGACGAGTCTTTAGAGTCCCACACAGAGGGTTTTCAAGGTTCAGGCGATATGGTGTATATGAGGTATGTTGATACATACAGGTGTCCGATTAAATATGTGCAAGTGCTGCGCAGACTTTAATCGGACGGTTGATAATACTAGCGGCTTAGGATTAAGCCGGATTATTAAATCGGGTTTTGATTTAATAATTTATATATGTATTTGTATATACGTATTCTAGTATTATTGTTCACTATTCATTTTCTCTCTTGGCTATTCGTATTTTTGTACGAATACACGTATATGTATTTCGATACATGTACCGGGAAGTATTCCGTATTTTATATGGAATAGCTTCTAGAAGTTTTGCCACCTCATTATTTGATTTTTCATTTATGAAAATTCATTTTGTTTAATGATGAGGTGGAGGGTGACAAGGCAAAGGCATGGGCATGAGTCAAGCATAGTGCATGGTATGGTTGTGTATATTTTATTTGATTAAAAGGAAATGATATTTTTTTTGGGTGGAAAAGAGAGGAGGGGCCGGCCATTATTTTGGAGTGGGATTCATCTCATTTGATTATTATTCATTACACTTGCATACTCCCTCACTATCTCATTCACACAAGAAAAGACTTAGCCAATTTCTTTTGCTCATGCCAAAGCTTCATCACCTCTATTCATCTTCTATGGTTGCTCCAATGAGCACATGGTAGAGAGAAAATTGTAGTGACATATTCATACACCCCCACTCTCCATCGCTAGCGACTTTGGAGCGTCGGTTATCTCGTTCGACGAGGTTGGAGCTTGCGCCGTTTCCCTCGGGTGGATCATCGGAGACAAAGGAAGACCGGCAACCAAACCACATCAAGAAGTCGTTAGGAGCTTGGAATGAAGACCGAAGGACACGGATCAACTCGGTATAACCTTTCTAACTCTTAGCTAGTTTGCTATTTTAGGGTTTAAGGTCGATCCGGGATTCGGGTAACGGTAGCGCCGGTTTCAGAAATTTTTGTTCCGTATTTTGGCCGCGTTTCGATGGCCGGGGCGCTGCCGTGACCCAACAATATATATATATATATATATATATATAAGTGGTGAAGAAAAAAAACGAACACTGGTTTTGTAATTGCTTAAGGCAACATAAAAAAAATATAGCGAGGGTGCTTTATCACCTAGTGCCTTAGACCAACTGGTTTGGGAGCTACTGCTAAACCTTAGGTGCTGCGAAACGAGCAATTACGCCTAAATGCGCAAGCACATTTTGCAATCGGTCGGTTAGTACCTTAAGAAGTATTAACGGTCGCATGAAGAATGTGTGAGCAATTTTATCGAAAATATTCACCAACTATAAAGTATTTTGGAAGATGGACAAAACTATGATAGCTTGAATTGAATTTTCTAAGTGTAAGGATGTCTTTTACACACACGTAGGGGTATATGATTAATTTTTGGAAGAAATATAGGGAGTAAGATTAAAGGCGATATTTTATTGAGAGATGATGTGATTTCTAACATTTTTTCATGACCATTAAGATAGGGCTCATGACAACCGAAAAACTGATGTAGTTGGAAACTCTTATTTTCAAGTTCTTTCTTTTATAGTTCTTATCTTTATATGTAATTTTCACCATCTTTCTTTTATTATAGGATTTTATGGGTGTAATCCGCTGAAAACCCTTAGGTGACAACACTCTTCCTACTGGGACACCTAGAGGTTTAACGGCTTATTGCACGTGCTTAGTGTAATCGTGTTGCCTACGAAAGTGTGCTACTTAGATTTTTCTTTTTCTTTTTCTCCTTCTCTTGAATAACTAGTTTGCTCGGGACGATCAAAGTTAAGTTTGGGGGTATCTGTTCAGTCAAAAATATCGTGCAATTGATATGACATTTTCCTTACTATTTTTATATAATAAAAGGTGTTTATTATAAATATGACACATATGAGGGTTTATCTGTAAAAATACTATTTTCATATGTTTATATATTATAATTAACATTATGAAGGAAAATGTAAGTGTTTCCCCCAATCAGAGCAAAGCTCATTTCAAATTTCAAAATTTGAAATGAAGCAGTGCTTCATAAGAGCGCCGGCGCTCTTAGAGCCCAAGACTCTGATACAGCACTCACGTGCAAAGCACGAGAGCGCTTGCGCTAAATGCGCCAGCGCCAAGAGTCAGAGACTCTAATGCAGCGCTCATATGCAAAGCACGAGAGCGCTAGCACTAAGAGCGCCAGCAATAAGAGTGCCAGCACTAAGAGTCAAAGACTCTGATGCAGCGCTCATGTGCAAAGCACGAGAGCGTTAGCACTAAATGCGCCAGTGCTAAAAGTCAGAGACTCTAATGCAGCGCTCACATGCAAAGCACGAGAGCGCCAGCGCTAAGAGTCAAAGACTCTGATGCAGCGCTCACGTGCAAAGCACGAGAGCGCTAGTGCTAAATGCGCCAGCGCCAAGAATCAGAGACTCTAATGCAGCGCTCACATGCAAAGCACGAGAGCGCTAACGCTAAGTGCGCCAGCGCCAAGAGTCAAAGACTCTGATGCAGCGCTAGCGCTAAGTGTGCCATCGCTAAGAGTCAAAGACTCTGAAGCAGCGCTCACGTGCAAGGCATGAGAGCGCCAAGCGCTAGAACTAAATGTTCTCCACCGTTGGATCAAAAATCCAACGAAAATGATTAAAAATCATCAAATTACCAGAATAAAATTCTGTTGAGGAAATACTCTTCAAATCTTTCCAAACAAGAAAGATTGTGCTCTGGAAACCAGAGCACCGTTGGATCAAAGATCCGATGGTGATTAAAAATCACCAAGATACAGAATAAGTTCTGTATGGGAAAATATTTTTCCAATCTTGTTAAAAACAAGAAAATTGCCTTCTGTAAAATAGAAGCCCTTGATCAAAAATCTAATGGTGGGAAACATCCCCAAATCAATCAGAGGAAAGATTTCCTTAACTAATTTAACAAATCAGCCTCCCCTATATAAAGGACCCAAGACTTCAAGTCGAAAAAAAGGGAGGAACCCCCCCATAAACTTCAAAAAGAAAAAGAGAAGAGCAAGCTCTGAAAAGAAGAATTTCTTCAAGGTAAATAAAACAGAGAGATCAAAGCATCTCATAAAAAAAGAACTTAGTTCTTTTCTAGATCATAGATCTACAAAGACAGAAGTCTTTCATAAGAGTAGGAGAGATTGGAGTATCTCATCCTAAAAAAGGAGGGAGAAGAACTTAGTTCTCTTTAGATCACAGATCTATAAGACAAAGACAAAATCTTTCACAAAAACAGAAGAGATCATAGAATCTCCTATTAAAATAAGAACTTAGTTCTTAGATCTACGAGACAAAATATTTTATAAACGAGAACTTAATCTCAGAGCACAGAATTAATCAAGAGCGCTTTGCACTCATTGGCTAGCGCTCAGCGCCAAGCGCGCCATATGCTCCTTACGTAGGCGCTACTTAATAAAGAGTGTCTACACTCCAAGTCTGGAAATCAGTGCCAAGCGCACCATGTGATCCTCACGTGTGTGCTATTTCATAAGAAGCGCCTTAGCGCTCCAAGTCTGGCACTCAGCGCCAAGCGCGCCACGTGCTCCTCACGTGTGCGCTATTTCATAAGAAACGCCTTAGCGCTTCAGGTCTGGCGCGCACGCTACGTGCTCCTCACGTGTGCGCTATTTCATAAGAAACGCCTCCGCGCTCCAAGTCTGGCGCTCAACGCCAAGTGCTCTGTACATAAAGGCTCTGTACATAAAGCGCTCTGCGCTACAAAGAGTGTTCAACACTCAATTAAAGACAAAAGAAGAAGGGGTGTCAGAACCCAAAATTAATGCTCTGCATTATTGAACAAAAAAGGGCTTGAGCCTAAACAAATGTTAACATTTTGTTCAAAAATGAATGGACTGAGTCTAAATAAGTGTTCAAATACTTTAATTGAATGGGCTGAGCCCAAGTAGGCCATAAATCCCCTAATTCAGATTAACTGAGCCCATGTGCTCCCAATATTTTTAATTGGTCTTAGTCCCAAACCTGACTATAGAATCCCCAACCAACATTGGTTTAAGGATACATCTCTTCATTCCTCTGATATGTGTCGTTGTAATTCTTCAATGTCTTCAGAGAGGTGACGGGTCCTGACAACCAGACACTCCATGGACTATGATGTCCTTAAACTTATGGACCGCAACGTTCCTAAAATAAACCCCATAGACTATGACGTCTTTAAACTCCATGGACTATGATGTCCTTAAAATCCATGGACTATGATGTCCTTAAACCAAATGGACCGCAACGTCCCTAAACTAAAACGATAGAGCCCAAATGCCTTGTCATCGGATCTAAATGATTTCGAACCCCCGTTGAGTAGATCTTAGTTTAAAATTAGACTAACGTATCCTTAACAAACGTTTAAGTTTATCTTAATCTCAATGAGATTAATGATCCTTAAACCCAACCCAAACCCAAATCTAAGAAAATACGGATTTGGACTAATCCACGCCCTATGGGCGACAACATAAATTAGTCTCCGTATACAATCCACGGGCAACCAAAAATAAAGTAAACATACACAACACAAAATGACCATCTGGAGAAGGAGAAAGTTGTTACCGCGATGCGGTAGCGTAATTAACTGCAGGGGATTGCGCCTGCAGGGAAGAGCGTCCCCACAATCAATAACCCCTCAAATGAGGGAGAATCTAACGAAGTCTGCTACAACGGCTGCATCCGTCTAAAACTCCGATACACGGTGCCATAAATCAACTTGGCATCTTCGGAGAGGTGGACGGATAAAACCAAATAGTATCTGTCCCCAAATTCAGGCGAGACAAACCTACGCGGTCTCGTCTCCCATTTTCGACGGAGAACAGTAAGCATATAATATCTATATAATATTTAGTCCATTTAAATATGCTTACCTTATCAAATATCCTTAACCAATTTTCTTAAACTATAATATCATATCAAATGGTTAGGATAATATCTCAGTAAAAACAAATTCTACTAACATTATTTGTTGAGATATTGTGCAGAAATTAGAATCAAGGAAATCCGAGTTATCGAGATCAAATCTGCCGAAATATTAAAGTAAATCGAAGAAATCAATTCTGCCAGAGACTTAGAGAAGATATGAAGATTCCATATATCAAAACAATCTCCACGTGTCAACACCAGAGTCCACAGAAAATTTCATAAATTGATACCAACAAAGTGCGCCCTTCTGCGGCCAAAACATGTATATTGCGGCGGTTCCGCCGCCGATTCGGGGAGTTAGGATGTGGGATTTTCCGGGTAGGATCGTAACAACAAATTACCATATTAGGAAACTAGGGTTTCTGGCTTTGAGACTATTTAAAGGATCGAGAGCCCCTCTTGGAAAAATCATCAAACTGACGAGATCACGAAGTCCAAGACGACTCAAGAATCCAGGTTGATCATCAGCTGTTCATCTACCTCCTTAAGAAGAGATTAAGAAGCAAACTAGGGTTTTGTAATCACTTTCTAAAGGAACAAAGTGTAATTGATCAAGTTGATTAATAAAGGTAGTTGTTTTATTCTTATTGCATTTTATTTTCTTTATTTACATCATGATCTCTATCCGTTATTTTATCTCCATCATGCATGAGTAATTCTCCGCTTGATAGGGTTCGTAGGATTAGGGTACATCAATGGATGAAAAAATCTTTAACCCCTTTTCCGTCCTATAAAGTTTATAAACTTTATCAAAAGAATAGTTAACATTCTAATCGGGCGCGCTATCAATTCATTGATATTCATGATCACGATTAGAGATTAGATTAAAAATTGTTTTGGTAAATACTAGACATGAACGGAGATCCATGTCAAGATAGGGGTTAAGAGTGGGAACCCTTTTCCCTCCAGAAACCCTAATCTACATGCATCACTGTCGATCTAGTTTTAAATTTATTAAAGGATAAAAGGAGTAATCTTTAATTAATCATCAATGACTACTAAATCTTAACGAACCATACAAGCCCCCTTTTAATATAAAACCTACATCCGTAGTTAATCTAGATTTATATCCTACATCCGTGATTGACGTAGATCTAGAATCTACAACCATTCTTCACTATTCATTATTCTTCCTCCTTTCCTAATCAATACGCCTAAAGTAAGATTAAAAGATTCAACGTATTCCTGAGGACGACCCGTACTCATCTCGGTCTAGCTACACGCGACACCGTTATTGATTGCGGTTATTTCTACAAACACTTCTCTAAAATAGAATCAGTAACCCCACCGAAAAATCATGTACCAAAGAGGACCTATGCCATGAGGACATGACCAGCTCAATGTCAAGAATGGAAACAAACTCATACCTGCCATATGGTAACACTCTCAAAAGAGGGAGGGTACGAGACTATAGATGACCCCATCAAGTGCTTCACAAATGAAGACGAGGATGAGGTGATCTCAGAGTTTCCACCAGCACCAAAAAGCTGGAAGACGGGATACACACTACGGCGGGCAACCTAAGGAAAATTGACTTAGGGACGGAAAACGACCCGAGGCCAACGTTCGTCAATGAGCTACTATCTAAAAAACAGGTAGCCACGTTAAAGAACATGCTCATGTAATATAAAGATTGCTTCGCATGGAACTATTCTGAAATGCCGGGTCTAGATCCAAAGGTAGTAGTACATAAACTGGCCATATCGCCGGACATAAAGCCATTCAAACAGGCGCCAAGAAGAATGCAGCTCGAACTTGAGATGAGTATAAATGCTGAGGTCATGAAACTAATCGACTCCGGCTTCATCCAAGAAGTTCAATATCCCAACTGGATCGCTAATATCATTCCGGTGATGAAGCAAAATGGGACGGTGTGCATTTGCGTGGACTTTCAAAACTTGTCCGAATGATGACTTTCCAGTACCTATTACCGAGCTGATGATCGATAACATGTCTACCCATGAGGTTTTCTCCTTCATGAATGGATCTTCAGGATACAACCAAATAAAAATGCATCCAAAAGACCAAAAACTTACCACCTTCCGGACTCCGCTGGGCATATTCTGCTACAAGGTGATGCCTTTCGGTTTAAAGAACGCTGGCGCTACCTACCAGAGAGCCATGACGAAGATCTTCGATGATCTCATCCATGAGATTGTCGAATGCTATATCGACGACCTGGTAGTGAAAAGCAAGTCTTACGAGGAACATTGGGAACATCTAAACATAGTGTTCCAACGTTTTCGGAAGTATAATCTAAAGATGAATTCTCTAAAATGCGCGTTTGGAGTCTCCTCAGGCAAATTCCTAGGATTCATCATATGGCACCGGGGTATCGAAATCGATTCCTTAAAGATCAAGGCGATTACGGAGATGCCCATGCCAAGGACCTTCAAACAGTTGCGATCTCTTCAAGGAAAGCTCGCATATATCCGGCAGTTCATAACCAAGCTCTTCGGAAAATGTCGTCCCTGCAGTCATTTGATGAAGAAGGGGACCCCGTTCGTCTGGGATCAAAAGTGCCAAAATGCACTAGACAAAATCAAGCAATACCTGCAAAATCCGCTGGTATTGACCGCTCCGGTTAAGGGAAGACCCCTATCCTATATACAACGACCCTTGAGGGTTCTCTAGGCACGCTATGGGCATAAGAAAACGATCAGGGAAAGGAGAGGTCTTTGTACTATTTGAGTCAAGTTCTCCTGGGGGCAGAAAAAAACTACTCCCCCATCGAAAAGTATTGCCTGGCACTGATTTTCTCGATGACGAAGCTCAGATATTACGCCTTGGCACATAAGGTCCATCTCAAATCAAAGGTGGATCCTCTCAAATATCTGATATCAAGGTCCATACTAACAGGAAGGCTTGCCAAATGGGCCCTCCTCCTAATGGAGTTCTCGATAATGTATCTACCCCTTAAAGCAGTAAAAGGCCAGGCCATTGCTGATTTTCTCACGGAGCATCCGATACTAGCTGACTCCCCCTTAAATTGCGAGTTGCCGGATGAACACGCGTTCGACACAATCGAAGGAGAGAAGGAAGAAAATGATTCCCAATGGGAACTTTACTTCGATGAAGCATCTTCCATGAAGAGGTGAAAGCAAAACACCCAATAATCAATGCCGGGGTGGGCCTTATCTTTGTGACTCCATAAGGAGGGATATTGCGTTATGCCCTCTCCTTAACAGAGCCGAGGACTAATAACGAAGCTAAATATGTAGCTTTGATAGCAGGTCTCGAGATCGCTGTCGACATGGGAGTCAAAGTCCTCCTCACATATGGAGATTCCCAGCTGATCATTAGCCAAGTAAATGGCGAGTATCAGACGTTCAAGCCAGAGCTGATAAAGTATGGAGAAAGAGTATAACAACTATTGACACAAATACCCTCTTACATCCTAGAGAGTATACCGGGTGCAGAAAATAGAAAGGCGTATGTGTTGGCCAAATTGGCTAAGGAACTGGCCGACGAAGACCTCGATGACGTAAAGATCATCGCGCAAAGCCGCAGGATCCTCGTGCCAACAGAGATATCTTCGGGAGACATAACGGAGCCATCCGAGGGAAAAGAAATGACCGAACAAATAGGCCTTCAAATAGAGGATGAAGAAAAGGTTAAGGATTGGAGAGAAGTCTTCATAGACAACTTCAAATCTTGAACACCCGAAAATGCGTCGTCTCGACATCAGCTCATGAAAAGAGCTATGTCCTTCGCCTTCGTCAATGATACTCTATATAAGAGATCGTTTGACTGTCTGTGGCTAAGATGCCTTGGACCAAAAGAAGCGAAGAGAGTCATCCAAGAAACTCACGACGGACTCTGTGGTCCTCACTAAGCTGGGTCAAAAATGAAGCTTAAGATCAAAAGAATGGGTTATTATTGGCCCGCAATCATTCATGACTACCTCGAATATACGAAGCAGTATCACTCGTGCCAAATTCATGGGGACTTCATCCACCAGCATCTAAACCCGCTACATCCAACAGTAGCTAGTTGGCCTTTCGAAATGTGGGGAACCGATATAATCGGCCCCATTGAACCAGCATCATCCAAAGGACACGGGTTCATACTGGCAACGACTGACCACTTCTCCAAGTGGGCAGAAGCAGTACCACTAAGGGAAGTGAAGACGGAGATATCCTCCATTTCTTCAGGACACATGTCATCTATCGGTTCGACACTCTGCGACGAATTATCTCGGATAATGGGCCAGCCTACAGAAGTCCTAAAATCGGCCGCTTCACACAGCAGCATAAAATAGATTGGAGATACTCTTCAGTCTATAATTCTCGGGCCAACGGTCTAGCTGAAACCTTCAACATGACCTTGACAAAGATTATAAAGAAAACAGTGTCCAGAAGCAAAAAAGATTGGCACGAAAGGTTGCACGAAGCTCTATGGGCATACCGAACAACGTTCAAAACGGTTATGAATACAACACCGTATGCATTGGTGTTCGATACGGAAGCAGTGCTCCTACTGGAAATAGAGCTCCCCTCTCTATGAATAGCAGTTCGATACGAGTTGACAGATGAGGAAAATGCTCATCTTAGGCTCGAGAAGATCGATGCCCTCGACGAAACCCGCCTTATAACACATCAAAACCTTGAGGCTTATAAGGCAAGGATGACGTGGTCATACGAAAGACTGACCAGGCCAAGATCATTCCGCCAAGGCGAGCTCGTACTAGTCGTCAAAAGACCAATGATCCCCAATTGTGCAAAATGAGGGAAATTCGAGACGAATTATGAAGGCCCGTACATCATAGATAAAGTCTACCAAGGTGGAGCACACCTGCTCATGGATATGCATGGCGAAAGACCGTTCCGGCCAATAAACGGCCGATTCCTCATGAAATACTATGCTTAATGAGTCATGACTAAGGTCAACGATAGATGACGACGCTTGTGTTCACTCGCTATCTTCCTGAGTCAAAACTCTAAAAGTAGTGTTCAAGAAAGCTTCGTCTCAAACATGGTGACAATGGACCGAGACGTGCCTAAACTAATACTCATCCCCAAAAGGGGAATGACGGACCGAGATATCCTTTAAACTAGAACCTTCCTTCAAATATGGCAACATCGGACCGAGATGTTCTTAAACTAAAACTTCGTCTCAAAAATGGTGATAACGGACCGAGATGTCCCTAAACTAGCACATCGCCTCCAAAACGGTGATATGCTCCCTTGAGATCTATATTACAATCGAAGCCCCAACGGATAAGACTGCAACTCCAGTCCCACTGGCTGCACAGCTACTCCAGCGGTGAAGTCACCCCCAAATTCCCACTGGCAAACATATGGGGCCATTAAAAAAAAAGTATGTCCACAAGCAAAATGGGCACGGATGAAAACCTGAAAGGGCGCCGTGAGTAAAAACAGCAGGATTACCGGCGAGCTTGTGGAAACCCGAAAGGGCGCAATCTCGTATATAAAGGTATGTCCACAAGAAAAATGGGCACGGATGAAAACCCGGAAGACACCATGAGTAAAAACAGCAGGATTACCGGCGAGCTTGTGAAAACTCGGAAGGGCACAATCTCGTAAATTTTTTTTACACTTACGAGATCCTCTTGACTCGTAAGGAGAACTCCCCCTATGAGACCCTCACGGCTCATAGGATTCAAAAGCCTTCAGTTACAGGGATCCAAACCCGTTCTTAAGCCGTCGTATCCCCCAAGTTGCCCTACAGACGGTCCAATATTGGCCCTTGTATACAATCCACGGGCACAAATAAATGATTTCCCTACAAGTTCCACCAATGACGGGAAATGTCCTCATATGGTGAACGACACTTGTAAGTCTTCTCGACTTATAAAGAGAAAATACTCTTATAAGATCCTTACGACTTATAAGAGAACACACACTTAGGAAACCCCATGATTCCTAAGGGGAAAATATGCCTACGAGATCCTCATAACTCATAGGGAGAAATAACTTTATGAGACCCTTACGGTTCATAAAGTCAAAAATCCTTAGTTGACAGGATCCTAACCCTGTTTGCTAAGCCATTTTTGTTCAAATCAAAGAAGGAAAACGATGAGTCGCTCCTAGCAATATTCCAGTCGCAGTGATGCTGATGCCTAAAAAGGCATTAAACTTCAAGTCCTCTCAAGGAAAATGATGATTTTCTCCTGGCAATATTCCAGTTGTAGCGATACTGATGCCTAAACAGACATCAAACTTCAAGTTCTTTCACCGTAAATGATGATTCGCTCCTGGAAATATTTCAATCGTAGCGATGCTGATGCCAAGGTTGGGATCAGATTCCAAACTCGCAATAAAAACATCAGCGAGCAAAAAATGCATATGAAATAGCCGAAATGATGGGGCAACTCACAATAAAAATCAGCGAGCAAAAAAATATGCATATGAAAAACAGCCGAAATGTTTGGGCAGCTCGTAATAAAAAGCAGCGAGTAAAAATATAAAAAACAGCCGAAATGATTGGGCACCGTGCATAAAAAAGCCGAAATGATTGGGCAATCATGACTTTCGCGATAAGAAAAGTTGAAAAGATATAGAGCATCGTGGAAATCAAAAATAAAATAAAATAAAAGGAAATTTTTTTTGCCCTGCAGGTGAGTCTACACTTACCCCTGTATACAATCCATGGACACAAATGAAAAAGGGAACCATATTTTCCCACCTGGCTCCGTCAAAGGGAGGGAGACCTAGATGACAACATTTACAGCCTAGAGATCACTCCGACGTACCTTCTCATTCCGACAGGATGCAGAAACGATGTCAACAAAGACCCAAGGGTCAAATCAAAGGTGGAGTCATGGCAAAACCCTAGCTCCAAGTCTTGACGGTCCACACACAACCTAAAAACTACCACGACGTACCTTCTCATTCCAAAAGGATGCAGACACGACGTCAACAAAGACCCAAGGGTCAAATCAAAAGTGGAGTCATGGCAAAACCCTAGCTCTATGTCTTGACTGTCAATACACAACCTAAATACTACCCCAACGTTCCTTCTCATTCCGACAGGATGCAGACATGATATCAACAAAGACCCAAGGGTCAAAGTAAAAGTGGAGTCACGGCAAAATCCTAGCTCCAAGCCTTGACGGTTCATATACAACCTAGAGACTATCTCGACATTCCCCCTCATTTCAGCAGGATGCGGATGTAATTATCAAACGAAATTGGAGCAATGGCATATTCCTAGCTCCGGATTTCAACTGCGATATATACAACATAGAAGTCTTACAGATATCTATCTTCCTTCAGCAAAGAATCAGCACGACATTATCAGAACAAAAAATGAAGCAACGACATATTCCCAGCTTCGGGTCTTAAAGGCAACTCATATAAAGCCTAAAAGATTATCGGAGATCATCCCACACCAGTACGGAGTGGTTATGACACATCCGGGCTCCAAATTGAGCCTAACCTCAAGTAAAAAGCGACATGGCAAATTCCTAATGTTTGCTCTTCCGACGGTAATATAATCTAAGGAGATTACTTGAAGGCGTCTTGTCCAGCTCCTGAAGGGATCAGAGATACGGCAGTCGTGGGGCTACTCAAACAACGGCTTAAAGACCGCATATCGTGGAATACATCAGCCAACGTGACAGTACCACGGACCAAAACCCTAGTACCGCAAAACCTAACGGACCTTTGTCGTAAAGAATGGAGGTTATCTATATACAACGTTAGGATAAGTTTTCCTGTAAACCTAAGCGAGGTAAACTAAACAAACTCCGAAATAAGTACATAAACCAGAGACTCCGAAATGAGTGAATAAAATACGAACTCCGAAATGAGTACATAAACTAGGGACTCCGAAATGTGTGAATAAACTACAAACTCTGAAATGAGTACATAAACTCCAAACTCCAAAATGAGTGAATAAACTCCGAACTCCGAAATGAGTACATAAACTACTTTACGCCGGATCAAGACATCAAAAGATGGAGAGGCACAAGTATGAAATGAAATTTTTTTTATTCATAAATCAAAATGAGTACAAGATACAAAAAAAGAGAAGAAAATATACATCAACAAAAAATTTATAAGCTGGGGTCTGTTCAATAAGCCAGCAAGATCGCCATTCTTCCGCCGGACCTCCGCTTCAAGCTCTATAAACGTCGCTGTAACGACTCTGTTTTAATGTACAGAAAATTTGTTAAAAAGTTAATGTACAAATGGAGTATTTTCAATCCTGTGTATTCTATAAGTATTTAATTTGCTGTTGAACAACAAGAAAACACTTGTAGCTTATTGGTAAATCCTTGCACTGCTGTGACGTAGCCCCTGTGTTCGAATCCCCTCAGCCACATAATATTTTTGCTGATTTTTCTTTTAAACTTTTTGGAAGCCCAAAAGTTTACACGAGCAAAACACGTAAAAATGAAAAGTCAGATTAATCAAACATATGCACTGAGATATATGAAACGACACCAACACGTAGCATCAATCCCACATCTCGACCCCACTCCTTGGCCGGCGAGATTCACCTCTGGGCCGGAGCCGCCGGGCCCCCCATCCCTAATGCCTCCAATTTTTGTGCCCTAGTCTCTTGTCCTTCCCCCTTAACTCCCATTATGTTTGATTATTCTGCAATTATCCAGAGAGTGTAATTTCACTCTTTAATTCTAATTTTAATGCATTTTTAATTCTCTCTTCACTCACAAAACCCTAATTCTATCCTATAAATACCCCCTACACATTAGCCCCCTTCATTCAGAAACCCATTGTCAAAACTCTCTAAAATTCCTAAGTCCAAAAGTTGTACAAGTGGAATTAGCCAATGTCAAAGTTCCGGCGACGTTTCAGGACAAATCCAGTGACGACACGACTCCCCGACGCTTCCAAAAGTTCCCTCTACCTTTCCTTTCTTCTCCAAACCTATAAGTCCCCTCTCCCCTCCTCTCTTGCTAATGAAAAGACCTCTCTTCTTAAAACTTGTTGGAAGCGGAGTTATTCCGACTTCCGATTCTCATTTCTTTAAAAGCTCACTTTTCTTAAACAACAAATTAACCATCTATTCATATATTATTTAGCAACCATAAAACAACAATTTGACCAAGTTTCAATTCAAAATTTAATGTAAACAAATTCTATTTCACTTTTTTGGTAACATACCATCAAGTTTACATACGATATTATTTTATCGTTTTGCTCATATTACCTTTTGAAAACTCATGATGTAATGACCTACCTCATCACAACACTTATCTTGACATAGCATGATAGCTTTTGTAACAATTTTTTTGTGGGCCAAAATACAATTTACATTAAAATACCTTAAATTATCAAAACCCGTATTTTTAAAATTGTTTTAATTAATTCCTTGCAAATAAGCCTCTATAACCCATTTCAGGGAACCCGATTGGGATGGTGCGGGTTAACGCACATCCTCGGGACTAGTAGAGCGAGCTGCATACCTCCTCACGGAGCATACGATCTCGATAGAATTTTTATTACAATTTCTAAGAAAACGTGATTTCTATTAATAAATAAAATCTATTTTTTTAATAATTATATATATCAATATTATCAAAATATCTATTTTAAATATATAATATATTCCATGTTTTCTAATCAAAAGAAAAGAATCACAAAAGTTCATAAAAATACCATCAAGAATCAATACAAATCAAATTACATGAAAATACCACATACTATTCAATTTAGGTTTATATCCACTAGAATATCTCATTTTATAAAAATTACAACTATGAAAACTCTAAAGACGATAAATAAATACTTGATATTTATTTTGAAAATATATCAAAACTATTTTTCGTAAAACCCCCTCAAGTTATATTAATTTACAATAAGGACCCTGGTAAATATATGTTTAAGCGGGACCAGTTCTCTTGAGCCACACGGAGCCGGAGAATATAGGTGCTTGCCTATCTAAGTTAGACAATCTAAAAACGGTGTTATCAATACGGTAATTGTCTTGAAAAAAGACACAAATCCTGCTGTCCATATGCAGTGGTTACCGATAATTCCAAAACTAATTCAGAACTTCAATTCTGTTTAAGTGTCTGACTCAGGCAAAGTCTCAGTCTAATCTGAAATCAATTGATTTATTCTTGAATATAATTCAAGTATAACTCCAATTCAACATGAATCCATTTATACCAGAATTCAATCAATATCAACATGACTCGACTGAATCGAACAATAGATATACTCTGATTACATGACAATCCATTTATATCCATTCCGTTTATATGATATCATGGTTTCCGCAAGTCGTACATCTATTAAACAAAACAATATACATCAATACATAATACATTACATGATTTTAAGGGGGTAGACTGGTACGGAATGTGTTAGAAGTGGCACGAGACGGTCACTTTAATACACCTAACCTGAATATCCATTGCTGTTGTTCCATGGCTTAAAGATTCCTTGTGCTCCGTATACCCCAGTCCACGGAATAGTTGGACTCCTCTCGTATACACTGGCATATTCTGTACCAAGTGTTGGAGATAGTGCCCTCAGAGTCAATTATTGGATCACAGGCACGTGTTTGTAATGATTGAGGAAGGACCTATCCCGATAGGACAATCTTACTCGAGATGATAGTATGCTATCTGGTTTACCTTTATCATCGTGTACTGTTTTAGGTGACCTGACAGGTCGCTATTACACGTTGGTAAAGCCCCTAGGATTCTTGCTTGACCACCAGCAGTATGAGGGCGATCATATACGTGGGAGCTGGGGTCTATAAGCATATCCTTAAAAGGTCCCTAGTCGTGAGAGTTTCGAGACAGGGCATCGATTCTCCAGAGTAGACTAGTGTATACAGTCGAGACCCCGACGAGGGGCGGTGGCCGGTCTCACAAGCCATTGGTGTCAGTTGGATCACCTAAGATGTATACAGGTGCTCATTGGGTTATGAGTACACCGGACAGGACTCGCCGGGAACATGCTAGTTGGTCATATACCAGACGTCAGATGGCAGTTCCCTGGTGACATGTGTACAGGTTAGTTCATCGACCTGGGGATCGTCATTTGTCTCATGTGAGTTCCCACTGTACTTTGATTACTACCCTACCACGGCTCAAAGGAGTCGTGCAAACAGGTTTTAGTTGGGTACAGTCCCGAGCCACATGGAGGCAGTGAGCGCATCTTCAGGGGTTCGTCTCTCCCGGTATTGGAGGTGAGGTCGTGCTGTGTTTAGGAGAGCCATTACACGAAGCCCTCGGCCGAGGCAAGGAGATTTACTGGTAGGTATTCCAGTAGTATCTCAGGGTGTTCTGGGCTACACTCCGACACGACTTGTACCGCTTTTGGGGGTCTGACTTTTACCAACCCCCTAGGCCCGCCATGCGATACTCATAGACGAACGGACCGGACTGTACGGATATTGTCACTGACAGGCTTAGTAGGGTGTCAGGCTGAGTTCGCTCACAGACGTCCCTTTTAGTCAATACCTGGTAGCCCGTTATGTATTGGCTTATACCTCTAACGTGCTAGTGGTTAAATCCATAACTAAGGTGTTGATGAGTCTTTAGAGTCCCCCACATTCAGTTACTCAGCTTTCGGGCGAAAAGTTGTAGAGGCCGTATGGAGATATGGCAAGGTCCGATCAGATACGTGTGATATTGCACGGATCAGGATCGGACAGTTTGTACTACATGCCGTATGGGTATATGGCAGTGTTCGATCAGATACGTGCGGTATAGCACGGATCAGGATCGAACGGATATTACTTGCCGGCTTTGGTTTAAGCCGGATCCTAGTATAGTACAGTGTAGATTTTGTCTCATTGCATTTGTATTTCGGTCGGAATACAAATGCGGGTATGTATGCACAGTATCGGGGTTTTCCTGTAATTTATTACGGGACCAGTTTTCTGGAGTTGCCAGTTTGCTTTCCGTTTCGGCCATATTTCTTTGTATCCTTCATTGGCCGAAGATTGGTGGAGGAGGGCTTATTTGCATTGTTGCAAATAAGTATTTATGGAGGGGTTCTTTGCATATTCTTGTGTCATGATGGTTGCACCATTCTTTGACCTTGACTTCCTCTTCTATCATGATTGCTTGACTTTGTGAGGTGATTGTTTGTCATCATGGTTGTTGATGATGTTGTTGATGGAGTGTGGATTTTCTTGTGATCATTGCTTTTCATGATAACCATTCCTCCCTCTCTCTTGCATGATATGAGATGGCTCCCATTATTTTTGAGATATTCTCCTCTCCCTTATTCTTACTCCCTCCCCCACACATATAGTGGCCGGCCAAGCATTAGAGGGGCTGTTCCATTTTTTACGTGAGGGGATTACACTCATTTGGCTTTGGAAAAATCCTACAAGTTCCATCTCCAAACTCCATAGTTCATCCCTCCACCAAAAGGCAATTCCTACAACCCCAAAATGAGACTTGCACACTAGATTCTACAGCAAATCTTGGGCACGTCGACTAGCCAGCTTCGTGCCCGAGTTGCCTCGGCATTGAGGTGGGAGCCCGTAAAAGAAGTAGGCGATATGGTGCACTTCCGGCGACGATGTGGAGACCGGAGCTTCCGCAGGAGATCGGGACGACGACGAGAACACCGGAGGACTTGGATCAGTCGGTATATCTATCTTTCCCATCTTGTAATTAGCTAGGACTAGTTAATGGTTCGATCCGGGTATTAGTGCGCGGCGGTTTGCCAGTTCAAGTAAAATTTAAAGTTTATCACCGCTTCCGCATTTGGCCGTCGGATTGACGACCGGGGCGCCGCCGTGCACTTACAGTGGTATCAGAGCCTCGCCATTAACTTAGTCTAGCTTTTTCTAATGTGTTTTACAATTCCGATCGAACAAAAATCCCAAAACCGCATTTTTCACCGCATCAGTTTTCTGTTGAAATTTTTTGGAGTCGAAAATTTTTTCAGGTTGCAGAAAATTGATGTACTAAAAGAAATAAGAGTTCTGTGAAAATTCGATGCACTAACTCCACTATAGGAGCGCGGAACCGCGGCCAAACACCCCTTTGGGCCGCGGTTCCGCCGCACTATTTTGGGATCGCTGCATCAAATTTCTGCAGTATCTATTTGGGCTGAAAATAGGGGTTTTGGAATAATAACATTGGGCCCAGAATTTCTTGATCTGCTACAGTAATGCTTGGGGGCCCACTTGTTAAAATTTGATCGATCGGATATTTTAAACACATTATTTCACAGTATTTACATTATATCTGCGACCGTGAATGTCACTCGATCGGTAAATCCAGTCTAACTGCTATAGCCCGGTTAGACGGATTTGCGAACGTGACTTTCACGTTGATGTTCTATGTATTGCTGTGATGTTGCGGATCGGTCGTGGGGGATAGCCTGGATGCAATGCTAGTACAGTTGTGGTTGTATTATGTACATTTGATATTGCGGGGCGAGCGTCCGACATGTGGACTGTTGTCACTGCCTGTTTGTATTATTATTTTGGGGCACGACCAGGTTGCGGTCGATGTACCCGTTGTATGTATATTTTACTTTCTGTACTAGGATTGCCCCGTGGAGGGGTGCACGGATAGCCGGGTTCTAGAGGGCAACAAGCCCGCATCTCATGGCATTGAGACGGAGGGGGCTTCACTCTAGAATTGGCGGGCTATTCGCCGCACTCGTAGGGGGTACAGGTTGACCCAGGAGGGGTGCCCAAGTTACTGGATTCCGTGAAGTGCTGGGTGGTCCATTCACGTTGCTGAAGGGGGCTGCCTCGCTTCAGGTTTTGGCGGGTAACTTGCCGCGCCCGTAGGGGTCTAGGATTTCATTGCACAGGCTATCCACACGACCAGGGGAACGTCGGGTTTCAGTAGTGGCTCTGTGAAACCCGAGGATCCCAGATATCTGTATTGTTTCTGTGATGCTGTACATTTCTGTGATGTTGCATTTTATCACGCCTTGAGCGAAATATAATATATTGGTATATATATTAGTAGATGTTGTATATGTTTTGCATCTGCGCTAGTCCAGTCCCCGCTCTGTCGTTAGTTAGCTAACCTAACGGGTAATGACGGGACCCAGTGGCGAATGCGGATGGCATATACGTACGTCATATTATTTTCGTTCTTTGTGGTGTGATCAATTGATGGGACTGCGTTGATTCGGATCAATGCAAGTTAAAACAAACCTAATCTGATGTTGTTGGAACATTCTTCAAAAAGCTGTTATTTGCAAGGACGTTCACTTTTGTTTTGCATCGTGGTATTCAGCTAGAATATCCTGCTCCTCAGTCGACGAGGCAAGGGCCGAGATCCCTTCACCGGGAGTGACCCCTTGGACAAAAAGTTTGCGTCAGGGCATTAACTTCACTATAGCCGATTACTTTTGCTTTGCACCGTGGTATTCAGTTGGAATATCCTGCACCTCATTCTACGGGGAAAGAGCCGAGATCCCTTCACCGGGAGTGACCTCTTTAGCAACGGTTTTCGTCACTATATTTTTAAAAAGCTATCCGTTCCTTCAACGATATCAAGTTCATTACGTTAAAGGTTTTCGCCAGAAACCATTCGTAGCCCTCCGTCGTTTCATATGGGTAGTCAATAGTATTCAAGCTGTGTTTGTTGGCCAAAGTCAAGGCACAGTGTTTGGTAGCTGTTGGTTATTCATATGCAGCATAGATAGATGCGTTGGTTTGGAACAGTCGTATAGCCTTGTTGGCCAAAGTCAAGGGCTTGTGCGGGTGGATTCGAATCAACCTGGAGAATGACGGGTAGAACTTGACATGTGACTTATGATTTGTTGGCCAAAGTCAAGGTCATAAGAGCATGGGGCAGAAATCACATCGGGAGTTTCAAAAGAACTGAAACTTGCCAGATATGCGCATACCTTCTGGAGTGTGATACCGTGAGCGGATTCCGTCACGTTATCATGCGATGATAGTTGGATCCCAATTCCCACTGATGAGTTGGTTTACTCCTCGGGACATCCCGACTAATTCTTCTTTTAGGTTTGGAGGAGAATTTGAGGTACAGTGGGAGGTTTACTGATTAGATAAATTGGTAACCATTCTGATCTAGGTTAGAGTGCACGCTGAGTGTTTCTTTTCTCTCTCTCTTGGCAGCGACCATTGACCCGACCCTAAGACTATGACTCAGTGACCAAATTAACCGAACTTTCTTGACACCGGCTTTTGGATTGTCAGAGTTGCAGACCTCATTGCCACTCCTACTTTTACCCTTTTCTCCAGGACACCCCGTACTACTACGAACGTCCACTTCCATTGGACAAAACCATCGTATGGTTAGATACGAACTCGAAAGAATTTATTCAAGGATGGTTTCAGGTTCTGGAGAAAACGGATAGGACTATTCAGTTGTCTTTTCGTTTTACCTTCTCTCAGGTTGTGGTACTCCTTGGTTTAGGAGATAGTACACCTATTACGCAAATTGGATAGTCTTCTTCCAAACCATAGGCAGGTGCCGACCGGTAGGGAATGAAGAAAACCAATTAGCATAACGATGGTGTGCAGAAGGTATTAAGTTAAGACAAAGCAAGGGATTAGTAAGAGGGCAAAGTAAACTGCGACTACTATTCACGACCAAAACCAAATATTCCTTCGCCAATCCTAAATCACCTTTGTATTTCTCCAGGACACTCCGTATCACTACGAAGATCCACAGTTTATTGGATATTCCATCGTATGGTTATATACGAACTCGAAAGGAACTTGTTTCAGTTCGGGGATGGATTCTGGTTCAGGAGAAATAGGAATAAGATTTATTCAGGTGTCTTTTATCCTCACCTCCTCTCGCATTGCGAGTGTTCTTAGGATTAGGACAGTACACCCATTATGCTTATTGGATAGTCTTCCTCCAAACCATAGGCTGGTGCCGAACGGTAGGGAAGGAAGAAAACCATTTGGCCTAAGGGGTGTGCAGAAGGTAATGACTAGAGACATATGAAGGGATTTGGAGAGGTGGCAAAGAGATATACGGTTACAGTTGTGAATCTGGATAATGGAAGAGGCATTACTAGGAATACCAGGATACCCCATCGAAACATTTCAATGTTTCAGTTTCACTGTGTAATGTTAAAAGAAAACTGATTTCCCGATTAGATACTTACTCCAGGGTATGTATTTACCAGGTACGATTCTCACATCTGTATGGTTTTACAGATGATGAGTGGGAGTAGGTTATTGGGAATTAGGTGATCATCCTCATTATATCGGGATTCGTTGTAATCAGTGATATTTGAGGAAGTCACCTGGGTAGTTTGCCGGTCGGCAAATATTTGGTTTGAATATCCGCTGTTATGCACCAATTTCAAATCGATATATCTGTACGTCTATTTTCATAGAGTAAGATATACCTTTTTGAAATTATGTCTATGACATTTACCTATATCAGTGGATGGTTAGGTAAGGAGCATTAAACAGCGGTGTAATTCTTCTTAACCATAAGTACAGTTTTCAACCTACGACACACAGGGAATGAGTTATCAGACTCAAGGGACTTATACAGAGTATTGTATGTTGTCCAGGGTCCATCAGGACAGAGGGGTTGGTCCTCGTACTATATTCGGTTTACTTATGACTTCTCCAGTTTTTAGACAAGTGTTTCGTGGAAACACAGGGTCCGAATTTGGAGAAGTTATAGGTATTTGAATAGAGTAGAGAACCAGGTGTAGCAAGTATTGGGATTCTTCAAAGTGATCGAAGATGTAGATACTTGCGTATGGTATTCAGTTGATAGTAATGACTGAGAAAACTTGCTTCTCTTTCAGGTTACTTATAATTGGAAGTATTCCTAAGTTGAGTAACGCTGATCGGCCTCCTTCCATTTAGTTGACATGCACTGGAGACAGTTGCATGATTTGGATCTGGTTCAATTAAATCAGTGCCTCTGTTTCTATATTGGATATAGAACAGTTCATATCTTAACGATGTTAAGGTACGGGGAGTTGTCCGGTTTATGCTTAAAACCAGACACTGGACAACTCAAGGCACGTTTCTGTAATGGCTGTTTGTGGGTTGACCCAGGCTATGACGAGGGTTGACTTTCTACCATCTGGCAGATCAATAGAAATATTGTTCTAGACTCGCCACAGTTTTAATAAAAATGGATTTTTTTTCAGAAAACAGTAGTGGGAGTATGGTAGAACTGGAAGTGATTCCAGAACCACAAACGATTACTGAAGATTTGATAAGGAACCTAAAGATTCAATCTGGATTGACATTCCACTGGCCACTCCGCAGATAAGGTGGGTAACTTCAGGCACCCGAGAGGTACTACGGTAGCCTCAAGGACGGTGACAGGGAAGTTCTTGTTTACCCACACTTGCCATTGCTGTTGTTCCAGACTGTGAGACCCGGCAGGAGGATGAGTATAGCGTCGTTCTGAACTCGCTTCAGAAGTGTACGTGTATATGACTCTACCAGAGGGTTGTCGTAGTCAGTGGGAGCAGCGGAAGCATTGGTGGACAGGTAGCTTATGTCTATTTATAGACTAAAGCAGATATTGCGGAGTTAGATCATCTATTTCTGACGTGACAGTCATTGGTTTGACTTCATCAGAATAGGGGTTGGATCTGTTGAGAAGGTAGTAGGGTGTGATGTCCTGGTATTTGGATGACGAGTAGGAAAAGAAACTCCTATACTACAATCGGTTATACTTTGGTCGTCACACAGTGGTTTCTCCACAAAGGAAATGGACTTTATATCAGACATTCTGATTACTAGATCTATGGTTTTAGATCTAGATTTGGGTAGTCTCCCAATCTGGGTACTTAGACAGCATTCTAAGAGTATTTAGAATGGACGACTCCATGCACGGTAGTGTACCTGCAGGTGATGGAGTCACCCTCTCTAAAGGTGTCTTACAGACTAAAGGGGAGAGGGATGTGCATGATTGGCAGATCACTTGCTCAGGCAATTGAGTCAATCATGAGATGTCAAGTACCACACCAGATATTGTTCTTGCACTAGATGCAATAAGTTGACATTGATCCAATCCTGGAGAAACAGTCGGAAGCAGTTTTAGAACATAAATGGATGTTCTAGGGATATGATAACGACAGCCTCATTCGGGAGACAGTTATCAATCCAGGCTTCCAAGGTGACATGGACGACAAGGAGGTTGTCAGAGTTATAGTTTTCCCTCTGACGAGGGGCAGTATTTTGGACAGGTGATCCAGGCAGATACCGAGGGAGGCATGGCGCAGGATACTGATTAAGTTCAGTTGACGATACAGTCTAAGAAGTTTGGATTTGGAGTTCATTTATGAGCTAGGTCCCATCAGACATCCAGACATTCTAAGACAGGTATTGCTCATTTCGGGAGATGGCTTTCTCCGCAAACTTGAGATATGGAGAGACATAGAAAGATACAACAAAGAGGATCCACTCACTGAGGCTATTCCTTGAACGCAATAGTTCCGCAAGCGAGCTTTGTGGGACTGATTAGTAGAGGAGTTGGGTGTTCGGTATCACACGGGCTGTGAGTATGCGACATCGCAATAATTAGCCTTGAGTGCAAGTGGGAGATTGTTGGAGATAGTGCCCTCAGAGTCAATTATTGGATCACAGGCACGTGATTGTAATGATAGAGGAAGGACCTATCCCGATAGGACAGTCTTACTCGAGATGATAGTATGCTATCTGGTTTACCTTTATCATCGTGTACTGTTTTAGGTGACCTGACAGGTCGCTATTACACGTTGGTAGAGCCCCTAGGATTCTTTCTTGACCACCAGCAGTATGAGGGCGATCATATACATGGGAGCTGGGGTCTATAAGCATATCCTTAAAAGGTCCCTAGTCGTGAGAGTTTCGAGACAGGGCATCGATTCTCCAGAGTAGACTAGTGTATACAGTCGAGACCCCGACGAGGGGCGGTGGCCGGTCTCACAATCCATTGGTGTCAGTTGGATCACCTAAGATGTATACAGGTGCTCATTGGGTTATGAGTACACCGGACAGGACTCGCCGGGAACATGCTAGTTGGTCATATACCAGACGTCAGATGGCAGTTCCCTGGTGACATGTGTACAGATTAGTTCATCGACCTGGGGATCGTCATTTGTCTCGTGTGAGTTCCCACTGTACTTTGATTACTACCCTACCACGGCTCAAAGGAGTCGTGCAAACATGTTTTAGTTGGGTACAGTCCCGAGCCACATGGAGGCAGTGAGCGCATCTTCAGGGGTTCGTCTCTCCCGGTATTGGGGGTGAGGTCGTGCTGTGTCTAGGAGAGCCATTACACGAAGCCCTCGGCCGAGGCAAAGAGATTTACTGGTAGGTATTCCAGTAGTATCTCAGGGTATTCTAGGCTACACTCCGACACGACTTGTACCGCTTTTGGGGGTCTGACTTTTACCAACCCCCTAGGCCCGCCATGCGATACTCATAGACGAACAGACCGGACTGTACGGATATTGTCACTGACAGGCTCAGTAGGGTGTTAGGCTGAGTTCGCTCACAGACGTCCCTTTTAGTCAATACCTGGTAGCCCGTTATGTATTGGCTTATACCTCTAATGTGCTAGTGGTTAAATCCACAACCAAGGTGTTGATGAGTCTTTAGAGTCCCCCACATTCAGTTACTCAGCTTTCGGGCGAAAAGTTGTAGAGGCCGTATGGAGATATGGCAAGGTCCGATCAGATACGTGTGGTATTGCACGGATCAGGATCGGACAGTTTGTACTACAGGCCGTATGGGTATATGGCAGGGTTCGATCAGATACGTGCGGTATTGCACGGATCAGGATCGAACGGATATTACTTGCCGGCTGTGGTTTAAGCCGGATCCTAGTATAGTACAGTGTAGATTTTGTCTCATTGCATTTGTATTTCGGTCGGAATACAAATGCGGGTGTGTATGCACAGTATCGGGGTTTTTCTGTAATTTATTACGGGACCAGTTTTCTGGAGTTGCCAGTTTGCTTTCCATTTCGGCCATATTTCTTTGTATCCTTCATTGGCCGAAGATTGGTGGAGGAGGGCTTATTTGCATTGTTGCAAATAAGTATTTGTGGAGGGGTTCTTTGCATATTCTTGTGTCATGATGGTTGCACCATTCTTTGACCTTGACTTCCTCTTCTATCATGATTGCTTGACTTTGTGAGGTGATTGTTTGTCATCATGGTTGTTGATGATGTTGTTGATGGAGTGTGGATTTTCTTGTGATCATTGCTTTTCATGATAACCATTCCTCCCTCTCTCTTGCATGATATGAGATGGCTCCCATTATTTTTGAGATATTCTCCTCTCCCTCATTCTTACTCCCCCCCCCACACATATAGTGGCCGGCCAAGCATTAGAGGGGCTGTCCCATTTTTTACATGAGGGGATTACACTCATTTGGCTTTGGAAAAATCCTACAAGTTCCATCTCCAAACTCCATAGTTCATCCCTCCACCAAAAGGCAATTCCTACAACCCCAAAATGAGACTTGCACACTAGATTCTACAGCAAATCTTAGGCACGTCGACTAGCCAGCTTCGTGCCCGAGTTGCCTCGGCATTGAGGTGGGAGCCCGTAAAAGAAGTAGGCGATGTGGTGCACTTCCGGCGACGATGTGGAGACCGGAGCTTCCGCAGGAGATCGGGACGACGATGAGAACACCGGAGGACTTGGATCAGTCGGTATATCTCTCTTTCCCATCTTGTAATTAGCTAGGACTAGTTAATGGTTCGATCCGGGTATTAGTGCGCGGCGGTTTGCCAGTTCAAGTAAAATTTAAAGTTTATCACCGCTTCCGCATTTGGCCGTCGGATTGACGACCGGGGCGCCGCCGTGCACTTACACCAAGTTACAAACAACCGCGTTAACATAAAAAACTCACAATACACCGGTTATATTCTCATATCTGACTATTTATCTGTTTATTCTATTTCTACTTTTCTTTGGGACTTACCGAGCGATTGTTCACTGACGACATTCTTTCTCTCTTCTTTCTTTAGAATGTTGTCAGGTGGATCCGACTCACTGAAGATAGAGCCCAGTTCAGAAGACTTGGATCAGTTCAGCGAGGACCCCGAGCTCTAGACTTTTGTATATACCTTACTTTCATGTTCATGCTATTGTTTAGGCATTTATTTCATCATTGTATTTACTTTTCAGTTGTATTGTAAATAAATGTTTAATAAATAAAAGTTAATATTCATTTACATTTCATGTCTTCTTGTGTATATTTTACATTATATTGCTTAGTCATGCTTAGCGTGTTTACTTCTGAGTAAATACCTAGCGGGCCAGTCATGTCTCATTACCCGTACACTGGGAAGCGGGGTGTGACAGGTTTTGTTGGTGGCCCATGCAGGTCTGTTCTGTATGGACATGTATGTCAATTCTGCATGAAGTCTTACACAATATAACACAAGAATCAGCAACTAAAAACATTCTTTAAATTTCATATTCCTTGAATCTTACAATTTCATATTCTTTGAATCTATTCTAACCCTATTTTTCTTCCAAGGTGTAAGTCTACGTTGCCCACCCCGGTACTTACGAGGAGGCGGAACAAGTAAAAATCGAAACTTTCTTACAAAAGCAACATAGACTAAAGCCAAGGATCTTTGCCAAACCATTGCTAACAAATAACATGAGGTTCTATCTACTATTGTTTGGAGATTATACCTCATGCAACAAGTCCTTCGGATCTTCTTTCCGCTGTCCTCCTCGTCCATGCAAGCTCCGAGGATCGATCCGGATCTTGGGCACCTCCGCGGCCTCCTAGAGTCGAAGACGATCCACCCGAGAGTCTGTAGTCCGAGCTCCACCTCAAGCTGAGATAACTAGGGCAACAAGTTTGCTATTCTTGAAGTCCTAGGTGGTGTAGAAGATGATGGTTGATTTGTTTGTCTATTTTATTTCTATTTTTCTCAACACATGAGAGCTATAGAAAAATCAAGAGAGGAAGAAGAAGGAGAAACCATGGGAGCTCTCTTTTGATGAGAGAGAAATGAGAAGAAAATAATGATCCATATACAAAATAATTACTAATCTCTTATCATGATAAAATGTGATGGTTACATTGATTTGACCATTATCATCTCAAATCAAATCCAAATCCAAAGAAGAGTCTAGAGCTCACAAGAAAGATCTAAATCAAAAAAGGTCAAATAAGTCAAATTTTCAACATGGTCAAATGGTCAAAACAATTAGCCATAACACAATTATCATTAAAAAGATTAGTAAATATTTTCCTCACCTCATAATGGTTTTGACTGAATCAACGGTCAGAACCCCAATGAGGCACCTCTTTCTTCGCTCCTCACAACCGTGCATACACACTCGCATCCGCATTCCATAGAATGCGAATGCACAGAAGACAAAACTAATCCATCTATAAAATACTAGGATCCGGCTTAAACCAAAGAACACCAGTATCGTCTGCCCAAACATCATACACGCACAAGTGCACGTAAGTGTTCGTAGCCTTGCCGTAAAACCATACGGCCTCTACACCTTTCGCCCAGTGCAGGGAAACTCTCTCTGTAGGACTATAAAGACTCGATACTACGCTGGCAGTGGGTTTAACCACAGACCGCAAGCGGCACTAGCTGTACGTAACGGTCTCCAGGTAGATGTCGATAAGAAGGCCGATGAGGTAAACCCATCCGAACTCTTACTGAGCCTGAATGTGATAATCTTCGTACAGTCCGGTCTGTTCGTCTAAGAGTATCGCATGTCGGGTCTAGGGGGGCGGTAAACGTCAGACCCCTAATAGCGGTACAAGTCGTGCCGGAGTGTAGCCTAGAACACCCTGAGAAACTACTGGAAACACTACCAGTAATTCTCGCTTGCCCTGGCCAGGGACATTGTGTAATGGCTCTCCTAGACACAGCGCGATATCAACCCCCAATACCGGGAGAGACGAATCCTATCTAACCGCTACTGCCTCCAAGTGCTTCGGGACTGCACCCAACTACTACCTGTTTGCACGACTACTTTGAGCCATGGTAGGGTAGTAATCAAAGTACAGTGGGAACACACTCGAGGCGAAGTAGCAGTGTCAAGTCGATGGACTAAGCTGTACTCCTGTCACCTGGGAACTGTTATCTGATGATAGGTATAGTACCAACCAACAGTTCCCGACGAGTCCTGTCCAGTGTACTCGTAACATAACGAGCACCCGCATACTATCTCCAGTACGATGTACTAATGGCTGTGGGACAGACCATCTCCCATGCTGGGATGAGAAGCGTATACGCTAGTCTACTCCGGAGTATCGATGCCCCGTCTCGATAATCCTACGACTAGGGACCTGTATAAGGATGTGCTTGTAGATTACCCAGCCCCCACTAGTGTGACTGCCATCACAACGCTGGTAATCAAGCAAAGATCCTAAGGGCTATACTAATATGTATAAGCGATATGCTAAAAGAAACATATGCACATATTGAAGTAGAAACAAACCAAGTAGCATACTACCATTTTGAGCAAGATTTTCTATACAACTATGAATATCCCAAGCTTCCATCAAGTAATATACATACTAGTATGATACAGTAATGGCCTCTAGGGCATATACACTAACAATCTCCCACTTGTACTAGGGCCATGTACTGGCATATCGAAGACCTATCATCTCGATCAGCCGCTCGAACTGAGTCTGGGGTATGGCCTTCGTGAATTGATCTGCAGTGTTATTCTCCGAATCTACTCTCTTCACCTCGATCTCCCGGCGATCTACGATCTCCCTGATCAGGTGGTACCGCCTCAAGATGTGTCTGGACTTCTGATGAGACCTGGGTTCCTTCGCTAAAGCTATAGCGCCGTTGTTGTCACAATACAGCGGTATTGGATCAACAATGGTAGGAACCACTTGAAGCTCCGTGAGGAACTTCTTCATCCATACAGCTTCCTTTGCGGCATCGCAAGCAGCTATGTACTCCGCTTCCATAGTGAGTCAGCAACGGTTTCCTGCTTGGAGCTCTTCCAACAGACCGCCTCTCCATTGAGGGTAAAGACATAACCCGACATGGACTTAGAGTCATCCTTGTCATTCTGGAAGCTGGAGTCAGCAAAGGCCTCGATCTGGAGGTCTTTTCCGCGATACACTAAGAACATCTCCTTAGTCCTTCTCAGGTACTTGAGAATGTTCTTTACTGCTATCCAGTGTTTCTCCCCTGGGTCCGACTGATGCCGGCTTACAACGCTCAGTGCGTATGCTACATCTGATCTGGTACACAACATCGCATACATTATAGAGCTTACCGCAGATGCGTAGGGTATAGATGACATGCGAGCCCTTTCCAAATCAGTCTTGGGAGACATCTCTTA
Source organism: Agapanthus africanus (assembly GCA_030015575.1). NCBI lineage: Eukaryota > Viridiplantae > Streptophyta > Magnoliopsida > Asparagales > Amaryllidaceae > Agapanthus > Agapanthus africanus. The sequence goes on along the minus strand of JASDDO010000018.1, from coordinate 34,529,499 downwards.
GGAGAGGGTGATTCCGTGACAAGCCGGTAGATTACCGCGCTTTGAATCTTCCATACTGAATTGTTTCAGTATGGTGTCGATGTACCTGGACTGTGAAAGTCTCAACATCCTTTTAGATCTATTACGATAGATCTGGATCCCCAGAATGTAGTTGGCATCGCCCAGGTCCTTCATGGAGAACCTTTGTGACAAGAATCCTTTGACTGACTGTAGCATATGAATGTCATTTCCTATTAGGAGAATGTCATCCATGTACAAGACGAAGAATACCACAGTTCTCCCTGCAATCTTACTATAAATGCATGGTTCATTTGGATTCTTGATAAAGCCGAATTCTTTGATATTATCATCAAAGCAGATGTTCCAACTCCGCGATACCTGCTTTAGTCCATAAATGGACTTAAGCAACTTGCACACTTTACCGCTGCTCCCACTGTGAATGAAACCCTCCGGCTGATCCATATAGACGCACTCTTCCAAATTTCTATTTAGAAAAGCCGTCTTTACGTCCATCGGCCAGATCTCAGAATCATGGAAGGAAGCAATGGCAAGAAGGATCCGACTGGATTTGAGCATAACCACTGGAGAAAAGGTTTCGTCATAGTCCAAACCAGGTCTTTGGCGAAAACCCTTTGCAAAAAGTCTAGCTTTATAGGTTTCAACCTGCCCATCTACATCAATTTTCTTTCTGAAGATCCATTTGCAGCCTACGGGTTTTACCCCTTCTGGAGGAATGTCCAAAGTCCAAACTTTGTTGGTGTACATGGACTCCATCTCGGTCCGCATTGCATCCAGCCATTTTACTGAGTCACCGCTCTGAATGGCTTGCTGGAAGCTAGTAGGCTCATTATTTTCAATGATGCAATCCTCTCGATCCCCGTCTATGAGAAAACCGTAGTATATCTCGGGTGGATGAGACTGCCTACTACTCCTGCGGAGTGGCGCTGGGATGTCCGGTTCTCCTGAAACTTCTGGTTCTACCAAGCTTTCAGTAATAGCTTGAGGTTCTGGAATTTCTTTCAGTTCTATTGTGCTCCCACTTATCTGATTTTCTAAAAACTCAGTTTCCAAGAAGCGGGCATGACGAGAAATAAAGACCTTTTGCTCCTCTGCGTAATAGAAAACATACCCCTTAGAGTTCTTTGGGTATCCCACAAACTTACACTGTACTGAGCGTGCCTCATGCTTGTCCGCATGCTGCTTTTTGACAAAAGCTGGACATCCCCATGTCTTAAAGTGTTTAAGCTAGGGTCACATCTGATATGGTGTGGTAGGCACTAACTTAGTAGGAACTTGGTTCAAAAGATATGCAGCTGTTTCTAGTGTATAACCCCAGAAAGATCGCGGTAACTCAGCCTTACTCATCATGGAACGAACCATATCCAACAGAGTTCGATTCCGCCTTTCCGATACACCGTTGTGTTGTGGTGTGTATGAAGGAGTAAGCTGAGAGAGAATTCCATTCTCTTTTAAGTAGCCCAGAAACTCGGCACTCAAGTATTCACCACCTCGATCAGATCTCAGTGTCTTGATACTTTTGCCTGTTTGTTTTTCAACTTTATTCTTGTATTCCCGAAATTTCTCAAAGGCCTCGGATTTATGCTTCATCAGGAAGACATGTCCATACCTAGAGAAATCATCTATAAAATTAATGAAGTATGAATAACCGCTTCGCGCATGTGTAGACATTGGACCATACACATCACCGTGTATGAGTTCCAAGAGCTCGCTCGCTCTTACTCCGTGTCCAGTGAACGGAGTCTTTGTCATCTTTCCCATGAGACAAGATTCACAAGTAGCATAAGACTGATACTCGAACGGATTCAAGTATCCCTCTTTATGTAACTTTGTTAATCGTGTCTCATTAATGTGACTCAGTCTACAATGCCATAAGAAAGCCTGATTTATGTCCGGAGACTTTCTTTTAAGTGTGTTCTGGACACTGAAAACCTGAGCTTGATTCAGTACGTATATTCCGTTTTCTAATGTACCTGACCCAATCAGAACTTGATTTAGGTGGATGTGGACCACATCGCTTACAAAAGTAAAATCATATCCTTCCTTAGAAAGTATGGATACAGATATGATATTACAAGCCATATTAGATACATACAAACAGTTACGCAGAATCAATATCTGCCCACTTGTCAATCCAACGTGATATTCCCCTACGGATTCAGCGTCTACGCTCATTCCGTTGGCAACCCTGAGAGTCATATCACCTATCCTGATAACTTTACGGTTTCTCAGAGCCTGTAATGAATTACAGATGTGAGATCCTGATCCGGTATCCAATACCCAGGAAGTAGGGTTAATTGACATACAGTTTTCTATTACAAACACACCCAAATCCGAAGCCACAACATGCTTCGAATTCTGGTTACTGGCTTCGCTAGCCCTGCAATCCTTCTGCCAATGTCCTTTCCCGTAACAATAGGAACGTCCCTCTTTTACTATATCCAGTCCCGAAACTTTTGCCCTTCCCTTTCCTTCTACTTTCCTGGTTTCCTTCAGGATACAAGTAGAGGGTAGAGACCGTAGAATCAAGTCAGTATTTGACCCGTTCTTAAAAGTGGTCTTCAGGTCCGTGAGCTCATCAAAATAGCTAGTCTCTGTAAGGACGTTGTCCCCTACAGATGACCCGACAGCCAACCTCGCTTGAAGCAATTCGTTCGAGATCTCATATCTTGCGATACGAGATTGCTCTCCATATAAATCTTTGTTATGGAGGAAGATAGAAACTAAGTCCATCTTCTCGTGCTGCCTCTGGTATGCACTATCAACTGAGGCCAACACGAGGCACTTGGCATTCGCACAGTCTTTTTCCGATGTCTTACGGATATCAATATCCGTGACAGGGGAGAATGGTCCTGAGACGGCAGGGGTTTGATTAGTTAAGAGGTGTCCCAGCTTGTCATGGGTAATGGTCATCTGGACAGATCTTTGCCAGTCATAACAGTCAAATTCAGTCATTTTATTATCTAGATGTAACCTATGTCTGGTCACTGGGTCGCTGCAATTAAGAGAGAGAAAGAGAAGAAAACACTTAGCATGATGCTCTTGCAAGTTTAGATTGGTTTTTAGTTTATCTAAACAGGATGGCTCCCACTGTTTTTCGAATCCTTCCTCAAACCTTAAAAGAAGAATTAGTCGGGATTGATCTCACTGTACAATACTTGCTTAACCGTTCAGTCAGGCTGGTGTCGGTACTTCGAGGGAGGTTTTACGACGGTTTCGCGAAGTTCCTTAATTAAATAACCTCTTTTCCTTATGGGCGTAGCCCCGCTAACACCTTTCTAGACACCTTCTTGGTTTATAGCATTGATCGTTAAGTGAAAAGTCTCCCGAGAAGTAGCGGATACTCACAGTAGCATCGGGATCCAAATATCATTGTGTCATAATGCTGAAGGAATCCTACCAACATTATCAAACTCCAAATGGTATGCAGCACTAGCAAGTTTCAATTTCCTTAGAAACTCCCGATGTGGATTTTTGCCCCATGCTCTTATGACCTTGACTAAGGCCAACAAATCATAAGTCACATGTCAAGTTCTACCCGTCATTGTCTAGGTTGATTTGAACCCACTCGTATATACCCTTGACTATGGCCAACAAAGTAATACGACTGTCCCAAACCAACGCATCTATCTATGCAACATATGAATACCCAGCAGCTACCAATCACTATGCCTTGACTAAGGCCAACAAACATAGCTTGAATACTATTGAATATTCATATGAAATGACGGCGGGCTACGAATGGTTTTGGAGAAACCGTGAACTTAGTAAACTTGATATAATTGAAGGAACCTGATAGCTTTTAAAAGGAGTGGTTTAAGCTCCGTGTTTTTAAAAGTTTTTCTGTTTTGAAAAAACCGCGTGGTTTTGAAATTGTTCCAACGATTCAGCTTTGGTTTATTTTCTTTGCATTAATATAATACGTCCCATCAATTAATCCTACCATTGCAGAAAACAACGAAAATATGACGTACGCTTATGCCATCCGCATTCGCCACTGGGCCCCGTCATCACCCGCTAGGTTACTTAACTAACGATAGAGCGGGGGCTGGACTAGCGCGGATGCAAAACATAAGCAACGCCTACTAGATATCATATATAGATATTTACATTCGTCAGATGCAATGATAGCCATTCCAGATCACAGATGAACACATTGGATATGCTAGGAATCCGTGTTTCGTTCGAGTCTATAACGAAAGACGGATTACACGGTCGCGATGAATAGCCAAACCCCACCCTAGACCCCTACGAGTGCGGCAAACTACCCGCCAAGTACCCGAAGTGAAGCAACCTCCCTCAACAACATGAGTAGGCCACTCGGCACTTCAAAGTACCCGGTAGTTTGTGCACCCCACCTTGGGTCTATCCTAGGAGCAAAAACAGTAAAAGAAATAATATATAATGGCGGCTACAACCTTAACCCGGATGTGCGGCTATAAAATAATATTACATCAAATTACAAATTTTACATTGAATGAAAAATGAAAACTCCCATCTCACATCTCCGGCTATTCATCACGACGATCCAACAAGTTCATATACACAAACCAACATTACAGATCACAGATATGCACAACCCCCACTAATCGACGTATAGCGATTAGTGAACGTTCAGTACATATATTACATCACAGAAAATCCGATTAGCTAAAGTACTTAGAATTTCGATCGAAAACTTGATTTGAAACTACCCCAAGCACAATACAGTACTCAACAAAATCTGGGCAGAAACAAAGTATCAGAAAAATCACAAAATACAAATCTGGACAGGAAGTAGGAAAACCGAGTTGACTCGGCTTCGACTCGGCCTCGGATCCGCGGCGGTCTGACCAATTCATGGTCTCAATTTTCTTGTGTGTCCTTCAAAAAGCCTGCATGTATTTTTAAGGTCCCTGGAAAAAATTTTGGACCAGTTTTTAAAATCGACAGAAAAGTGCAATTTTTGACGTGTTTTGCGATTTTTTTCAGCGATCGAATTTCTAACACTTTGCTAACAAGTTAGTAATGGTTTAGCGAGGCTCTGATACCACTGTAAGTCTACGTTGCCTACCCCGGTACTTACGGGGAGGCGGAACAAGTAAAAATCGAAACTTTCTTACAAAAGCAACATAGACTAAAGCCAAGGATCTTTGCCAAACCATTGCTAACAAATAACATGGGGTTCTATCTACTATACTTAGGAGATTATACCTCATGCAACAAGTCCTTCGGGTCTTCTTTCCGTTGTCCTCCTCGTCCATGCAAGCTCCGAGGATCGATCCGGATCTTGGTCACCTCCGCGGCCTCCTAGAGTCGAAGACGATCCTCCCGAGAGTCTGTAGTCCAAGCTCCACCTTAAGCCGAGGTAACTAAGGCAACAAGTTTGCTATTTTTGAAGTCCTAGGTGGTGTAGAAGATGATGGTAGATTTTTTTGTATATTTTGTTTCTATTTTTCTCAACACATGAGAGCTATAGAAAAATCAAGAGAGGAAGAAGAAGGAAGAACCATGGGAGCTCTCTTTTGATGAGAGAGAAATAAGAAGAAAATAATGATCCATATACAAAATAATTACTAATATCTTATCTGATAAAGTGTGATGGTTACATTGATTTGACCATTATCATCTCAAATCAAATCCAAAGCCAAAGAAGTGTCTAGAGCTCACAAGAAAGATCCAAGTCAACAAAGGTCAAATAAGTCAAATTGTCAACATGGTCAAAACAATTAGCCATAACACAATTATCATTAAAAAGATTAGTAAATATTTTCCTCACCTCATAATGGTTTTGACCGAATCAACGGTCAGAACCCCAATGAGGCACCTCCTTCTTCGCTCCTCACAACCGTGCATACACACCCGCATCCGCATTCCGTAGAATGCGAATGCACAGAAGACAAAACTAATCCATCTATACAATACTAGGATCCGGCTTAAACCAAAGCCCACCGGTATCGTCTGCCCGAACATCATACATGCACAAGTGCACGTAAGTGTTCGTAGCCTTGCCGTAAAACCATACGGCCTCTACACCTTTCGCCCAGTGCAGGGAAACTCTCTGTGTGGGACTCTAAAGACTCGACACTACGCTGGCAGTAGGTTTAACCACAGACCGCAAGCGGCACTAGCTGTACGTAACGGTCCCTAGGTAGATGTCGATAAGAAGGCCGATGAGGTAAACCCATCCGAACTCCTACTGAGTCTGAATGTGACAATCTTCGTACAGTCCGGTCTGTTCGTCTAAGAGTATCGCATGTCGGGTCTAGGGGGTGGTAAACGTCAGACCCCTAATAGCGGTACAAGTCGTGCCGGAGTGTAGCCTAAAACACCCTGAGAAACTACTGGAAACACTACCAGAAATTCTCGCTTGCCCTGGCCAGGGACTTTGTGTAATGGCTCTCCTAGATACAGCGCGATATCAACCCCCAATACCGGGAGAGAAGAATCCTATCTAACCGCTACTGCCTCCAAGTGCTTCGGGACTGCACCCAACTACTACCTGTTTGCACGACTACTTTGAGCCGTGGTAGGGTAGTAATCAAAGTACAGTGGGAACACACTCGAGGCGAAGTAGCAGTGTCAAGTCGATGGACTAAGCTGTACTCCTGTCACCTGGGAACTGTTATCTGACGATAGGTATAGTACCAACCAACAGTTCACGACGAGTCCTGTCCAGTGTACTCATAACCTAATGGGCACCCGCATACTATCTCCAGTACGACGTACTAATGGCTGTGGGACATACCATCTCCCCTGCTGGGATGAGAAGCGTATACGCTAGTCTACTCCGGAGTATCGATGCCCCATCTCGATAATCCTACGATTAGTGACCTGTATAAGGATGTGCTTGTAGATTACCCAGCCCCCACTGGTGTGACTGCCATCACAACGCTGGTAATCAAGCAAAGATCCTAAGGGCTCTACTAATATGTATAAGCGATATGCTAAAAGAAACATATGCACATATTGAAGTAGAAACAAACAAAGTAGCATACTACCATTTTGAGCAAGATTGTCTATACAACTGTGAATATCCCAAGCTTCCATGAAGTAATATACAAACTAGTATGATACAGTAATGGCCTCTAGGGCATATACACTAACACAAGGTTATAGATTCTCCCAACAACACGAGTACAAACATCAACAACACACCACCACCTCTTCCCCTTACGCCTACCGTAGTAGCTCCGATCAACGAGCAGACGGTACCGCTCGAGGCAATTGAGATCCTCCTGGAAGGACAGCAATAGCAGACTGCTATCTTATTGAACCGCTCTGAAGAAGAAGCACCCAGAGTAAAGCAATTCCGGGTATTGCACCCGAAGAAATTTTCTGGAAAAGAGAGCCCTTTGTAAGCTGAAGAATGGGCTCAAAGTATTGAGGACGATCTGGCGGCAGCACAAGTTTCAGAGATTGCTTGGGTATGGGTTGCAAAGCTGCAACTCACCGACAATGCCTGAGTATGGTGGAAGGCGGAAGAAAGCCGTCTTGCCCAGCCTATCGAATGGAAATCTTTTTGCGACATGTTCGACGCAAAGTATTTTTCCGAGACTGGCCGATTCGATATGGAGCAATAATTCATCCACTTACAATAAGGCTCTATGTAGAGCAAATCGGTGGATAAGTATGATGCTGAGTTCACTATGTTGAGCAAGTAAAGATATATCTCAAATATTCGATTTTCTAATATCACATACTACACAACTAACACAAGACCGTAACAAATTCGCAGCACACCTCATCCCGACCGCTGAGATCAGGTCCAGACGATTTCAGTAAGGGTTAGATCCGGAGATCCAAGCTGCTTTAACTACAGGAGATTTCCCAACCCACAAACTGGCTTTGAAAGCTGCCCGTCGATATGAGACAGTAGTAAAGATGAAAGGCAGACCCCAATCTGTCGGAGTGAAGCGCCCTGCCACTCAGAGTGTAAGAGAAGCCTCTTCAAGGCCACCTTTTATACCCAGGAGACCGGGAGTACCATTCAACCGGCCCAGTACAGCCTTTTGCACCTACTGCAGGAGGGATGGACACCTGGCGAAGGATTATAGGCGTGCTAATCACCTTTGCTTAGTCTATGGCTCATCCACATATGATATTGGGTCTTATCCTCGTAAACTCAATCCCAATGCTGCACCCAGACCAGTAATTACCTATCTGCGGTGGCCAGCTATCTACGCACCTGCTCCACGTGTTGCTCTCCTAGCTCCACCTCCTCGTGGACCGACTGCACCTCCTCCTCGTCAGTTCCATCAAGCACAAAGGAACTTACCTTAAGTACAGAGAAACGGACAGAGGAATGCTCCTCCAGCAAAGAGGAATGTATCGAGGCGACAGGCTTTCACAATGACTGTGGAAGAACCTGAAGCTACTGGCCAAGTCATCACTTGTAACTCTTTCCTTTCAAGCTTTCTTTCAATCTTTATACATACCTATATATTTTTTTCTTATACCTAAAACCTATCTCACATAACTTAGGTACGATCTTAATAGCTTCACATCCTGCACTAGCACTCTTCGATACTGGAGCATCTAATTGCTTTATATCGCAACGGTTCGTCCGAACTCATGCGATTCCAGTAAAACCACTTGTATCCAGCTGGAATGTCAGTTCAAGGAACGACGTTCTAAAGGCAACAATGGGATACGACCTGTGTCCAGTAGTCATCTGCAGCAGAGAATTCTATACCGACTTCAAGGTACTGGACATACCGAATTTCGATATCGTTTTGGGTATGGATTGGCTAGGAACATTCTATGCTACCATTGACTGTCGTCAAAGGAGAGTAGTGTTCGAGATTCCAGAACATCCGGTCTTTTATTTCAAAAGTGGAGACCGTACCCTGGAGCTAAGCATATACAAACCAAAACCGAAGAAGGCAGTAATTGCAACTCTACAGGCGAGAGAAGACAAACCATAGGTAATTCGAGAGTTCGATGATGTATTTCCTGAAGACATATCAGCTTTGCCTCCCAATTGAGCTCTTGAATTTAGCATTGATTTAGTACCTGGAGCACAACCGGTGATCAAAGCTCCGTATCGCTCGAGTCCCGAAGGTTTGAAAGAGATCTGAACTCAGTTGGATGAATTATTGAAGAAAGGATGGATTTGTACCAGTACCTCAAGTTGGGGATCTCCAGTTTTGTTTGTGAAGAAGAAGGAAGGTTCATATCGAATGTGCATTAATTATAGAGCTCTGAACGAAGTAACTATAAAGACAAAGATCCACTTCCGCACATCGATGATCTGTTCGATCAGCAAAGTGAGTCTTGCGTTTTCTCTAAGTTAGATCTTCGTTCGGGATATCATCAGGTGAAGGTCAAAGAGTCTGATATTCCGAAGATGGAATTCAGGACTCGCTATGGTCATTATGAGTTTCTTATGATGCCATTTGGAGTGACCAACGCACCAGCTATATTCATGAACCTAATGAATCAAGTTTTCCGAGAGTACCTAGACAGGTTTGTTTTCATCTTCATCGACGACAACCTGGTGTATTCTAAGAGTCGGAAAGAACATGCCGAGTACCTACGAATTATCCTGGTGACTTTACGACAGCATCAACTCTATGCCAAGTACAGCAAGTGCGAGTTTTGGCTAGATCAAGTCGGTTTTCTCAGACATATTGTATCAGGCGATGGAATCTCTGTAGATCCAACTAAGGTATCAGTAGTAAGCGAATGACCGACACCGAATTCAGTGAAGGACATTCGAAGTTTCTTGGGTTTAGCAGGATATTACAAAAGTCTCATTGAAGGATTTTCGAAGATTGCAACACCCCTGACCAAGCTCACGCGTAAAAATGAAGAATTCATGTGGTCAGAAGCATGCAAAAAAAGCTTTCAAATAAATCAGATCAAGATTGACATCAGCGCCTATTCTCGTAATACCGGACCAATCTGGAGGTTTCGAAGTGCATTGCGATGCATCCGGTAAGAGATTATGATCTACATCAGTACCGTAAAATTGTAGCTTATGCATCAAGACAACTGAAAGTTCATGAGCATAACTATCCGACGCATGATTTGGAGTTGGCAGCCGTTATTTTTGCTCTTAAGATTTGGCGACATTATCTTCTTGGAGAACGGGTGGACATATACATAGACCACAAGAGTCTGAAATATGTGTTTACTCAGAAAGAGTTGAATATGCGACAGAGAAGATGGTTAGAACTCATGGTGGACTTCGACATCAACCTACAATACATTCAGGAAAGGTGAATGTAGTATCTGGTGCACTTAGTCGCCAACCACTATCAATGAATCTTACCGCACGGTGAAGCTTCAACAAGATTTGCATCAGATGGAGATAGAAGTGGTCATGCCAGGTGACACTTCAAGTTTTATGAACTTACAAGTTCAGTTTACAATTGTCAATCAGATCAAAGCAGCCTAAGCAAGTGATGCCAAGTTGCAAAAGATCAGAGAACAAGTAGAAAGTGGACTTAGAACATACTTCATCATCCATTAAGACGGATCTTTGAGATATGGTAGTAGATTGTGTGTACCACAAGGTTCTGTTCGAGAAGAATTGATGAAAGAATCTCATAGCTCTCCCTATTCAGTACACCCTGATGGTACAAAGATATACAAAGATCCACGGCAACATTACCGGTGGTGTGGAATGAAGCGTGAAGTAGCCAGAAGCATCGCTAAATGTTTGGTGTGTCAGCAAGTGAAAGCTGAACATCACATGACTGCTGGTTTACTTCAACCGTTACCTATTCCAGAATAGAAGTAGCAACACATCACCATAGACTTCGTGACTACTCTTCCTCGCAACACGAAAGGTAACGATATGGTATGGGTTATTGTGGATCGACTGACAAAGTCGGCTTACTTTATTCCCTTTCGAGTTGGCCAATCTACCGAGACACTAGCAAAGAAGTACATAGAGGTAAGTTTGAATCTAAATATAATTTAACTCTTCAAAGTGCACTATCTCTGATACCCATGAACTCATGCAGGAGATCGTGAGATTACATAGAGTACCGGTTTGCATTGTCTCCGATCGTGACACCAGATTCCGATCGCAATTTTGACAGTCTGCAAGCTAGCTTGGGAACAACTCTTAATTGTACCACAGCTTACCATCCACAAACAGATGGACAGTCTAAGCGAACGATTCAGATACTTGAAGATATGCTAAGAGCTTTTATGTTAGAGTTCGGAGGATCATGGGAAGATCACCTACATCTTGTGGAGTTTTTATACAACAATGGCTACCAAGCAAGTATTAGAATGACACCCTTTGCAGCTCTATATGGAAGGTAGTGCCATTCACCATTAAGTTGGGACGACATCGGAGATAGAGGACTCCTTGAACCTGAGATGATAGTAGCAACGGTCGATGTAGTTCGCACTATTAGGGAAAGAATGCGCGTAGCCCAAGAATGACAGAAGCACTGGGCTGATGCAAAGCGCCGTCACTTGAAGTTCAAACTGGGAGATCATGTTTTTTTGAAGATCTCACCAAACCGTGGAGTGATTCGCTTTGGAAGGTGGGGTAAGCTAAGTCCGAGGTACATTGGACCGTTTGACATACTAGAACGAGTCGGAGAAGTGGCTTATCGCTTGTCTCTTCCATCCTCATTGGAAGGAGCTTACCATCCACAAACAGATGGACAGTCTAAGAGAACGATTCAGATACTTGAAGATATGCTAAGAGCTTTTATGTTAGAGTTCGGAGGATCATGGGAAGATCACCTACATCTTGTGGAGTTTTTATACAACAATGGCTACCAAGCAAGTATTAGAATGACACCCTTTGCAGCTCTATATGGAAGGTAGTGCCATTCACCATTAAGTTGGGACGACATCGGAGATAGATGACTCCTTGAACCTGAGATGATAGTAGCAACGGTCGATGTAGTTCGCACTATTAGGGAAAGAATGCGCGTAGCCCAAGAATGACAGAAGCACTGGGCTGATGCAAAGCGCCGTCACTTGAAGTTCAAACTGGGAGATCATGTTTTTTTGAAGATCTCACCAAACCGTGGAGTGATTCGCTTTGGAAGGTGGGGTAAGCTAAGTCCGAGGTACATTGGACCGTTTGACATACTAGAACGAGTCGGAGAAGTGGCTTATCGCTTGTCTCTTCCATCCTCATTGGAAGGAGTGCACAATGTGTTCCATATATCCCAACTCAGAAGGTATGTAAGTAACCCCAGTCACATTCTTGATCACTCCGAGCTCACTGTACAGACGGATCTATCTTGTGAGCAACAACCCGTTGAAATCCTGGACCAAAAAATGAAGTCACTTCAGAACAAGGAAGTAAACTTGGTCTGGATTGTTCTCCTCCAAATATAGAGACGCGACCGCGTAGGTTCGTCTTGCCTGAATTTGGGGGCAGATGCTATTTGGTGCTATCCGTTCACCTCTCCGAAGATACCAAGTTGATTTATGACACCTTGTATCGAAGGTTTAAACAGATACGGCCGATGTAGCAGACTTCGTCAGATTCCCCCTCGTTGAGGGTTTTTTTGATTGTGGGGACGCTCTTCCCTGCAGGCGTAAGCCTCTGCAGTTAATTACGCTACCGCATTGCGGTAACCACTTTCTCCTTCTCCAGATGGTCACATCGTATCGTGTGTGTGTTTGTTTTATCTTTGGTTGCCCGTGGATTGTATACGGAGACTAATTTATGTTGTCGCCCGTAGGGCGTGGATTAGCCCAAATCCATATTTTTCTTAGATTTGGTTTTTGGTTTGGGTTTAAGGATACGTTAGGCTCATTTGAGACTAAGATTAACTGAAACGTTTGTTAAGAATACGTTAGTCTAATTTTAGACTAAGATCAACTTAACAGGATCATTTAGATCCAACAAAAGAGCATTTGGATTCTATTGTTTTAGTTTAGGGACTTTGCGGTCTATTAGTTTAAGGACATTACGGTCCGAGGTTAAGGACATCATAGTCCATGGGCTTAAGGACCCCACAGTCCAAGGTTAAGGACATTATAGTCCGTGAGTTTAAGGACCTCACAGTCCATAGAGGTTAAGGACATCATAGTCCATGGGTTTAAGGACCCCACAGTCCGAGGTTAAGGACATCATAGTCCATAGGCTTAAGTACCCCACAGTCCGAGGTTAGGACATCATAGTCTATGAGTTTAAGGACCCCACAGTCCATGAAATGTCTGGTTGTCGGGACCCGTCACCTCTCTGAAGACGTTGAAAGATTACAATGACAAATATTAGAGGAGTGAAAAGATGTACCCTTGAATCAATTTTGGTTGGGAGATCTGTAGTCCAATTGGGACTAAGATCTGAGATTTATGAGCATATGGGCTTATTTAATCTGAATGAGGGGTTTATAGCTAATTTGGGCTCGGCCCACTCAGTTAAAATGTTAAACATTTAACAATGCTGGGTATTGATTTGAGTTCTGATAATATTTTTGTCTTTTATTGAATGCTGAGCATTCATTATAGCTTTGGGGCTTCATTTAAAGAACAATTTATATTCTATCAGCGCACACGTGAGGAACACGTAGCGCACTTGGAGCTAGCGCCAGTTTATGAGCGCATTGCGCTTCTGCTGAGTAGCACACACGTGAGGAGCACGTGGTACGCTTGGCGCTGAGTACTAGATTATGAGCGCATTGCGCTTCTGCTGAGTAGCGCACACGTGAGGAGCACATGGTGCGTTTGGCGCTGGGCGCCAGTCCAAAGAGCGCAAAGCGCTTCTGTTCAAGTAGCGCACACGTGGGAAGCACGTGGCGCGCTTGGCGCTGAGCGCCAGTCCATGAGCGCAAAGCGCTATTTGATCAGTTTTATGATCCGAGAAATAAATTCTCGTTTATAAGAGACTTTGTCTCAAGATTCTAAGAACAAAGTTCTTATTTTATAGGAGATGTTTCAATCTCTTATTTCGATGAAAAGGCTTTGCCTTTATGGATCTGTGATCCTAAGAGAATTGACTTATTCTCCCCTCCTTTTTATAATGAGATGTTCATGATCTCTCTTGTAAAAAGACCATAGTCTTATGGATCTATGATCTGTGAGAATAATTATGTTCTTCTTCTTATTCTTTATGATGAGATACTTTGATCTCTTTTTGTAAAAGACCTTGGTCTTATAGATCTATGATCTTAGAAAAGAAGTAAATTCTTCTTTTAATATGAGATGATTTCATCTCTCTGTTTATTTACGTTGAGAAAATTCTTCTTCTTTTGAGAGCTTGCTCTTTGTCTTTGAAGTTTTTTCAAAGTTTAGGGGGGGTTCCTCTATATGAGACTTGAAGTCTTGGGGCCTTTATATAGGACAAGGCTGATTTGCTCAATCAGTTGTAGAGATCTTTTCTCTAATTGATTTGGGGATGTCTCCCCCGTTAGATCTTTGATCCAAGGGCTTCTGATTTACAGAAGACAATTTTCTTATTTTTAACAAGATTGGGAAATCATTCCCCACACAGAATTTATTCTGTATTTTAGTGATTTTAATCACCACTGGATCATTGATCCGACGGTGCTCTGATTTACAGAGCACAATCTTTTACTTTGTAAAGATTTTGAGGAATCTTTCCTTAACAGAATTTTATTCTGGTTAATTGATGATTTTTAATCATGTTCGTTGGATTTTTGATCCAACGGTTGGAAACATTTAGTTCCAGCGCTAGCGCTCCCGTGCTTTGCACGTGGTGCGCTGCTTAGAGTGCAGCGCACTTAGCGCTAGCGCTTACGTGCTTTGCACATAGTGCGCTGCTTAGAGTGCAGCGCTCTTAGCGCTAGCGCTCATGTGCTTTACACATGAGCGCTGCCTCAGAGTCTTTGACTCTCTCAGCGCTAGCGCTGCTATGAAGCGCTGTTTCATTTTAAAATTTGAAATTTTGAACAGAGCTTTGCTCTGATTTGGGGAAACAAATGCCCCTCCACCGTTGCGCTTATGTGGCCCACATATGAGTGCAGCGGTGGCAGCATCTCTGCCATTGGATCAACTCAGAAGTTGAAATGGCTCTCAGCGCCTATAAATAGGACCCTTGACCCTTGAGATGATTTCTGTTCATTTTCTTTCTTTCTGAGGATTTTTATTCTCCTTCAGAGCATATCTCTCTATTTTAAGAACTCTCTTAAAGACAGAACCCTGTAAATTTTTTAGGTAAATGATCAAATCTTTAAAGAGATTAGTCCATAAACTAGGGTTTCACCCATTAACAGAGCTTTTGCTCTTCTTAGATCATAGATCTCCAAGAAAACCATTTTTAGGGTTTCTCAATAGAGCTTTGCTCTTGTTAGATCTTAGATCTTTCTTAGGCTTTCCTAACCCATCAACAGAGTTTTTCTCTTTTCAAATCATATAGATTTATTAATCTTTCATGAAAACTCTTAGAGTTTTTTCACAGATCTTGAAGATCTCAGAATTTTAATTCATTAAAAAATTTATTTTGAGTTTTCTGATGGGTTATTCCATCATTTTTTTACAGAGCAAGGCTCTTGAGGAATTTTTATTCTTTCATCATCAGAGTTGACAGATGTCACTCTGTTATAGAACGTTGCTCTCAATGGGAGATTTACTCCTTGGCCCGAGGGCCCTCATTAAATGAGAATCTTTCGAGGATTTCCTCGTTTAATGACAGTCTCATTAAATGATGAGACTGTTTTGTTAATGATGGGTTATCATTTAGATTATGTGGGTCCCCCTCGGGTCCCTTCCCACTGCATTGCAATGCGGTACAAATTTAAAGTACCCAGTGTCAGAACTTGACTTGTAGCATTGACGGCTAACTTTGTTCTCTTTCGCGCAGGTACCATGTCTTTCGATACCTCGTTTCCCTTTGTCCGTTCAGAAAGCGGGTTCCCTGCAGCGCCAGTAGACCGAGAAGTTTTCGCACTGATCAAGGCTCACGACCCAAAGCGGAAGAATCTCCATTTATGGGGAACATGGTATAACCAGATCATCATGGGTCGGCGCAGCTTCTCTTGCGCAACACCTTCAGTGCCCATTTCGGCGATTCATTATGCTGATGTACCCCGGTGAACTATGCCGTGGTGGTGGTTAATTGGACTTCAAAGGGTTGCCTTCAGCCCTCTATGGCTGCAATACCTGTACAACCGCCCATGGCTTTGGACATTCTAGGGCGGCGTATATGCCAGGGTGAGTCGCGATCTTGGGGACAGCTATACAACATAGGCTTGACTCCCCGTCACTCAGCTGGATATCCGCAGTGGGCCCGATACATCTTATCGGCAAGGAAGTCAAAGCTGCTGAGGCTCGGGTTGTACCCTGCGATCTATGCTTCTCTGTTCCAGTATTCTACACATCCAGCATTCTACACCTCCAGCATGGTGGGTCAAAGCCTTTTTGGAACAATGAAACGTTCCAACTCATACCTTCCTTATGCTAGATCGGGAAGTTTTCATCTTTTTGGAGGAGTTTGCAGATATCTCCGGCTTGCCTGTCAGAGGGGAGCATTATGAGGAGATCTTGCCCCCCGACGAGTATATTTTCGCTACTTGACTAGTGATGACGGGTCTAACCACAGAGAATGCCATTCAGCACCGTTTCCCCAGCTTGATCAAGGCGCTAAACATTTACGAGGGCCTATTTCTTGAATCTGGAAGCCATAGGGTTAGCTTTGCGGACTTCATCGCCCGTTTTCTCCGCCCAGAAGCTTTATCGCGACAAGGTGAAAGGTTTGCCAAACTCGACGATCCTTTCGGTTTTGGATTGGATAGCCGGCTGATAACGGAAGCCGATCAAAAGAGTTTCTTCTTTCCAAACGTCGCGGTCGTCCCTTTTCAGAAATCGCCGCTCAGGACATCGATGAAGAATCAATTTTTCTAGGGTTCCTCGGTTTGTGGTTAAGCTGGTTCGCGCTTCCCATGCACCCTCGCTACATGAGGCCGTCTGTCTTCTACCCGGCTCATCAGATGGTTGAAGGGAGACAGGTCGCTGTTAGGATTGCCGGGCTGGCTCATTTGTATCACGGCCTTAGCTTGGCGGCCGACACTACTCAACCAGGGGTGCAGCCCGTGAACTTCCTGATGCATTATTTTACTTCATGGCTCAAGCTGCATGTGCTTGGTTCTTTTGGAATGCACAAGCGGCCCCATTTCTACGAAACTAGCAATTTTCCACGGATCATGTGGTTGGTCGATACTTCCACTGTGGAGCCAAGTCAGCGAGATACTCGGGGTGTGATTCTTTGCCCGCGTACAGTCGGGGATAGCATGACCTTTGTCGATAAGGTCATGACCATCGGTAAAGAATCCGCTAAGACGGTGCAGCCGTTGCGGGATACCTTTAAGGACGGAGTTTCTACCTTGAAAGCTCGGTAGATTCTCCATTTGTACTCGATCAGGCCGAGCTACTTGGTGTTCAGGCAGAACGACTTGGCTTTGTTCATGAGATATAACCCCCACCGTTTTGACCAATAATCAAGTCATAATCAGGGCGTCCCGCTCGAGGCATTATTGGCAGAACCGGCTAATACTGAAGAGGGCATCCGGTATGCTTTGCATCACTTCATGCGCCTAAACACAGGGTCTAATTTCTTCATCAGCGAGCCGAGTAGTGTTCCAAAAGCCTTGAACGTATACGTGGTATGGTATCAACACGCGATTGGCGCTGTTATCAAGGAGGAGAAGCGACTGTTGCTTGATCGCAAGGGTGCAGCCCCTGCTGGTAATCCGACCGTTCCCCTAAAGTAGCGGACCATCATTCGTCCTCCCTTGAGAGAGGCTGCTGCGATTATGGTTCCACGTGCTATACGTGAGCTGCCCCTACCCAGTGTATCTGAAAAAGAGGTAGCTGCCATGTCTCCGGAGTCAGATGTGGGCACGGAAATTAGGACTCGTCGCCCAAAGTTGCCTGCTAAGCACAAGCTCCTGTTACCGGCGATCGGTACTTGCTCGCAGAAGAAGAAGAAGTCGATTCTTTATGTAGACGTTGTACTCAGCCAGGAGCCTCATGCTCCTTATAGCGAGGTGATCAGTCAAAAATATTGCATTTTTAACACATCAATTTCCATACTATTTACAATCATCTAAAGGTGTTCAGTATGAATATAGCACATATTAGCAAATTGTCTGTAAAATACCAAATAACATGTGTTATACATTATAACCGGTATTTTGAGGGAAATTGAGTGTTTATTATTGCACGCATGATCTTTGTATATCGCAACCCTTGTCTCGAGATTGTATTCAGGAAATTCTAGGAAAAGAGCCGAAATTGCTAAAAAGTGTTGATAAAAATACGCCAAGTCCAAGACTTGAAATCTGGCAGTGGACAATAAAGATTTAGAAGATTCCAGATATCATAAAAGTGCTGCAAAGTCAGCACCAACTAAACCTGAGAAAATCATGCAGCAAACCTATTATATGGCCGCGGATCCGAAGCCGAATGGCCGGATCCGCCGCGGATCAGCGGCCATGGTGACACGTCATCGGCAGAACTCTTCCCGAGGCTTCTCTTCTCAAGTACAAAACTTCTTCAAGATGCTTTAAATCTCCAGAAGCTTCCCTCTAACAGCCCAGCTTCTTATACAAGCCAAATACATCCAAGCTTATCAAGGAAGCTAGCTAACTACCTAAATCTAGAAGCTTCTACTCAACTACCCAAGCTTGTAAGAGAAGCTAATTCTAGCTTAGCTTCTAAAGGAAGCTAATCCTAATCAAGGTTCTTGGGGAAGCTAAAGGAGAAAGCATATAAAAGGGGACCCAAGGGCATCATTACAAGGTTGTTGAAAATTGAGCCAAAATTCCACAAGTTGAGTGACACAACTTGTGCATCTAAACCCTAATCCATTTCCAAAATCCAAATTCAAGATCTCCGAGTACAAATCATGCGAGAAGCCATCAACCTTTTTGAAGCGACGCCGATCTTCAACTGAGCAAGTGATCCAAGACGATCCGCGACTCACGGAGACGATGTGAAGCTAATTCGACGATCGAGTTCTCTCCTCAATTCTTGCAGTCTTGAGCAAATTGTAAGGAAATTGTTGAATAATAAAAGGTGAAATTTCTTTATCTTGCTTATCTTTGCATTTGAGCATTATGATGAGTTCTCAATTCTTGATTGTTTTCTTTGTCATGATATTTGAGTGAAAACTCCGCTCGTGGAGGAATCGAGAAAATAGATAGATGATGATGATTACATTCTTGAACGATTCTTAATTCTTATGAGTTTTGTAAACTTTAGGAAATTGAATCATCGACAATCTAGTTTCGAGCGAGATACTTTCTTGAATATTTTCGCTCTTAATTAGAGATCAACGATCGATAATTGAATTTCCTAGAGGCTAGCTTTTGAATGATAATCAACGAAAGGATAAGGGATGATGATGACAAAACCCTAGATTCTTTGATAGATCCCTAAAGCTCGTTGATCGTCATCGATCTAGCAACAAATCATCAATGGATAAGAATATGTAATCACAAGTCTTCATCCTCACTATCGATTCGACCGATTCCTACGAGCTTCTCTACAAATCTTGATTACTCATTCAATTTGGATATCATATTCACAATTCTTGATCTTTATTTTCTTTTAATTCTTGAAATTCAATTTCATAAATCTTGAATCAAATTTTCTTTTCTTTTATCCTTTAATTTTCAATTCATCTAAATCAGTTACGATCAAATCACACTTTCCCTGTGGACGATCCGCACTCGCTAACGAACCTACAATTGACACCGTTATTGATTGCGGTTTACAAATTTCTTTGGTTGTGATCTTTACACTTTTCTACCTACACACCAAGAAAAAGATCAATCAAATGGCACCGTTGCCGGGGATAGTGTGCTAATTTGTTCGTTTTTGAAATTTGAGCTGAAAGATTTATTAATCCATCAGAATTTTTAGATCAAAATTCGCGCAAACACTAAACGATTCGTTGTGAATTTTTTGCGAGAAAATCTGGAATCTGTAGAGAGAGAGGAAAAATTTTCTGAATATTCCAGAGAGTTCTGTGAGTGAACAGGAACAGCTCCTGAAAATTTTGTGCAGAGATCTCACTTCGAGACCGTGCTTCCGCGGCCATTTGTAGCTTCCCGCGGCGGATCCACGGCGCATTGAGGGCTTCAGTGCACGAAAATTCTCTGGTATCTCCTGTACCTTCTTATCTCCTCCTTGATCTGCTCCATTAACCAATTTCTGCAGGTTTCTTTGCAAAAATTCACAGCGCCGCAAAAATAAAAATTGTGTGTGTTTGATCTTGGTTGTTTGCATTTTTAATACAGAAATTAAGGGGCAAAGGCCAAATTCAGATTAGGTGAGGAGTTCATTACCCTTTCTAAACCCCAAAAATCACAAAACTGCATCCGCATTACCCTTGTTAACTAAAAAATATCTAGATATGACTCTAAGGACCGTCGCGCTCACTTAGGACAGAAGGAGGTCGTGGGTAATCTATTGCTTATCCGCGTTTCTTTTATGGTGTCTAAGGCAAGTGTGCTAAGGCAAGTGGTTAATTAATTAGGCCCACTACTTACATAGTGGAGAACCTCCCACTTACCTGGCCACAGGAGTGACAAAGAGGCAGTAGAGGATTGATCCTGCGATTTGTCTTCTGGAAGTCTAGGAGCGGTCTAGAGACTTGACCTAGGTGACCACTAAATTTAGGGTTGCTTGTGCATTGTTTGTGATTTGTCTTTTTCAAAAATCCGTATCTTTTTCAAAACAAACACCAAACTACATTTTCTCCAATTATCTTAACGCTGCCACTTGTGCTAAATCCTTTAGTGCATGCTCGGCTGGACACGAGATTCTAGTGTCCGTCTTGTCCGCGTTCCCCCTATCGACTCCGAAATCGGTAATTCTACGTCTACTTCTTGTTTAACTACCACCACGCCCACTTCGATGGAAGATTCTCCATCGAACTTCTTTACCACTACTCTGCCACCGTCCGCAGGTGCGCAGAATCCATCCCGCATCTCTCTCCAAGGGAGATGTTACCTTATGCGAGGTCCTCTTTCGACCTGTCTCACCATTCCACCAGCCAACGGGGACAATTTTGAAATAAAACCCCAATACATCAATTGTCACGACCCGAAATAGCCCGTGACTGGCACTTGAATCATATGAAGTCTATAGAACCTCATCTAATTCAAGTAAGACAAAAGCCCAGAAATCTAAAACCATTTTTAAGTAATAAATAAAGGAAATAGTTTTAAGAAGTGAAGAAAACAAGTTTTTAAAACAAGGGTTTTAAAATAGGTAAGCCGAATATGCATTTTAAATCCTCCATATTTTTTCTAAAAATTTCGACAGAGTTTCCTTTGTAAATATTGGCCCCGAATGAGGTACAATATGAATAATATATATATGCACAATAAAAGGCATCCCCAAGCGGGAGCTAGCTCTTCGTCAATCGATGGTCACAACCACGCAAGCATTATAATATACAACGCTAAAGGGCGAGAATCAAAACTCAAAAGAAATTCAAAATCAACATGAAAACCATAATACTACAACGCGCGACTCTAAGGTCGAAATAATACATAACTGGTTTTCTAAGTCTAAAACAATATACAAGTTTTTGGTTGATGGAATTTCTAGATACAACTGAATAAAATAATACAAGGGTGGTCACGATGCGAGTGAACCCACCTACCAATGCAATCATCCAGAAAGGGAGCAGTGTGCCCGAAAATCCGCAATGAGACCTGTACGGCAAAACCTGCAAGAACTGTGGCACAACGGGGGTGAGTTGCCAACTCGTGAATAGAAAACATCGCAGAGTAGAAATCGTATGCATGACATAATCCTAGGTCAATACGATCAGATATATATAAAAACCTCAAATGAATAAGTCTGAAGTAAGATAAGGTGGCAATGTAACAACTATACAAGAGTGTAGTGCCAAGTGCTCGTACCA
The DNA here is from genome assembly GCA_030015575.1 of Agapanthus africanus. Lineage (NCBI taxonomy): Eukaryota > Viridiplantae > Streptophyta > Magnoliopsida > Asparagales > Amaryllidaceae > Agapanthus > Agapanthus africanus. Next base: position 34,507,676 of record JASDDO010000018.1, on the reverse strand, counting down.
GTGCCTCAGGTAATAACATATCATAAATATGAGGTATGATCAATGTAATCAATGTCAAGATATGTATGTGGAAATCGTCCACGTGTCACCCAATGACAATAAGCATCATGCATGTAAATATCATAAATATATGCATGGAAGTATGAGGATGTAAATCAACATGTGTCGCTCGTGACATATCAAAATCATGGAACCTGAGTGCTAAGCATCGACACTCAAAAACATCATGAAACCTGTGCCTAGCATCAGCACGTAAATCCTCATATATATATAGGGCCCTGTCCGTCCGGATCGGCCTATATCATCTCTCAACTCCGGTCGGTATCCCCCAGATATCCGCCGAGCTCAAATAATATCACCGGTAGGTAGTACTCCCCTGCCGGGCTCACCGTCTAGCATATACGAGTCTTCTTGCCCCAGGGTACCTCACCGGGTCCACCATGTACCCGCAGACGGTGCCTACTGCTCCTCGAATCAGGTTTCACATGCCACTCTCAGAACCGAGAAAACACATGGTGGACGTATTGAAATATCATATCAAGGGTAACCGGGTTTTTCAAACAATACATACTTCCTTTTAAAATACCCACGGTTCCCAAATCCAGAAATATCATGGAAACAACATATCTCAATGCGTATAATCAGAAAGCATGATGTATGCGACATATAAAAGAAATGTAAGCATACCAATATATCATGCAATATAGAATCGTTATATACACATATTTAGGGAAGACCGCTTCTTTAAAATGAATCAGTTTTAGAAAGTATCTTGCGGTTCCCAGATCTCCAAGTCAAACCAAAATCATCTATGTATGTGCAAATATGTATGTGTACAAGTATGAGTGTACAACAGGTAGGTGCACGCGTATGAGTGTACAATAGATGTATGCACAAGTATGAGTGTATAATATGTAAGTACACGAGTATGCCATGCAAGGGTCATATCCTGAATGCAACAGTACTACAGTGTAGTGACATGGCAATTATCGATGATGAAGTGTGTGAGCCGGCAAGCAGGTGTACGTGGAACACATGCATCATCGATAATAGTGCTGGTGTCCTAACAGCATGAGTTTAATATAACAATAACCATATTTATCATGCAATGCGATGCACACAGTAAGCATATGCAGCAAATGAATAATAAACACAACAGGGTAGAAGCTACATCAATGCATCCATATCATACTGTTTTGCCATTTGAAAGAAGACGAATCAGGGCTTTTAGGAAAATAAGGGCTACGGTGTTTTTAAGAAAAGATGCGTCTTTTGAAATATCCGTAGAATCCCTTGACCTGTCTTTAAAATATTCCCGATTCGTTAGTTTTTGAAATAGGTATGACATCAAGCTAGCCTAACATCTACTAGAAAAACTACAGCTTTAACTAATTAGTCAGTCAGGAGGGTTATGGAAACCACCTAAATCTGAGTCGATATATATAAGTATAATAGTCGGTGATCCCGCCTCGAAGATACCGCGTACGATACAAAATCATATGACATCTTCGAGTCATGAGTGCGGATCTTATCATCAAATAAAGCTTGTATGGTAAATCATCGTACGGCATCCCAAAAGCTGGGTACGGGTCAATATCACATTCCTCTCATCAATTATCAGGTATCCTTATCATCATATCTCATGATCTGGGTACTGAGCTAAGTCTAATACAGAATCGATACCATCTATATAAATATATGTGCGTGTATGAATACACACCTAAAGGCCCGCTAAAAACTCATGTCGTATCCCAAATATGAATCACTATATATATCACTGATCTCATGGCACTATGCCCAATCTCATCGACTCATCTCCAAATATCATCCACAATCCTCATCATCTAGGTATAACTATAACGAATATGCATGTGTGTGCGTGTGGGTGTAAACCTATTCTAGGGTTCGCGTCTAGGAAACTATACTAGTTTACATCTAAACCCTATTCTACTTATAGTACACCTAATCTCATCTCCAATATCCATATCACACATAATGCTATCATATATATAAATATAGTATATATCTAGTATACTAAATACCGAACTGCAGGGGTGCTATACGCCATCCACCCGACTTCCCCCATAGATATAATCTACTCATATTGAATCCTGCGTGTCGGTGTCGATGTCGCCTTCATCTTCTTCATTGTCTCGAATCATCGTGGGGTACCTACATATCAAATGTATCGCATCACATTAAAACCAAATCGAAAACCAAAACGATACGCTTAAAAGCTTATAGGTTAGAACCTATGGACTACGCTTTCAAAACCATCAACAATCCTCGATATCGTCGTATAAACGCCAAGTAATCGAGGTAAAATACAAATACACAATTCCAGAATTCAAAATATGAGAAACGAAAACACGAATCAAAATAGCAAATCAGGAAACAGGCTCCAGATTCTACCCTAGGTCAAATTGGACAATTTTGCACATGCCAGGGGTCTAATTTACTGGAGATGGGGCTACAGAACCAAAACGAGGCAGATTGGCCCAGGTCTGGCTGCAAATTGCGGCCAAAGGGATTAAATTTACGGCCGTAGTTGGGATTTAGGGGCTAGGGTTTTGGTGGTAGCTTCCTACGTGCCTGCATGTATCACTGTCCATGCAAAATAATTTTCAGAGTCTCGGGGTGATAGCAGATTCCATTTAACCTTCACAGAATCACAGTTTTTCCGACATCGGCTTTTCTAAATCCGTATTTCGGGTTTTTAGTCTCTGGTTTAGGCCTGGATTCTAGCACTAGGGGGTTTGTATGGACTCTACTGAGCTTAATTGCTCACCACAACTCTTAATTTCCAATAACCCTAACTAGAATTTTCATACCCTCACAAAACATCACTATATCGGTTTAAAGTTAACATGGATGTGAAAGCAATGGGAAAACTAAGCTTATGGTTTAGAAAATACCTCATTTGGCAACTCAAGAAAATTCTTGAGTTGCCCCAAGTGGCCAAAACCTTTCCTTTCTTGGTCCAATGTGTTTCCCTTGAGCTTGTGCATCTTTTTTGTGAAATGGGGTTTGGGTTTTGAGGTGTTTATTGAGGTGATTTGAGGAGGTAGAGAGGGGGAGAGAATGAGGCAGCAGCAGCAACAGCAAGGAGGGACATGGGAGAGGAAAAATGATGAAGAATGAAGGGGGAAAAGGCTAAGTCAAAGAAATCCTCACCTTTCTCTCTCTCACCCATACCTCACACTATTCCATTTTTTATTCTTTTCTTTCCTTTTCTAATCCATTTTCCTTCTCTCCTCAATAGTAAACCCAAAATAAAAGTCATGCAAAAATGTAACAAGTGTAAAAATGGAATGGTGCATGTTTTGCACAAAACCCGCTTAAAATCCGATTAGCGATTTTTAATCGCGATTAGCACTAAATTAGTGTCAAACTAATCATAAAAACTTAAAATTTGCATAATTCACATAAAACACTCTTTTTCTAGTAATTTCTATAATTTTCCAAATTTTTCCCCATTTATCGGTATTTAATTATACCGAAATATTAAAATATTCATTAAAATTTATATTAAATTATAAAAATTCCCAAAAAATAATATTTATTTTTTTGAAATGTTACAATCTTCCCCCCTTAAAGAAATTCGGTCCCCGAATTTAAATTTAAACCCCTAAATTCTAAAACATTTCCATAAAAGTCTAAGACGTCGGGGCTCCGAAATCATCAATACATAAAACGCATCATAGCGCAATGCACGCGTATGAATAATGAGTAGATAACTCAAAATCAAAACTCCGTCAGGCATCTCGCAATCATCGGAGTTATGGTACAGACACACTGTCAAATCCAAAACAAAACCAATATGATATAAATCAGAACTATACATATAAATATCTGGAGGAAATGCATGCTAAACCTTTTTAAGTCGCTGTGCGATGCACATAACACTGCACAGTGGCGGACGTCTATTATAAGAAAATAACCATATATGTATATACCTTTTGTCTAATATGTACGTTCTGCCGTTTTGAAAACAATTTAGAAGGGTTTCCTTGTTTTAAACGTTTCGTGTTATATCAGACACGTAGATAAATACTGAGACTATAGCTCCCTTTTTTTTTGAAAATCCCTTCAATAACTATCGATGCATGCAAAACATGTCCAGGTACTGTCCTCTGACTAGTCCTGCTCAGTACGAAAACAAATAACAAAAATCATAAAAACGTACTGCTCCATAAGAAACCAATCCCAAAATGTGTATATGAATGCAACGTGCGTCTGGTGCGCACGGAAATCAAAATCCATATATGTGCCATACATGTACACAGAAACAACATCTAAGTGCAATGGGTGTGCATGAAACATCTGTCATAGGCAACATGTGTGCCTGACAGCAAAATCAGGTGCATCTGACATGCACGAAGAATCTCGATTTAGCGCATCTGGTGTGCACCAAAATCGCATCTCAAAACATGCGCTCATCACGCACTAAAATCCAAATCAAAACACTAAAAGTGCATGAAAACTATGCTGGAAGCGTAAATCAAATCACCGGCATAAAATAGGCATGAAATCACAATCAATACCTCAAGCGTAATAACTATGCGCAAAATATAAATACCCAGTAGGTGCAACCATGGTGCACGAAAATAAATATCATGGAGCTCAGCCATCAAGACTAAATCATGCGAATAGATCGCCCAAAATACCGAAATCCAAGGTGATGGATACGTGATAATCGAATCACAAAATTACAAATCATAAATACCGCAGTCGATATATCCTTCTTCAAAGTCAAGAAGGTGTCGGTGCATCCAATGCTATCTACTTGCCTCCTGTTCATGGTCTGACGTCCTCTGTCTCTGGATCCTTATCTTCTCTGCGGATTACCTATCTCGTAATCAATCGGCTCATCGGCCCTGTCAGGTGTGCTAACGGGGACGATTCTATCCTGGCACTTCTCTGGTCATCTGCGTCCTCAGCACAGCATATTCCTCAGAAACTGGTCGCATCCCAACTCCTCTGCATGCATATCGCATCTCTGATGTCAGCGGAGTGGAACTTCATCCCGTCGAAATCTCGTGCGAACTCTTTACTCCACTCTGCTCCAATGTCGACTGATTCGGGCTCGTCTCCTCGGGGCTGCATGGACTGCGCTCCAACGGCTATACTCGTATCTTGAGTCTCCCAAGCAATGTATCCCATCATATGATATCCGAAAGATGTTGAACCTTTTGATCGATCCGTCAAAACCTCATAATCCCTCAAGAGATCAACATCTTGAGTACAGTTTAATAGTATCGAGTATATACCTCAGCATCGGTGGACCAGCCGTAGAAGGGTAAACCCAAGCCTCACTAATGGCGCCGCGGAACTTCCGCAAACCCTAAGGTTCAAAGGCTTTCACATGGTCATTATGTCGAGTTAGGGTTTCATTCTTCTAGAGGGTCCATAGAATCGCTTGCATGTCTTTCTGAATACTTTAAACTTGGAATATGGGTTTCTGACATTCGATCACCACCATCGACTACCAACGAACCTGCGTGAAGTCGTCTCTAGCTAGAATCAATTAATCTGAAGACCTCGCATCGGGGTAAGAGAACGAACCACATGTTCTAGTCATTCGTCCTCGGGTGACTAGCGACTTTCCATCATATCTCTGGTATATACTCATGCTGCAGTAGCTCTAACATCTGGGCGATATCTCGTCATTTGCAGCAACAACTGGCTTATTCGTCTGTACGCTGAACAGCGCCTCAATCATCATGAATAAGTGATATATCGATGGTCATCACATTCTGGCTGGCCTCTAGCAGTAGCCTGATCCTCTGGTGCCGATCAGCACATTCGAGAAATCTTGTAACAGCGATCTGTCAAACACTCATGGTGCGAAAACATAATAAAACGACGCCTCTATACGCGATCGTACGCCTCTGGAATCACGCCCTGGTCAGTTCCCGTCCGTGACGAGCTCAAGCTAACGTAACTCTAGCTGTAGCTCTCTCTGCCCGTGTAGTCGTGGTAGCAAAATCATAACCAATATCGATGATGATAGATCATAGGAATGAATATAATACTGTGCAAGGAAATGTACATCCTAAGGTTTCTTAAGCGGAGTAGCGTATCGTAAATATGCCACGGAACATACGTACGGTACGTCGCTCTACTCAAACTACCTACTCCATCAACTAAGGGTCATCCTACGCGACGAAAGTTCGGGTATAATACCCCCTCGACTAAGTCTAAGTTCCGTAAGGTCAAGCCTAAGTTCCGTATATATATAAACGCTATAGGCTCCGCATAGTCAAACTTAGACTTGAACCAAGGTTAACCTAGCGCTTTGATACCAACTTTGTCACGACCCGAAATAGCCCGTGACTGGCACTTGAATCATATGAAGTCTATAGGACCCCATCTAATTCAAGTAAGCCAAAAGCCCAGAAATCTAAAACCATTTTTAAGTAATAAATAAAGGAAATAGTTTTAAGAAGTGAAGAAAACAAGTTTTTAAAACAAGGGTTTTAAAATAGGTAAGCCGAATATGCATTTTAAATCCTTCATATCTTTTCTAAAAATTTCGGCAGAGTTTCCTTTGTAAATACTGGCCCCGAACGGGGTACAACATGAATAATATATATATGCACAATAAAAGGCATCCCCAAGCGGGAGCTAGCTCTTCGTCAATCGACGGTCACAATCACGCAAGCAATATAATATACAACGCCAAAGGGCGAGAATCAAAACTCAAAAGAAACTCAAAATCAACATGAAAACCATAATACTACAACGCGTGACTCTAAGGTCGAAATAATACATAACTGGTTTTCTAAGTCTGAAACAATATACAAGTTTTTGGTTGATGGAATTTCTAGATACAACTGAATAAAATAATACAAGGGTGGTCATGATGCGAGTGAACCCACCTACCAATGTAATCATCCAGAAAGGGAGCAGTGTGCCAGAAAATCCGCAATGAAACCTGTATGGCAAAACCTGTAAGAACTGTGGCACAACGGGGGTGAGTTGCCAATTCGTGAATAGAAAACATCGCAGAGTAGAAATCGGATATATGATATAATCCTAGGTCAATATGATCAGATATATATATAAAAACCTCCAATGAATAAGTCTGAAGCAAGATAATGTGGCAATGTAAAAACTATACAAGAGTGTAGTGCCAAGTGCTCGTGCCCGTGCCTCAGGTAATAACATATCATAAATATGAGGTATGATCAATGTAATCAATGTCAATATATGTATGTGGAAATCGTCCATGTGTCACCTAATGACAATAAGCATCATGCATGTAAATATCATAAACATATTCATGGAAGTATGAGGATGTAAATCAACATGTGTCGCTCGCGACATATCAAAATCATGGAACCTGAGTGCCAAGCATCGACACTCAAAACATCATGAAACCTGTTCCTAGCATCGGCACGTAAATCCTTATATATATAGGGCCCCGTCCGTCCAGATCGGCCTATATCATCTCTCAACTCCGATCGGTATCCCCCAGATATCCGCCGAGCTCAAATAATATCACCGGTAGGTAGTACACCCTTGCCGGGCTCACCGTCTAGCATATACGAGTCTTCTTGCACCGGGGTACCTCACCGGGTCCACCATGTACCCGCAGACGGTGCCTACCGCTTCTCGAATCGGGTTTCACATGCCACTCTCAGAACCGAGAAAACACATGGTGGACGCACTGAAATATCATATCAAGGGTAACCGGGTTTTTCAAACAATACATACTTCCTTTTAAAATACCCACGGTTCCTAAATCCAGAAATATCATGGAAACAACATATCTCAATGCGTATAATCAGAAAGCATGATGTATGCAACATATAAAAGAAATGTAAGCATACCAGTATATCATGCAACATGGAATAGTAATATGCACATATTTAGGGAAGACCGCTTCTTTAAAATGAATCAGTTTTAGAAAGTATCTTGCGGTTCCCAGATCTCCAAGTCAAACCAAAATCATCTATGTATGTGCAAATATGTATGTGTACAAGTATGAGTATACAACAGGTAGGTGCACGCGTATGAGTGTACAATAGATGTGTGCACAAGTATGAGTGTACAATATGTAAGTACACGAGTATGCCATGCAAGGGTCATATCCTGAATGCAACAGTACTACAGTGTAGTGACATGGCAATTATCGATGATGAAGTGTGTGAGCCGGCAAACAGGTGTATGTGGAACATATGCATCATCGATAATGGTGCTGGTGTCCTAACAGCATGAGTTTAATGTAGGGTTCCTAGGCACACTCAAGAGGTTCCACAAGGCATCAACCATGCCAAATTCAAATTTTCTATGTGCCGAACAACCCTTAGTAAGATCGTTAACTAGAGTTTAGGCGAAACTAAATGAAAGTAAATCACATTTACACTAAGTGAATGGAAATACAACCTTTGTAGATCCGGTCCACCACTTCTTTAGCTCCGTGATGACGTCCCTTCGCTGCGATCACCGGGATCCCGGACTCTTGCGATGGTTTCGTCGGAGAAATGAGCGGGCTAGGTCGTTGACTTCGATGCCGAAGATGATCTACGTCGAGGCAACTCTAACTCAAGCTCCATCTTCACTTGATCATGAAACTTGTGAAGATATCACACTCTACTACATGGCAAGTGGTAGAGGATGAAGAAATAGGAAGTGGGTTCACTTTGGATTTGGATTTCTCACTTGGATTCATCACTTGATAATTTTCAAAGAAGCTTTCTTTTTCTTCATCAAGAAGAAGAAGAAAATAGAAAAAGAATTAATAAATAATAATAAATCAAGTGATCTTATCATAATGCAACCATGGGTGAGGCTAACACATGTAAAGAATAAACTAGGGTTTAGGTTTAATGGTTAGGTTAAGGCAAAAAACAAAATGGCAAAGACTTTCAAAGCTTCATGAAGCTTCATGAATAAAACAAACCAAGCCTCCACTTTATTCTTGCCAAAATGAATAAAGAAAATAAATAAAACAAATTAAAACCTAACCATTAACCTAAAGATAGTTTAAAGCAAACATACACCCAAGTTTGCATATATCATCAAACAAGATACAATCAAGTGCACAAATATATATCATATATACAATGTGCACATTCTAGTGAGAAAATAATCTTAAGTGAACCAATACTAGTTAATGTAAAGTAATATATCAAATATATAATTATACATTAAATCATTAAATCAACACTTGATTTAATGATCCGATCATACTGCATATAACCGACTAATATCAAGTGTATCAATGTATCGAATCAACACTTGATTCGGTAACCCGGCTATATCTCATATAACCGTCCAATGATACATATCGTGAGAATAGAATACAATATCACATACTGGTATTATTCTCGGTCCCGCACATATCTCATATGCGCTCCTATTTCGTTTCGCTTGAGCCAGGAAATCTCTGTGTAGGACTCTAAAGACTCGTCAATACGCCGGCAGCAGGTGATGATCACATCAAACACCCACAAGCCGCAAGCGGTCTGCTAAACGTAACGGCCATCCGGGTATTGAGCGATCAGAAGATCAACGAGCAAGCTCGCTCACACTCCTGTGAATCCAACCAGCAACACTTACCGTACAGTCTGGTCTGTTCGTCTGATATGTCGCATATCTTGCCTAGGGGTGGTAAACGTCAGACCCCAGTAGCTCGATAAGTCGTGTCGATATGAGGTCTATAACAGTTCAAGAAACTACTGGTAACACTTACCGGTAAATCTCAGCAACCCTGGCCAGGGGTTTCCGGTTATAGCCAATCGAACACAGCGCAACATCAACTCCCTATACCGGGAGAGACGAATCCCCTCCTATCGCTCATTGCCTCCATGTGATTCGGGACTGTACCCAAAAACCACCGTTTTGCACGCCCTCTTGGACGTGGTAAGGTGGAAATCAAAGCACAGTGGGAATCACACAAGACTCTATGACGATCTCGGGTCTACAGACTAACCTGTACCAGTGTCACCAGAGAACTGTCATCTGACGTAAGGTATAAGACCATCTGGGAGTTCTCGGCGAGTCCGTCCAGCGTACCCAGTCTCTACTGAGCACCCGTATATCATCTCTGATGTCAAACACCAATGGATATGGGATCATCCATCTCCCATCTGTATGGGTCAAGAAGGTATACGCTAGTCTACTCTGGTATATCGATGCCCCGTCTCGATATACCCACGACTAGGGACCTTGAAGGATGTACTTATGGACTACCATGTCCCCACTAGTATGATCTGCATCATAGTCTAGGTAGTCAAGTACACATCCTAAGGGCTTTACCAACATGTAACAGAGAGACAATCAGTGTACACGTTAAGGTAAAGAGCAACTAGATAGCATACTATCATGTCGACCAAGAAAGTCCTCCCTATATATGTCCAAGCATCCACTACAATATACATCCTATGTATAGTAATGGTCTCTAGGGCATACATATAACTAACAATCTCCCACTTGCACTAGGGCCATCTGTAGCAGTGGTTGCAGTATCTCATACTCAACCATCCCATAAAAGTCTCTCTCTGGGGAAAAGGCCTTTGTGAGTGGATCCGCCGTGTTGTCCTCTGAGTCTACTCTCCTAACCTCGATCACCCTGGAGATCAACTATCTCCATGATCAGGTGATGCTGCCTCAGAATACGTCTGGGTCACTGATGGGACCGGGGTTTCTGGGCCAAGGCCACACTTCCATTGTCACACAATGGTAGGAACCTAGTCCATCTCATGAAACAATATACATCCAGACTGCCTCTTTGGTAGTATCTTAAGTAGCGATGTATCCAGCCTTTATCGTCCAGTATGCCACGGTATCTAGCTTGGAATTCTTCAAACATACCGTCCCTTTACTGAGGGTAAAGATAATGCCTGTGACTGACATTCAGTCGTCATTATCACTCTGGAACCTTTCCAGTGATTCTCCCCAGGATCGATTGATACCATCTCACTACAACTAGTGAGAATCCTAACATCCAGTTACTTCTATCTCATAGATCAAAACTCAGGATTTAGGAGGTATCACTTTGATCCTTTATGGAGAATACCTGTGATAAGCGGAGATTGATCGAGCGTAGCATAGGAAACTGCTTCCCCATCAAGAGTATGTCATCCATATACTCTACGAGGATCACCACCATACTCCCTACTACCTTTTTGTATATACAAGGTTCATCTACCATTTTGATGATGTCAAACTCTTTGACTATCTCATCAAAACAGATGTTCCAACTCCGCGATGCCTGCTTTAATCTTATAAAGCATCTTGTACACGTTTCCGCTGCTCCCACTGTCTATGAAGCCCTCTGGCTATGTACTTACAGACGCTCTCTTCTAAAACATCATTTTAGAAAAGCAGTCATGACACCTAACCGCCAGATATCGTAGTCATGGTATGTAGCCGTGGCAAGTAGGATCTGGATGGACTTAAGCATAGCCACTGAAAAAGGTTTCATCATTATCCACGCCTGGTCGATGATGAAAACCTTTAACATGTCTAGCTTTGAAAGTCTCAACTTTTCCATCTACACCAAGTAATCTTCTCAAGATATACTTACTCCTGATGGGGATATAACCCTTCAGATAAAGCAACCAAAGTCTATACTTTGTTGGTGTATTAAGATTCCATCTCAGATCGCTAAGCATCCAGCCATTCTTATAGAGTCCCATTCCTGATGGCCAGCTCGAAACTAGTTGGGTCATCATCTCATGATGCAATCCTCGCTCCCACTGTCATAGAGAAACAGAAGTATCTCTCAGGTGAGTGAGAAACCCTACTAGATCAGTGGAGAGGCTGAGGTTCATTGGTATCTACTGAATCCTTTGGTTCTACCAAATCATCTGCTGTAGTTTGTATAGCTGGAACCTTTCTAGTTCTACATAACTGACCTTGCCTCGAGCTTGTCCGGATTTTGCTTTTAGACATAGGCCGGACAACCCTAAATCTTAACAAACTTAAGATATGGACTCTTCCCTTTCCATATCACATATGAAGTGGTAGGCAATTGATTTGATTGGAACCCTATTCAATAGGTATGCAGCTTCTCAAGCGCATAACTTCCAAAAAGAAATAGGTAACTCAGTAGTACTCATCATAGAGCACACCATATCATATAGGGTGTGATTGCTCTGCCCCGATACACCGACGTGCTGTGGTGTATACGGAGGAGTAATGCTGAGAGAGAATCTCATTCTCAGAATAGTCCAGGAATCCCGTGCTCAAGTATTCTCCTCCTTGATCACATCAAAGGACATAATACTTATACCCGTTTTTGGTTCTCTTCTTCTAACTTAAATTCTGTGAATATCTCAAAAGGTTCGGACTTATGTTTCAACAGGAACATATGTCTGAATCTTGAGAGATTATCAGAGAATGTAATGAAATATAAAGAACCGGTCTTGGCATGTGTAGACAGGGGACATACATACATCAACATGTATCATCCCAAGAGTTCACTAACTCTTTCTCTGTTTCCAGTAAACAGAGCTATGTTCATCTAATCTTTGTGACATGACTGGCAAGTTTCACAAGATGTAAACTCAAACTGATTTAAATATACATCTAAATGTAACTTCAGCCAGTCGGGTCGCATTGATATGACCTAGTCTACAATGTCTCAAGAAGGATTCGTTCATTTCTGAACTCTTCTCTTGTGTGTGTTCCGTATATTAGGAACTGTAATTTGATTTAGAACTTCAATGCTTTTAGATAACGTGCCTGAACCGATCAACTTTTGATATAGGAAATGTTCAAAACAGTATCCAACAATACAAAATTATATCCTTTCTTTACTAATAAAGAGACTGATATGATTTTGTACATCAGGTTCGGTATCTAATAGCATTTGTTCAGAATCAATATATTGGTAATACAGGGTGACAGTGACCAACAAACTTGGCTGCAACACTTGCACCGTTTTCTTTCTCATGAAACTTATCACCCGTTCTCAGTTCTCTACCTTTCTGTAGCCCTATGTAACGGATTACATATCTGGGATCCTGATCCGGCATCAAATATCCAGGACGTAGAGAATACTGAGAAATAGTTCTTTATAATGAACACACCCGAAGGAGATGCATCATATGCACTTTCTTCGTTTGGGCGGCACAGGAATCCTGGTATTCCCCTATTTCTTGCTCTGTCTTATAACAATTATAAGTTGGAGCGGGACCAACGTTCCCCAGCTCAGTATAACAAGCGAGTTCGGTCAATACATCCATATTATTATCTTGATTAAGGCGTGATATGGTCACTACCTGGAGAGAGAGAGAGAAGAAAACACTCTACGTGCGCTTTTGCAAGATTAGATTGGTTATATATTTTATCTAATCAGGATGGCTCCCACTGTTTTTATCAAATCTTCCTTCAAACCTTAAAAGGAAAGACTAGCCGGGATTAATTACACTCTACAAGTTCGCCAATCTTTCAGCCAGGCCAGTGTCGGTACTTTGAGGGAGGTTCTCCGTGCTTTCGCACGGACCTAATTAAAGTAAACATCGTTTTCCCAGAGGCGTAACCCCGTTGACACCTTTCTAGACACCTACTTGATCGGCTAGTTGTAAAGTGCAAAACTCTCCCAGGAGAAACAATTACTCGCAGTGGGTATCGGGATCCAACTATCACATAGAAGGTATGCAAACTCATTGCAAATTTCAACACTTGAAACTCTTGATAAAGGTTTTTACCCCTAGCACTTATGACCTTAACTATGGTCAACAAATCATAAGTACTAGTCAAGTTCTACCCGTCATTTCGTGATTAATTAGACCCACCCACATGACCCTTAACTAAGGTCAACAAAGTCACGCGACTGTCCTAACTAATCGCATCATATGCGGTGTAGGAAGACATCACTTAGCTACCGTACACTGTTCCTTGACTATGGTCAACAAACACAGCACGAATACTAAGTACTCTACTTCCTAAAATGACGGAGGGTTGCGAATGGTTTTTAAATGGAGTGTTTTTGAGGCTTTTCTAGTTTTGCTAAAGGGGTCACTCCCGGTGAAGGGATCGTCAGCCCTTTCCTCATCGAATAAGGTGAAGGATATATCATATATACCGCTAACACTCCTGTGAATCCAACCAGCAACACTTACCGTACAGTCCGGTCTGTTCGTCTGATATGTCGCATATCTTGCCTAGGGGTGGTAAACGTCAGACCCCAGTAGCTCGATAAGTCGTGTCGATATGAGGTTTATAACAGTTCGAGAAACTACTGGTAACACTTACCAGTAAATCTCAGCAACCCTGGCCAGGGATTTCCGGTTATAGCCAATCGAACACAACGCAACATCAACTCCCTATACCAGGAGAGACGAATCCCCTCCTATCGCTCATTGCCTCCATGTGATTCGGGACTGTACCCAAAAACCACCGTTTTGCACGCCCTCTTGGACGTGGTAAGGTGGAAATCAAAGCACAGTGGGAATCATACAAGACTCTATGACGATCTCGGGTCTACAGACTAACCTGTACCAGTGTCACCAGAGAACTTCCATCTGACGTAAGGTATAAGACCATCTGGGAGTTCTCGGCGAGTCCGTCCAGTGTACCCAGTCTCCACTGAGCACCCGTATATCATCTCTGATGTCAAACACCAATGGATATGGGATCATCCATCGCCCATCTGTATGGGTCGAGAAGGTATACGCTAGTCTACTCTGGTATATCGATGCCCCGTCTCGATACACCCACGACAAGGGACCTTGAAGGATGTACTTATGGAATACCATGTCCCCACTAGTATGATCTGCATCATAGTCCCGGTAGTCAAGTACACATCCTAAGGGCTTTACCAACATGTAATAGAGAGACAATCAGTGTACACGTTAAGGTAAAGAGCAACTAGATAGCATACTATCATGTCGAGCAAGAAAGTCCTCCCTATATATGTTAGTTATATGTATGCCCTAGAGGCCATTACTATACATAGGATGTATATTGTAGTGGATGCTTGGACATATATAGGGAGGAGTTTCTTGCTCGACATAATAGTATGCTATCTGGTTGCTCTTTACCTTAACGTGTATACTGATTGTCTCTCTGTTACATGTTGGTAAAGCCCTTAGGATGTGTACTTGACTACCTGGACTATGATGCGGATCATACTAGTCAGGACATGGTAGTCCATAAGTACATCCTTCAAGGTCCCTGGTCATGGGTGTATCGAGATGGGGCATCGATATACCAGAGTAGACTAGTGTATACATTCTCGACCCATACAGATGGGCGATGGATGATCCCATATCCATTGGTGTTTGACATCAGAGATGATATACGGGTGCTCAGTGGAGACTGGGTACACTGGACGGACTCGCCGAGAACTCCCAGATGGTATTATACCTTACGTCAGATGGCAGTTCTCTGGTGACACTGGTACAGGTTAGTCTGTAGAACCGAGATCGTCATAGAGTCTTGTGTGATTCCCACTGTGCTTTGATTTCCACCTTACCACGTCCAAGAGGGCGTGCAAAACGGTGGTTTTTGGGTACAGTCCCGAATCACATGGAGGCAATAAGCGATAGGAGGGGATTCGTCTCTCCCGGTGTAGGGAGTTGATGTTGCACTGTGTTCGATTGGCTATTGATTGATTTATTTTTCCGATTGTGCGTAAGTAAAAGTATCAATTCAAATAGTCCCCGATTTCGGCACTATTTGATTTATCGTAGAATGCGAGACTGAGTAAGTAAATCAAATCGATAAGAGTCTCTTTGTGTCGGTAATTAGAAAATTGAATAAAGTTCACAATCAAAAAATTATATTTGACCGCAATCAACTACGGTGTCAGTTGTAGATCGTAAGCGAGTGCGGATCGTCCACAGGGATTGTGCGATTCGTTTCTATGTTTAATTTGTTTGAATGGAAAAGTTAATCGAAAAGTAAAGAAAGCATGATTCAAGATTTATCAATTGTTTCAAGTGTCACTATTCTATTCAAGAATCAAGAAAATGATAAATAATCGAGAATCGGGTTTCGATGATATTTCCAACCAAATGTCAAGAATCTAAATGAGGCTCGTAGGAATCGATCGGATCTATAGACGTGATGTAATCTCAAGATTTCGTGTTCTTGTCCTTCGAAGGATTGATACTAGATCGATGATCATCGACGAGAGTTAGGGCTTTCTTGATGAAACTAGGGTTTCATCGTTTAACCCTTGTTCTTTCGTAGATATCATTCACATTCTAGCCTCTAGCAATTTCAAGATGTAGGGTTCCTAGGCACTCTAATGAGGTCTCACAAGGCATCAACCATGCCAATTTCAAATTTTACAAGTGCCGAGAAACCCTAATACGGATCGTTAACTAGAATTTTAGGCGAAAGATGCAACTAGTTAACAACTTAACTAAAAGAACGGAAATACAACCTTTGTAGATCCGGTCCACCACTTCTTAAGCTCCGCGATGATGTCCCTCCGCTGTCCAAATCGGATCCCGGACTCTAGCATCGACTTCATCGAAGAAATGGGCGGGCTTGATCGTCGGCTTCGATGCCGAAGATGATCTACGTCGAGGCATCACAAGGTCAAACTCCCACTTCACCAAGTCATGAAACTTGTGAAGAAAACACCCTATACTACTTGGCAAGAGGTAGAGGATGAAGAAATAGGAAATGGGTTCACTTTAGAATTGGATTTCTCACTTGATTTCATCACTTGCCATTGATGAGGCAAGCTTTTTTTTTCTTGTGAAGAAGAAGAAGAAGAAGAAAGAATATGATAAAGTGTTAAAAAAGAATTGAAAAAGAATTGATTCTTATCTTATTCTAACCTTAGTTAAGTGTAGCGAAGAGACCACGGTTAGTTATGATGGTTAGGGTTAAGCAAGAGACAAGAATGGTGGACTAGGTCAAAGCTTCATGAAGCTTCAACAAAACTACAAATAAAGCCACCATTCTTTTCTTATCTATTCCAAAAAGAATAAACAAATAAATAAGTGAATAAGCAAAATCCTAATCATCAACTTAACCATGGTTTAATTCTTTACACTTAACCAAAAAAGCATGTATCATCAAACATGATACAATCATGTGCACAAAAGTATATCACATATACAACTTGCACATCAAGTGAGAAAATCCATTTAAAGTGAACCAATACTAGTTAACGCAAAGTAATATATCAAATATATAATTATACATCAAATCATTAAATCAACACTTGATTTAACGATCCGGTCATATCACATATAACCGACTAGTATTCTATGTATCGGCTTATCGAAACAATCCTTGATTCGATAGCTAGGTTATATCACATACAACCATTCGACACATTCATCGCGAGAATGGAATACGGTATCACATACACGCATTATTCTCGGTCCCGCACATATCTCATATGCGCTCCTATTTCGTTTTGCTTGAGCCAGGAAACCTCTGTGTAGAACTCTAAAGACTCGTCAATACGCCGGCAGCAGGTGATGATCATATCAAACACCCACAAGCCGCAAGCGGTCTGCTAAACGTAACGGCCACCCGGGTATTGAGCGATCAGAAGATCGACGAGTAAGCCCGCTCATACTCCTGTGAATCCAACCAATAACACTTACCGTACAGTCCGGTCTGTTCGTCTGATATGTTGCATATCTCGCCTAGGGGTGGTAAACGTCAGACCCCAATAGCTCGATAAGTCGTGTCGATATGAGGTCTACAACAGTTCAAGAAACTACTGGTAACACTTACCAGTAAATCTCAGCAACCCTGGCCAGGGATTTCCGGTTATAGCCAATCGAACACAGCGTAACATCAACTCCCTATACCGGGAGAGACGAATCCCCTCCTATCGCTCATTGCCTCCATGTGATTCGGGACTGTACCCAAAAACCACCGTTTTGCACGCCCTCTTAGACGTGGTAAGGTGGAAATCAAAGCACTGTGGGAATCACACAAGACTCTATGACGATCTCGGGTCAACAGACTACTCTGTACCAGTGTCACCAGAGAACTGCCATCTGACGTAAGATATAATACCATCTGGGAGTTCTCGGCGAGTCCGTCTAGTGTACCCAGTCTCCACTGAGCACCCGTATATCATCTCTGATGTCAAACACCAATGGATATGGGACCATCCATCGCCCATCTGTATGGGTCGAGAAGGTACACGCTAGTCTACTCTGGTATATCGATGCCCCGTCTCGATACACCCACGACTAGGGACTTTGAAGGATGTACTTATGGACTACCATGTCCCCACTAGTATGATCCGCATCATAGTCCAGGTAGTCAAGTACACATCCTAAGGGCTTTACCAACATGTAACAGAGAGACAATCAGTGTACACGTTAAGGTAAAGATCAACCAGATAGCATACTATCATGTCGAGCAAGAAAGTCTTCCCTATATATGTCCAAGCATCCACTACAATATACATCCTATGTATAGTAATGGCCTCTAGGGCATACATATAACTAACAATCTCCCACTTGCACTAGGGCCATCTAATAGCAGTGGTTGTAGTATCTCATACTCAACCATCCCATAAAAGTCTTCTCTGGGAAAAGGCCTTTGTGAGTGGATCCGCCGTGTTGTCCTCTGAGTCTACTCTCCTGACCTTGATCCTTTGGAGATCAACCATCTCCATGATCAGGTGACACTGCCTTAGAATAGGTCTGGATCACTGATGGGACGGGCGTTCCTAGGCATTAGCCATAACTCCATTGTCTCACAATGGTAGGAACGATGTTCATCTTATGAACTAATATACACCCAGACTTCCTCTTTGGTAGCATCTCAAATAGCGATGTATCCAGCCTTTATTGTCTAGTATGCCACGGTATCTAGCTTGGAACTCTTCCAACATACCGTCCCTTTACTGAGGGTAAAGACAATGCCTGTGACTGACATTCAGTCGTCCTTATCACTCTGGAACCTTTCCAGTGATTCTCCCCAGAATCAATTGATACCTTCTCACTACAACTAGTGAGAATCCTAACATCCATTTAGATCTATCTCATAGATCCAAAATCCAGGATTTAGGAGGTATCATTTTGATCCTATATGGAGAATCATTATGATAAGCGGAGATTGACCGAGTGTAGCATAGGAAACTCCTTCCCTATCAAGAGTATGTCATCCATGTACTCTAAGAGGATCATCACCATACTCCATACTACCTTTTTGTATATACAAGGTTCATCTACCATTTTGATGAAGTCAAACTATTTGACTACTACATCAAAACAGATGTTCCAACTCCGCGATGCCTGCTTTATCCTATAAAGCATCTTGTACACGTTTCCGCTGCTCCCACTGTTTACGAAGCCCTCTGGCTGTGTACTTATAGACGCCCTTTTCTAAAACATCATTTAGAAAAGCTGTCATGACACCCAACCACCAGATATAGTAGTCATGGTATGTAGCCGTGGCAAGTAGGATCTGGATGGACTTAAGCATAGCCACTTGAAAATGTTTCATCATTATCCACGCCCGGTCGATGACGAAAAGCTTTAACAAGTCTAGCTTTGAAAGTCTCAACTTTTCCATCTATACCAAGTAATCTTCTCAAGATATACTTGCTCCTGATGGGGATTTAACCCTTCAGATATAGCAACCAAAGTCCATACTTTGTTGGTGTACATGGATTCCATCTCAGATCGCTAAGCATCCATCCATTCTGACAGAGTCCCTACTCTCGATGGCCTACTCAAAACTAGTTGGGTCATCATCTCATGATGCAATCCTAGCTCCCACTGTCATAGAGAAACCGAAGTATCTCTCAGGCGGGTGAGGAACCCTACTAGATCGGCGGAAAGGCTGAGGTTCGTCGGAATCTATTGAATCCTTTGGTTCTACCAAATCATCTGCTGTAGTTTGTATAGCTGGAACCTTTCCACTTTTACATAACAGACCTTGCCTCGAGCTTGTCCGGATTTTGCTTTTAGACATAGGCCGGACAACCCCAAATCTTAACTAGCTTAAGAAATGGACTCTTCCCATACCATATCTCATATGGAGTGGTAGGCTACTGATTTGATTCGAACCCTATTCAATAGGTATGCAGCTTCTTAAGTGCATAACTCCCAAAAGGAAATAGGAAACTCAGTAGTACTCATCATAGAGCACACCTTATCATATAGGGTGTGATTGCTCCGCCCCGATATACCATCGTGCTATGGTGTATTCGGAGGAATAATGCTGAGAGAGAATCTCATTCTCCTTTAGAATAGTCCAGGAATTCCATGCACAAGCATTCTCCTCCCTGATCTCATCATAGGACATAATACTTATACCCTCATTTTGGTTCTCTACTTCTAACTTATATTCCGTGAATATCTCAAAAGGTTCGGACTTGTGTTTCAACAGGAACATATGTCTGAATCTTGAGAGATCATCAGACAATGTAATGAAGTACAAAGAACCAGTCTTGGCATGTGTAGACTGGGGACCTACATACATCAACACGTATCATCCCAAGAGTTCACTAACTCTTTCTCTGTTTCCAATAAACAGAGCTGGCGTCATTATATCTTTGTGACATGACTGGCAAGTTTCACAAGATGTAAATTCAAACTGATTTAAATATTCATCTAAAATGTAACTTTAGCCAGTTGGGTCGCATTTATATGACCTAGTCTACAATGCCTCAAGAATGATTCGTTCATTTCTGAACTCTTCCTCTTGTGTGTGTTCTGTATACTAGGAACTGTAGTTTGATTTAGAACGTCAATGCTTTTAGATAACGTGCCTGAACCGATCAACTTTTGATATAGGAAATGTTCAAAACATAATCCAACAATACAAAATTTTATCATTTCTTTACTTATAAAGAGAATGATATGATTTTGTATATCAGGTTCGGTATCTAATAACATTCGTTCAGAATCAATGTATTTGGAATACAGGGTGACAGTGACCAACAGACTTGGCTGCAACACTTGCCCCGTTTTCTGCCTCATGAAACTTATCACCCGTTCTCAGTTTTTCTACCTTTTTGCAGCCCTATATAACAGATTACATATCTGGGATCCTGATCCGGTATCATATACCCAGGATGCGGAGGATACTGAGAAACAGTTCTTTGTAACGAACACACCCGAAGATGATGCATCAGCATGCACTCTCTTCGTTTGGGCGGCACGGGAATTCTGGTAATCCTCAATTTCCTGCTCTGTCTTATAACAATTATAAGTTGGAGCGGGACCAACGTTCCCCAGCTCAGTATAACAAGCGGGTTCGGTCAATATTCCGTATTATTATCTTGATTAAGGCGTGATATGGTCGCTACCTGGAGAGAGAGAGAAGAAAACACTCAGCTTGCGCTCTTGCAAGATCAGATTGGTTATTATTTTATCTAATCAGGATGGCTCCCACTGCTTTTTATCAAATCTTCCTTCAAACCCCAAAAAGGAAAGACTAGCCGGGATTAATTACACACTACAAGTTTGCCAATCTTTCAGCCAGGCCAGTATCCGTACTTTGAGGGAGGTCCCCCATGCTTTCGCACGAACCTAATTAATGTAAACCTCATTTTCCCAGAGGCGTAACCCCGTTGACACCTTTCTAGACACCTACTTGATCGGCTAATTGTAATGTGTAAAACTCTCCCAGGAGTTACTCTTACTCATAGCGGGTATCGGGATCCAACTATCTCATAGAAGGTATGCAATCTCATTGCAAATTTCAACACTTGAAATTCCCGATAATATTTTGCCCCTAGCGTGCTATGACCTTGACGCATGCCAAACAACCCATAGTCCGCTAGTCAAGTTTTGAATTAAACCCACCCGCACGACCCTTGACGCATGCCAAACAACGCCGTACGAATACCCTAATCCAATCGCATCGTATGCTAGCAGATAAGCACTAGTTAGCTACCGTACACTACGCCTTGACGCATGCCAAACAGCCGCAGCACGAATACTAATTAGTACTTATCTGAAATGACGGAGGGCTACGACAGGTTTTTCTAAAAACCTATTGCGTAATGAACTTGATATCGTTGTAGAATCAAATGATTTTGAAATGGAGTGCTTTTGAGGCTTTTGTAGTTTTGCTAAAGGAGTCACTCCCGGTGAAGGGATCGTCGGTCCTTTCCTCGTCGAATGAGGTGCGGGATATATCATATATATCACTGTGCAAAGCAGAAACTATAAAAGCTATCAAAAGACAAACCGAGAGTTGTAGCATCTGCCAGTTATTGCTAAAGGAGTCACTCCCGGTAAAGGGATCTCGGTCCTTTCCTTATCGAATAAGGTGCAGGATATATCATATATACCGCTGTGCAAAGCAAGAACTGTAGCTACCTGTTTTATTTTTAGAAATTCGATTCTACAACATCTTAGGTTTCTTTTATTTTCATTAATCACATTAATGAAGTTCTATCATTTAAGTACCTAAACATCACAGATAAATACGACGTACACTTATGCCATCCGTATTCGCCTCGATGTCCCCTCGTGCACCGTTAGGTTAGGTAACTAACGGCAGAGCGGGGCAGGGCTAGCGCGGGTGTAAAACATAAGTAACGTCTATATAATATATCATATATACTATATACAGTATCTATCACAGAACATCACATGATCACATCACAGATATCGCAGCAGAAGAAACATATGAAATATTGGATATACTAGGACGTCCGTGTTTTCAATACGAGCCAGTATAAAACACGGATTCCACGGTCGTGATGAATAGCCAAACCCACACCCCTAGACCCCTACGAGAGCGGCAAGCAACGCTACCAATTCTAGAGTTAGGAGACCCGGACTCGACTCCTCGAGTTGGTCTCCCACTGGACCCCAGAATTCGGTTACTTGTGCTCTCCTCCTTGGGTCTATCCTAGTGCGGAAAAGTAAATAATATACAAAGGGTGACATCTTCCGCAACCTGGAAGTGCCCCAAATAAAAGAATATTACATACAAGATTTTACATGAATGAAAATGAAAAACACTCATCTCACATAAAAAAAACCTCGTCTATTCAAACACGACGATCCAATATAACATATCCAGCAACACATAACATCACATGTCATCAACGTAAGTAAATATGCGCATCCCAATTGTCGTTGTCTTATAGCAACGAAACCGGCGATATCACATTTACACTTACGGTCACAGAAAAGAAAGTGTAAAATTACAACAGTTGGAATCCGCAACCTCCATAGATATCGCATGCCTAATCAAATGAATTCCTTAGACATCACATGCCTAACAATTATAAACCCCGCATTTTAGTCTCATTATCGAAAACTCTTTTCAATATCAAGTCGGGCAATTCAACAAGATTCCCGAAATCCTGATCGAATGCTCGTCGCAAACTTTAGTAGGCGGCCGCACCCCCGACGCCGTCGACGAAGTGCACCAAGGCGGAACACCGCTGCCGCGAGCACCCGAACGGATGCTTTCGGCGACGGGGTTCTCTTACAGTCACTTGGTTGGGGCTATGGAGTGAGGCTGTCTATTAAGTTTACCCGGCGAGTATCCGCGTACGCTACGTGATTGCGACGGACTTTTGATCACATCAAAATTCCGTGGCAACCGATCAAGTGAGACTAAAGTGCTATGTTTATAACATTCAAATTAGTTATCTTATAACTGCTTGTGAATTCCAATTATTGTATCACATTCCAGATAAATAGAAAATGTTAAACTTTCCGATCGAACAAACGAACACCCAAGTTTTCCCGAAATAGATCAACACATGAAACAAGTTTAAAAACATCCAGTTCATGCCTCAGTACCAACGGTCCAGCCGTAGAAGGGTCAAGCCAACGCCTCATATGTGGCACGCCGTACTGCCCCAAACCCTAAGGTTCAAAGGGCAGTTCAAGACGGTCACATAATCGAGTTAAGGTTTGTTGTCTTCTAGAGGGATCATCGCTTTACTTGCACTACTTAGAACGTTATTAAACTACGGAAAAATCCAACACTTGGAAATTTCCCGGCAGGGGAAAAAGTGGGTATTTATATCCAGTCGAACTTTTTAACAGTTTCTAAAATATCCGGAAAAACATAAACGAAGTTAAATTATCCGATCAAATTAACGAATCCCCAATAAAACCCTAGAAAACTCAACACTTGAGTGGAATTAAAAAATTCACATAAAAAATTGCCAAGAAAGGACCTAAGAATAAATATATGAAATTTGGGCCGCGGAAGCGCCGCTTAACCCCTGGTTTGGCCGCGGTTCCGCGGTCTAATTATGGAATTAGGAGCCCAAACTTCACAGTAATTCTTAGTTTTTCCTGCTTATTTTTCTGCATATTTTTAATTCACAAAATTCAACAGTTTTGAAAAATGTACAGAGAGCGATTTTGCAATGGGGTTTCGGTTCGATCGGATTTCTAACTCCGTCTACGCATCGCCTAAGGCTCTAGCTAGGCTCTGATACCAGTGTAGGGTTCCTAGGCACTCTAATGAGTTCTCACAAGGCATCAACCATGCCAATTTCAAATTTTACAAGTGCCGAGAAACCCTAATACGGATCGTTAACTAGAATTTTAGGCGAAAGATGCAACTAGTTAACAACTTAACTAAAAGAACGGAAATACAACCTTTGTAGATCCGGTCCACCACTTCCTAAGCTCCGCGATGATGTCCCTCCGCTGTCCAAATCGGATCCCGGACTCTAGCATCGACTTCATCGAAGAAATGGGCGGGCTTGATCGTCGGCTTCGATGCCGAAGATGATCTACGTCGAGGCATCACAAGATCAAACTCCCACTTCACCAAGTCATGAAACTTGTGAAGAAAATACCCTATACTACTTGGCAAGAGGTAGAGGATGAAGAAATAGGAAATGGGTTCACTTTAGAATTGGATTTCTCACTTGATTTCATCACTTGCCATTGATGAGGCAAGCTTTTTTTTTCTTGTGAAGAAGAAGAAGAAGAAAGAATATGATAAAGTGTTAAAAAATAATTGAAAAAGAATTGATTCTTATCATATTCTAACCTTAGTTAAGTGTAGAGAAGAGACCATGGTTAGTTATGATGGTTAGGGTTAAGCAAGAGACAAGAATGGTGGACTAGGTCAAAGCTTCATGAAGCTTCAACAAAACTACAAATAAAGCCACCATTCTTTTCTTATCTATTCCAAAAAGAATAAAAAAATAAATAAGTGAATAAGCAAAATCCTAATCATCAACTTAACCATGGTTTAATTCTTTACACTTAACCAAAAAAGCATGTATCATCAAACATGATACAATCATGTCCACAAAAGTATATCACATATACAACTTGCACATCAAGTGAGAAAATCCATTTAAAGTGAACCAATACTAGTTAACGCAAAGTAATATATCAAATATATAATTATACATCAAATCATTAAATCAACACTAGATTTAACGATCCGGTCATATCACATATAACCGACTAGAATTCTATGTATCGGCTTATCGAAACAATTCTTGATTCGATAACTAGGTTATATCACATACAACCATTCGACACATTCATCGCGAGAATGGAATACGGTATCACATACACGCATTATTCTCGGTCCCGCACATATCTCATATGCGCTCCTATTTCGTTTTGCTTGAGCCAGGAAACCTCTGTGTAGGACTCTAAAGACTCGTCAATACGCCGGCAGCAGGTGATGATCATATCAAACACCCACAAGCCGTAAGCGGTCTGCTAAACGTAACGGCCACCCGGGTATTGAGCGATCAGAAGATCGACGAGCAAGCCCGCTCATACTCTTGTGAATCCAACCAGTAACACTTACCGTACAGTCCGGTCTGTTCGTCTGATATGTCGCATATCTCGCCTAGGGGTGGTAAACGTCAGACCCCAATAGCTCGATAAGTCGTGTCGATATGAGGTCTATAACAGTTCGAGAAACTACTGGTAACACTTACCAGTAAATCTCAGCAACCCTGGCCAGGGATTTCCGGTTATAGCCAATCGAACACAGCGTAACATCAACTCCCTATACCGGGAGAGACGAATCCCCTCCTATCGCTCATTGCCTCCATGTGATTCGGGACTGTACCCAAAAACCACCGTTTTGCACGCCCTCTTGGACGTGGTAAGGTGGAAATCAAAGCACAGTGGGAATCACACAAGACTCTATGATGATCTCGGGTCAACAGACTACTCTGTACCAGTATCACCAGAGAACTGCCATCTGACGTAAGATATAATACCATCTGGGAGTTCTCGGCGAGTCCGTCCAGTGTACCCAGTCTCCACTGAGCACCCGTATATCATCTATGATGTCAAATACCAATGGATATGGGACCATCCATCGCCCATCTGTATGGGTCGAGAAGGTACACGCTAGTCTACTCTGGTATATCGATGCCCCGTCTCGATACACCCACGAATAGGGACTTTGAAGGATGTACTTATGGACTACCATGTCCCCACTAGTATGATCCGCATCATAGTCCAGGTAGTCAAGTACACATCCTAAGGGCTTTACGAACATGTAATAGAGAGACAATCAGTGTACACGTTAAGGTAAAGATCAACCAGATAGCATACTATCATGTCGAGCAAGAAAGTCCTCCCTATATATGTCCAAGCATCCACTACAATATACATCCTATGTATAATAATGGCCTCTAGGGCATACATATAACTAACACAAGAAACGATCGTAACTCCCCAATCTCGAGCGATATCAATCAAGAAAGTATCGCAACGAATTGGGTCGTCGATTCTTGAACTTGCTAGGGTTTACAAAACTCGTAGGATTCAAGAATCGATTTAAGATATATTACATCATCATTCTATTGATCGTCTCGACTCCTCGACGAGCGGAGTATTACTCAAACATCATCACACAGAAAGCATTCAAGAATTTAAAAGATATCATGATGCAAGAATTAAAAGAAAACAAGATAAAAGAATATCAGCTTTTATTTATATCAACAATTTGATTACAGTCGCTCAAGAACTACAAGAGGAAGAACTAAATTGTTGAATTGGCGTCGCTCGGCTCCTTGAGTCGCGGATCGGCTTGGACCACTTGCTCCGTTGAAGATCGGCTCGGCTCATAAAAGGTTGCAAGGCTTCTTGCTTGATGGGTACTCGGGATCTTGGCTTTTGATTGGAATTAGGGTTAGGGTTTCACACAAGTCCTCTCACTAGACTTGTGGAAGGAGATGAAAGAGAGAGATAGAATGGCTCTAAATTGGCTACTAAAAATGAACTAGTCAAGGATCAAGTCCAAGATTCGATATATTATGATACAAGTGAGCCTAGGGTCTTATTTATAGATCTCCCAAACCCTAAGCCTTTGAGTTCCCTCCAAAAGTTTGTTGAAAGATTTCTAGAAGTAGTTAGTTAGGCTTAGCTTAGGGTTTAAGCTAGGGTTTAGGAAGAAGTTTCTAGAATACAAGGCTAGTTTAGTGTTGGTCCCAAAGCTTGCTGATCTGGCAGAATTCTCTGGAGTCTTCTGGAATTTGACATGTCATTCTGAAGTGTAGACCCTGAGAGAAGCATTATGGCCCAAAATTTGGTGGATGACGTGGCAAGACAGCCGCGGAACCGCGGCACAAGCAGGCTCCGGCCGCGGTTCCGCGGCCATGTTGGAAGCTTGGGCTATGGTCTCTCTGGTGTGGTCTTGGAATGCTATTTGGGGCTTTATCTGATATGTTGAATTTTATTTGTCCCTTTGTATTGATACCAGAATTGAAATCCTTGAGTTGGCGTAATATTTGATCGGTACCGTATAGATTGTGGCCTTTCTTCTGGATTTTCCTGCACAGATCTCAAAACAAGTGTTGCGCAATATAGAGATGATGCGATGCTATGAAATGTAGTCAATTTCCTTTATCGTGTCAGTTTTAGAGTCTAACACATGCAATCTGATATTTTGCGACAGTTTTGCTAATATGTAAAATATGAATGCCGAACGCTTCTAAATGAATGCAAATGATAGGGAAATTGCCGTGTTAAAAATACAATATTTTCGACTAATCAAATTCCCCCAAACTTAATTTTGATCGTCTCGAGCGAACTTTTTTATTAAAAAGAGAAGGAGAAAATAAAGAAAGAGAAAAACTATCTAGCACACTTTCGTAGGCAACACGATTGCACTGAGCACGTGCAACAAGCCTTTAAACCTCTAGGTGTCCCTAGTAGGAGGAGTGTTGTCTCCTGAGGGTTTTCAGCGGATTGCACCCACAAAATCCAATAATAAAAGGAAGATCATGAATATTACATTTAAAGACAAGAATTGTAGAAGAAAAGCTTCGAAAATTAGGGTTTCCAACTAAGCTAGCTTTTCGGTTGTCATGAGCCCTATCTTAATGGTCATGAAAAGATGTCAGAAATCACGTCCTTCCTCAATAAAATATCATCTTATTCTTCATTCCTATCTTTCTTCCAAACATCGATCATATAACCCTGCGTGTGTGTAAAGGACATCCCTACATCCGGAGAATTCAATTCAAGCTATCATACTCTTGCCCATCAGCCTCAGTACTTTTTAATCAATGAATATTTAGATGAGATTGCTTACACACTTTCATGCGACTGTTAATACTTCTTGAGGTACTAACCGACCGATTACTCCTGTGCTTACTTACTTGGTGTATTTTCCTCGTCTTGCACCACTTCAGGCATAGCAGTGACTCCCAGACCAGTTGGCCTTAGGGCACTAGGTGAAGAAGCACCCTCGGTATATATTTTTTATTGCCCTCGGTGATAACAAAACCAGTGTTCATTTTTCTCACCACTTTATATTTTTTATTTCATTTTTTTTTATTTCCTTCATACATCGGCTTTAAGACAAGAGCATTTCAAGGTATCCTCTACTATCCCAGGCTTTAAGACGTGTGTAAGTGCGAATAGCAGGGTAGCAACGTTCAAAATGTTTGGCTTCCAGAATAGAAACTATTTTTCAGACTTATTTTTATCCTCAGATTAGTGACGTCCTTCATCTTACTAACCCTTGGGACAACGGCTCATAACTACTTATTACTAGTTCGTATAAGAAAACTTCTAATTTTCTTAGTTTTCTTAAATTTTTCTAATCTCATGGATGTAATTTTTCACTATCTAAGCTTTCATTATCTTATTTATGTACAAAAAAGTGTAAATATTAAAATTATTTTTATATTTGGAAATTTTTAAATTTTTATTGGTTTGAAAATTTTTAATTTTTTTTATAGATTTTTAAAGAAATGTTTTGTGCTTATGCAAATGATATGCAAATGATGCAAAAATAAGCACAAAACTCCCCCAAACTTGTCTTCAACAGTGTCCTCACTGTTGCCAAATGCTATACTTACAAAACTGTAAGCCTGGGGGGAACTATTAGTGGGGGCAAAATATATAAATAAAGAACTTCCCCCAAACTTACTCTTTTCACTCACCTCCATTCAAAAGATGATGCAGTGATATACTGGACATGAAGGTGAGACGGAGGAATTTTAATCCAAATAAACTGGCTCTTGTAAGAACAAGAGCTCCTCCGTGGGGTCAGTGGAAAAATACGGCTTAAGTCTATGTCTATTTACTTTGAAAAATGTGCCGTTTTTAATATTTTCTACTTCTACTGCCCCATGCGGGTATACAGAGCACACAACAAAAAGTCCCTTCCATCGAGATCGGAGCTTACCCGCGTGAAGGTGTAATCGTGAATCATAAAGAAGGACTTGTTGACCAGGTGAAAATGTTTTCCTCAAAATGTTTTTATTGTGAAAAACCTTAGTCCTATTCTTTGTGATTACAGCGTTATCATAAGCTTCATCACGGAGTTCGCTTAGCTCGTTAAGTTGCAGCTTCCGAAAGTTGCAAGCAAGGTTTAGATCAAAATTTATTTCTTTTATAGCCCACAATGCTTTATGCTCTATCTCGACGGGTAAATGACATGCTTTCCCAAACACTATCCTATATGGAGACATTCCTAGGTCGGTTTTATATGCAGTCCTGAATGCCCAAAGAGCATCCGTCAGTTTGGTCGATCAGTCTTTTCTATTTTTAGCAACAGTTTTCTCCAGGATAAGTTTGATTTGTCTGTTTGAGATTTCAGCCTGCCCGTTTGTTTGGGGATGATAGGGTGTAGAAAGTCGGTGGTTGATTGAGTATTTTCGCATCAGAGTCTCGAAAGACCTGTTGCAGAAATGTGTCCCATTATCGCTAATAATAGCGCGTGGGTGTCCAAATCGCGAAAAGATATTCTCTTTCAAGAACTTAATGACAACTTTCTTGTCATTAGTGCGACATGGAATGGCTTCTATCCACTTTGAGACATAATCAACCGCCAGCAGTATGTACAGATTCCCAAAGGAGTTAGGAAAGGGACCCATAAAATCAATGCTCCAAACATCAAATATTTCAACAACCAAGATGGGTTGCTGAGGCATTTCATTTCTCTGGGAGATTCTACCCGTATACTGACATTGTGTACAGGTTTTGCAATAGTCAAATGCGTCCTTGAATAAGGTCGGCCAATAAAATCAACATTGCAAAACCTTTTCCGCTGTCTTTCTAGGACCAAAGTGACCCCCACAGGCCTGATCATGACAAAATGAAAGAACACTCTTGAACTCTTCATTTGGGACACACCGGCGAATGATCTGATCAGGACAATATTTAAATAAATAAGGCCCGTCCCAGTAAAAGTGTTTTACTTGGGAAAGAAAACGGTATTTGTCCTGTTTTGACCAATCGCTCGGTATCAGTCCCGTGGCATGATAGTTCACAATATCCCTGAACCATGGTTCAGGGGATATGCTCAAGAGTTGTTCGTCAGGGAATGAATCATTGATTGGCAGGGTCGCATGGGAAGAAATGATGCGTGAAAGATGGTCGGCTACTACGTTTTCACATCCTTTCTTATCTTTGATAACAAGATCGAATTCTTGTAACAGAAGGATCCAACGTATTAGTCGACCTTTTGCATCTTTCTTCGCCAGAAGATGTTTTAAAGCGGAATGGTCAGTATACACAACTATAGGTGAGCCAATTAAGTAAGGCCTGAATTTTTCTAATGCAAATACAACCGCTAAGAGTTCTTTTTCTGTGGTTGTATAATTGATTTGCGCATCATTCAGGGTCTTACTTGCATAGTATATCACATGTGGCATCTTTTCGATGTGCTGTCCTAAAACTGCACTTACTGCAAAATCAGATGCGTCACACATCAGCTCAAAGGGGTAGTCCCAGTTTGGTGATGATAACACGGGGGCTGAAGTGAGTGAGTGTTTAAGTGAGTCGAAAGCTGTCTCGCAGTCCGAGTCAAAATGGAAGGTCGTATCCTTGGCCAGGAGAAGAGTTAAAGGTCTAGCAATTTTGCTAAAGTCCTTAATGAATCTCCTATAAAAGCCCGCATGGCCAAGGAAAGATCGAATATCTTTGACGCTTTTGGGATGAGGGAGGTTTTGAATGACATCTATTTTAGCTCTGTCAACCTCAATGCCTTTCTATGAAATAACATGTCCAAGTACAATTCCTTCTTGGACCATAAAATGGCATTTTTCCCAGTTCAATGTCAAGTTCTTCTCTTTGCAACGAGTAAGAACAGCGTCAAGATTCGATAGGCAATCAGAAAAAGAGTCTCCAAAAATCGAGAAATCGTCCATAAAGATCTCCAGAAAATTCTCTACCATATCAGAGAATATCCCCATCATACACCGCTGAAAGGTAGCGGGAGCATTGCATAGCCCAAAGGGTATGCGACTGTAAGCAAAGGTACCAAAAGGACAAGTAAAAATGGTTTTATCTTGATCCTTTTTGGCGATGGGGACCTGATTATAGCCTGAGTATCCGTCTATAAAGCAATAATACTCTCGTCCCGCTAAGCGTTCCAGCATCTGATCAATGAATGGTAGAGGAAAGTGGTCTTTCCTCGTGGCAGCATTGAGTTTTCTATAATCAATACATACACGCCACCCAGTTTGGGCGCGTGTCTGAATCAACTCATTTGCCTCATTGGTTATAACAGTGATGCCGGATTTCTTAGGAACGACATGTATAGGACTCACCCACTGGCTATCGGAGATTGGGTATATAATACCATTATCTAGGCATTTGAAGATCTCTTTCATCACCGCTTCCTTCATGACGGGATTCAACCGTTTCTGTGATTCTCGGGTTGGTCTGGCATCATCCATCACATGTATATGATGTTCAACTATCAAAAGACTAATCCCTTTGATGTCCGCCATACTCCAACCAAACGCCTCTTTGTTAGATCTCAATACCGATAAAAGTGCATTCTCTTGCTCTGATGCAAGAGATGCGGATATGATAACCGGTAAAGACTCATTCTCACCAAGATATGCATATTTAAGGTGAGAAGGTAAAATTTTGAGATCTAATTCAGGCGGAGAAATGATAGAAGGAGGGATCATTGAGTGATTTTTGGATTTATAAAGAAGCTCAGAGCCTGTAAAAGATACAGACTCGGGTGGACTAAAGTCAGGAGTGCAGGACTCAAGTGTAGAGAAAGTGTCCTCACTAAGATCATGTGTGAAATCAAACAGAGATGTGGTAATGTCATCGAGATCAGTAAAACAAAGTTCCTCAGCTCCACAACTATCGGGAGCGATCTCATGGACAGAGCACACATCTAAAATATGAGCAGAGGGTTCTGATGGCTGACTTCCAACTTTATAGATGTTTAGTTCAATGGTCATATTTCCAAATGATAAGTTCATCGAACCATTTCTACAGTTTATAACAGCGTTGGAAGTGGCAAGGAAAGGACGACCCAGAATCACTGGAATTTGGCCCTGGGGGTTTGCTACAGGCTGTGTGTCGAGTACAATGAAATCTACAGGGAAAACAAATTCCCCGACCTTTATCAACACATCCTCTAATTCACCCCTTGGTTTGGTGATAGATCGGTCTGCCATCTGGAGAGTGCAGTGAGCAGGTTTCAACTCTCCAATCTCTAGTTGCTCATATACAAAATATGGAAGTAGGTTAACACTTGCGCCAAGGTCTAAAAGAGCACGATTTATGTTTTTACCCCCAATTGAAATCGATATTGTAGGACATCCTGGGTCCTTACGTTTCTTTGGTAGCTGGGGAATAAAAGCAGTGCTGATATTATTAGACATAAAGACCTTCTTCGGCACTTGAGTCTTCCTCTTCCTAGTGCATAAGTCCTTAAGAATTTTCGCATAAGCGGGGACTTGCTGAATTGCATTTAGGAGAGGGATATTGATGTTAACCTGTTTGAACATTTCCATAATTTTCTCCATATGTGGACTTGTTCTATTACCCCTTAACCGGTTCGGGTAAGGAGCTTTCGCAATAAGCGCAGGGTCCATCACAGGAGAAGGAAGATGGGGTAGACGAGGTCCCAAAAGAGATGTGGGGACCGTCTGTGGAGAACTATAAGGGTTGTACTGAGGTGTCGAGGTGGGAAATGGAGAATAGGCTCGCGAGAAAGTGGTGTGGTAGAAAAAGAAGGATCAGAAGGAAAAGTGTGTGTGTGTGGAAAGGTCTCAGCCGGGGTGGTGATATGATTTTCAGTATCATCAATACCTTCCCCGACATGATTGTTTAGCACTCTTCCCGATCTCAACGTTGTGACGGCATTTGCATTGTAATGCCCAGGATTCTATAGGGGTTGAGAGGGAAGTTTCCCTTTTTCTCTCGCACTCATTTTGTCTTTAAGTCGTGCGATTTCATCTTCCATCGTTCTGATACTCTCAGCTTGGGACGCTGAGTTTTTCTTTATCTCACCGACGGAAGATCTAACCTCATCCGAAACCTCTATGAAATTTGACAAAAGTGATTTCATGGTTTGAGTGAATTGAGAGAACTCGTTAGAACAGGTCATAGGATTAGACTGTGCAAGAGTGTTGACCTGATTTTGGAAGTTTTGTGACTGGTAGGGGTGCTGAGTGAGTTGAAGGGGTTGCTGTTGTGGTGGAGGAAGAGCCCTTTGAAATTGATTCGTGTTTGGAACCGTGTTTTGAGATTGGTTTTGGTTCCAAGCGAAATTCGGGTGATTCCTCCAACCCTGATTGTACGTGGAAGAATAAGGATCGTTTCTAGGTCGTTGGAATGCGGCATTAGAATGCTCGAGACCTTGAAACGCAGAGTTTAATGGACATTCTTCTGTTAAATGAGACGGATCAGAACAGCACCCACAAACAGTTTTGGGGAGCGACACTGGGTTTAGGGAGGCTGCTGCAAATTTGTGTTCCATAGCGTCGAGCTTCTTTTGCATTGCTGCCATTTCAGCTCGAACACCAATGGACACATCTATTTGGTGTACGCCACCCCTATTCAATGGTTGGTTTCCACTCTCCCACCGTAGTGATTTTTCAGCGAACTCTTCTAAATACTTCCAAGCTTTCCCATCATCTTTGGTCATAAAAGTACCTTGACACATGTTTTCAAGGCTCTGTTTAGTGTTTGGATTAATGCCCTCATAAATGATTCGGCACAATTCCCATCTCGCGATGCCGTGATGAGGACATTGAACCAATAGATCCTTGAAACTTTCAAAGCATTTTGAAAATGGTTCAGTAGGGAGCTGGGCAAATTGATTTAGTTCGCTACGAATTCGAGCTGTCTTTTGTATTGGGTAAAATTTCTTAAGGAATGCAGCGACGAATTCTTCCCAATTCGTAATAAAGTGTGCGGTAGTGTTATATAGCCACTTCTCGGCTATATCGCACAATGTAAATGGAAGAAGTCGTAGACGCATCGCATCCACTGAAAGTTGTGACGTACCCATCATTGCGCATATGTTTTCAAATTTGGTAATGAAAACGTAAGCGTCCTCAGTCTCGAGTCCGTGGAATTTGGGTAAAAGATTGATGTATTGGGGCTTAATCTCAAAGTTATCCCCATTGGCTGGTGGTGTGGATAAGCAGGTCGAAAGAGGACCTCGAATAGGGTAGCTCCTCTCCTGGAGAGAGATGCGGGGTGGATTCTGCGCACCAACGGACGGCGGCAGATTAGGGTTAAAGAAGTTTGATGGATTCGGATCCATCGGTGTGGGTGTGGTAGTGGGTAAAGAAAAGGTAAATGGAGAAATATCGACTTCGGAGTCGATAAAGGGTACGCGGACTAAACGGGCACTAGAATCCCGTGTCCAGCCTATCTTGCACTAAAAAGGGTTAGTACAAGTGGCAGCGTTGACTTATAATTAGGGGTAATGAATGAATGCGGTGTTTGCTTTGAAAAAGGGACGGATTTTTGAAAAAATGATGCGACACAACAAATGCAGCACACAAACCCTAGAATCTAGTGGTCACCTAGGTCCGGCTCTAGACCGCTCCTAACTGCCAAAAGACAAGTCGCAGGATAGAATCCTCCACTGCCTCTTTGTCCCCCTATGGCCGGATAAGTGCCAGGTAAGTGGGAAGGTACTCCACTACGTAAGTAGTGGGCCTAATTAAAAACCACTAGCCTTAGACACACTCGCCTTAGGCACCACAAGAAAACGCGGATAAGCAATGAATTACCCACGGCCTTCTCTTGTCCTAATTGAGCACGACGGTCCTTAGAGTCATCTCTAGATATTTTTTAGTTAATGTGGGTCAATGCGAGTGCAAGTTTTGTGATTTTCGGGGCCTAGGAAGGGTAATGAAATCCCCACATAATTTGGATTTGGCCGTGCCCCTTAATTTCCGTAATTAGAATGCAAACAACCAAGAAACAAAATCACGCACAAATTTACTTTTTGCTATTTGCGAGCTGCGATTATTTGCAAAGAATCCTGCAGAAAATTATTAGTTGGAGCTAAAAGAGGAGAGAGGAGAAGGTAAGAAATCACCTAAAGCAAAAATTGCACCGAGACCCCCCAATCTTGCCGCGGTTCCGCCGCATATGGGCACTTAGGCCGCGCTTCCGCGGTAGGGTAGTGAGAACACTGCACCAAACTTTTTCAGGGAGTTTCTGTAGACTCCCTCAACTCTCTGGTATTTTCCAAAAATTTTATTCAATTGCCAAACAGCTCCAGATTTCCTTGCAATGAACCACAACAAATCGTTTAGGGTTTGCACGAATTTTGATCTCAAAATAGCAATGGAATAATTCTTTCAATTCAAACTATAATATGAAACGAATTAGCGCGCGATCCCCGGCAATGGCGCCATTTTGATTGATTTATTTTTTCGATTGTGCGTAAGTAAAAGTATCAATTCAAATAGTCCCCGATTTCGGCACTATTTGATTTATCGTAGAATGCGAGACTGAGTAAGTAAATCAAATCGATAAGAGTCTCTTTGTGTCGGTAATTAGAAAATTGAATAAAGTTCACAATCAAAAAATTATATTTGACCGCAACCAACTACAGTGTCAGTTGTAGATCGTAAGCGAGTGCGGATCGTCCACAGGAATTGTGTGATTCGTTTCTATGTTTAATTTGTTTGAATGGAAAAGTTAATCGAAAAGAAAAGAAAGCATGATTCAAGATTTATCAATTGTTTCAAGTGTCACTATTCTATTCAAGAATCAAGAAAATGATAAACAATCGAGAATCGGGTTTCGATGATATTTCCAACCAAATGTCAAGAATCTAAATGAGGCTCGTAGGAATCGATCAGATTTATAGACGTGATGTAATCTCAAGATTTCGTGTTCTTGTCCTTCGAAGGATTGATACTAGATCGATGATCATCGACGAGAGTTAGGGCTTTCTTGATGAAACTAGGGTTTCATCGTTTAACCCTTGTTCTTTCGTAGATATCATTCACATTCTAGCCTCTAGCAATTTCAAGAAACAATCGTAACTCCCCAATCTCGAGCGATATCAATCAAGAAAGCATCGCAACGAATTGGGTCGTCGATTCTTGAACTTGCTAGGGTTTACAAAACTCGTAGGATTCAAGAATCGATTTAAGATATATTACATCATCATTCTATTGATCGTCTCGACTCCTCGACGAGCGGAGTATTACTTAAACATCATCACACAGAAAGCATTCAAGAATTTAAAAGATATCATGATGCAAGAATTAAAAGAAAACAAGATAAAAGAATATCAGATTTTATTTATATCAACAATTTGATTACAGTCGCTCAAGAACTACAAGAGGAAGAACTAAATTGTTGAATTGGCGTCGCTCGGCTCCTTGAGTCGCGGATCGGCTTGGACCACTTGCTCCGTTGAAGATCGGCTCGGCTCATAAAAGGTTGCAAGGCTTCTTGCTTGATGGGTACTCGGGATCTTGGCTTTTGATTGGAATTAGGGTTAGGGTTTCACACAAGTCCTCTCACTAGACTTGTGGAAGGAGATGAAAGAGAGAGATAGAATGGCTCTAAATTGGCTACTAAAAATGAACTAGTCAAGGATCAAGTCCAAGATTCGATATATTATGATACAAGTGAGCCTAGGGTCTTATTTATAGATCTCCCAAACCCTAAGCCTTTGAGTTCCTTCCAAAAGTTTGTTGAAAGACTTCTAGAAGTAGTTAGTTAGGCTTAGCTTAGGGTTTAAGCTAGGGTTTAGGAAGAAGTTTCTAGAATACAAGGCTAGTTTAGTGTTGGTCCCAAAGCTTGCTGATCTGGCAGAAGTCTCTGGAGTCTTCTGGAATTTGACATGTCATTCTGAAGTGTAGACCCTGAGAGAAGCATTATGGCCCAAAATTTGGTGGATGACGTGGCAAGACAGCCGCAGAACCACGGCACAAGCAGGCTCCGGCCGCGGTTCCGCGGCCATGTTGGAAGCTTGGGCTATGGTCTCTCTGGTGTGGTCTTGGAATGCCATTTGGGGCTTTATCTGAAATGCTGAATTTTATTTGTCCCTTTGTATTGATACCAGAATTGAAATCCTTGAGTTGGCGTAATATTTGATCGGTACCGTATAGATTGTGGCCTTTCTTCTGGATTTTCCTGCACAGATCTCAAAACAAGTGTTGCGCAATATAGAGATGATGCGATGCCATGAAATGTAGTCAATTTCCTTTATCGTGTCGGTTTTAGTATCTAACACATGCAATCTGATATTTTGCGACAGTTTTGATAATATGTAAAATATGAATGCCGAACACTTCTAAATGAATGCAAATGATAGGGTTATTGCCGTGTTAAAAATACAATATTTTCGACTAATCAGCTATAACCGGAAATCCCTGGCCAGGGTTGCTGAGATTTACTGGTAAGTGTTACCTGTAGTTTCTCGAACTATTATAGACCTCATATCGACACGACTTATCGAGCTATTGGGGTCTGACGTTTACCACCCCTAGGCGAGATATGCGATGTTAGTTGTATGTATGCCCTAGAGGCCAGTATTGTACAGATGATGTATATTATATTGGATGCTCGGACATATATAGAGATGACTTTCTTGCTCGATATGATAGTATACTATCTGGTTGCTCTTTATCTTAACATGTATACTAGTCTCTTTATACTGTCTTATAGTTACATGTTGGTAAAGCCCTTAGGATGTGTACTTGACTACCTGGACTATGATGCAGATCATACTAGTGGGGACATGGTAGTCCATAAGTACATCCTTCAAGGTCTCTAGTCGTAGGTGTATCGAGACGGGGCATCGATATACCAGTGTTGACTAGCATATACGCTTCTCGACCCATGAGATGGGCGATGGATGATCCCTTATCCATTGGTGTTTGACATCAGAGATGGTATACGGGTGCTCGGTGGAGACTGGGTACACTGGACGGACTCGCCGAGAACTCCCAGATGGTATTATACCTCACGTCAGATGGCAGTTCTCAGGTGACACTTATGCAGGTTAGTCTGTAGACCCGAGATCGTCATAGAGTCTTGTGTGATTCCCACTGTGCTTTGATCTCCACCTTACCACGTCCATGAGGGCGTGCAAAACGGTGGTTTTTGGGTATAGTCCTGAGTCACATGGTGGCAATGAGCGATAGGAGGGGTTTCGTCTCTCCCGGTATGGGGGTTGATGTTGCACTGTGCTCGATTGGCCGTAACAGGGAAGTCCCTGGCCAGGGCTGATTAGAGATTTACTGGTAAGTGTTACCAGTAGTTTCTCGACCCGTTATGAGCCTCACATCGGCACGACTTATCGGTTATTGGGGTCTGACGTTTACCACCCCTAGACTTGATATGCGACATATCAGACGAGGAGACCGGACTGCACGGTAGTGTTGCCGGTTGGCTCGACGGGAGTTGAAGCAGGTTCGCTTGTTCTCTTCTGATCGTTCAATACCCGGGTGGCCGTTACGTTTAGCTGACCGCTTGCGGCTTGGGGGTGCTTGATATGATCATCACCCACTGCCGGCGTATTGACGAGTCTTAGAGTCCCACAATGGAGTTACCTAGTCCAGGCGAAACGTTGTGGTGCGCGTATGCGATATACGCATGGACCCGATTAAAATGCGTGTATAGGATACCGTATATTGATCGGGCGGCTTGCTTTTGGTTAGGCTCGTATGTGATATGGCCGGATTGATAAATCAAGTGTTGATTTATCATTTAACCATTAGTTTCTCACTAGAAATCCTTTCTTGTGTTGGATGGATGTATGCATGCATGTATGTTTTTCTTCCTTTCTAGTTTCATGCACATATGGATGTGTATACATACATACATACATACATCATCTATCATGGTTGCTTATACAAAGAAAATGGTGGCAATATAAGACTTACACCATTGTTTTATTTATATATATTATTATTGAATTTGATTTAAAACAAAAGAAAAGGAATGGATAATTCATGGAAGCTTTCTACACTCTTCTTGACCTAACCATGCTCACCCACCATTTAACCATGGATTACTTTTCCTTTTGGGTTTTAACTCAAGTTCAATAATGTTTAAACCATGGTTTGAGATGAGAACAAGAAAATATATATTGATATATTTTCTTTTTCCTTTGACAAGAGAGTCATTCGTTTTACTCTTGAAAAAATATAGCCATCATCTTCTTCTTCCTCTCTCATTTGCTCTCTAGATTTTTGTGGTGAGCAATATACTCATCAAGATTGGATTTTGAAGTGAGAATAAGAACTACAACATCATTCTACACAAGTTTAGCCAACTTGTTTAGAGTGTTAGCTTCATTTCGTTCACTTGATCGGATAAAGTTGCAAGCTTGGACCAAGCGGACTCCGGGTGGATCATCGGTGACCTCGAGAAGTTCAAGCGGAGCTTTTTCAAACCCCAAGTAGCCGAGGAGTCTAGCGTAGGGAGCTACAAAGGTTGTACTCTCTAAACCCTAGCTTTTCTTTCATGAGATGATGTGAAAAATTTAGAAACCCTAATTTTCTAGGAACGATCCGATGTTTGTTAACTTAGCACCCTAAAGACTCCACCTTTGGCACATGTGATGCTTCCAAACCCTTCATGAGGTGCTAGGCTAACCTTTCAGTGGTATCAGAGCCGACCTAGAACATTAGGCGACACTTTAACGAAGTTAAAACTCCGATCGAACCGAAAATACGGATTTTTGAGTGCTCTCTGGACATTTTTTAAAAAAAGCTGTTTTTCAGAATTAAAAATATGTAAAAAATTCAGCAGGAAAATATAAGAATTACGGTATAAAAATTATTCAATGAACAGTTATTCTTGCCGCGGAAACGCGGCCTAAGCTTGCTTAGGCCGCGGTTCCGCTGCCGTACACATCATTCATTGAATAAATTTTTTACAGTAATGCTGGATTCTGCTTGTATATTTTTTAGGATATTTTTAATCTGAATTTAGTGCTGAAAATTCTGGAGATGGTTTTGGACTCGACAGTTCGATCGGAATTTTGATTTCGTGGCTTTTCCGGGTAAATCTAGAAAGTATTGAAGTGTTTGAACGAGTATCATTTGCTCACTTTTGACGGGGTTTAAATATTTTGGAGTTACGTGCAAGTTTTGTGGTGGTCCCTCTAGAAGACAACAAACCTTAACTCGATTATGTGACCGTCTTGAACTGCCCTTTGAACCTTAGGGTTTGGGGCAGTACGGCGTGCCACATGTGAGGTGTTGGCTTGACCCTTCTACGGCTGGACCGCTACTACTGTGTCACACTCCGGTTTTTGAACTCCGCTCAAGTGTTGAGCTTTAGTGAATCTTGGGTATTTGATCGTTCGTTCGAAAACTTTAATATTGTCTAATTATCTGGAATGTGATGCAATGTGTGGAACTCATATTATAAGACATGAAATACGAGGTATGTGATATTTCGCATTTATGATGTCTAAAGAGAATGTGGATTCCAGATATTGCAGTTTTACACTTTCTTTTATGTGACCGTAAGTGTAGTATGTCGATATCGCCGGTTTCGTTGCTATACATCAACGACAATTGGGGTATGCATACTTACTTACGTTGATGATATGAGATATTATATGTTGCTGAGATATGATGTGCAGGATTGTCGCGATTGAATAGCCGGGGGGGTTTATGTGAGATGAGAGTTTTATATTTTCATTCATATAAATTCAAATGTAATGTAATATTCTTTTATTTGGGGCACTTCCGGGTTGAGGTTGATGCCACCTATGTTGTATATTATTTACTTTTCCGCATTAGGATGGACCCAAGGAGGGGAGCACGGGTGATCGGGTTCTGGGGTTCAGTGGGAGGCCATCTCGAGGAGTCGAGACCGGGTCTCCTAAACTCCAGAATTGGTAGGGTCGCTTTCCGCTCTCGTAGGGGTCCAGGGTGTAGGCTTGGCTATTCATCGCGGCTGTGGAATCCGTATTTTCTATTTTGGCTAAATACTAAATACGGACGTCCCAGTATATCCCACATTATATCTATGTTTCTGCTGCGATGTCTGTGATGTGATCATTTGATATGTTGTGATGGATACAGTATATAGTATATATGATATATTATATAGACGTTACTTATGTTTTACACCAGCACTAGCCCTGCCCTGCTCTGTCGTTAGTTATCTAACCTAACAGTGCACGAGGGGACATCGAGGCGAATGCAGATGGCATAAGTGTACGTCGTATTTATCTGTGATGTATAGGTGACTTAAATGATGAGACTTCATTAATGTGGTTAATGAAAGAAAAGAAACCTAATAGATGTTGTAGAATCAAATTTTCAAATAAAAGGGTAGCTACAGTTTTGCTTTGCAAAGCGGTATATATGATATACCCTGCACCTTATTCGATGAGGAAAGAGCCGAGATCCCTTCACCGGGAGTGACCTCTTTAGAGAAACTAGCAGATGCTACAACACTCGGTTTGCTTTTGTTTGCTTTTGGAGTTTTGCTTTGCACAGTGATATATATGATATATCCCGCACCTCATTCGACGAGGAAAGGGCCGACGATCCCTTCACCGGGAGTGACCCCTTTAGCAAAACTAGAAAAGCCTCAAGAACACTCCATTTCAAAATTCATTCGATTCTACAACGATATCAAGTTCATTACGCAATAGGTTTTCAGAAAAACCTGTCGTAGCCCTCCGTCATTTCAGATAAGTACTAGTTAGTATTCGTGCTACATTTGTTGACTATGTTAAGGCGTAGTGTGCGGTAGCTGATTAATGCTTATCTGTATATGCATATGATGCGATTGGATTAGGGTAGTCGTGCGACTTTGTTGACTATGTTAAGGATCGTGCTGGTGGGTTTAATTCAATCGGGAAATGACGGGTTGAACTTGACTAGCACTTATGATTTGTTGACTATGTTAAGGTCATATAGCTGCTAGAGGAAAAATATTATCGGGAACTTCAAGTGTTAAAATTTGCAATGAGATTGCATACCTTCTATGAGATAGTTGGATCCCGATACCCACTGCGAGTAAGAGTTACTCCTGGGAGAGTTTTACACATTACAATTAGCCGATCAAGTAGGTGTCTAGAAAGGTGTCAACGGGGTTACGCCTCTGGAAAAACGAGGTTTACTTTAATTAGGTCCGTGCGAAAGCACGGGGAACCTCCTTCAAAGTACCGACACTGGCCTGGCTGAAAGATCGGCGAAGTTGTGGGGTGTAATTAATCCCGGCTAGTCTTTCCTTTTAGGGTTTGAAGGAAGATTTGATAAAAACCAGTGGGAGCCATCCTGATTAGATAAGATAATAACCAATCTAATCTTGCAAGAGCATACGCTAAAATGT
The DNA here is from genome assembly GCA_030015575.1 of Agapanthus africanus. Classification (NCBI taxonomy): domain Eukaryota; kingdom Viridiplantae; phylum Streptophyta; class Magnoliopsida; order Asparagales; family Amaryllidaceae; genus Agapanthus; species Agapanthus africanus. Next base: position 34,464,813 of record JASDDO010000018.1, on the reverse strand, counting down.
TTTCTTCTCTCTCTCTCCAGGTAGCGACCATGTCATGCCTTAATCAAGATAATAATATGGATGTATTGACCGAACCCGCATGTTATACTGTGCTGGGGAACGTTGGTTCCGTTCTGTCACGTCCCGAAGGTACGGAATATGACCGGCACTTAAACTACGAACGTCTCGAGGCGTACGTAATCTAAGTAAGCCGAAAACCAAGAAATCCAAACCAAGAAAAGTAGTAGAGTGATGGAAAACCAATTTAAAACAAGTGGTTTCAATAACATAAGCCGAATTATGCGGTTTAAAAAAAACATCAAACATTTCCCGAAAATTTCGGCAGAGTCTCCTTTGTAAATACTGGCCCCCAAACGGGATACAACATGAATAGTATACGAAATCAAAAAAAAAAGGCATCCCCAAGCGGGAGCTAGCTCTTCGTCAATCGACGGTCACAACCACACAAGCAATATAATATACAACGCCAACGGCGAGGATCAAAACTCAAAACCACAAGAAAACCACAGAAATAAAACGCGCGACTCTAAGGTCGAAAGAATAACATCACTGGTCTCTATCCCAAAAATAAATACATGTTTGGTTGATGGAACTTCTATGTACAACAGAGTAATAATATACAAGTTATAATGATGGGTGCGATACAAATAAACCCACCTACTAGCAAGTCACCCGGAAATGGAAAGAGTGCCAGCAAGCCGTAAAGAAACCTATACGGCGAAACCTGCAAGAACTGTGGCACAACGGGGGTGAGTTGCCAACTCGTGAGTAGAAAAACATCTACGCACAGAAGTCGCATAAATAACACAATCCTAGGTCAATGATCATAATATATCCTCAAATATATATATAACATGCAGCCTATAACAATGGCTAGGGTAAATATCTAACCTGAGTGTAATCTCATGTGCCTGTGTCAGTGCCTCAGGTAGCAATATATCATATGAATGATGTATGAATGCATGAAAACAGAATACATGTAAATGAAGAAACTGTTTTCATAAATTAGTGAGATTTCCTTTGTATTTTTAAAATGAGGTATCATAAATGAAATCAGCATCAACAGTGTCTAGCATCGACACAAAACATAAATCTCAATGTCTCAAAACCTCAGGCTTCGGCTATCCGGACTGGCCTGTATCATCAAATCTCAGTACCTCAATATCTCGAAATCTCAATGTCTCAAACTCAATATCTAGGGCACCGTCAGTCCAGACCGGCCCCTACCATCCATCTCAAGACCACGACGGTATCCTCCGGATATCCGACGCGTCAGGTAAAATCACCGGTAGGTAGTCTCCCCCTGTCAGGCTCATCGTCATCACCACGAGCTTCTTGCCCCGGGGTACCTTACCGGGCCCACCATGTACCCGAAACGGTTCATCCAACTCCTCGAATCGGGTCTCGAAATCCATCAGCAAACTCATGGTGGACTACTCATACATCATGGGAAAACAGCATTTTTATTTAAAAAGAGAGAAGCAGTTTATATATGTTTTGCGGTTTTCCTCCAAATCCAGAAAATATCATGGAAATCGAATCGTCAATAGCATGTAAAACCATGAATATAAGCATGAGAATGAATAACAGTATGCATGCAGCGACAAGTAATAACTACAATATCTAAGCTGGCATATAAGGTATGTACACTAATATTATGTCAAACTACTAGCTATCAAGCTAAGTTAAGCAATAATATTTTCTAAGGTGTACGTGACATGGCAATTACCGATGAAGATGTGTGTGAGCCGGCAAGTAGGTGTATGTGGTACATACGCATCATCGATAATGGTGCTGGTGTCCTAACAGCATAATGTCAACAATGCAATATGAAATAACAATGTAAATATGCGATGCGGAGCGAACAGTAATAATGCGCGGGAGCTAAATACTAAACACAACGATAACTAATCTGCATTACCCTAATATAGATCCTACAAATGGTGCCTTTTGAAATAACACGAATCATGGGGTTTTGAAAATAGGGGCTACGGTGTTTTTATGGAAAGATACGTCTTTTGAAATATCCGTAGGATCCCTTGGGCTGTCTTTTAAAATACCCACGATTTGTTAGTTTTTGAAATAGGTAAGAATCGAATCTAATCTAATCAACTAAACTAAACTAAAGGACTAAGTTAACAAGCTGGGCTGCAGGTAAGGAAACCGCCTAACATCTGAGTCGATACATATACATACCTGTATATATATATTAGTCGGTGATCCCGCCTCAATAATATCATATTTGATACCATATCTATAACCAGACATCCCAAGTCAAGAGTGCGGATCAATCATCAAAATATAGCTCGTACGTAAATCCGTCGTACGGCATCCCCAAATCTGGGTACGGGTCAATATCATATTCCTCACACTATTCCTCTGGTATCCTTTTTATGCAAGATCATAGTCTAGGGTACTGACCTATGTCTAGTACAATACTAATATCCTCAATATACTCATGATCTGACTACTGATCGACAATCTCGTACAAACCGATATCGTCAGCATATATCATCATCAAGGGGTATACATCGCCCGATACGGCCTAATATCAATATCCTAGCATATCAAGCCTCATATCACGATCACATGTCGACCATTTTATTTATAACACTATTCACCCGTATCGCCGCCCCAAGATCCGCTATAACACCAGGACGTACCTCAAGTACGAATCCTGCCATATCACCGATATCACAACCACAAAACAAATCTCATCGACTCGGCTCAATCCCAAGTATCATCCTCAAATCCGTATGTGAACACATAGTCCCATACCCATGTGAACACATAACTATAACGAATCCCATGAGCACATATAAAAAGGAATGTATGCAAGTATGTATGTGTGTGTGTAGTGCAACCCTACCCTAAGGTTCGCAACACTAAAATAATCCAACACATCAATATCCATCCTAAACATCGTTATTAATCCCAAATAACATATAATAATTGTTGGTGTGTATACGCATCCGTATACACCACCACGGACTGCGGGGGTGCTATACGCCATCCACCCGACTTCTCCCCGTAGATATAAATCTACTCACCTGGTCCTCGCTCGCCGGTGCCGACTTCGTCACGCGCTTGCTCGTCGTCTCGAAGTCCACATGGGGTACCTACATATCATAACGCACCATATCGCATTAAAATCCGACTCATGACCAAAACGACGCACGAATCCCACATAGGTCAAAACCTATGGTTGCTTTCACAAATCGACCCAAAAACCCTCGACGTCGGCGTACAAACGCCAAACCATCGAGAAAAACCCAAACACACCCATTTATACATTCAAAAACACTAATTATAATATGAAATAGGTTGCAATTCACAAAAACCTCAAACTCACTTTAAAAGCTATTTTTCCGGAAATCTAGCAAGCAAAATTAACCGTTTTAGTACAAAACTCGATGTTTAAACAAATTTAGCGGCCACAATATCTACTAAATATCATAACTAAGTCATATAAACCATTTCTATAATTTATTCTCATAAATTTGCATAATTTCCAAAATCCTAGTTTGCAAAAATATCAATTTTTAACACCTTTTATAGCAAAATTCACAATTCATCAATTAAGCTTGGTTTTGCATGATCTAAATTGATAAACAACAAATTAAAATGTTAATAAAGTCATCAAAACCTTAATTAGATTTTAAATCACCCATTTGGAACCAAAAGCTAAAAACTAGTTTGCTTAAATAAAGCTAAATTGGATATTTTAATGTTACAATTAGCACTAAGCAACAAGATTACATTTTGCATGCCCTAAGATACAAAAATACATCACATAACCATGCACAATTGATCACCATTCAACTCCAAAACAAAACCTCACTTCAATTTCATAAACCCTAATCTTGAATTTGGACTTGAAATTTAAAATCTAAACTAAACCCTTCATTAACATAATTTGAAGTAATAACAAACAACTCAAAAAAAAAGAACAAGATTTATACCTCATAACCATCTTGAGATCAACATGAAACTTGTCTCCAAAATACAAACTTTTCACCAAGATCCATGCTTGATAGGTTAAGGAGAAATGGGTAGGACTCGGATTTGAGTTTTAGCTTGATTTTTGATGGAATTTTAAGCATTTTGATGAATTTTTTGTGATGAAATGAGAGGAGAAAAAATGGGGGCAGCAAGAGGGAGGGGTTTCGGCCAGAATTTTTGAGGGAGGATGAGAGAGAGTGAGGTGGGGGTGTTGGTAAGGTCAAAGGAGCCATATCTCAAGTCAACACTTAAACATCTTTTCCTTTATTTTATTTTTTTCCTTTTCTTTTCTTGGTTTCCTTTGACTTTTAAGTGAGGAGATGAGTGGGGGCTGCTGAATTCAGCCCTAATAGGGGAGAGGGTGAGGGTGTGTGTGTGTATATGAGGAATATTAAGCTACATGCAACCATACCCCAATTCTATTTAGCTATATTTCACCATTTAAGCCCTTTTTCTTCGATATTTTCTAAACCGTTTTGGCAAACGATTTCGTTTCAAAAACCACATAATAAAATTTTATTTAAAGTTTTATGATGTACAAAAATTTTTTCAACTCATTCCAATTTGTAATTTTCCCTAATTAAATATATTAGTGACGGCTTAAAATAATATTAAAATAATTAATTTCGGAAAAATTTTCAGAAAATTTGAAATTTCACCAGTGGCTCAATAAACACCAAATACTAGCAATTACATAGCTAGAATATGTATATTTAATTTTTATAATAAGATATTTGTATTTTGACTTTTTACAGAAAACCCCCTTATTTTACCGATTTTCCGAAATTTCACCGAAACGATTTTCAAAACGCTACACGTTCTTTCTTATAAGAGTTATAGGACTGAACAGGACATAGGAGAATACCAGGATTCCCATGCCACCCGAATGAAGAAAGTACATGTTGATGCATTTTCTTCGGGTGTGTTCATTACAGAGAACTGTTTCTCCCTTTGCCCTACGTCCTGGGTATTAGATACCGGGTCAGGATCCCATATATGTAATCAGTTACATGGGCTTAGAAAAGGTAGAGAACTTGGAGAAGGTGATAAAGACATAAGAGTTGGAAATGGTGCAATTGTTGCAGCTAAGACTGTCGGGGAATATCACCTTGCATTACCGACTGGTAATACATTGATTCTGAACGAATGCTATTACATGCCGAACCTGATATGCAACATTATATCGGTTTCTTTGTTGAGTAAAGAGGGATATAATTTTGTATTACAGGATAATGTTATGAACATTTTCCGTAACCAAAAGTTGGTTGGATCAGGCACGTTATGCAATGGCATTTATGTTCTAAATCAATCAACATTTCTGAGCATAACAAACACACACAAGAGGAAGAGTTCAGAACTGAACGAATCCTTCTTGTGGCATTGTAGACTCGGTCATATAAATGCGACACGGCTAGCTAAGTTGCATAAGGATGGATACTTGAAACCGTTCGAATTTTCATCTTATGACACTTGCCAGTCATGTCTCAAAGGCAAAATGACCAAAACTCCGTTTACGGGACACGGAGAAAGAGTTACCGAACTCTTGGGACTGATACATAGTGATGTATGCAGTCCCATGTCTACACATGCCAGGGATGGTTCTTCGTACTTCATTACATTCACTGACGATCTCTCTAGATTCGGATATGTGTTCCTGATGAAACACAAATCAGAAGCTTTTGAGAAATTTAGAGAATATAAACAAGAAGTCGAGAACCAAACCGGAAAAAGTATTAAAGTCTTTCGATCTGATCGAGGAGGTGAATACTTGAGCAATGAATTCCTGGACTTCCTAAAAGAGAATGGGATTCTCTCTCAGCTGACTCCTCCATATACACCACAGCACAACGGTGTATCAGAACGGAGGAACCGCACCCTATTAGATATGGTGCGCTCTATGATGAGCACAGCTGAGTTACCTATTTCCTTCTGGGGATATGCACTGGAAACAGCAGCATACCTATTGAATCAAGTTCCATCTAAATCTGTACCTACCACACCATATGAGATATGGAGTGGGAAGAGACCATATTTTAAACGAGTTAAGATATGGGGTTATCCGGCCTATGTCAAAAGGCAAAATCCAGACAAACTCGAGGCACGGTCAGTACTTTGCAAGTTTGTGGGATATCCTAAGAATTCCTAAGGATATTTTTTCTACCACGCTGAAGAACAAAAAGTGTTTGTTTCTCAATATGCCACCTTTTTGGAAAAGGAATTTCTTGCAAAAGAAATTAGTGGCAAAGTGGTAGAGCTGGAAGAGGTTCCAGAAACACAAACTCAAACTGAAGATTTAGTGGAACCAGAGGATTCAGTAACTCCCAACGAACCTTAGCCTCTCCGCCGATCTAGTAGGGCTCCTCGCCAACCTGAGAGATACTACGGTTTTCTCATGGACGGTGGGAGCGAGGATTGCATCATGGAGGATGATGACCCAACTAGCTTTGAGCAGGCCATCACGAGTGGGGACTCAGTGAGATGGCTGGATGCAATGCGGTCCGAGATGGAATCCATGTACACCAACAAAGTGTGGACTTTGGAAAATGCTCCTGAAGGGGTAAAACCCATTGGGAGCAAGTGGATCTTCAAGAAAAAACTTGGTGTAGATGGGAAAGTGGAGAATTTCAAAGCTAGACTTGTAGCAAAGGGTTTTCGTCAAAGACCAGGTGTGGACTATGACGAGACCTTTTCTCCAGTGGCTATGCTTAAATCCATCCGGATCATGCTTTCCATCGCTGCATATCATGATTACAAAATCTGGCAAATGGATGTTAAGACCGCCTTTCTAAATGGTGATTTAGAAGAGTGCGTGTACATGACTCAGCCAGAGGGCTTCGTAGATAGTGGGAGCAGCAGGAAGGTGTGCAAGTTGCTTAAATCCATTTATGGGTTAAAGCAAGCATCGCGGAGTTGGAATATCTGCTTTGACGTCGTTATCAAAGAGTTTGATTTCGTCAAAAACGTAGATGAACCTTGTATCTACAAAAAGGTGGCAGAGAGTAAGGTTGTCTTCCTCGTATTGTACATGGACGACATACTCTTGATAGGAAATGATATTCCTATACTGCAATCGGTCAAGCTCTTCTTATCACAAAGATTCTCAATGAAAGATCTTGGTGATGCCTCCTGCATATTGAGAATTAGGATCTATAGAGATAGATCCAAACGGATATTGGGATTGTCCCAATCCAGGTACATTGACACCATACTAAAGAGGTTTAGTATGTAAGAATCCAAGCGTGGGAATTTACCCACGATATCTGGAGTCAGTCTCTCCTAAGACTGATTTGGAGAGAGCTCGCATGCAAGGGATACCCTATGCTTCGGCTGTAGGCTCTATCATGTACGCGATGCTATGTACCAGACCCGATGTAGCATACTCACTAAGTGTAGTGAGCAGGTATCAAGCTGATCCTGGAGAGAGTCACTGGATAGCTGTGAAGAGCATTCTCAAGTACTTACGAAGGACTAAAGAGATGCTCTTGGTGTATGGTAACGGAGAACTCCAAGTGGAGTCCTTTACCGATTCGAGCTTCCAGAGTGATAAGGACGATTCTAAATCGCAATCGGGATTTGTCTTTACCCTTTACGGAGGGGCGGTTAGCTGGAAGAGTTCCAAGCAGGAAACCGTGGCAGACTCGACGATGGAGGCTGAATACATCGCTGCCAACGATGCTGCCAAAGAGGCTGTCTGGATAAAGAAGTTCATTACTGAACTTGGAGTGGTTCCATCCATTGAGCATCCAATACCTTTGTATTGCGATAACAATAGAGCGGTGGCTTTAGCCAAGGAACCCAGGTCCCATCAGCGATCTAGGCATATTCTGAGGCGGTATCACCTGATCCGGGAGATAGTTGATCGCCGGGAGATCGAGGTCAGGAGGGTGGACACGAAGAATAACACAGCGGATCCACTTACGAAGGCCATTCCCCAGATACAGTTTGAGAGACTCTTCGGGATGCTCGGTATGTGATACTACAGCAGCTGGCCCTAGTGCAAGTGGGAGATTGTTAATTGTATGTATGCCCTAGAGGACAGTATTGTACAAATGATGTATATTATATTGGATGCTTGGACATATATAGAGATGACTTTCTTGCTCGATATGATAGTATGCTATCTGGTTGCTCTTTATCTTAACATGTATACTAGTCTCTTTATACTGTCTTATAGTTACATGTTGGTAAAGCCCTTAGGATGTGTACTTGACTACCTGGACTATGATGCAGATCATACTAGTGGGGACATGGTAGTCCATAAGTACATCCTTCAAGGTCCTTAGTCGTAGGTGTATCGAGACGGGGCATCGATATACCAGTGTAGACTAGCGTATACGCTTCTCGACCCATGAGATGGGCGATGGATCATCACATATCCATTGGTGTTTGACATCAGAGATGGTATACGGGTGCTCAGTGGAGACTGGGTACACTGGACGGACTCGCCGAGAACTCCCAGATGGTATTATACCTCACGTCAGATGGCAGTTCTCAGGTGACACTTGTGCAGGTTAGTCTGTAGACCTGAGATCGTCATAGAGTCTTGTTTGATTCTCACTGTGCTTTGATCTCTACCTTACCACGTCCATGAGGGCGTGCAAAACGGTGGTTTTTGGGTACAGTCCCGAGTCACATGGAGGCAATGAGCGATAGGAGGGGTTTCTTCTCTCCCGGTATTGGGGGTTGATGTTGCACTGTGCTCAATTGGCCGTAACAGGGAAGTCCCTGGCCAGGGCTGATTAGAGATTTACTGGTAAGTGTTACCGGTAGTTTCTCGACCCGTTATGAGCCTCATATCGGCACGACTTATCGGTTATTGGGGTCTGACGTTTACCACCCCTAGACTTGATATGCGACATATCAGACGAGGAGACCGAACTGCACGGTAGTGTTGTCGGTTGGCTCGACGGGAGTTGAAGCAGGTTCGCTTGTTCTCTTCTCATCGTTCAATACCCGGGTGGCCATTACGTTTAGCTGACCGCTTGCGGCTTGGGGGTGCTTGATATGATCATCACCCACTGCCGGCGTATTGACGAGTCTTAGAGTCCCACAATGGAGTTACCTAGTCCAGGCGAAACGTTGTGGTGCGCGTATGCGATATGCGCATGGACCCGATTAAAATGCGTGTATAGGATACCGTATATTGATTGGGCGGCTTGCTTTTGGTTAGGGTCGTATGTGATATGACCGGATTGATAAATCAAGTGTTGATTTATCATTTAACCATTAGTTTCTCACTAGAAATCCTTTCTTGTGTTGGATGGATGTATGCATGCATGTATGTTTTTCTTCCTTTCTAGTTTCATGCACATATGGATGTGTATACATACATACATACATACATACATACATACATACATCATCTATCATGGTTGCTTATACAAAGAAAATGGTGGCAATATAAGACTCACACTATGGTTTTATTTATATATATTATTATTGAATTTGATTTAAAACAAAAGAAAAGGAAAGGATAATTCATGGAAGCTTTCTACACTCTTCTTGACCTAACCATGCTCACCCACCATTTAACCATGGATTACTTTTCCTTTTGGGTTTTAACTCAAGTTCAATAATGTTTAAACCATGGTTTGAGATGAGAACAAGAAAATATATATTGATATATTTTCTTTTTCCTTTGACAAGAGAGTCATTCTTTTTACTCTTGAAAAAATATAGCCATCATCTTCTTCTTCCTCTCTCATTTGCTCTCTAGATTTTTGTGGTGAGCAATATACTCATCAAGATTGGATTTTGAAGTGAGAATAAGAACCACAACATTATTCTACACAAGTTTAGCCAACTTGTTTAGAGTGTTAGCTTCATTTCGTTCACTTGATCGGATAAAATTGCAAGCTTGGACCAAGCGGACTTCGGGTGGATCATCGGTGACCTCGAGGAGTTCAAGCGGAGCTTTTTCAAACCCCAAGTAGCCGAGGAGTCTAGCGTAGGGAGCTACAAAGGTTGTACTCTCTAAACCCTAGCTTTTCTTTCATGAGATGATGTGAAAATTTTAGAAACCCTAATTTTCTAGGAACGATCCGATATTTGTTAACTTAGCAGCCTAAAGACTCCACCTTTGGCACATGTGATGCTTCCAAACCCTTCATGAGGTGCTAGGCTAACCTTTCATGCGACATATCAGACGAACAGATCGGACTGTACGGTAAGTGTTACTGGTTGGATTTACAGGAGTGTGAATGGGCTTGCTCGTCGATCTTCTGATCGCTCAATACCCGGGTGGCCGTTACGTTTAGCAGACCGCTTGCGGCTTATGGGTGTTTGATATGATCATCACCTGCTGTCGGCGTATTGACGAGTCTTTAGAGTCCTACACAGAGGTTTCCTGGCTCAAGCGAAACGAAATAGGAGCACATATGAGATATGTGCGGGACCGAGAATAATGCGTGTATGTGATACCGTATTCTATTCTCGCGATGAATGTATCGATTGGTTGTATGCGATATAACCTAGTTATCGAATCGAGGATTGATTCGATAAGTCGATACATTGGATATTAGTCGGTCATATGCAATATGACCGGATCGTTAAATCAAGCGTTGATTTAATGATTTAATGCATAATTATATATTTGATATATTACTTTGCATTAACTAGTATTGGTTCACTTAAAATGGATTTTCTCACTTGAAGTGCACATTGTATATGTGATATATTTTTTGTGCACTTGATTGTATCATTTTTTTATGACACATGCATGTTTGGGTGTATGTTTAGTTTAAACCTTGGTTAAGTAAATGGTTAGGGTTTTTATTTATTTATTCATTTATTTATTTATTTATTTTGGCAAAAAGAGAAATGGTGGCTTGCTTTGTTTTACATTGAAGCTTCATGAAGCTTTGAAAAAGTCTACCATTTTTTGTTTCATGCCTAACCTAACCATTCACCTAACCTTAGTTTACTCTCTACACTTAATCATGGTTGCAAATATGATAAGTATCATATTATTTTCTATTTTGAAATATACTTATCATATTCTTCTTGTTCTTCTTCTTCTTCTTCTTCTTCAACAAGAAGAGAGCTTGCTACCATAAATGGCAACATGAGAAAAAGAGTGAGAAATCCAATTCTAAAGTGAACCCACTTCCTATTTCTTCATCCTCTACCACTTGCCAAGTAGTATAGGGTGTTTTCTTCACAAGTTTCATGACTTGGTGAAGTTGGAGTTTGATCTTGAGTTGCCTCGACGTAGATCATCTTCAGCATCGAAGTCGACGACCTAGCCCGATCATTTCTCCGACGAAACCTTCGCCAGAGTCCGGATTCCGATAGGTACAGCGGAAGGACATCATCACGGAGCTTTGGAGGTGGAGGACCGGATCTACAAAGGTTGTATTTCCGTTCACTTAGCACTAAAGTAGTTTAGTAGCTTGTTGTTTCGCTTAAACTCTAGTCAACGATCCGTAGTAGGGTTTCTCGGCACTTGTAAAATTTGAATTTAGCATGGTTGATGCCTTGTGAGACCTCCTTAGTGTGTCTAGGAACCCTACAGTGGTATCAGAGCCTAGCTAGAGCCTTAGACGATGCGTAGACGGAGTTAGAAGCCCGATCGAACCGAAACCCTAATCTCAAATCGCTCTCTGTACATTTTTTGAAAACTGAGATTTTTCCATATTAAAAATTTGCAGAAAAATCAGCAGGAGTTTCTAAGAATTACTGTGAAATTCGAGCGGGCAACTCGTCTAAAGCGCGGCGGAACCGCGGCACGAGCATGGCTAGTGCGGCGGTTCCGCGACCAAGTTGTCACATCACCTCTTGAAAATTGCACAGTAATTCCTATCTTTTAGTGCTGTATTTTCTGGGAATTTTTAAATTATACTAACCAGTTGAGTTTTCTGGGGTTGTTTTGGGAATTCGACGTTTCGATCGAGAAGTTTAACTTCGTCTGTGTTTTTCCGGATAATTTTAGAATATGTTAAAAAGTTCGACCGGATATAAATACCCAATTTTTCCCCTGTTGGGAAATTTCCAAGTGTTGGATTTTTCCGTGGTTTAAAGACGTTCTAAGTAGTGCAAGTAACGCGATGGACCCTCTAGAAGACAACAAACCTTAACTCGATTATGTGACCGTCTTGAACTGCCCTTTGAACCTTAGGGTTTGGGGCAGTACGGCGTGCCACATGTGAGGCGTTGGCTTGACCCTTCTACGGCTGGACCGTTGGTACTGTGGCATGAAGTGAATGTTCTTAAAACCCATTTCATGTGTTGAGCTATTTCGGGAAAACTTGGGTGTTCGATTGTTCGATCGGAATGTTTAACATTTTCTATTTATCTGGAATGTGATACAATATTTGGAATTCACAAGTAGTTATGAGATAACTGAATGAATGTTATAAATCTAGCGGTTTAGTCTCAATTGATCGGTTGCCACGGAATTTTGATGTGATCAAAAGTCCGTCGCAATCACGTAGCGCACACGGATACTCGCCGGGTAAACTTAATAGAAAGCCTCACCCCATAGCCCCGACCAAGTGACTGTAGGTGAACCCCATCGCCGAAAGCATCCGTTCGGGTGCTCACGGCAGCGGTGTTCCGCCTTGGTGCTCTTCGTCGACGGTATCGAGGGTGCGGCCGACTACTGAAGTTTGCGACGAGCATTCGATCAGGATGTCGGAAATCTTGTTGAATTGCCCGACTTAATATTGAAAAGTGTTTTCGATAATGAGACTAAAATGCGGGGTTTATAATTGTTAGGCATGCGATGTCTAAGGAATTCATTTGATTAGGCATGCGATGTCTATGCTGGTTGCGGATTCCAACTGTTGTAGTTTTACACTTTCTTTTCTGTGACCGTAAGTGTAATATGTGATATCGCCGGTTTCGTTGCTATATGTCAATGACAATTGAGATGCGCATATTTACTTACGTTGATGACATGTGATGTTATGTGTTGCTGGATATGTTATATTGGATCGTCGTGTTTGAATAGCCGGGTTTTTTTTATATGAGATGAGTGTTTTTCATTTTCATTCATGTAAAAACTTGTATGTAATATTCTTTTATTGGGGCACTTCCAGGTTGCGGAAGATGTCACCCTTTGTATATTATTTACTTTTCCGCACTAGGATAGACCCAAGGAGGAGAGCACAAGTAACCGGGTTCTGGAGTCTAGTGGGAGACCAACTCGAGAAGTCGAGTCCGGGTCTCCTAACTCTAGAATTGGTAGGGTTTCTTGCCGCTCTCGTAGGGGTCTAAGGGTGTGGGTTTGGCTATTCATCGCGACCGTGGAATCCGTGTTTTATACTGGCTCGTATTGAAAACACGGACGTCCTAGTATATCCAATATTTCATATGTTTCTTCTGCTGCGATATCTGTGATGTGATCATGTGATATGTTCTGTGATAGATACTGTATATAGTATATATGATATATTATATAGGCGTTACTTATGTTTTACACCCGCGCTAGCCCTGCCCCGCTCTGCCGTTAGTTACCTAACCTAACGGTGCATGAGGGGACATCGAGGCGAATGCGGATGGCATAAGTGTACGTCGTATTTATCTGTGATGTTTAGGTACTTAAATGATGGGACTTCATTAATATGATTAATGAAAGTAAAAGAAACCTAAAGATGTTGTAGAATCGAATTTCAAAAATAAAACAGGTAGCTGCAGTTCTTGCTTTGCACAGCGGTATATATGATATATCCTGCACCTTATTCGATAAGGAAAGGACCGAGATCCCTTCACCGGGAGTGACTCCTTTAGCAATAACTGGCAGATGCTACACACTCGGTTTGTCTTTTGATTGCTTTTAAGAGTTTTTGCTTTGCACAGTGATATATATGATATATCCCGCACCTTATTCGATGAGGAAAGGGCCGACGATCCCTTCACCGGGAGTGACCCCTTTAGCAAAACTAGAAAAGCCTCGAAAACACTCCATTTCAAAATCATTTGATTCTACAACGATATCAAGTTCATTACGCAATAGGTTTTCAGAAAAACCTGTCGTAGCCCTCCGTCATTTCAGATAAGTACTAGTTAGTATTCGTGCTACGTTTGTTGACTATGTTAAGGCGTAGTGTGCGGTAGCTAATTAGTGCTTATCTGCATAAGCATATGATGCGATTGGATTAGGGTAGTCGTGCGACTTTGTTGACTATGTTAAGGGTCGTGCGGGTGGGTTTAATTCAATCGGGAAATGACGGGTTGAACTTGACTAGCACTTATGATTTGTTGACTATGTTAAGGTCATATAGCTGCTAGGGGCAAAATATTATCGGGAATTTCAAGTGTTGAAATTTGCAATGAGATTGCATACCTTCTATGAGATAGTTGGATCCCGATACCCACTGCGAGTAATTGTTACTCCTGGGAGAGTTTTACACATTACAATTAGCCGATCAAGTAGGTGTCTAGAAAGGTGTCAACGGGGTTATGCCTCTGGGAAAACGAGATTTACATTAATTAGGTTCGTGCGAAAGCACGGGGGACTTCCCTCAAAGTACCGACACTGGCCTGGCTGAAAAATTGGCGAACTTGTAGCGTGTAATTAATCCCGGCTAGTCTTTCCTTTCAGGGTTTGAAGGAAGATTTGATAAAAACAGTGGGAGCCATCCTGATTAGATAAATAATAACCAATCTATTCTTGGAAGAGCGCACGCTGAGTGTTTTCTTCTCTCTCTCTCCAGGTAGCGACCATATCACTCCTTAATCAAGATAATAATACGGATATTTGACCGAACCCGCTTGTTATACTGGGCTGGGGAACGTTGTTCCCGCTCCAACTTATAATTGTTATAAGACAGAGCAGGAAATTGGGGAATACGAGATTTCCCGTGCCGCCCAAACGAAGAAAGTGCATATGATGCATCTCCTTCGGGTGTGTTCATTACAAAGAACTGTTTCTCTATATCCTCCACGTCCTGGGTATTTGATACCGGATCAGGATCCCAGATATGTAATCTGTTACATTGGGCTACAGAAAGGTAGAGAATTGAGAACGGGTGATAAGTTTCATGAGGCAGAAAACGGGGCAAGAGTTGCAGCCAAGTCTGTTGGTCACTGTCACCCTGTATTACCAATACATTGATTCTGAACAAATGCTATTAGATACCGAACCTGATATACAAAATCATATCAGTCTTTTTATTAGTAAAGAAATGATAAAATTTTGTATTGTTGGATAATGTTTTGAACATTTCCTATATCAAAAGTTGATCGGTTCAGGCACGTTATCTAAAAGCATTGATGTTCTAAATCAAACTACAGTTCCTAATATACAGAACACACACAAGAGGAAGAGTTCAGAAATGAACGAGTCCTTCTTGAGGCATTGTAGACTAGGTCATATCAATGCGACCCGACTGGCTGAAGTTACATTTAGATGCATATTTAAATCAGTTTGAATTTACATCTTGTGAAACTTGCCAGTCATGTCACAAAGATTAGATGACACCAGCTCTGTTTATTGGAAACAGAGAAAGAGTTAGTAAACTCTTGGGATGATACATGTTGATGTATGAAGTTCCCTGTCTACACATGCCAAGACCGGTTCTTTGTATTTCATTACATTCTCTGATAATCTCTCAAGATTCAAACATATGTTCCTGTTGAAACACAAGTCCGAACCTTTTGAGATATTCATAGAATATAAGTTAGAAGTAGAGAACCAAAATACGGTTATAAGTATTATGTCCTATGATGAGATCAGGGAGGAGAATACTTGTGCATGGAATTCCTGGACTATTATAAAGGAGAATGAGATTCTCTCTCGGCATTACTCCTCCGAATACACCATAGCACGATGGTATATCGGGGCGGAACAATCACACCCTATATGATATGGTGCGCTCTATGATGAGTACTACTGAGTTTCCTTTTTCCTTTTGGGAGTTATGCACTTATGAAGTTGCATACTTATTGAATAAGGTTCCGATCAAATCAGTTGCCTACCGCTTCATATGTGATATGGAAAGGAAAGAGCCCATATCTTAAGTCAGTTAAGATTTGGGGTTGTCCGGCCTATGTCTAAAAGCAAAATCCGGACAAGCTCGAGGCAAGGTCTGTTATGTAGATCTGGAAATGTTCCAGCTATACAAACTACAGCAGATGATTTGATAAAACACAAGGATTCAATAGTTACCAACGAACTTCAGCCTCTCCGCCGATCTAGTAGGGTTTCTCGCCCACATGAGAGATACTTCTGTTTCTCTATGACAGTGGGAGCGAGGATTGCATCATGAGATGATGACCCAACTAGTTTCGAGCAGGCCATCGAGAGTAGGGACTCTGTAAGAATGGCTGGATACTTAGCGATCTGAGATGGAATCCATGTACACCAACAAAATATGGACTTTGGTTGCTATATCTGAAGGGTTAAATCCCCATCAGGAGCAAGTATATCTTGAGAAGATTACTTGGTGTAGATGGAAAAGTTGAGACTTTCAAAGCTAGACTTGTTAAAGGTTTTCGTCATCGACCAGGCGTGGATAATGATGAAACCTTTTTCCAGTGGCTATGCTTAAGTCCATCCGGATCCTACTTGCCACGCTACATACCATGACTACGATATCTGGCGGTTGGGTGTCATGACTGCTCTTCTAAATGATATTTTAGAAGAGAGGGTCTATAAGTACACAGTCAGAGGGCTTCGTAAACAGTGGGAGCAGCGGAAACGTGTACAAGATGCTTTATAGGATAAAGCAGGCATCGCGGAGTTGGAACATCTGTTTTGATATAATAGTCAAAAAGTTTGACTTCATCAAAATGGTAGATGAACCTTGTATATACAAAAAGGTAGTAGGGAGTATGGTGGTGATCCTCGTAGAGTACGTGGATGACATACTCTTGATAAGGAAGGAGTTTTCTATGCTACGCTCGGTCAATCTCCGCTTATCACAAGGATTCTCCATATAGGATCAAAGTGATACCTCCTAAATCCTGAGTTTTCATCTATGAGATAGATGTAATTGGATGTTAGGATACTCACTAGATGTAGTGAGATGGTATCAATCGATCCTGGGGAGAATCACTGGAAGGGTTCCAGGGTGATAAGGACGACTGAAAGTCAGTTACAGGCATTGTCTTTACCCTCAGTAAAGGGACGGTATGTTGGAAGAGTTCCAAGTTAGATACCGTGTCTAACTAGACGATAAAGGCAGGATACATCGCTACTTAAGATGCTACCAAAGAGGCTGTTTGGGTGTATAATGGTTCATGAGATGAACTACGTTCCTACCATTGTGAGACAATGGAGTTGTGGCTTATGCCAAGGAACGCCGGTCCCATCAGTGATCCAGACATATTCTAAGGCAGTGTCACCTGATCATGGAGATGGTTGATCTCTAAAGGATCGAGGTTAGGAGAGTAGACTCAGAGGACAACACGGCGGATCCACTCACAAAGGCCTTTTCCCAGAGAGAGAGACTATTATGGGATGGTTGAGTATGAGATACTACAACCACTGCTATCAGATGGCCCTAGTGCAAGTGGGAGATTGTTAGTTATATGTATGCCCTAGAGGCCATGACTATACATAGGATGTATATTGTAGTGGATGCTTGGACATATATAGGGAGGAATTTCTTGCTCGACATGATAGTATGCTATCTGGTTGCTCTTTACCTTAACGTGTACACTGATTGTCTCTCTGTTACATGTTGGTAAAGCCCTTAGGATATGTACTTGACTACCTGGACTATGATGCAGATCATACTAGTGGGGACATGGTAGTCCATAAGTGCATCCTTCAAGGTCCCTAGTCATGGGTGTATCGAGACGGGGCATCGATATACCAGAGGAGACTAGCATATACCTTCTTGACCCATACAGATGGGCGATGGATGATCCCATATCCATTGGTGTTTGACATCAGAGATGATATACGGGTGCTCAGTGGAGATTGGGTACACTGGACGGACTCGCC
This sequence comes from Agapanthus africanus, assembly GCA_030015575.1. Lineage (NCBI taxonomy): Eukaryota > Viridiplantae > Streptophyta > Magnoliopsida > Asparagales > Amaryllidaceae > Agapanthus > Agapanthus africanus. The sequence continues at coordinate 34,446,920 of JASDDO010000018.1, read as the reverse complement.
GAGAACTCCCAGATGGTATTATACCTTACGTCAGATGGTAGTTCTCTGGTGACACTGGTACAGGTTAGTCTGTAGACCCGAGATCGTCATAGAGTCTTGTGTGATTCCCACTGTGCTTTGATTTCCACCTTACCACGTCCAAGAGGGCGTGCAAAACGGTGGTTTTTAGGTACAGTCCCGAATCACATGGAGGCAATGAGCGATAGGAGGGGATTCGTCTCTCCCGGTATAGGGAGTTGATGTTGCGCTGTGTTCAATTGGCTATAACCGGAAATCCCTGGCCAGGGTTGCTGAGATTTACTGGTAAGTGTTACCTGTAGTTTCTCGAACTGTTATAGACCTCATATCGACACGACTTATCGAGCTATTGGGGTCTGACGTTTACCACCCCTAGGCGAGATATGCGACATATCAGACGAACAGACCGGACTGTACGGTAAGTGTTACTGGTTGGATTCACAGGAGTGTGAGCGGGCTTACTCATTGATCTTCTGATCGCTCAATACCCGGGTGGCCGTTACGTTTAGCAGACCGCTTGCGGCTTATGGGTGTTTGATATGATCATCACCTGCTGCCGGCGTATTGACGAGTCTTTAGAGTCCAACACAGAGGTTTCCTGGCTCAAGCGAAACGAAATAGGAGCACATATGAGATATGTGCAGGACCGAGAATAATGCGTGTATGTGATACCGTATTCTATTCTCGCGATGAATGTATCGATTGGTTGTATGCGATATAACCTAGTTATCGAATCAAGGATTGATTCGATAAGTCGATACATTGGATATTAGTCGGTCATATGTGATATGACCGGATCGTTAAATCAAGCGTTGATTTAATGATTTAATGCATAATTATATATTTGATATATTACTTTGCATTAACTAGTATTGGTTCACTTAAAATGGATTTTCTCACTTGAAGTGCACATTGTATATGTGATATATTTTTTGTGCACTTGATTGTATCATGTTTGATGACACATGCATGTTTGGGTGTATGTTTAGTTTAAACCTTGGTTAAGCAAATGGTTAGGGTTTTTATTTATTCATTTATTTATTTATTTATTTATTTTGGCAAAAAGAGAAATGGTGGCTTGCTTTGTTTTACATTGAAGCTTCATGAAGCTTTGAAAAAGTCTACCATTTTTTGTTTCATGCCTAACCTAACCATTCACCTAACCTTAGTTTACTCTCTACACTTAATCATGGTTGCAAATATGATAAGTATCATATTATTTTCTATTTTGAAATATACTTATCATATTCTTCTTCTTCTTCTTCTTCTTCTTCTTCTTCTTCTTCAACAAGAAGAGAGCTTGCTACCATAAATGGCAACATGAGAAAAATAGTGAGAAATCCAATTCTAAAGTGAACCCACTTCCTATTTCTTCATCCTCTACCACTTGCCAAGTAGTATAGGGTGTTTTCTTCATAAGTTTCATGACTTGGTGAAGTTGGAGTTTGATCTTGAGTTGCCTCGACGTAGATCATCTTCGGCATCGAAGTCGACGACCTAGCCCGATCATTTCTCCGACGAAACCTTCGCCAGAGTCCGGATTCCGATAGGTACAGCGGAGGGACATCATCACGGAGCTTTGGAGGTGGAGGACCGGATCTACAAAGGTTGTATTTCCGTTCACTTAGCACTAAAGTAGTTTAGTAGCTTGTTGTTTCGCTTAAACTCTAGTCAACGATCCGTATTAGGGTTTCTCGGCACTTGTAAAATTTGAATTTGGCATGGTTGATGCCTTGTGAGACCTCCTTAGTGTGCCTAGGAACCCTACAATATATGTCCAAGCATCCACTACAATATACATCCTATGTATAGTAATGGCCTCTAGGGCATACATATAACTAACATTTAATATAAAAATAACCATATTTATCATGCAATGCGATGCAAACAGTAAGCATATGCAGCAAATGAATAATAAACACAGCAGGGTAGAAGCTACATCAATGCATCCATATCATACTGTTTTGCCATTTGAAAGAAGACGAATCGGGGTTTTTAGGAAAATAAGGGCTACGGTGTTTTTAAGAAAAGATGCGTCTTTTGTAATATCCGTAGAATCCCTTTACCTGTTTTTAAAATATTCCCGATTCGTTAGTTTTTGAAATAGGTATGACATCAACCTAGCCTAATATCTACTAGCAAAACTACAGCTCTAACTAACAAGTCAGTCAGGAGGGGTATGGAAACCACCTTAATCTGAGTCGATATATATATATATATAAAAGTATAATAGTCGGTGATCCCGCCTCAAAGATACCGCGTACGATACAAAATCATATGACATCCTCGAGTCATGAGTGCGGATCTTATCATCAAATAAAGCTCGTATGGTAAATCATCATACGGCATCCCAAAAGCTGGGTATGGGTCAATATCACATTCCTCTCATCAATTATCAGGTATCCTTATCATCATATCTCATGATCTGGGGTACTAATATAAGTCTAGTATAGAATCGATACCATCTATATAAATATATGTGCGTGTATGAAAACACGCCTAAAGGCCCGCTAAAATCTCATGTCGTATCCCAAATACGAATCACTATATATATCACCAATCTCATGGCACTATACTCAATCTCATCGAATCATCTCCAAATATCATCCACAATCCTCATCATCTAGGTATAACTATAACGAATATGCATGTGTGTGCGTGTGGGTGTAAACCTATTCTAGGGTTCGCGTCTAGGAAACTATACTAGTTTGCATCTAAACCCTATTCTACTCATAGTACACCTAATCTCATCTCCAATATCCATATCACACATAATGCTATCATATATATAAATATAGTATATATCTAGTATACTAAATACCGAACTGCGGGGGTGCTATACGCCATCCACCCGACTTCCCCCGTAGATATAATCTACTCACATTGAATCCTGTGTGTCGGTGTCGATGTCGCCTTCATCTTCTTCATCGTCTCGAATCATCATGGGGTACCTACATATCACACTATCGCATCACATTAAAACCAAATCGAAAACCAAAACGATACGCTTAAAAGCTTATAGGTTAGAACCTATAGACTACGCTTTCAAAACCATCAACAATCCTCGATATCGTCGTATAAACGCCAAGTAATCGAGGTAAAACACAAATACGCAATTCCAGAATTCAAAATACGAGAAACGAAAACACGAATCAAAACAGCAACTCAGGAAACAGGCTCCAGATTCTTCCCTAAGTCAAATTGGACAATTTTGCACATGCCAGGGGTCTAATTTACTGGAGATGGGGCTACAGAACCAAAACGAGGCAGATTGGCCCAGGTCTAGCCGCAAATTGCGGCCAGAGGGATTAAATTTGCGGCCGTAGTTGGGAGTTAGGGGCTAGGGTTTTGGTGGTAGCTTCCTAGGTGCCTGCATGTATCACTGTCCATGCAAAATAATTTTCGGAGTCTCGGGGTGATAGCAGATTCCATTTAACCTTCACAGAATCACAGTTTTTCCGACATCGGCTTTTCTAAATCCGTATTCCTGGTTTCTAGTCTCTGGTTTAGGCCTGGATTCTAGCACTAGGGGGTTTGTATGGCCTCTACTGAGCTTAATTGCTCACCACAACTCTTAATTTCCAATAACCCTAAATAGAATTTTCATATCCTCACAAAACATCACTATATCGGTTTAAAGTTAACATGGATGTGAAAGCAATGGGAAAACTAAGCTTATGGTTCAGAAAATACCTCCCAAGTGGCCAAAACCTTTCCTTTCTTGGTCCAATGTGTTTCCCTTGAGCTTGTGCATATTTTTTATGAAATGGGGTTTGGGTTTTGAGGTGTTTATTGAGGTGATTTGAGGAGGGAGAGAGAGGGAGAGAATGAGGCAGCAGCAGCAGCAAGGAGGGAGATGGGAGAGGAAAAATGATGAAGAATGAAGGGGGAAAAGGCTAAGTCAAAGAAATCCTCACCTTTCTCTCTCTTACCCATACCTCACACTATTCCATTCTTTATTCTTTTCTTTTCTTTTCTAATCCATTTTCCTTCTCTCCTCAATAGTAAACCCAAAATAAAAGCCATGCAAAAATGTAACAAGTGTAAAAATGGAATGGTGCATGTTTTGCACAAAACCCGCTTAAAATCCGATTAGCGATTTTTAATCGCGATTAGCACTAAATTAGTGTCAAACTAATCATAAAAACTTAAAATTTGCATAATTCACATAAAACACCCTCTTTCTAGTAATTTCTATAATTTTCCAAATTTTTCCCCATTTATCGGTATTTAATTATACCGAAATATTAAAATATTCATTAAAATTTATATTAAATTATAAAAATTCCCAAAAAATAATATTTATTTTTTTGAAATGTTACATCAATCTTCTACCAGTATATCACGGTCTCGAGTCTGAAAACGCATATTTCTTTATTACCAAATTTGAAAATGTATGCGCTATGATGGGTACTTCACAGCTTTCTGTGGATGATTTACGTCTACGTCTTCTCTCATTCACCTTGTGCGAAATAGCCGAGTAGTGGCTTTATAACATAGCAGCACATTCTATCTCAAACTGGGAAGAATTCGTAAATGCATTCCTAAAGAAATTCTACCCCAATCATAAAACAGCTCGAGTCCGTAGCGAAATAAATCAATTCACCCAGCTTCTAAATAAACCATTCTCGAAGTATCTTGAACGCTTCAAGGATCTGTTAGTTCAATGTACACATCACGGAATCCCTAGATGGGATCTGTGCAGAATCATATATGAGGGCATTAATCCTACCATAAAACAGACCCTTGAATCCATGTGTAAAGCACCTTCATGACGAAAGATGATGGTGAAGTGTGGAGATTTTTAGAAGATTTCGCTGAAAAATATTTACAGTGGGAGGGTGTTAACCAGTCATCATCTAGAGGTGGCAATAACCAATCTGATGTTTCCATAGGAGTTAGAACTGAAATGTCAGCAATGCAAAAGAAACTCAAAACTATGGAAAATAAATTTTAGCAGTCGCCCTAAATCAAACGTCACTCTCCAAAACTGTCTGTGGATGCTGTTCTGATCCATCACATCTCACGGAAGAATTTCCATTGAATTCTCCGTTTCAAGGTCATGAGCATAACAATTCTGCTTTCCAACAAAGACCTAGGAACGATCCATTTTCTTCCACTTATAATCAGGGTTGGAGGAATCACCCTAACTTTGCTTGAAACCAATGAACCTAGTGTCTAACATCGACACCCGAAACATCATGAAACCAATGTCCAGCATCGACACGTAAATCCTCATATATCGGGCTCCGTCAGTCCGGATCGGCCCTCGAGCTCCGTCAGTCTGGATCGGCCCATATCTATCTCTCGACTTCGGTCGGTATCCCCGAGATAACCGCCGAGTCCAAATACTATCACCGGTAGATACTAGCTCTCCTGCCAGGCTCATCGTCTATACCTCGAAAATCACCTCTTGTCCCGGGGAACCATACCGGGTCCACCATGTACCCGCAGACGGTGCCTACCGCTCCTCGAATCGGGTTTCTAACACAAGCCTCAGAACCGAGAAACTCATGGTGGACACACTGAAATATCATATCACGAGAAACCGGGTTTTCAAACAATACATAAATTGCTTGAAATACCCTCATGGTTCTCAAATCCATAAATCACATGAAATCTATATCTTAATGCGTAAATCCATGAAAACTTATATAAGCAACATAAAACAGTAATATGAGCATATTAAGCGAAAACCGCTCTTTTAAATGAATCCAGTTTTAAAATATATAATGCGGTTCCCAATTCCTCCGAAATCAAGTGCAGCATCATATAAGGTGTACATGTAACTATAGAAAGATATATGTATCTACATGTAATTAAGTATTTATGATGCATTTCATAAGCGCAATTGCAAAATAATCAACGTCTCAATATCAAATGACAATACAATACCACTTAGGGGTAAATGTAGCTATAGCAAGGTATATAGGTATACATGTAAGTTTGTTTGCATGATATACATGTAGCTGTAGCAAGGTATGTGGGTGTACATGTAAGTATGTTTGCATGATGTACATGTAGCTATAGCAAGATATATGTGTAAGCATGTAGGTATAGCCTGTATACTACATTTCATATACGCAACGGAATAAGAATCTTTGTCTCAATGACAATAGCCGATACAATATCACATATGTATATATGTAGTGCGTGTCATGGCAATTACCGACGGTGTGTGTAGCATACAATTTGTGCTCGTGCAACATGAACCGTCTGTAATGGTGTTGTATCCAATAGGTACCAACTCAAGGCACAACAGGTAATAATATGCAATGACGCTCATGCGCAATCAACTCATATGCATATAAACATGGAGCTATAATATCATATCCAGCCCTGACGCATAATGCCATACGGGCGATTTCCCCGTAGATGTTTAATCTACTCACCGATGATCTCGAGCTAAGAAAATCCGACCACCTGCTTCCCTTTCTTCGCAGTGTCCGAAGTCTCCGCTTGCGATCCTAAAATTTCACAAACACAACACATAAGGCTAAATATCTTGCGCCGACACAAAGATAACGAAACGCAAGAATAACGTTCACAAGATAAACACACTGTGCACCTAGTGCATAAAACGCGTATGACATCGGCACAACCCTGGCTAGGATCGCTAAACTACACAACCACTAAGTTTAGACCCTGATCGTACCGATCGCGCATTCACAACACGATATATATTGTGGAAGATACTATATATATTATCGCAACATCAATTGAAACCCACGCCTAATTTTACCGAAAACCTAGTAAGCACTTTTAATCATTTTAGCTCAAGTCTAGAAATTTAAACAATTCTAGCGATCACAATCATCACAAAGTAGCTTAACTAAGTCACACAAACCTTTACTACAATTTTAATCTCACCCATATAAGATTTAGTAAAAGTTAGTTTGCTATTAAGCTTAATTAGACAATTAGGAAAATAACAAATAACATTCTCGAAACTAGGTAAAGTTTTCCAAGTCTACACTTCTCCATTAACCATTTCAACCAATCAAAACCCTAACCTGATCTTCATAACTCTTTCTAGAATTCCCAAAACATGCTAATTCAAGCTTTAATTAAACATCTAATAACTAGATTAAAGTATTAAAACAAGAACTTGAGCTTAGGGTTAGGATTTATACCTCAAACTTGATCCAAAAACTTGCAACTAGATCAACAAAATAACCTCCAAAATGCTATCTTTCATGAAGATCCAAGCTTGGTTAAGCTTAAGGAATAATGGGTATGGATTTGTATTTGAGTTTGTGGGATTATTTGATAATTTTTGATGATTTATTTGAGCTTTTAGAAGTGAAAATTGGGTGAGAAAAGAGAGAGGGCAGCAGGGGGCTCGGCCATCATGAGGGAAAAGGGAAAATTGTGGAGTTGTGTGGAAGTTTCTAGGTTAAAACACCACTTAATGCTCATTAAAGCACCTCCCATCCATGCCACCTCTTAATCTTTATTTAAAATTTTTCTTTAATTCCAACAAATATCTAGATATTTTCAAGGATATTTTGCAAAGATGGTTTAATACTTAATCTTGTGATTAAGTTAGCATAGATTCACTTTAACATAATTAACCCAATCAAAATTGTAATTACCACTAATTAAGTGCATAATTAAAAGCTTATAATAATATTTTAATTAAGAAAAAAATATTAAAGTGAACTAAAATTTTCAAGCGACAACTAAAAACCGCAAACTAGCTATTTCCTAGTTAAACTAGGTGCAGTTAAGTCTATACTGAAAAATGATCACTTCTGGGTTTTTACGGAAAACACAATTTATTTTTACCTATGATCGAAAAATTCGCCTAAACGATTTCTAAAGCGTTACAATCTTCCCCCTTAAAGAAATTCGGTCCCCGAATTAAAATTTTCACTACGCGTACTTTCGAAGAGATGAAGGAATTTCTTCCGCTTCTCGCTCTCGGCCTCCCAAGTGATCTCTTCACTAGTAGGGCCACGCCAAAGAACCTTCACTGATGGCAAGACCTTGGACCAAAGTTTCTTCACCTGCCGATCCAATATAACTACCGGCTGCTCAGTGAACGAAAGATCGTGCTCTTGCTGAACGGTCTGGTGCTGAATCATGTGAAAAGGATGATGAAGGTATCTACGAAGTACCGATACATGGAAAATGGGGTGAACATCCGGAAAACTGGGCGGAAGTACCAAACGATAGGCAACGGCACCGACTCGCTCAAGGATCTCGAAAGGACCTATAAATCTGGGATCGAGCTTCCCCTTTTTCCCATATCTCATAACGCCCTTCATCGGAGAAATCCGCAGGAATACATAATCCCCCACTGCGAACTCAAGTCTGCGACGACGACGGTCGGCCTAAGACTTTTGCCTGCACTGGGCTGATCTCATCCTGTCACGAATCAGCTGGATCTTCTCCGTAGTCTCCTGAACTAGCTGGGGTCCCAAAACCCTACTCTCGCTGAGTTCGGTCCAACAGACTGGCGATCGACACTTCCTACCATACAAATTCTCAAAAGGTGCCATCCGAATAGTCTCCTGAAAACTATTGTTGTAGGAGAACTCAATCAACGGCAAATGACAATCCCAACTGCCACCAAAATCAAGCACACACGCCCGAAGCATATCCTCCAGAGTCTGTATAGTCCGCTCTGACTGACCATCGGTCTGCGGATAGAAAGCGGTGCTAAAATTGAACCGGGTACCCAAAGCTTCCTGAAGCTTCTGCCAAAGACGACTAGTAAACTGGGTGCCCTTGTCGGATATGATGCATGTGGGAACGCCATGCAAACGCACAATCCCATCTATATACAACTGAGCATACTGAGCATAACCGAAAGTGGTCTTCACTGGAAGGAAGTGAGCCGCTTTCGTCAACTGGTCAATAATCACCCAAATGGAGTCATACCCACGACTGGCCCTAGGACGACCCACAATGAAGTCCATGGAAATCTGCTCCCATTTCCACTCCGGAACGGATAAATGCTGCAACTCTCCTGCCGGCCTCTGATGTTCAGCCTTGACTTGCTGACAAGTCAGGCACCTCGAAAAAAAGTCCGAAACATCACTTTTCATCCCTGCCCACCAGTAAATATCTCTCAAGTCACGATATATCTTGGTGGAATCTGGATGAACGCTAAAGGCTGACTGATGTGCCTGATCTAGGATCTCGTGTCTTAACCCATCGGTATCTGGTACACACAAGCGAGTCCCGTAACGTAGCACACCCTGGTCATCAATCATGAACTCCAAATCTGTACCCTTCCGAACGAGCTCAAGAATCTCAGACAAACGGGCATCACTGGGCTGCACTTCATGGATACGATCAAGTAGAAGTGGACAGGCGCGGACATGAGCAAGCTGTCCCCTAGTGGAAGTGAACTCAAACTGTACTCTACCATCGCACAAGATCTGCCAATCTGCAGAAGACTGTCGCTGAACTGCGCTCAACAGGGACAAGCTACCCCCGGGCCTCCAACTCAAGGCATCAGCTACCGCATTCGCCTTGCCCGGATGATAAAGGATCTCACAATCATAATCCTTTACAAGCTCCATCCAACGGTGCTGTCTTAGATTCAGATCCCGCTGCGGGAAGATGTACTTCAAGCTCCTGTGGTCCGTGAAAATCTGACATGACTCCCCGTACAAGTAGTTTCTCCAAATCTTCAGCGCAAAGACCACCGCGACCATCTCAAGATCGTGAGTGGGATAATTCTGCTCGTGCTTCTTCAACTGCCTAGAAGCGTAAGTGATAACTCTATCATGCTGCATCAATACACAACCGAGCCCCACTTGAGAAGCTTCACAGTAAACAACATAGTCGCCCGATCCAGAAGGTAAAGATAGAACTGGTGCAGTCGTCAACCGAGTCTTCAACTGCTGAAAACTCTGCTCGCATGCCTCAGTACAAAGAAAAGGAACTCCCTTCCTGGTCAGTCCGATCAGCGGTGCAGCGATACTCGAGAAATCCTACATGAAACGTCGGTAATAACCAGCTAAGCCCAAAAAGCAGCGGACCTCTGTCATAGATACAAGTTTGGGCCAAATCCTGCATGATGTTTCGGGTGTCGATGTTGGAAACTAGGTTCCATGATTTTGATGTGTCATTGAGGGACACACACACACACACATAGATACAGGCATATGTTTTCATGATGTTTCGGGTGTTGGTGTTGGACACTCAGGTTCTATGAGACTTACAGGATATGAGGGCCGATCTGAGGATGCGGTGCCTGATGTATTGGGATTTAGGGTGTCGTTTATGGACACTAGTATTTTTCCACGATGATGATTCATTGATGATGTTATGTTGTATCCCATACCCAGCATTTATTTGATATGCATTTTTATTCATATGGATGTAGTACCCTGATGGTGTACCTTGATCATGATTGTTGCATATCTATATTGCCATACATATGCTATCAGATTACATGTGATAGATTTATCGCCGTTTGTTCATACTTGCGATTACAGTATGATGTTATTTACTATTCACGAGTTGGCAACTCACCCCCGTTGTGCCACAGTGTTTTGCAGGATTTATCCTCAGAGTAGTCGCGGCAGGGCTTCTTATTATCTCTAGTTTTGTGGATACCGCTAAGGTTGGCTGTGAGGCCTTTGCTATAAGTGGGTTTTGCGGTTATCCGATGATGTTTATTATTTATCTTTTGTATCTAGTACTCTCCATCTACCACATCATGTATTTGACTTAGAGACGAGTTGTGAGGATCGATGTTGTATATTTTTGTGACTCTGGGTGCCGTGCTCGTAGGAGCCGGCCTTGTTATAAAGTTTTACCTCCTTATGCTGTTTTCATTTATATTTCTTCGCTACGGCATCGTATATATGCTTGTGGTGGTTGTTTCCACCGTTGGGCATGATTTGCTCCCGTTTGGGATGCTTTATTTATAATCTATGGTGTACCCATTTTCGGGGCTAGGTTTTACAAAGGAGGTGCTGCAGAAATTTTTAAGAAAGTAAACTTAAGTTTAAAGATTTTTTCTTGAGATTTCCGAAGGTTTTTATTTATGTTTTCTCCACTTATCCCTTTTTGGGGTGGTTTAGATTTCTGGGTTTCGGCTTACTTAAATTGCGTACGCCTGTTGACGTCATGTGGTTTAAGTGCCGGTCACGTGCCTAAATTTGGGTCGTGACACTGGGGCAGAGATTCCTAAGAAGGCACCGGCAATGGCATCACCAAGAACAAAGACTGAAGGTGAGGTTGGGCAGTGCCGTGCAAAATTGCCGAATGGGAGGAAGCGCCCTTCTTCTATTGCTGGCTCGGGCCCTAAAAGGAAGAAGAAATCGGTCACCGGTTTACTCGATATGTTGCTTGAGTCCAAGCCTCTTCACGATAAGCCTATATCTGTACATGAACCAGGAGACAGTCTTCTCTTTCCTGGCACATCTGCCGGGGAAGCCATTCAGTTGGCCGAAGCCTTAAAGCCATCGCAGGATGAAAATGAAAATGTGCGCACCAAGATGGGAGGCTTTCCCCTGTTGTATTCTATGACGTCGATCCGTTATTACCTAGGTTACTAATGGGTCCTCTGACGATGGAAGAAGAACTAGATCTCAAACAGCCCATCTCGGCCGTTTCTTAAGATGAGGCTGCTCTGAAGACGGGCAGGCATTTGCTTTCGATCGAAGCCCGCCGAGCACGATTGAACCGAAAATAGCAGCAGCTCAAAAATGCCATACTTCAGGCTCCCTGGCGTATTGGTATGCATATTTTTTTACATCTCTTTTGTAATTAATTTTTATTACTTTCACCTCATATTATCTTTACAAAAATTTTGTAGGGCCTTCTGCAGCGGGTGTAGTCATGAGCCCCGATCGCGTCATAGAGCCTCCAATAACGACTTCTATTCCTCTAGCGGAGATTGCTACACCGGTCAAGATTCTATGGATGTCTTCAATGACACACAGGGGGGTGTAGAGGAGATTACCGAAACTGCCATCCCCGCCTTGGAGTCTCTGGTAACGGCTTCTATTCTCCTAGTGGAGACTGTCATACCGGTCACAGCTTCTGTGAACATCTCCAATGACACACCAGAAGGTGCAGAGAAGATTGTTGAAACTGCCATCCCCCCGATTCAAAGTGGACGAAATATCGAAGGTAATTTTATCGACATCTACATTTTTGTTTAACTACCCTTCCATATATCTAGACTTTTATTTCTCTCAGAATTGTGGGAGTTATCGTCTGCCATTGTAGATCTTTCTCCAGAGAAGACCTTCTAGCGTTTACCTGACATAGTGGCCCCGCAAGCGATACCTCCACAGAGTATAGTCCTTTCCTCTGGCCAAGATTAGTAATTCTTCGCCTTTTCGTTTTATATCTTCATAACGATCCTGATGTGCTTCATTTATTTTAAACCACAGTCTTAGAAGCTGACGACGAAGTTGAAGTTCTCGATGGGCCTGGGGATATCTTAAATCTTCCTTCTATGGCCGTGGGTAAGTGACGCTTTAGCATTGGAATTCTTTTACTTATTCTATGTTTGAAAACGTGACTAACCACACATATATTTTCACAGTTTTGCCCACCCTAACTCCATTAGAGTCCTGGATTTCCATACCGCCAGGCCCTTACGCCCGACGCGTATCTGAGAGGATGGCAAAAAAGAGCATCCATTCCCTAGAAACTCATATAGAAAATCTTCATGCTGGCACTTCCGTCATGGCCGAAGAATTCGCTGTTGAAGTCAACGCTTCTTTTTCTGTTCTTGCCACCAATCATGACGAGGCGCTGGTGCATACTTGGGTCAAGGATTACCGTCAAGTGGAAGCTTCTCTACATGTAGTTGAATGCGTATGTCTTCCTTCTGATATCCTGTTCGTAAAGGCCAACTTGCGTGGATGGATTGATCGGTGTGCGGCCAATCTCCAGTCATGTGAGAAAAGGCTTAACCGAAAGTTTTCGGCAAGGAAATTGGCTTCGAAGGCTTTAAGGGAACTTCAAGCCCAGCTCAACACCAAGACTACTCGAGCCTATGAAATTTGGCGGGTTCTTCAGGAGGCCATTATGGAGGTGGTGGCTCTCAATAAAGCTGTCATCTTCACACGCGCGATGGTCGAGGCCCACAAGACTACCAAGAAAGAGCTTGAGAGTCAATTTTCTTTATACCAAAGTCAACAGGCACAGGCAGGGACTCAGCTGGCGACTGTCAAACCCCGCTTCCCAGTATACGAGTAATGAGACATGACTGGCCCACTACGTATTTACTCAGAAGTAAACACGCTAAGCGTGACTAAGCAATATAATATAAAATATACATAAGAAGACATGAAATGTAAATGAACGGCAGGATTTGTGTCTTTTTCCAAGACGATTACCGTATTGATAACACCATTTTTAGATTGTCTACCTTAGATAGGTAAGCATCCATATTCCCCGGCTCGCTGAGGCTTAAGAGAACTAGTCCCGCTTAACCTATATTTACTAGTGTCCTTATTGTAAATTAATATAACTTGAGGGGGTTTTATGAAAAATAGTTTTGATATATTTTCAAAATAAATCTTAAGTATTTATTTATCGTCTTTAGAGTTTTCATAATTATAATTTTTAAGAAATGAGATATTCTAGTGGATATAAACCTAAATTGAATAGTATGTGGTATTTTCATGTAATTTGACTTGTATTGATTCTTGATGGTATTTTCATGAACTTTTGTGATTTTTTCTTTTGATTAGAAAATATGGAATATATTATACATTTAAAATAGATATTTTTATAATATTGATATATATATATATAATTATTAAAAAATAGAATATATTTATTAATAAAAATCACGTTTTCTTAGAAATTGTAATAAAAATTCCATCGAGATCGTATGCTCCGTTAGGAGGTCTGCATCTCGCTCTACTAGTCCCGAGGACGTGCGATAACCCGCACCATTCCGATCGGGTTCCCAAAATGAGTTGTAGAGGCTTATTTGTAAGGAATTAATTAAAACAATTTAAAGAATACGGGATTTGATAGTTTAAGGTATTTTAATGTAAATTGTATTTTGTCCCACAAAAAAATAGTTGCAAAAGCATCATGCTATGTCAAAATAAGTGTTGTGATGAGCTAGGTCATTACCTCGTGAATTTTCTAAAGGTAATATGAGCAAAATGATAAACTAATGTCGTATGTAAACTTGATGGTATTTTACCGAAAAAGTGAAATAGAATTTGTTTAACATTAAATTTTGAATTGAAACTTGGTCAAATTGTTGTTTTAAGGTTGCTAAATAATATATGAATAGATGGTTAATTTGGTGTTTAAGAAAAGTGAGTTTTTAAAGAAATGAGAATTGGCAGTCGGAATAACTCCGCTTTCGACGAATTTTAAGAAGAGAGATCTTTTCATTAGCGAGAGAGGGGAGGTAGAGGGAATTTTTGTAAGTGTCAGGGAGTCGTGTCGTCGCCAGATTTATTACGAAACGTCGCCGGAACTTTGACCTTTGCTAACTCCACTTGTACAACTTTTGGACTTAGGAATTTTATAGAGTTTTGACAATGGATTTCTGAATGAGAAGGGCCAAAGTGTAGGGGGTATTTATACAATAGAATTAGGGTTTTTTGAGTGAAGAGGGAATTAAAAATGCATTAAAATTAGAATTAAAGAGTGAAATTACACTCTCTGGATAATTGCAGAGTAATCAAATATAATGGGAGTTAAGGGGGAGGCCAAGAGACCAGGGCACAAAAATTGGAGGCATTAGGGACGGGAAGCCCGGCGGCACCGGCCCAGAGGCGAATATCGCCGGCCAAGGAGTGGGGTCGGGGTCTGGGATTGATGCTACGCATTGGTGTCGTTTCATATATCTTAGTGCACATGTTTGATTAATCTGACTTTTCATTTTTACGTGTTTTGTACTTGTGAACTTTTGGGCTTCCAAAATTTTTTTAAAAAATCAGCAAAAATATTATGTGGCTGAGGGGATTCGAACACAGGGGCTACATCACAATAGTGAAAGTTTTTACCAATAAGCTACAAGTGTTTTCTTGCTGTTCAAAAGCAAATTAAATACTTATAGTATACACAGGATTGAAAATACTCCATTTGTACATTAACTTTTAAACAAATTTTCTGTATATTAAAACAGAGTCGTTGCATTCTACCCTTCTTGCAAAAATTTCGGTCTCGAAATTTACAATTATTTTAAGGACTAATTTACAAACAAGTAAGGGTATCTTGCACGCATATCGTTTTCTCTTTACCACGTTGATTCTGCTGGTGTGTCTTTTCTCCACATCACCCGTGTTTCCCCAAATCAGAGCAAAGCACTGTTCAAAATTTCAAATTTTTAAATGAAGCAGTGCTTCATAGCAACGCCAGCGCTAAGAGAGTCAAATACTCTAAGGCAGCGCTCATGTGCAAAGCATATGAGCACTAGCGCTAAGAGCGCTGCACTGTAAGCAGCGCACTACATGCAAAGCACGTAAGCGCTAGCGCTAAGTGCACTGCACTCTAAGCTGCGCACCACGTATAAAGCACGGGAGCGCTAGCGCTGGAACTAAATGTTCCCAACCGTTGGATCAAAGATCTAACAAACATGATTAAAAGTCATCAATTGACCAGAATAAAATTCTGTTAAGGAAAGATTGCTCAAAATCTTTCCAAACAAAAAGATTGTGCTCTGTAAATCAGAGCACCGTCAGATCAATGATCCAGTGGTGATTAAAAATCACTAAAATACAGAATAAATTCTGTGTGGAGAAAGATTTCCCAATCTCGTTAAAAACAAGAAGATTGTCTTCTGTAAATCAGAAGCCCTTGGATGAAAGATCCAACGGTGGAGACATCCCCAAATCACTTAAAGAAAAGATCTCTACAACTGATTGAGCAAATCATCCTTGCCCTATATAATGGGCCCAAGACTTCAAGTCTCATATAGAGGAATCCCCCCCATAAACTTTGAAAAAACTTCAAAGACAAAGAGCAAGCTCTCGAAAGAAGAAGAATTTCCTCAAGGTAAATAAACAGAGAGATGAAATCATCTCATATTAAAAGAAGAATTTACTTCTTTTCTAAGATAATAGATCTCTAAGACCAAGGTATTTCACAAAAAGAGATCAAGTATCTCATCACAAAGAATAAGAAGAAGAACATAATTCTTCTCACAGATCATAGATCCATAAGACTAAGGTCTTTTTATAAGGGAGATCATGAACATCTCATTATAAAAAAGGGGGAGAATAAGTCAATTCTTTTAGGATCATAGATCCATAAAGTTAAATCCTTTTCATCGAAATAAGAGATTGAAACATCTCCTATAAAATAAGAACTTTGTTCTTAGAATCTTGAGACAAAGTCTCTTATAAACGAGAATTTATTTCTCGGATCATAAAACTGATCAAATAGCGCTTTGCGCTCATGGACTGGTGCTCAGCGCCAAGCATGCCACGTGCTTCCCACGTGTGTGCTACTTGAACAGAAGCGCTTTGCGCTCTTTGGACTGGCGCTCAGCGCCAAGCGCACCACGTGCTCCTCATGTGTGCGCTACTCAGCAGAAGAGCAATGCGCTCATAATCTAGCGCTCAGCGCCAAGCGCACCACGTGCTCCTCACATGTGCGCTAGTCAGCAGAAGCGCAATGCACTCATAAACTGGCGCTAGCGCCAAGCGCGCCACGTGTTCCTCACGTGTGCACTGATAGAACATAAATTGTTCTTTAAATGAAGCCCCAGAGCTATGATGAATGCTTAGCATTCAATAAAAGACAAAAATATTGTTAGAACTCAAATCAATGCCCAGCATTGTCAAATGTTTGACATTTTAACTGAGTGGGCCGAGCCTGACTCCTCATGAACTGAGGGCTCTCTCTGCCTATCAGCCTCACTAGGAAGATTTTCATCACCCTCCGGAGGATGCTGGTCTTGAGAAGTGACAGCTATATTCACACCAGGTTGGATTTGAGATGTGGGGGGCCCATCCTTGCTTTTTCAGCGAAGGTTGTCGCTGGGACGCGTGCCCACCATATAGATGGTGTGGATAACACATTCAGCCATCCTTTCATCACTGGAAGCTGGTTCCGCGGAGCGGTCCAGGTTTTTGAAATTCATAAATTTTAACATGGCCGGAGCCCTAGCCCTTTTGTTGGCTCTGTATCTGAGCCGCTTCTGCTTTAGCTTCTCTACCTTGAGCGCTTGGCAAGCTTCTGTTCTTCGGGAAGCCGCCATAGGCCGAGTGATGGGGAGGCTTAAGAAGACATCCACCCGTGTGTCCGTCAAAGGTATCTCCTGGGCTTGCCCACGACGTCTGACAACTTCTTTTGTTCTGACGGCTTTGCCCCCAGCTGGGGCTATGGAGAGCCTCTTGAACACCGACTCGCGTTTAGGTTACGGCGCTCTCGGGATCACCACATTTGGCCTTTTGCCTTTCGAGGCCGGTTTGTCGGTTACCGGAGCTTGAAGAGTAGGGACGGCGTTACCTGGCACCAACAGAATAGAGCCAAATAGTAGCAGTAGCTCCTCCTACCGTCGCCCGAGACTGGCCGGAAGGACCGTCCTGGAGTCCATATTCATCGTGTATGAGATAGGAGCCATGCTAAGAGCTGAGCTGGTCCTTGGAGACATGGTTGAGGCTTGATCGCTTGAATTCCTGCATGAAAGAGCATTATTTTAGTATAAATATCGATATGTATATTGATTGAGTTCGCATAAATGCTTAACCCGAAATATGGGAGGAGAGATCCGTCCCACCGGGCGTGCCAGAATATATAGCGTGTTTTTCGTCACCCCATTGAGATGGGAATACGCGCATGCTTATCAGGCGTACTATAGATTCCCCCTGCCTAGGGTAGGCGGGGTTTTAATGATTGTGGAGATCCGAATCTCCGGCAGCTGCGGACTAAGTTGCCGTTAATTACCCCTCGCCTTTCGAGCGAGAGAACCTTCGATTGACGGGTCAAACAGGCCATGCAAACTCAATGTGCAGTGTTGTGTTTTGGAGGGGTTTTGGATATAGAGGGGTCCCGCAGAGTTTTTACGGGGGTCCTACTACCCGGATAGCAGGCTGGTGGTCAAGAGGGCTAGCAGCCCCCTTGCGGGGTGCGGGGCTGCGCTCCGTTAGAAATTTTTTTTCTAACGGGAACAGTGTTATGGAGTATGTGTGTGTGTGTGTGTATATAAGGGAAGGGCATCCAAATGATGCGTGGGAGAGCCAGGCGCCGCCAGAGCGCCAGCGCCCCACGTGCCTGGCACGCGGGCACCAGGCGCCAGAGCGCCAGCGCCCCACGTGCCTGGCACGTGAGCGCTAAGCGTCAGCAACAGAAGGGACTTGGTCCCTGCACTGGGAGCTGTGCTCCAAAAAGGAAATATTTATTATTTTGTATATATATGTATATATATTTTTGAGGAGTTGAACTCTTAAGATATTTTGGAGCTGATGGAAAAGGCTTCTCCCTTGAGCCCTGGATCTTCCCCAAAATAGGGTTCTTGGAAGAGGGTCTCCTTCTTTCTCCTCTGTTGGCCGGATCTTGAAGAACAAGAAGTATGAGATTTTAAAAATCTCTCCTTTTTAAGATCTAATGGAAGATCTGAGTTCCCCTTTGTGGGTTTTGTGGTAAAAATTGTTTAGTTTTGGAAAAGGAAGAGTAAAACTCTTGATTTAATTCAAAAAAGAATACGGTTTAGAACCTTGGGGAAGAAGAAGGAGGCACAAAAACCCTAACTTTTTTGAGAGGAATGAAAAGTGTATGCTTTATCCATCATCATGTTGCCTCTTATAGGCTTACATATTTACATATAGCCCCCTGGGCTTTATAAAATAGCATTTTGCCCATCACATGCCTCATGTGCTTATTTCTTTTGCACATAAGCCATGGGCTTTACAAAAATTTGGCTTTATGCCCATTTTGCTTACATTCATGCACAAAAAATTACATCAAAATTATTTGTTACATGATTTTTATGTTGGCATAGGGAGACTGGCCGCGGGATCGACTTAGGCATAGGCCGCTTGACCTGGGCTTAGGCCCACCTGGCTTGGGGTTGACCTTGACTTTGACTTGGTCAACCGGGATACAAATTTTGACCCGAACAGAGACGAGTTGTAAGGATCGATGTTGTATATTTTTGTGACTTTGGGTGCCATGCTCGTAGGAGCCGGCCTTGTTATAAAGTTCTACCTCCTTATACTGTTTTCATTTATATTTCTTCGCTACGGCGTCGTATATATGCTTGTGGTGGTTGTTTCTGCTGTTGGGCATGATTTGCTCCCGTTTGGGATGCTTTATTTATAATCTATGTTATACCCGTTTTCGGGGCTAGTTTTTTGAAAGGAGGTGCTGTAGAAAGTTTTATGAAAGTAAACTTAAGTTTAAAGATTTTTACTTGAGATTTCTGAAAGTTTTTATTTATGTTTTCTCCACTTATCCTTTTTTGGGGTGGTTTAGATTTCTGGGTTTCGGCTTACTTAAATTACGTACGCCTGTTGACGTCACGTGGTTTAAGTGCCGGTCACGTGCCTAAATTTGGGTCGTGACACCCAGCCCTAGGGCAAATTGGCATACCAGCAGTGCGGGTGACTGATTCCGCCCGAGCAGCCTTAGGGATAAGCACCGAGTCGCTGTCCTTTAGAGGAGGGCAAATAACCGACTGTGGCCACAACGAGGCACTGACGGCTTTAGCGGGAGCAGGGGATTTACATTCAAAGAGCACCCTTTTCTCCTCTTCAATGATGGGACCAACTCGGTGGCAATACCGGCTCTTGAAGGGTCCCACGGGCCTCGGAAGATAGTCAGGCTCGGGAATCATGAAGGCAGAACCGGTACCCAAGCACATGAAGTGGTGGATAATATCACGAGTGACCTCCAGTGAGAGAGTTGGCTCAACTAGAAAAGCTTCGAGGGGGACGCCCCGGTTGTAACCTAATTGCTGGGCGAAGCGATATGGATTGTACCGCATGAAGAGAGCAGTATCATTTAGACGTAAGACTAAGTACCCCGGCCGGATCGAATATAGATGCATGATCTCTTTGGGAACCGGAGCTCCACTCTTTAACATATCGAACAGTTGTTGAATGGGCCCCACTGGAGCAGAAAGGACTCGGTCACTGAAAACCATCCTGCCCTCATTCGAATATGGATTAAGCAATACCCATAGAGCCCCCAATTGGGTCGAATCAGGAGCGGAAGCATCGACCAGCCTCATCTTCCGTGGGAAGGTATATGCTTCATAGAAAGCAGGGCGCCGGTGTGTAGCAAAAGCGCCTAACACATCATCTCGATCCATGACGTGAAGTAGTGGAGGGAGAAATTCATGGTGTCCGCACCCGGGTTTGAAGTATTGGTGGCAGTACTTAGACTATGATATAAGCGTGATAGTCCTGCAACGCCAACAGCCAACCGCGTTCCTTCGGCTATGCGATGGGCAGGATGGAAGACGGAGGCCCTCATGAAACGGCGATGTATCGGCTTGGAAAACTAGCTAAGCCAGAGACTGATAAAGCCGATAAAGAAAGTTTCTTCATCCATTCTGGGGGCAGCGATTGCATCAAAAGCCACGGTCGATGAAATTGGAATGTAAAACTGCAGCAGGTCTTCTTCTTAGGCCGGCAGTTTCTTTAAGCCAAAACCGAAGGGGTCCTCAAACTTTGTGAATTTCGGAGCTTTCTTGGATAATACATCTTCACGGAGAATGCAAGCAATGAAAGCGTCGAAAGTGACACCTTGCCCTTCTGATGCCAAGAATAGTTTCTCAAAAATACCCAAGGCTTTGATTAGACTCGGATGCTTGTGCCGAATAGCATTCTCGGTCGTCAAGCCTTCAAGCACTGTTGGCACCGTAGCAAATATATACTCGTCGGGGGGTAGTAATTCTTCATAGTGTTATCTCCTGATCGGCAGCCCTGAAATTTCGCGGAACTCCTCCAGCGAAATAAAGACTTCGCGGTCCGCCAGTAGAAAAGTATTCGTTGGAAAGTTCCACTGGTTTAAAAAAGCCATGACCCACTAGACGTGGGGAGCATGATAGTAGAACAGTGATGCATCCACCGCTTGATATAGCCCAACTTTTTGCAGCCGTGAGCTTTGAGAGGAGAGAATGTAACGGGCCTAAAGAAGGTAGCCTACTAGGTGCCGCGGGGTGACGCTTATCTTATAGATCTGCCCCCAAGGTCCAGCTTCGCCTTGGAAGATTCGACATCCCAAAATATTAATAGCCATCGAGGGTTGATTAGGTATCCCTGTCGTTGAAGGTTCGAGACGGCCCTCGGGGGTCCAATTAGCCGCCTCCACTGCATAAGCCGTACGCGGACGCTCTGTGGATGATATTGAATGGATATGTTCTGTCGGTATCTCGCATGTGAAACTACATCGACCCCTGATAATGTGGCCATACCAAACTCCCTATAGGAGAAGACTCTTAGTATCCTTATCATGTGCCCTAATCATCGCCATAACTTCCTCGTCTGACGGCGACCGTGGGAAAGCGGCCTCTGAGCGTGTGTAAGAGAAGTAGGGAAGTGATGTCATCGTACCTAATAAAAAATGGGGGACCCATTAATATATATATATATATATATATATATATATATGAGTTTGTTTCATAAGACCACTAACTACAAAGCCAGTAGGCCCCATGAAATCCAAATGGCGGCTCACCAATGATGAGGCAAGATAATCATTGTAAGAATCTAAAAGGATTCTCATTAAATAAGCAGTGGAGTTTAAACAACTCCTAACATCCTCGAAAAACGAGTTATGTTAAAATGCACAACAGATTCAAATCCGTGTCAAGGGTATTAGAACCCTAAAAAGAAAAAAATGCTCAAGAACACCAGGAAATAAAATTCCCAAAAGTCTCTGAGTCTTTTAGAGCTAAGCTCTGTAATATGGAATTAAATTACTTTGATAATGGGATTAAATCCCAGAAACCCCCACGGTGGGGAGACAAAGAAAATAGAATTAAATTCCAAGGATCCTCAAAGATTAATGATAGGGTAAACCCTAGGTAAAAAAAACTAACAATCAGCATGACCCCAGAGCCTTCTTAAAAGAAAAAGGGAGTGTTTTTGGATCTCTAATAGATCAGTTCAAGGCAAGAGCAAAGCTCTTGTGATGGATATAAAATCCAGAAATAAATGAAAGGGGGTATTTCCCTAAGAGGTAAATGTCGTTCAAGATCCTTACCCAAAAAGGAGTTTTGTAGAGTTTAACTCTGAAAGATCTGTAAACAGAGAGCTAAGCTCTGAGAAGAGAATTAAATTCTCAAGAAAAGATTAAAGAAGAAGATGCAGAAACAGTGATGATCTAAAGAGCTAAACCCCCAATTTATAAGACGTGATGGTAAGCGGTTTATCTCCCCGTCCCCCTAGGCAATCCAACGGTTGTAAGGGTGGACAACGTTGCACTCACATACAAGCCACGTGAGAGCAATGCTTGGGGACATTTGTTCCCTCATAAAAAAAGGAAAAGGGTGAAAATTCCCCACTATTAAAGTCTCACGTGTTAAACACGTGAGCACCTATATACAAAACCATATAGGCGCCGCAGTTAAAAAATGGGTTAAAAGAGCCACATGTGTTAAACACGTGAGCGCTTATATGCAAAGCATATAGGCGCTGCAATCAAATAATTGGCAAGCCAAACAGGTCTCATGTGTTAAACACGTGAGAGTTTATATATATATGAGCGCTGAAAATAAAGCATACTGAAACCCATGTTAGAGGTCACATGTTAAACACGTGAGTTCTTCTGCTGCACTCTTTGGCAAGATAGAATTAAATTCTATATAGGAAATATTTCCTTAATCTTTCTTAAACTAGAAAGATCTTCTCTGTTAAACAGAGGACCCTTGGATCAAAGATCCAAAGGTGATAATAAAATCATCCACCAATCATCTGATAGAATAAAATTCTATCTTAGGAAAAGATATTTCCTAATCTTGTTAAATAAACAAGAAAACTTCTCTATTAAACAGAGAGCCTTTGGATTAAAAATCCAATGGTGAATAAAATTCACTAAGTGATCCGAAAGATCATTTTGGATTGATTATGAAATCAATCATGATCTCTTAATCAGAGATTTTTCCTAACAAATTGATCTTTTCTCTTATCCTATAAATAGAAGTGAAAACATGAAGAAGAAGAAAAGAAAGAACTCCTCATAAGCTTCTGCAAAAAAAATATACAGCGAGCTCTTGAAAAAGAAAGTTAATTTAATTCTCAAAAGAAGAAGAAAACTTGCCTCATTGAAACTCTAGGTAAAAAAAAAAAGAAATATAGAGATCATAGTATCTCTTCTTTGCCTATCTAAGGATTTAACCCTTTACATAAGAACATAGTTCTTCTTCTGGTTGAGATTTGCAGAAACAGATCTCCCCACAAGTTGAGAATTTAATTCTCATCAGGAAGATTCCGTGCTGCAGATTGAAAACTTAGGGGAAAAGAACCAAGTTAAAAAGAAATAACAGGTTCATATGGGAATTTAATTCCTCCAAAAATTAGGGTTTAACCCTATATAAAGAACTTAGTTCTTCAAAAAAATGATGATGATCCTAGATCCTCAAAAACGAGATCTTGATGATCATCAATGACTAAAAATGTCATTAACAAAGATCAATATCTCGAACAAAACACAAGAACATCTTGGTGACTCGTTAGTGCTTAGCACTATCTTGAAGCCTCACGTGTTTCCCACGTGAGTGCTTCAAATGAACAAAAAGAAAAGCCAAACCTGCTTTACGTGATTCTCACGTGAGCGCCTAAAAAGCAAAGAAAAACTTCTTTGTCAATTAGGCAACCGCCCCAAGAGGAAGCAGTCACATGAAATGCACGTGAGCTCTATCTAAGTGCTTAGCAGTTCTGTAAGAAGAGGGAAATGAACAAATAAAGCTAAAAGTCCAGCACTCACGTTCTTCCAATGTGAGTATCATGCAGAGTGCTCAACACTCCATGATTAGTTCAAAATGACTAACAAACGTTCACATCTGGGGGCCTCACACGTGAGCGCCACGGAACTCTAATGATTAGCACTAATCCAACACCTCACGTGTTTCACACATGAGTACCAAGGGACTCTAGTGCTTAGCACTGATCCAGCACCCCATGTGTTTCACACGTGAGCGTTGTACGTCCCAGAGATCAGTACTATTGGGTAATTATGGAAACTCAATCTCAGTCCAAAATTGGCTATGTTTCCTGAGGTCAAACCTCTTTGTTTTTAAATCAACCGAGCTCATATTGCTCATGATTTCCCAAACTGATCTTGGTTTCAAAAATGACTAGTGGTCTCCCATTGATGATATCCAAAATGATATTCATCCCATGTCTCCTAAAAATCTTAGTCTCAAATATGACTAATGATTTTTAGGTCTACAACAACCCCTTATTCCTTAAATACGGGATTTGGTTTAAGGGTACATCTCTTCACACCTCTGATACATGTCGTTGTAATTTCTCAATGTCTTCAGAGAGGTGACGGGTCCCGACGACCAACAACTTATTTCATTGATGCACTTCCAAATTGACGTGTACGCCTCAAATCGGATCGTGCTCCAAATTGGGCACATTACATATCTCCATTGTTCACTTCGTCACGTAACAAATACACATGCGCGCAAGATGAATAATAGGCCGAAATATCCTTAAACTAATATTCGCCGCAAATACGGCGATAATGGACCGAAATGTCCTTAAACTAATATTCACTGCAAATGCGGCGATAAAGGACCGAAACGTCCTTAAACTAATATTCGCCGCAAATACGGCGTTAAAGGACCGAAACATCCTTAAACTAACATTTCGCCTCAAACATGGCGATAATGGACCACGATGTCCTTAAACTAAAATAATCAAGCCCAAATGTTCATATGTTTAAGTTGATCTTAATCTCAACTAGATTAACGATTCTTAAATCAACCAAAACCCAAATCTAAAAATATAAGGATTTGGAATAATCCATGCCCTACGGGCGACGATATAAACTAGTCTTCGTATACAATCCACGGACAACCAAAATAAAATAAACATACCCACGACACGAAGTGAACCTTCGGAGCAAGAGAAAGTGTTTATCGGAATGCGGTAACGTAATTAACTGCAGAGTCTTGCGCTTGCAGAGAAGAGCGTCCCCACAATCAAAAAAACCCCTAGCAAACGAGGGGGAATCTGATAAAGTCTGCTACAACGGTCACGTCCATCCAAACCTCCGATATACGGTGTCATAAATCAACTTGGCATCTTCGAAGAGGTGGACGGATAAATACAAATAGTATCTGCCCCCAGGATTCAAGCCAGACGTCCCAACGTCCCGGTCCGTCTTTCCGGCGGTAAACAGAGCCAAGCCAAGAGGAGTTCAATCTGCTTTTAGCTCATCTAGGCTACTTGAACCTTCAGCTGTTTATTTTCAGTATGCAACATGTTAGGCGTTTTCATTGCCCTTTCTGTCATACCCCGCTTTCCAAAACACGGGACACGAGGGGTAACCAGGCCAGTCATACTCCTATGGTCAAGAAAATATCCTGCCATGGTTATACTTCGGCTTCTAGCAGTACATGGTAAGCAGTAATCATAACACTATTAAAGAGAAAATACAGTCACTACATCTATCACAAGTAAAAGAATCAGAGTGCAAAATGGATATAAGGCTGTAACTTCAAATGAAATAACTAACCGGGTAGAGTCAAAGAAAAAGATAGTGCTGACGTCACTGATCTAGATTTTCATAATGTCCCCTAAGTAGGGTAGGTCCTGATCCGAGCTAAGTCCACTTCTCGCTCTGAGTATGTCACGCCCCGCTTCCCATAATGCACAGACTATGGCACGTGACAGAGCTAACCATGCTACCTGTGGATTTATCCCTCCACGGTCACATTACGGCTGTCTATAGGATATCAAGAACAGTAAAATATAAAATCTATCTAGTACATGTCTATTTGCCACAGTAAATAGAGTCAAGAAAATGCATAAGCGAAAACGAATCAATCCCCAATAAACAACATCTGAAACATGTCCCAATATGGGCTCACATCAAAGAAATAAAACTGCAGAAATAAACTAAACTAAACATCTCTAAATACACAATCAATTCCTCATTGCTCGGCTTGATTGTTAAGATATTCTCGATCTTCCTGCGATAAAGGTAGAGGAACCGGGCCATGCTAAACTCAGACATAAGTGTGTCATAGATATCAAATAACTGTGATAATCTAGGATATAACGATATAAGTAACCATGAATATAAATAAATAACACAGATATGAAACAGTGAGATATGTGTATGTATGTGATGTGTGATGTGTAACCTAAAATTGTGTTTCTAGGTTATCAATTCTAAAAGTTTTTTAAATCAATTAATATAATTCTCATCATAACCTAACGGTATATATCCCGTTCATTCCCCACGGGACCACGGTAACTATATTTATTCCGTAACACCCGGAAACATGGCAAACAAGTAATTATTCCGTAACACACGAAAAAACGGCAAACAAGTAATTATTCCGTAACGCCCGGAAAAATGGCAAACAAGTAATTATTCTATAACGCCCGAAAAAATAGCAAATAAGTAATAATATCTTCTTGAGTTACATTTCAGTTACATTCTTGATTTCCCCTTTTCCTCCATGTTTGTGTTCAAATCAGGTATTGCCAATATAGATCTAATGCCAACACAGGATCAAGTATGTACAGTTCTTGTCTATGCAGACAACAAGTCACGTCCGTCAGGACAACATGTCAATATTGTTGGCATTAGTAACAAGATCCAAATAACAAGTCAAGTAGTATGTCATGAACATGTCATGTGATGCATATCAACCAAATATACACCTAATGTGAAACTGTAATTAATATCGGAACACGGTAAACACAACTGATTCTAGGATGCATATGTATTTATCTGTAATAACCATTATACACCATTACCATGTATGATGCGAACTAGATAACATGTTGTACTGGTATAGTAGTATAATGATATCATGATATTTCAGCATGCAACTAGATATGCTATTATCGGTACGTATAAAGCTGGATGCTACAAAACTGTAAATTTGTAGTATTTGCTGAATAATAAAACACATGCATTATTCTTATTCATATAAATATTGATATAATAACATAGCATGTTGCAAGTTTAAAACTTTCCTGATCATATTATGTCCGACGTCGGATAAACGTCGCGATTCAAACCTCGCGTGCGAAGGACTGGACCTGGCTGAACAATGACGTAACGTGGTGACTATGCTGGACGATGATAATGACTGGGTCATCCGGATCGTTGACGATGCGTGCGACTCCGGCGAGACGGCCGGAAGAATCAAGAAAACAAGAAATAATGAAAGAGATAAAGAAAGGAAGAAGAAGAAGACCGGTGGCTGTGGCTATTGGGTTCTGGGACGGCGAGAACAGAGGTGAGGCAACAGCGACGATGTTGGGTTGCCGTCAGCGATAAGGGAGTAGTAGGTTTCTTGGTTGTTGTCGGGGTCAGGAATGCAGGGTTGATGGTGGTGGTGGTGGTTTGTGGTGTGGGGGATCGAAGAAGGAGGCGATGCAGTGAAGAGAGTGACGACAGTGAGGTCTCTGACGAGGTATTGGGTTGCGGGAAGTTGCTGCAGGGGTTCATGGGTTGCGGAGATGGGTGTGCAGTTTGTTCGGGGATGGAGAAGGATAGGAGGAAGTGGAGGTGGTGAGGAAGAGGTCGGGATAAGGTCAACGATAAGGTTTGGTGATTGGCGGCGATGGCTTGGTGAGGGTTTCTTGGGTTCTCTGGTCGAGGTTTGTGGGTTCTCATGGATGGAGAAGAAGGAGACGAGGTGGTAGAGGTGGTGATGATAAAGGCGAGAAGACGAGGGTGGTAAGGTGATGAGGTCGGGGTCGGCGACGAGGGTTGACAACGAGGAGGAGCTAGGGTTTTTGGGTTTCTCACGGCGGGGCAAAGGAAGAAGAAAGAACGAAGAGAGAGAGGTGAGGTGTTTAAATATTATAGGGTTAAAAATATATATTTATAGGAGAGAGAGAGAGAAGGAATGAGAGAGAATGAGACAGAATGCGAGAGTAGAGAGAGAAAGAGAATATGATTTATTAGTTATATATATATATATAATATTATGAACTGTAATATATAAATAATTTTATAATATTTAAATTTGGATTTAAACATCTAATATCAAATAACTCCGAAAAATATCCGGGTCTCTTCTAAAAATCTAGTTTTAAAATATGGAGAATATATGTATAAGTTAAAACTATAATGCGATACCCGGTTAATAAAAATGCATACCCCCAAGTACGGATATACGTAAATACACATGGCGATCCAAACGAGTCTGTTTTATCAATCTGGACATGAGCACGATGTATGGATGCAAACATATGATATGGGGTATGATAACATGCTATACTAGATATCAAAATATGTTATCTGGCTATTATTTGTATTATTTAACAGATATGCGGATAAATATATCATATAAGTGTGTATCGAATCTAGATGTGCACGGATCCTCTGTACTAGTAAATATATGACGTAATCTTGAACAATAATGGGTTTCAAGCATGCGGGTCGGGTCGAATACTAATCACAGTTACCCAATGCATTATCCGCACCTAAACAATAATAAACAAGAAGTTGTCGTAAAATTTGAAAAACCCCAAATTAAATATCGTATAAATGCACTAAGGTTTTACATTATACCCGACTACAAAAGAATTTCGTCTTCGAAATTCCCGGAACAAGAAAAGACAAGAAAACATGGATTTAAGAAAAGAGGTGTGGAAACTTCTATCGGATCTCGTCTTCATGTTCCCAAGTAGATTTTCCGTGCGAACGATCCTCCCATGAAACAAGTACTAGAGGGATAACTTTATTCTTGAGGACCTTATCTTGTCGATCCACTATCACCATTGGTCATTCTTCATATGTTAAGTACTCTCTTACTGTCAACTCCGAGTGATCTAAGACCTGCGTCTCATCTCGAACATATTTGCGGAGTTGTAATACATGAAACACGTCATGAACACTCACTAGGTATGGTGGTAAAGCCAATCGATAAGCTACTTCTCCAACGCACTCAATAATACCGAAATGCCCCACGATTCGAGGACTAACCTTGCCTCGAGTACCAAAATGGATCACTCCTCTGGTTGGTGATATTTTCAATAATACAAGATCACCAATTACAAACTCCGAAGGTCTTCGCCTGTATCGGCCCAACTTTTCTGTCGATCTTGTGCCGCCTTCATATGATTTCGGATCATGCTAACTTTCTCCACCATTTACACAATAAGATCCGGTCCCAATAATCTTCTTTATCCAATATCGTCCCAACAGACCGGCGAGCAACACTAACGACCATAAAATGCATCGAATGGAGCCATCTGTATAGTCGCCTGAAAACTGTTATTATAAGAAACTCCACCAAGTGCAAATGATCCTCCCATGAACCTTTGAAATCTAACATGCATGCTCTCAACATATCTTAAACAGTTTAGATCGTTCTTTCTGACTGGCCATCTGTCTGAGGATGATAGGCTAAACTTCAATCGAGTCTCCAAACTTTTCTGTAGACTCCTCCAAAAGTGCGATAAGAATCGGGTATCATGATCGGAAACGATGCTCACAGGTATTCCATGCAATCTCACAATCTCCTGCATGTACGCTTTGCTAAAGCTTCCATCGACTGGCCAACTCGAAATGGTATAAAATGAACTGTCTTGGTCAATCGATCAACAATCACCCAAACTACATTATTATCCTTTGCACTACGTGGTAAAGCTGTCAGGAAATCCATGGTTATATGTTCCCACTTTCATTGAGAAATCAGAAGCGGTTGCAATAAACCGGCTACCCTTTGATGTTCAGCCTTGACTTGCTGGCATACCAAGCATTTTGATACATGGCGAGCAATATCTCTTTTCATGCCTTCCCACCAGAAATGTTGTCGTAGATCTCGGTACATTTTCGTGCCTCCTGGATATACGGAATATGTGGAACTATGAGCCTCCTTCATGACTTCTTCACGAACATCCCCTTTAGGCACACATAGACGACTCTCATATCGTAACGAACCATCTTCATGAATTAACAAGTCCGTTCGAAGTCCCACTTCAACTTGTTCTCAAAACTTCTGCAACCTTGGATCGTGCGACTGCGCTTCTTTAATATTATCGACCAAGGATGACTGTACTTGCAATTGCATCAATTGTCCCGAAGAATGAGGTAGTACGATCTCCAACTCGAAGTTCTGAAGATCAGCTATAATCTCTTTCTGTGCAGTCAACATCCGTATTGCTGGCAATCGACTGAGAGCATCCGGCACTGTATTAACGATTTTTAGTGATATATGCCCTAGAGACCATTATTGTATAGTACTAGTTTGTATATTACATTTTGAAAGCTTGGGATATACACGGATTTTATGACTGTCTTGCTCAATATGGTAGTATGTTGCTTGGTTTGTTTCTATCTTAATATGTGTATATGTTTTTTTAGCGTATCGCTAATACATATTGGTAGAGACCTTAGGATCTTTGCTTGACTATCAACGTTGTGATGGCAGTCAAACTAGTGGGGGCTGGGTAGTCTATAAGCACATCCTTATACAGGTCTCTAGTCGTAGGATTATCGAGACAGGGCATTGATATTTCAGAGAAGACTAGTGTATACACTTCTCATCCTAGTAGGGGAGATGGTCTGTCCCACAGCCATTAGTACGTCGTACTGGAGATAGTATGCAGGTGCTCATTGGGTTATGAGTTACACTGGACGGACTCATAGGGAACTGCTGGTTGGTACTATACCTATCATCGGGTAGCAGTTCCCAAGTAACATAAGTACAGCATAGTCCGTTGACTCGACACTGCTACTTCGTCTCGAGTGTGTTCCTACTGTTCTTAGATTACTATCTTACCACGGCTCTAATGACTCGTGCAAACAGATAGTAGTTGGGTGCGGTCCCGAAGCACTTGGAGGCAGTGGCGGTTAGATAGATATCGTCTCTCCCGGTATTGGGGGTTAATATCGCGATGTGTTCGGAAAGCCATTACACAAAGTCCCTTGCCAGGGAAAGCGAGATTTACTGGTAGGTACTCCAATAGTTTCTCAGAGTGTTTTGGGCTTTACTCTGCCACGACTTATTACACTATTAGGGATCTTACGGCTATCGCCCCCTAGGCCAGATTTGCGAAACTCTTAGACAAACAGACCGGACTGTACGGAGATTGTCACAAATAGGTTCAGTAGGAGTTCGGATGAGTTTGCTCATCGACCTTCTTATCGACAGATACCTAGGTAGCCGTTACGTGCAGCTAGTACCGCTGACGTGCTTGTGGTTAAACCCACTACCAGCGTACTGTCGAGTCTTCAGAGTCTCACACAGATGGTTTCCCTACTTCAGGAAAAACGATGTATAGGTCGTATGGTTTAACGACAGGGTTCGAACATATACGTGTACTTATGAACGGATCATGTTCGGACGGATAATACTAGTGGGCTTTGGTTTAAGCCGGATCCTAGTATTAGATTATTAGATTAGTTTTGTCTCATTGTATTCGTGTTTTTCTGAATACGGATACGGGTATGTATATACGGTGAGGGGTATTCTTGTAATTTACTCAAGAGTGCTTCTAGAAGAAGACACCTCATTACTTGTATTACTATTTATGTTAAATGGTTAATGAGGTGGAGGTATGAGGTTTTATTTTGTGATAAATGAAGCATGGCTACTTGGTGACTCATGGATGACTATTGAGGTAACGGTGGACTTAGATATTTTGGTAGATATTTTGTGAGATATTTTGGCATGCCTCATAGTCATCATAATTAGCCATATTCATTTTATTATTATCTTAAACACTATCTCTCCTCAAGAGCTCTTTTCTTCTTCTTCAAACCCTAATTGTATCATGTGTTGAGAAACCTAGGTTTATTGGGACTAATCTATCCATAACCACTCTCTACATCCACTAGGTTATTTAGATTAGCATACTAGGTACCCTAGTTATCTCATCTTAAAGGTAAGAGCTCAAGGTAGACACTCTCGGGTGGATCTTCTTTGACGTAAGGAGGCCGAAGAGGAGGCACGATCCGTACACTCTTCAAGAAGCACAAGAAGAGGAGGAGTACGAGAAGAAGAAGGACATGATACTTGAGGTATAACTTTCTTACATAGTAGTTAAACCTCATAGATGTTTAGTTAGTTAGGATTTAGTATCGATCCTGGAGTTTAGTTGGTGTTACGAAGCATATAAAAATCGTTTTTTGCAAACTCCATCTCCCCGCGAACCCGCGGGGTGCGCGACATTGATTTACGGTGGTATCAATGCCAACTAAAGCTGAACTAACATTTTATATGATAGATAAAACTACGAAACTGAAATAACTCCGAAACATGAAACGATAAATCCAAGTTTCTGTCGAAATTTTCAGAGGCTCTAAAAAATTTTTAAACAATTGCAGAGTGCTCTTTTGGTTGATAGACAAACACAAAACAAAAATGAGACAATTCCACCAAACCATGGCTGGCCAAAACCCTTAAAACCCCGGCCTGGCCGGTTCTACTGTGTGGGAATGTGTTGAATTTTGTTTAGTGTTATTGTTACTTGGATTTAAGGTTCCAGGTGTTGTTTGTTTTTGCCAAAATTGAATATACTGTTAATTCTCTATTATGGCAATACGGAGTATTTCGAAGTCGCAGTTTTAATGTCTTTTACAAGTTTCGGTTGTTATATTTTTTCGTAAACTTATGCTAATTGCTATACGTCGGTTAGTTGGGGGTTGCATATATCTGTGACGATTAGTTTGTGTATATGGAGTATTGGATCGTTGTGGATGAATAGCCGGGGTTATGAAAAGAGAGTTTTCTTTCTTTCATTCGATGTAAATTGTAAAGTGATATAATATTATTTTATGGGGCATATCCGGGTTGAAGTTGTAGCCACCGTTGTATTATTTCATATACTGTTTTTGCTCCTAGGTAAACCCAAGGTGGGGTGCACAGACTACCGGGTTCTTGAAGTGCTGAGTGGCCTACTCATTTTACCGAGGGAGGTTGCTTCACTTCGGAAATTTGGCGGGTAGTTTGCCGCACCCGTAAGGGTCTAGGATGGGGTTTTGGCTTATTCATCACGACAGTGGAATCCGTCTTTCGTTACAGGCTTAAACGAAACGAGGAATTCTTAGTATATCCAATAAGTTCATCTGTGTTCTCGAATGCCTATTATTATGTGAGACGAATGGATATATTTTATATATGTTATATAATAGACTTTGCTTATGTTTTGCACTCGCGCTAGCCCTGCCCCCACTCTGTCGTTAGTTAAGTAACCTAACGGTGTATGACGGGACCCCGTGACGAATGCGGATGGCATAAGCGTACGTTGTATTTTCATTTCTTTCTGTAATAGTAGGTTAAATGATGGGACTGCATTGATTAATGCAAAGCAAACAAACCAAAGCTGAATTGTTGGAACGGTTTTTAAAACCACTCGGTTTTTCCAAAAAGCAAACTTTTAAATGCGGAGCCTAAACCACTCCTTTAAAAAGCTATCATGGTTCCTTCGATCATATCAAATTCATTACGTTCACAGTTTAGCCAAAACCATTCGTAGCCCTCCGTCATTTCAGATGGATATTCGGTAGTATTCAAGCTATGTATTTTGACCTTCGCCAAGGCATAGTGATTGGTAGCTGCTGAATATTCATCTGTTGTATAGATAGATGCGTTAGTTTGGGATAGTCATACTACTATTTTGGCCTTCATCAAGGGTATGTATGGATGGGTTCAAATTAATCTGGACAATGACGAGTAGAACTTGACTTGCGACTTATGATATGTTGGCCTTCGTCAAGGTCATAAGAGCATGGGGCAAAAATCCACATCGGGGTTTCTAAAAGAACTGAAACTTGCTGGTGTTGCATACCATTTGGAGTGTGATAATTTTGGTAGGATTTCTTCAAGGTTATCACACAATGATATTTGGATCCAGATCCTACTGTGAGTATCCGCTACTCCTCGGGAGATTTTTTCACTAAACGATCAATACTATAAACCAAGTAGGTGTCTAGAACGGTGTTAGCGGGGCTACGCCTCCAGGGAAAAGAGCTTATGTAATTAAG
Source organism: Agapanthus africanus (assembly GCA_030015575.1). Classification (NCBI taxonomy): domain Eukaryota; kingdom Viridiplantae; phylum Streptophyta; class Magnoliopsida; order Asparagales; family Amaryllidaceae; genus Agapanthus; species Agapanthus africanus. The sequence continues at coordinate 34,412,867 of JASDDO010000018.1, read as the reverse complement.
AAATTTCACGAAAGCGTTGGAAAACCTCTCTCGAAGTACCAACACCAGCCTGGCTAAAAGGTTAAGCAAGTATTGTAGGGTGAGATTAATCCTGACTAATTCTTCTTTTATGATTTGAGGAAAGCTTCGAGAAACAGTGGGATCCATCCTGTTTAGATAAACTAAAAACCAATCTAAACTTGTAAGAGCATCATGCTAAAGTGTTTCTTCTCTCCCTCCTAATTGCAGCGACCAAGATGACCAGTCTTAAATTACTTTTAGATAAAAACATATTGACGGGACCAAACTATAAAGATTGGCTTAGGAATGTCCAGATGGCCATCATATATGACAAACTGGGCTATCTCCTTACTGCCAAAGCCCCCGCCGTCCCAGGTCCAGATTCCAGCATCGAGGATAAAGAGATCCATAAGACCTGGAAAATTGACAGTGCGAAAGCCAAGAGCCTCGTGTTGGCCTCTATGGATAATGAACACCAAAGGCGGCACGAAAAGATGGACCTTGCTTCTATCTTCCTCCATACCAAGGACTTATATGGAGAGCAATCTCGTATCGCAAGATACGAGACCTCGAAGAAATTATTTCAAGCGATATTGGCTATCGGGTCATTTGTAGAGCACCACATCCTTAAGATGATCAGCTACATTGAGGAGCTCGCGGACCAGAGGACCACGTTAGAGAACAAGTTGTACACAGACTTGGTTCTACAGTCCCCCTTCTACCTACGCCCAGCTTATCTTGAATTTTAATATTTAATGGAAGGAAGTTACACTTCCAGAACTCTTCAACATGTTGAGGAGCGCTGAGGGCACCCTGCAGAAGTCCAGGGTGACACCCGCTTTGCTTGTTGGGGGGTTTTCCTCTTCTAGATCCAAGGCGAAAGCCAATGGGAAGAAGATGAAGGCCCCCACCAAGCCGAAAGGCGGTGTTAGTAAGGTAGAGGGAAGGGGCAAGGCAAAAGTTGGGGGGCGACGGTAGAGAAGGAAAAATGCTTCTACTGTCACAAGAAGAGCCATTGGAAGAAGGATTTTAGGGTCTGGAAAGTCCAGAACCATGGTTCGAAGCAAGTTATGGCTTCGTCTTTAAGTGTTTGTGATTGAAAACTATCTATTAATCAACTCTACTTTCTGGGTATTGGATACCGGATCAGGATCTCATATCAGTAATTCTTTGCAGGCACTGAGAAGCCGTAGAGTTTTGAAGGTGGGTGATATGACCCTCAGGGTTGCTAACGGAGCGAGCGTGGATGCTGTGTTCGTAAGGAAATATCACTTAAGATTGACAAGTGGACATATTTTGGTTTTGCGCAACTATTTTTATGTACCTAGTTTGACTTGTAATATCATTTCTGTATCTTTGTTATCTAAAGAAGGTTATGATTTTACATTTGTAAGCAATGTCGTAAACATCCACCTAAATCATGGTTTGATTGGGTCGGGTACACTAAATAACGGTATATACGTATTAAACCAACATCAAGTTTTCAACATCCAGAACACACACAAAAGAAAGTCTCCAGAATTAAATCAAGCTTTCTTATGGTATTGTAGATTAGGTCACATCAATGAAACACGATTGACCAAGTTACATAAAGAGGAATATTTGGATTCATTCGAATATCAGTCTTATGCAACATGTCAATCATGTCTCAAAAGAAAGATGACAAAAACTCCGTTCACTAGACACGGAGTAAGAGCGAGCGAGCTCTTGGGGACTCATACACAACGACGTATGTGGTCCAATGTATACACATGCAAGAAGTGGTTATTCCTATTTCATTACTTTTACGGATGATTTCTCTAGGTATGGACATGTCTTCTTGATGAAACATAAATCCGAGGCCTTTGAGAAATTCCGAGAATATAAGAATGAAGTGGAAAAACAAACCGGCAAAAGTATCAAGACACTAAGATCTGATCGAGGGGGTGAATACTTAAGTGCCGAGTTCCTGGATTACTTAAAAGAAAATGGAATTCTCTCTCAGCTTACTCCTCCATACACACCATAACACAACGGTGTATCGGAAAGACAGAACTGAACCTTATTGAATATGGTACGTTCCATGATGCATAACGCTGAGTTACCGCGATCCTTATGGGCGATGCGCTAGGATCAGCTGCATATCTTTTAAACAAGGTTCCTATCAAAACTGTGCCTACCACACCATATCAGATGTGGAGTGGGAAGAAACCCTATCTTTAGTATCTGAAGATATGGGGATGTCCAGCTATTGTCAAAAAGCAGCATGCAGACAAGCTCGAGGTACGCTCAGTACTGTATAATTTTGTAGGATACGCAAAGAACTCCAAGGGGTAAATTTTCTATTATGTAGAGGAACAAAAGGTTTTTGTTTCTCGTTATACCTATTTTTTAGAAAATCAATTTTTGGAAAAAAAACTAGTGGGAGCGCAATAGAACTGGAAGAAATTCCAGAACCACAAGTTATTACTGAAAGCATGGTAGAACCAGAGGTTTCAAAAGAACAGGACATCTCCACACCACTCCATAGGAATAGTAGGCTGTCTTATCCGCCCGAAAGATACTACGGTTTTCTCATAGACGGGGATAGAGAGGATTGCATCATTGACAATGATGAGCCAACTAGCTTCCAGCAAGCCATTTAGAGACTCGATAAAATGGCTGGATGCAATGCGGACCGAGATGGAGTCTACGTACACCAACAAAGTGTGGACTTTGGACATTGCTCTAGAATGGGTAAAACCCGTAGGCTGCAAATGGATCTTCAGAAAGAAGATTGGCGTAGATGGACAGGTTGAAACCTATAAAGCTAGACTTGTTGCAAAATGTTTTCGTTGAAGACCTGGTTGGACTATGATGAAACCTTTTCTCCAATGGCTATGCTCAAATCCATTCAGATCCTTCTTGCCATTGTTGCCTTTCACGATTATGAGATTTGGCAGACGGACGTAAAGACCGCTTTTCTAAATAGAAATTTGGAAGAGTGCATCTATATGGATTAGCCAGAAGGTTTCATTCAGAGTGGGAGCAACGGGAAAGTTTGCAAGTTACTTAAGTCCATTTATTGATTAAAGCAGGTATCACGGAGTTGGAACATCTGTTTTGATGAGACGGTCAAAGAATTTGACTTTATAAAAATCTAGATGAAACATGCATCTATAGTAAGATTGTAGTGAGAACTGTTATATTTCTCGTCTTGTACGTGGATGACATTCTCTTGATATAAAATGACATTCTTATGCTACAATCAGTCAAAGGATTCTTGTCACAAAAGTTCTCCATGAAAGACCTGGATGATGCCTCCTACATTCCGGGGATCTAGATCTATCGTGATAGATCTAAGAGGATGTTGGGACTTTCACAGTCCAGATATATCGACACCATACTGAAAAGATTCAGTATGGAAGATTCAAAGCACAGTAATCTACTGGCTTGTCACGGAATCAACTTCTCTAAAGAGATGTCTCCCAAGACTGATTTGGAAAGGGATCGCATGTCAACTATACCCTACGCTTCTGCGGTAGGCTCTATAATGTATGTAATGTTGTGTACCAAACCAGATGTTGCTTACGCACTAAGTGTGGTATTTCTCATCTTGTATATGGATGACATTCTCTTGATAGGAAATGACATTCCTATGCTTCAATCTGTCAAAGGACTCTTGTCACAAAGGTTCTCCATGACGGACCTGGGTGATGCCTCATACATTTTGGGGATCCAGATCTATCGTGATAGATCTAAATGGATGTTAGGACTTTCACAGTTAAGGTATATCGACACCATACTGAAAATATTCAGTATGGAAGATTTAAAGTGCGGTAATTTACTAGCTTGTCACGGAATCATTCTCTCCAAAGAGTTGTCTCCCAAGACTGATTTGGAAAGGGATCACATGTCTACTATACCCTATACTTCTGCGGTAGGTTCTATAATGTATGCGATGTTGTGTACCAAACCAGATGTAGCATACGCACTGAGTGTTGTAAGCAGGTATCAGTCAAACCCAGGGGATAAGCACTGGACAGCGGTAAAGAACATTCTCAAATACCTGAGAAGTACTAAGGAGATGTTCTTAGTGTACGGCAGAGAAGACCTCCAGGCCGAGGCCTTTGCCGACTCCAGCTTCCAGAATGACAAGAATAGCTCCAAGTCCATGTCGGGTTATGTATTTACCCTTAATGGAGGGGCGGTCTGTTGGAAGAGCTCCAAGAAGGACACCGTTGCTAACTCGACGATGGAAGCAGAGTATATCGCCACATGTGACACCGCAAAAGAAGCAGTTTGGATGAGGAAGTCCTTAACAGAACATCAGGTGGTTTCGTCCATTGTTGATCCAATACCTTTGTATTGTGACAACAACGGGGCTATAGCTTTAGCGAAAGAACCCACATCCCATCAGAAGTCCAGACATATCTTGAGGTGGTATCACCTGATCAGGTAGATCGTAGATCGTCAGGAGATCGTGGTACGGAGAGTTGATACGGAGAACAATACTGCAGATCCACTCACAAAGGCCATCCCTCAGACGCAGTTCGAGAGGCTATTCGAGATGATAGATCTACGATATGCTAACACATGGCCTTAGTGCAAGTGAGAGATTGTTAGTGATATATGCTCTAGAGGCCATTATTGTATAATACTAGTTTGTAAATTATATTTTGGAAGCTTAGGATATACACGGATTTTATGACAGTCTTGCTTAATATGGTAGTATGTTACTTGGTTTGTTTCTATCTTAATATGTGTATATGTTTCTTTTAGCGTATCGCTAATAAATATTGGTAGAGCCCTTAGGATCTTTGCTTGACTACCAGCGTTATGATGGCAGTCACACTAGTGGGGACTGGGTAGTTTATAAGCACATCCTTATACAGGTCCCTAGTCGTAGGATTATCGAAATAGGGTATCGATACTCCAGAGTAGACTAGTGTATATGCTTTTCATCCCAACATGGGAGATGGTCTGTCCCATAGCCATTAGTATGTAATACTGGAGATAGTATGTAGATGCTCATTGGGTTATGAGTTACACTGGACAGACTCATGGGGAACTATTGGTTCTCAGGTGACATGAATACAGCGTGGTCCATTGACTTGACACTGCTACTTCGCCTCGAGTGTGTTCCCACTGTTCTTAGATTACTACCCTACCACGACTCTGATGAGTCATGCAAACTGGTAGTAGTTGGGTGCAGTCCTGAAGCATTTGGAGGCAGTGGCGGTTAGATAGGATTCGTCTCTCCCGGTATTGGGGGTTGATGTCGCGCTGTGTTCGGAAAGCCATTACACAAAGTCCCTGGCCAGGGCAAGCGAGATTTACTGGTAGGTACTCCAATAGTTTCTCAGGGTGTTTTTGGATCTACTCCGGCATGACTTATTGCTCTTTTAGGGGTCTGACGGCTACCGCCCCCTAGGCCCGATATGCAATACTCTTAGACGAAAAGACCGGACTGTACGGAGATTGTCACAGATAGGCTCAATAGGAGTTCGGATGAGTTTGCTCATCGGCTTTCTTATCGATAGATACCTGGGTAACCATTACGTGTAGCTAGTACCGCTGACGTGCTTATGGTTAAACCTACTGTCAGCGTATTGTCGAGTCTTTAGAGTCCCACACAGAGGGTTTCCCTGCTTTGGGAAAAACGATGTATAGGTCGTATGGTTTTACGACAGGGTTCGAACATATACGTGTACTTGTGCACAGATCATATTCGGAGGGATAATACTAGAGGGCTTTGGTTTAAGCCAGATCCTAGTATTAGATTATTGGATTAATTTCGTCTCATTGTATTCGTGTTTTTCGGAATACGGATACGGGTATGTATATACGGTGAGAGATATTCTTGTAATTTACTCAAGAGTGCTTCTAGAAGAAGACACCTCATTACTTGTATTACCATTTATATTAAATGGTTAATGAGGTGGAGGTATGAGGTGTTATTTTATGATAAATGAAGCATGGCTACTTGGTGACTCATGGATGACTATTGAGGCAAGGGTGGACTTAAATATTTTGGTAGATATTTTGGCATGCTTCATAGTCATCACAATTAGCCATATTCATTTCATTATTATCTTAAACACTCTCTCTCTCCTCAATAGCTCTCTTCTTCTTCCTCAAAATCTAATTGTCTCATGTATTGAGAAATCTAAGGTTATTGCGACTAATCTATCCATAATCACTCTCTACATCATATAGGTTACTTAGATTAGCATACTAGATACCCTAGTTACCTCATCTTAGAGGTAGGAGCTCAAGGTAGACACTCTTGGGTAGATCTTCTTTGATGTGAGGAGGCCGAAGAGGAGGCGTGGTCCGTACACTCTTCAAGGAGACAAGAAGAGGAGGATGAGTACAAGAAGAAGAAGGACTTGATACTTGAGGTATAACTTTCTTACATAGTAGTTAAACCTCATAGATGTTTAGTTAGTTAGGGTTCAGTATCGATCCTGGAGTTTAGTCGGTATTGCGAAGCATATAAAAATCATTTTTTGCAAACTCCGCCTCTCCATGAACGTGCGGGGTGCGCAACATCAACTTACAAACTTTTCCTGGATGGTATTTTACATCAAGGTCATTGTCAGCCATCAGCTCCAACAGTCTACGCTGCCTCATGTTGAGCTTTTTCTGTGTGAACACATATTTTAGGCTTTTGTGATCGGTAAACACTTCTACCCTCCCAATAAGTAGTGTCTCCAAATCTTCAAAGCAAAAATCACTGCCGCTGGCTCTAAATCATGAGTTGGGTAATTCTTCTCATGAGTCTTCAATTGTCTCGACGCCTAAGCTATAACCTTCCCATGCTGCATTAGATAACATCCCAGCCTTTCCCAGATGCGTCGCTGTGAATAACTAACCCTCCGGAACTGTCAAGATAGGAGCGGCGGTCAATCTTTACTTCAACACTTCAAAAGCTGACGCACATTTCTAGGTCCATGTGAACGGTATCTCCTTTTGTGTTAGCTTGGTCAATGGTTTAGCTATTCGAGCGAAGTTCAACATAAATCTTCTATAATATCCGGCAAGCCCAAGAAAATATCGGATCTCCTCTACGTTCTTTGGAATTGGCCAATCATGAACAACTGCAATCTTTTCAAGGTCAACAGCAATTCCATCTCCGGATAGGACATGACCTAAGAACTTCACTTTTTCGAGCCAAAATTCGCACTTGCTCATCTTAGCATATAACCTTTCTTGCCTCAACGTGTGCAGTGCAATTCTCAAGTGTTCTGCATGCTCTTCTTTGCTCCTCGAATAGACCAGAATATCATCAATAAACACCACCATGAACTAGTCTAGATACGATGAAAAGATTCTGTTCATCAAGTCCATAAATATTTTTGTTGCGTTCGTAACTCCAAATGGCATCACTAAGTACTCGTAATGCCCATATCGAGTTCGGAACGTTGTCTTGCAAATATCTTCTGATTTCACCCAAACTTGATGATATCCGAATCGCAAATATAACTTCAAGAATACCCTCACGCCACTGAGTTGATCGAATAATTCGCCAATGCGAGGGATCGGGTACTTGTTCTTAATAGTTACCCGGTTTAATTCTTGATAATCGATGCACATCCTCCGCATGACATCCTTTTTCTTGACTAGAAGAACTGAAGCTCCCCATGGTGAATTGCTGCTATGAATATAACTCTTCTCTAGTAATTCGGCAATTTGTTTCTTCACTTCTTCTAGTTCCACTGGCGCCATTGGATAATAGACCTTTGAAATCGGCGCTGCTCCAGGAATAAGATCAATCGCGAACTCTACATCTCGTTTTGGCGGTAAACTCGAGATGTCCTCGAACACATCCATAAACTCTCGAACTACTGCTGGCACTTTCTCCTTGTCTACTTCCATCGACGAAAGAATGACACTTGTCGGCCTAGCCCTAAATTCGACTGGCCCGACAGATCTGCTACCTCCTGAAAATATAAACTCCAGGTATCCAGAAATCTGGAAAATCACTTTCTTTGCCCTACAATCAATGTGAGCGTGAAAAGTGCCAAGAAAGTCCATTCCCAAGACGACATCATAGCTGCCAGTATCGATCACCAAGAAATCCGCGAATAACTCTCGTCCGCAAATAACAATCGAACAATCCTTGCACTCGCTACTAGATATAATTTTCCCATTCCCAGTGTGTATATCCCAGCAACTAGACAGGGCCGACCGTGGAATCGAGTGTGCACTGATAAACTTGGACGACATAAAGCAATGGGATGCACCTGAATTAAATAATGTCAATGCGGGAAAATTATAAACGAGTAGGATACATGAAACAACTCGTCTGAAGCCTTGGTCTCCTCGGCCGTCAAAGTGAAGGCCCGTGCTTGATTAGGCCCATGAGTAACCTGCTTTTGTATTGCTCTCGGAGCATCGCCCTTCAACTGAACTCTTGATGGACATGTATGCATTCGATGATCAGTAGCTCCACAAATCAGACACTGCCCAAGCCTCATCCGGCACTCCCTCCAGAAATGACCCGATTGTTGGCAGTAGTTACAAAATACACTCCTTCTCTGATCGGATACAATGAGCTTCTTTATAGGTACACTACCTCGCCTGTTCACCGGGATGCCTCTACGTACAGGAGCTCGGTTTGGCGTAAACGCCGGCTTCCGCACTACGCCGCCTTGCTGTTGAATACTCTTCGCTTTCATCGATAAACTCTGCTGCTCCCTGGCTACCATGAGAACTTGGGAAAAGGTGGTCAATCCCAGAGATATAATATGTCTCTGAATCTCCACATCCAAACTACATATAAACCTTTGTGCCCTTTCTGTATCGTTGGCAACCAAAGGCCCCGCAAATCGACTGAGCCGAGTCCACCCAGCCGCATGCGTATCAACGGATCCGCTATTCAGCTTCAGGCTAATAAACTTTTTTTCCATTTCTTCTCGAGTAGATTGCGGAATGAACTTCTCTAAGAAACTTCACGAAAACGCTACCCAACCGATCAGCTTGGGCTGACGGGTCTTCTCTATGAGCCACCACTTGCGAGCGTAATCTACCAACTGGATGCATACTACATCCACCCTTTTCTCATCTGGAATCTACGCGGCGACGAGCAGATTCTCCGTATCAACTAGCCACTACTCCGCTAGCAATGACTCCTCCAATCATGTAAATATAGACAGACCAAGCCTTCTGAAGTCCACCACGGTGCCCCCACACTGTGCTGGCCCGAGTGCTAAGCGACTACGGACTACTGGACAGTTCGCAGACCCTCCTGGAAAGCCTCGGCCTGCCGCAGATTCAGCTTGGTTTGTCGCTTCTGGTTTTCTAGCATACCACGTATAACTCCAAGCAGTGCGACGTCATCAACACGCCTCTGGTACGATCGCAAATCTTTATCCGCCATGATTCTTAAGCCAAGACACTGAAGAGGATTAGCAACGGTAAATAGGATTCAATAAACAAGATAGCTGTAGATTCAAGGTTGGCAAGATAGTAATGTGGCAGGACATGTTCCTAATTTCGGGTTTTCTGGTTAATATATTGGGTTCAATACCCAACTACGAAAGAACCAAACCCAACTAATCCTAAATCCAATGGCTCTGATACCAAACAAGCCCTGTCATGCCCCACTTCCCAGAATACGCAGACTATGGCACGTGACAGAGCCAACCATGATACCTGTGGTTAGGAATCATCCCTCCAAAGTCATATTACTGATGTCTATAGGATATCAAGAACAGTAAAATATAAAATCTAGTACATGTCTATTTGCCACAGTAAATAGAGTCAAGAAAATGCATAAGCGAAAACGAATTAATCTCCAATAGACAACATCTGAAACATGTCCCAATATGGGCTCACATCAAAGAAATAAAACTACGAAACTAAACTAAACTAAACATCTCCAAATACACGATCAATTCCTCATTGCTCGGCTTGATTGCTAAGATATTCTCGATCTGTCTGCGATAAAGATAGAGGAAGTAGGCCATGCAAAACCTGAAGGGTTACCTAGCATGGCAGCAAGGTTTCGGGAGGCATCGTCTATGCCAAAATCAAAAAATTTCCGTTCTAGCTAACCCTAACCATAAATCGTTAACTAGAAATCGTACGGAAAGTAATGCAAACAACTTTGCGTAAGAAGAGAGCAAGGAATACAACCTTTGTAGACCAGTCCTTCACTTCAATAGCTCCGTGTAGTAGTCCCCTTCGCTGCAATCATGAACTCCGGACTCTAGAGAGGCTCCCTTGAAGAAACGAACATGATTGCTTCGAAGACTTCGAGGCCGAAGATGATCTACGTCGAGAAGACACTAACCCAAGCTATCTCTTCACTAATCATGGAATTAGTGAAGCAAACACCCTATACTAAATGGCAAGTACTAGAGGATGATGAAGTAGTAATTTTTCTCACTTTAGAAATTATTTTCTCATAAGAAATCATCGCTTTCCATTGAAGCTAGAAACCTTGAGAAGAAGAAGATGATGAAACAAGTCATGAACTCAAGAATGAACTCATGATGTTACAAATACAACCATGGTCACAAAATATCATGCCTAACCATTGTAGAGAACAAACCATACACTAAGGTTAAGGGTTGGGTTAAATAAATATCCTAAGCTAGACAAATAAGTTGACTTGGTTAATAGTTATCTTGTTTGCACAAAATATCTACCATGACATAAACCAAATGTTTGAATTAGCTTAAAACAAATAAAACCCTAGCTTAACCCTAGCATGGTATAAGTCCCATACATACATGTTGCATGTGTAACCTAGCATGACACACTAATATATATCACATATATAATAAGTGTGCAAAAAGAAAACAATACATTTAATATATATCACATATATATCAGTGTATCATCAAGTGAGAAAAATGAATACTTAAGTGAGCTAATATTAGTTAATATAATGTAATATATCAAATATATAATTATACATTAAATTATTAAATCAACACTTGATTTAATAATCCGGTCATATCATATATAACCGACTAATATCAAATGTATCCTTTCATCGAATCAACACTTGATCCGATAACTCGGCTATATCACATATAACCAATCGATACATATATCGCGAGAACAGAATGCGGTATCACATACGCACATCAATCTCGGTCCCGCACATATCACATATGTGCTCCTACTCCATTTCACTTGAGCCAGGAAACCTCTGTGTAGGACTCTAAAGACTCGTCAATACGCCGGCAGTAGGTGATGATCATATCAAACACCCACAAGCCGTAAGCGGTCTGCTAAACGTAACAGCCACCCAGGTATTGAGCGATCAGAAGATCAACAAGCAAGCCTGCTCGTACTCCTGCGAATCCAATCAGTAACACTACCGTACAGTCCGGTCTCTTCATCTGATATGTTGCATATCACAGCCTGGGGGTAGTATAACGTCAGACCCCAATAGCCTGATAAGTCATGTAGATGCAAGGTCTATAACAGTTCGAGAAACTACTGATAACACTTATCAGTAGATCTCAGCAACCCTGGCCAGGGATTTCCTGTTATGGCCAATCGAGCATAGCGCAACATCAACTCCCTATACCAGGAGAGACGAAACCCCTCCTATCGGTCATTTCTTCCATGTGACTCGGGACTGTACCTAAAAGCCACCGTTTTGCACGTTCTATTGAACTTGGTAAGGTAGAAATCAAAGCACAGTGGGAATCACACAAGACTCTATGACGATCTCGGGTCTACAAACTAACCTGTACCAGTGTCACTAGAGAACTGCTATCCGACGATAGTTATAGTACCATCTAAGAGTTCTCAGCGAATCCATTCAGTGTACCCAGTCTCCACTGAGCATCCGTACACCATCTTTGATGTCAAACACCGATAGATATAGGATCATCCATCGCCCATCATATGGGTCAAGATGCGTATACGTTAGTCTACTCTGGACTATCGATGCCCTGTCTCGATACTCCCTCGACTAGGAATAGTTATAGGATGTACTCGTTGAATACACTGGCCCCACTAGTATGATCTGCATCATAGTCCTAGTATTCAAGTACATATCCTAAGGGCTTTATCAACATGTGAGAGCAAGACAGAAAACAAATACAAGTACACATGTTAAGATAAAGAGCAACCAGATAGCATACTATCATGTCGAGCAAGAAATTCATCCCTATATATGTCCAAGCATCCACTACAATATACATCACATGTACAGTAATGGCCTCTAGGGCATACATATAACTAACAATCTCCCACTTGCACTAAGGCCATGTGTTGTAGTATCCAATACCCAACAAAATAGCAGTGGTTATAGTATCTCATACTCAACCATCCCAAAATCTCTCAAATAATATTTGGGGAAGCTGGCCTTAGTGAGTGGATCCGCCGTGTTAACCTCCATGTCTACTCTCCTAATCTCGATCCCCTGGAGATCAACCATCTCCTTGATCAGGTGATACTTGCCTCAGAATATGTCTGGATCTCTGATGGGACGGGTGTTCCTAGGCCTAAGCCATAACTCCATTGTCATACAATGGTAGGAACGAAGTTCATCTCATGAACTAGTGTACATCCAGACTATTTCTTTGGTAGCATCCTTGGTAGTGATGTATCCAGCCTTTATCGTCTAGTTTGCCATGGTATATAGCTTGGAACTCTTCCAACATACCGTCCCTCCACTGAGGGTAAAGATAATGCCTGTGACTGACATTCAGTCGACCTTATCACCCTAGAAGATATCCAGTGATTCTCCCCAGGATCGATTGATACAATCCCACTACACCTAATGAGAATCCTAACATCCACTTAGATCCATCACATAGATCCAAAAACCCAGGATTTAGGAGGTATCACTTTGATCCTATATAGAGAATCCTTGTGATAAGAGGAGATTGACCGAGCGTAGCATAGGAATCTCATTTCCTATCAAGAGTATGACATCCACGTACAATACGAGGATCTCCACCTTACTCCCTACTACCTTTTTGTATATACAAGGTTCATCTACCATTTTGATGAAGTGAAACTCTTTGACTACCACATCAAAACAGACATTCCAACTCCACGATACCTGCGTTAACCCTTAAAGAAACTTGCACATGTTTCCGCTGCTCCCATTGTCTACGAAGCCCTATGGCTGTGTACTTATAGACGCTCTCTTCTAAATAATTATTTAGAAAAGCAGTCATGACATCCAACCGCCAGATATCGTAGTCATGGTATGTAGCAATTACAAGTAGGATCTGGATGGACTTAAGCATAGCTTTGAAAGTCTCAACTTTTCCATGTATACCAAGTAATCTTCTCAAGATATACTTGCTTCTGATGGGGATTTAACCCTTCAGATAAAGAAACCAAAGTCCATACTTTATTGGTGTATATGGATTCCATTTCAGATCGCTTAGCACCCAGCCATTCTTACAGAGTCCCTACTCTTGATGGCCTGCTCGAAACTAGTTGGGTCATCTTCTCATGATGCAATCCTCGCTCCCACTGTCATAGAGAAACCGAAGTATCTCCCAGATGGATGAGGAACCCTACTAGATCGGCGGAGAGGCTGAGGTTCGTTGGAAAATATTGAATTCTCCGGTTCTACTAAATCATCAGCTGTAGTTATATAGCTGGAACTCCTTCCAGTTCTACCTCATGACCACTAATTTCTTCACAAGAAATTCCCTTTCCAAAAGGTGGCATGCTGAGAAAACAAAACACCTTTTGCTCCTCAGTTTGGTAGAAGATATTCCCATGCGAATGCATGGGATATCCAACAAACTTTCACAGAACTGACCTTGCCTCGAGCTTTTCCGAATTTTGCTTTTGACATATGCCGGACAACCCCAAATCTAACTTCCTTAAGAGATGGGCTCTTCTCATACCATATCACATATGGAGTGGTAGGCACCTGATTTGATTGGAACCCTATTCAATAGGTATGCAGCTTCTTAAGTGCATAACCCCTAAAAAGAAACAGGCAATTCAGTAGTACTCATCATAGAGCACACCATATCACATAGGGTGTGATTGCTCCGCCCCGATATACCAACGTGCTGTGGTGTATTCGGAGGAGTAATGCTGAGAGAGAATCTCATTCTCCTTTTAGAATAGTCCAGGAATTCCGTGCTCAAGTATTCTCCTCTCTGATCACATCAAAGGACATAATATTTATACCCGTTTTGGTTCTATACTTCTTACTTATATTCATTAAATTTCTCAAATGTTTCAGACTTGTGTTTCAACAGGAACATATGTCCAAATCTTGAGAGATCATCAGCGAATGAAATGAAGTATAAAGAACCAGTCCTGACATGTGTAGACAGGGGACCTACATACATCATCATGAATCAATCCCAAGAGCTCACTAACTCTTTCTCTGTTTCCAATAAACGGAGCTATGGTCATCTTAACTTTGTAACATGACTGGCAAGTTTCACAAGATGTAAGTTCAAACTGATTTAAATATGCATCTAAATGTAACTTCGCTAGTCGGGTCGCATTGATATGACCTAGTCTACAATGCCTCAAGAAGGATTCGTTCATTTCTGAACTCTTCCTCTTGTATGTGTTTTGTACATTAAGAACTGTGGTTTGATTTAGAACGTATATGCTTTTAGATAACGTGCCTGAACCGATCAACTCTTGATATAGGAAAATGTTCAAAACTTTATCCAACAATACAAAATTATATCTTTCTTTACTAAATAAAGAAACTGATATGATATTGTATATCAGGTTCGGTATCTAATAACATTCATTCAGAATCAATGTATTCGGTAATACAGGGTGATAACTGCCAACAACTTGGCTACAACACTTGCACCGTTTCTAACTCTTGAAACTTATCACCCATTCTCAGTTCTCTATCTATCTGTAGCCCATGTAACATATTACATATGTGGGATCCTGATCCGGTATCTCATACCCAGGACATAAAGGATACTGAGAAACAGTTCTCGGTAATGAACACACCCGAAGATGATGCATCAGCATGCACTTTCTTCGTTTGGGCGGCACGGGAATCCTGGTAATCCCCTTATTTCCTGCTCGGTCTTATAACAATTATATGTTGGAGCGGGACCAATGTTCCCCAGCTCAGTATAACAAAAGGTTTCGGTCAATACATCCATATTATTATCTTGATTAAGGCGTGACATGGTCGCTACCTAGAGAGAGAGAGAAGAAAACACTCTGCGTATACTCTTGTAAGATTAGATTGGTTATTAATATATCTAATCAGGATGGCTCCCACTGTTTTAGTCAAATCTTCCTTCAAACCCTAAAAGGTAAGACTAGCCGGGATTAATTACACCCTACAAGTTCGCCAATCTTTCAGCCAGACCAGTGTCGGTACTTTGAGAGAGGTTCCCCGTACTTTCGCACGGACCTAATTAAGATAAACCTCATTTTCCCAAAGGCATAACCCCGTTAACACATTTCTAAACACCTACTTGATCGGCTAATTGTGATGTGTAAAACTCTCCCAGGAGTAACTCTTACTCGTAGTGGGTATCGGGATCCAACTATCTCATAGGAGGTATGCAATCTCATTGCAAATTTCAACACTTGAAATTTCCGATAATGTTTTGCCCCAAGCGTCCTATGACCTTGACAGAGGTCAACAAACCATAGGCTGCTAGTCAAGTTCAACCCGTCATTTCCTGATTGAAGTAAACCTATCCGCACGACCCTTGACAGAGGTCAACAAGGTCGCACGACTACCCTAAATCAATCACATTATATGCTTCTACAGATAAGCACTAATCAGCTACCGCACACTACGCCTTGACAGAGGTCAACAAACGCAGCACGAATACTAACTATTACTTATCTGAAAAGACGGAGGGCTACGACAGGTTTTTAAGAAAACCTTTTGCGTAATGAACTTGATATCGTCGTAGAATCGAGTGATTTTAAATGAAGTTTTTTTTAGGCTTTTGCTAGTTTCGCTAAAGAGGTCACTCCCGGTGAAGGGATCTCGGCTCTTTCCTTATCGAATAAGGTGCAGGATATTTCACAAATATCACTATGCAAAGCAAAAACTATAGAATCAATCAAAAGACAAACCGAGGGTTGTAGTATCTGCCAGTTTTTGCTAAAGAGGTCACTCCCGGTGAAGGGATCTTTGCTCTGTCCTTATCGAATAAGGTGCTGGATGTTCTACAAGGAACACCGCTATGCAAAGCAACAACTAGAGCTACCTGTTTTTGAAAATTCGATTCTACAATATCTTTAGGTTTCTTTTATTTCATTAATCTCATTAATGAAGTCCCATTTATTATGCTTCCCAAGTATCAGATATGAAACGAAAGCAGCAATATTAATTATATCTCATATATATAATATGGGCATTTGTCTCAGAATATAATTAATGATCACATCACAGAATATCGCAGTAGAATAAAACATATGAAATATTGGATATACTAGAATTTCCGTGTTTTAAATTAAGCCTGTATAACACACGGATTCCATGGTCATGATGAATAGCCAATCCCACACCCCTAGACCCCTACGAGAGCAGCAAGCAACCCTACCAATTCTAGAGTTAGGAAACCCAGTCTCGACTCCTTGAGATGGTCTCCCACTGTACCCTAGAACCCGTTTACTTGTGCTCCTCGCCTTGGGTCTATCCTAATGCGGAAAAGTAAATAATATACAATGGTGACATCATCCTCAACCCGGAAGTGCCCCAATAAAAGAATATTATATACAATGAATATTACATGAATGAAAATAAAAACTCTCATCTCACATAAAACCCCCGGCTATTCTATCACGACGATCCAATATAACATATCATAGTAACATATAACATCACATGTCATCAACGTAAGTAAATATGCGTATCCCAATTGTCGTTGATATATAGCACCGAAACCGGCGATACACTACATATTACACTTACGGTCGCAGAAAAGAAAGGGAAAAACTACAACAGTTGGAATTCACAACCACCTTAGACATCATAAACCCAACGTATCACATACTTTGAATTTCATGCCTAACCAAATGAATTCCTTAGACATCACATGCCTAACAATTATAAACCCCACATTTTAGTCTTGATATTCAAAACACCTTTTAATATCTAGTCGGGCAATTCAATAAGATTCCCGACAACCTGCCACGTCCCGAAAGTACGGAATATGACCGGCACTTAAACTACGAACGTCTCAAGGCGTACGTATTCTAAGTAAGCCGAAAACCCAGAAATCCAAACCAAGAAAAGTAATAGAGTGTAGGAAAACCATTTTAAATCAAACAGTTTGCAACATATGCCGAAGTATGCATTAAAAATCCCAAGTCTTTTCTAAAAATTTCGGCAGAGTTTCCTTTATAAAAACTGACCCCAAACGGGTACAAAACCTGATAAAGCATATATAATGGAAAAAATACATCCCCAAGCAGGAGCTAGCTCTTCGTCAATCGACGGTCACAATCACGCAAGCAATATAATATATAACGCCGAAAGGTGAGGATCACAACAGAAAGGAAACTCAAAACAGCATGAAATCCGTATAAATACAAAGCGCGACTCTAAGGTCGATAGAATAAACAACACTGGTCTCTATCTCTGAAATAACATATGTTTGGTTGATGGAACTTCTAAATACAACAGAATAATAATATACAAGATATAATGATGGGTACGATATAAATAAACCCACCTACTAGCAAGTCACCCGGAGATGGAAATAGTGCCAGCAAAGCCGTAAAGAAACCTGTACGGCAAAACCTGCAAGAACTGTGGCACAACGGGGGTGAGTTGCCAACTCGTGAGTAGAAAAACATCTACGCACAGAAATCGCATAAATAACGCAATCCTAGGTCAATGATCATAATATATCCTCAAATATATGTATAACATGCAGCCTATAACAATGGCTAGGGTAATATCTAACCCGAGTGTAATCTCATATGCCCGTGTCAGTGCCTCAGGTATCAATATATCATATGAATGAGGTATGAATGCATGAAAACAGAATACATGTAAATGAAGAAACTATTTTCATAATTTAGTGAGATTTCCTTTGTATTTTTAAAATGAGGTATCATAAATGAAATCAGCATCAACAGTGTCTAACATCGACACAAAACATAAATCTCAATGTCTCGAAATCTCAGGCTCCGGCTATCCGGACTGGCCTGTATCATCAAATCTCAGTACCTCAATATCTCGAAATCTCAATGTCTCAATCTCAATATCTAGGGCACCGTCGGTCCAGACCGTCCCCTACCATCCATCTCAAGACCACGACGGCATCCTCCGGATATCCGACGCGTCGGGTAATATCACCGGTCGGTAGTGCTCCCCTGCCAGGCTCAACGTCAACAACACGGCCTTCTCGCCCCGGGGTACCGTACCGGGCCCACCATGTACCCGAAACGGTTCATCCAACTCCTCGAATCGGGTCTCAAAATCTATCAGCAAACTCATGGTGGACAAGTCATACATCATGGGAAAAACCGCGCTTTTCATTTAAAAAGAGAAAGAAGCAGTTTGTATATGTTTTGCGGTTTTCCCCAAATCCAGAAAATCTCATGGAAATCCGAATCCAAAACCTCAATAGCACGTAAAAAGTGAATATATGCATGAGAATCCATGAATGCGGCATAACAATGAATAACAGTATGCATGAAGTAGCAGGCAATAACTACAATGTCTAAACTAACATATAAGGCAAGTACACTAATATCATGTCTAAACTATTAGCTAACAGGCTATGTCAAGCAATAATATTTTCTAAGGTGTACGTGACATGGCAATTACCGATGAAGATGTGTGTGAGCAGGCAAGTAAGTGTACGTGGTACATACGCATCATCGGTAATGGTGCTGGTGTCCTAACCACAAGATATCAACAGTAGAGTATGAAGCATAATATAAGCATGCAATGCGGAGCGAACCACAATAATGAGCGGGAGCTGAACACTAGACGCAACGATAACTAATCTGCATTAACCTAATATAAGTCCTTCAATGGTGCCTTTTGAAAATAACACGAATCGTGGGGTTTTGAAAACAGGGCTACGGTGTTTTTATGAAAAGATACGTCTTTTGAAATATCCGTAGATCCCTTGACCTGTCTTTTAAAATACCCACGATCCGCTAGTTTTGAAATAGGTAGGAGTCTAATCTAACAACTAAACTAAACTAAAGGGCTAGGCTAACCAGCTGGACTACAGGTAAGGAAACCGCCTAACATCTGAGTCGATACATATACATACCTGTATATATATTAGTCGGTGATCCCGCCTTAATAATATCATATCCGATACCATATCTAAAATCAGACATCCCAAGTCAAGAGTGCGGATCAATCATCAAAATCTAGCTCGTACGTAAATCCGTCGTACGGCATCCCCAAATCTGGGTACGGGTCAATATCATATTCATCACACTATTCATCCGGTATCCTCTTTATCAAAGATCATAGTCTAAGGTACTGACCTAGGTCTAGTACAATACTGATGTCATCAGCACATATCATCATCAAGGGGTATACATCGCCCAATACAACCTAGGATCAATATCCTAGCATATCATATCTCATCACGATCATATGTCGACCACTTTATTTATAACACTATTCACCAGTATCGTCGCCCCAAGATCCGCTATAACACCCGGATGTACCTCAAGTACGAATCCTGCCATATCACCGATATCACAATCTCAACACAAATCTCATCGACTCATCTCAATCCCAAGTATCATTCTCAAATCCGTATGTGAACACATAGTCCCATACTTATGTGAACACAAAACTATATATTCCCGCATGAGCACAAAAGAAAGAAGAAAGTATGCAAGTATGGGTGGGTGTGTGCAAGTGTGGTGCGACCGCTACTCTAGGGTTTCGCGACACTCAATCATCCAAGAACGCAAATATCCATATTTATCATCAGTAACTCAAACAATATATAAACAATATATATGTGTGTGTATACGTGTTCGTATACATCACCACGAACTGCGGGGGTGCTATACGCCATCCACCTGACTTGTCCCCGTAGATATAAGTCTACTCACCTGTATCCTGCGTGTCGGTGTCGATAACGCCATGCTCCGTCGCCTCGGAATCCACGTGAAGGTACCTACAATGATCAACCATAGCAATGCGTATGAAAATCAAGGCAAAAAACCGATACAGCGCACAGCGTGCTCATAGGTTGGAACCTATGGCCCAAACATCCAAATCCAACAAACAACCCCTGTTGTCGATGTACGAACACCCGACAACCAAATACAAATCTAAATATCAAGAAAGTGCATTTAAAAATACGGAAAACATCGCCTAATACACACCAAAATGCTCCCAGATTTTCCCCAGATGACAATTAGCCAAAACTGCATATAGGAGGGGTCTAATTTAGTGCAAAATGAGCCCTGGAACAAAAATGGAACGATTCTCTTCTACTCTGGCCGCAAATTGCGGCCAGAATGATTAAATCTGCGGCCGTAGGTTTGAGTTAGGGGCTCGGGTCTTGGTGGTAACTTCCTAGGTGCCTGCACGACTCACTGTCAGCTCAATTTTATTTTTGGTGCCCCCGGGTTGCTCCAGATTCCAGAACACCTTCACAGATCACACAAACCGACATGAAAAGTTCCGTAATTCCGTATTTTTGGGTTTCAGGTTGTGCTAGGCCAGTGTTTTGGTCAATATAGGGTCTAAGGTCACCATTTAAGTCCAATTGCAAAGCAACATCTCAACTTTACCCTAACCCTCTCTAAGTTGGTCCAAAATACACCAAATTACACGATATCGATATGAAACTTGAATTGAAGCTTAAGCACAAGCAATAACACTCTAATTGTGAAGAAATTACCTCATAAGACCCTCATGAATTCTCAGCAGTGCCAAAATGAAGACTTTCTTGGTCCAATGTGTAGCTAGTGAGCTTGGGAACAATTTTTGTGAAGTGGGGATAGGGTTTTGAGGTGTTTTTGGATGTGTTTTGAGGAGTTGAAGAGGGGAAGGAGGTGAAGAGCAGGAGCAGCAGCAGCAATGAAGGAAGAGGGAGAGAAATGAGTGAAGGAAGGAAGGGAAATGGCCAAGTCAACACCCTCACCTACTCTTTCTCACCCATACCTCAATATAATATCCTTTTTCCCTTTCTTTTCTTTTCTTTTCCAATTTCATTAACCCAAATCCTTCTCACACCAATAGTAAACCCAAAGTAACATGGTAGAAATGTATAAGTGTAAAACAAAAATGATATGTGCATGTTTTGCACAAAAATGCTAAAAAACCGATTAGCGATTTTTAATCGCGATTAGCACTAAATTAGTATATAATTAATTATAAAAACTTTAAAATGGCATAATTCCATAAAATACCGTATTTGAGAATTTTCCATAATTTTTTCCCATTTATTTGTATTTAATTATACCGAAATATTACAATATTCATTAAAATAATATTAAATTATAAAAATTCCCAAAAATAATATTTTATTTTTTTGAAATGTTACAATCTTCCCCCCTTAAAGAAATTCGGTCCCCGAATTTAAATTTAAACCCCCAAATTCTAAAACATTTCAATAGAATGTCCAAGTCGTCGGGGCTCCA
The DNA here is from genome assembly GCA_030015575.1 of Agapanthus africanus. NCBI lineage: Eukaryota > Viridiplantae > Streptophyta > Magnoliopsida > Asparagales > Amaryllidaceae > Agapanthus > Agapanthus africanus. Next base: position 34,391,372 of record JASDDO010000018.1, on the reverse strand, counting down.
AAATCATCAATACATAAAACGCATCATAGCGCAATGCATGCGCATGAGAAATGAGTAGATAACTGAAAATCGAAACTCCATCAAGCATCCCGCAATCATCAGAGTCATGGTAAAGACACGAATGCCAAATCCAAAGCAAAACCAATATGATATAAATCAGAACTATACATGTAGATATCAAATCTATACATGTAAGTTTCTAAAGGAAATGCATGCCAAATCTTTTAAAGTCGTTGTGCAATACGCATACACTGCACAGTGGCGGACGTCTCTTATAAGAAAATAACCATACACGTGTATACCTTTTGTTTAATATGCACGTTCCGCCGTTTTGAAAACAATTTGGATGGGTTTTCTTGTTTTAAAAGTTTCGCGTCATATCAGACACGTAGGTAAATACTGAGACTATAGCTCGCTTTTTGGAATTCCCTTCAATAGCTATCAATGCATGCAAAATACATTCAGGTACTGTCCTCCGACTAGTCCTGCTTAGTACGAAAACACATCGCAATTATCATAAAAAAAACGTACTGCTCTATAAGAAATCAATCCCAAAATACACGTATGAATACTACGTGCGTCTGGTGCGCACGACAATCAAAATCCATATACGTGCCATACAAGTGCACAGAAACAAGATCTAAGTGGATCGGGTGTGCACAAAGCATCTGTCGTAGGCAACGTGTATGCCTGACAGCAAAAATCAGGTGCATCTGACATGCACGAAAAAATCTCGATTTAGTGCATCTGGTGTGCACCAAAATCGCATCTCAAGACATGCGCTCAACATGCGCGAAAACCCAAAACCAGGGGCATCCATCATGCACGAAATCATGAAATCCAATATCAAGCGCCGAACATGCGCAAAATCAAATCAGGTGCACAAGGTGCACAAAACAAATATCGAGTATCACAATCGAAATCGAAGTCCAGTGCATCTAAGTGCACAAAAGGCGTATCACTGCACTGCAAGCATATATAAACTATACAGAGTGCAGGAACCAAATCGTGTGCATGCATACGCATAAAATCAACTCAAACGTCTAAAACCGTAAAATCACAAACATGTGAAACCAAAGCACGAAAATGATATCAAGTGCAACGACTGTGCGAAAATCGTAAATCCTCAATCATCAAAACCAAATCATGCGAATAAATCACCCAAAACATCGAAATCTAGTATGGCGGAATAGTCCCGCTCAAGCACATACTCAAGAATCTCTGGCCAACTGTCGTGGTCACTCATAGCATGTCTCGTCAATGATCAAGAACTCTGGTCTGCTGGCGTGCGTAACATGACCACTCCTGGTTCCTTGTCTTCTCGTAATTCATTCCAGAAAGGTCCTGTCGAGACTCTCCTAAATCACGTCTCTGCCGAACTGTCCGGAAGTTATCGTCCTTTACTATATCTGTTTCTTGTTCCGGAACGGCTGCATACTCATCGCGACTCCTTCTGGAAGGTATATCCATGCACAATGCCTCGACATGCGTATCGCATCTCTGATGTCGGCGGAGTGGAACGTCGTCTCATCAAGATCTCGTACGAACCCCTTACTCCACTTTCTCTAATGTCGACTGCTTCGGACTCGTCTCATCGTGGCTGCATGGACTGAGCTCCAACGACTATCCTCGTATCTGGAGTCTCCCAAGAAATGCATCTCACCACCTAGCATCTGAATTAAGTCAAGCCATCCGATCGAGTCGTCAAAACCTCATAATCCCCCAAGAGCTCAACATCTTGGGCATAGTTTAATAGTATCGAGTACATACCACAGCATCGGTGGTCCAGCCGTAGAAGGGCAAACCCGAGCCTCACTAATGGCACCGCAGAACTGCCGCAAACCCTAAGGTTCAAAGGCTTTCACACGGTCACTAAGTCGAGTTAGGGTTTCATTCTTCTAGAGGGACCATAGAATTGCTTGCATGTCTTTCCGAATATTTTAAACTTGGAATAATAGGTTTCTGACATTCGATCGTCTCTGTCGACTCTCAACGTCTCCGCATGAAGTCGTCTCTAGCTGGAATCAATCTATCTGATGACCTCGCATCGGGGTAGCGAACGATCCACATGTCCTAGTCTCTCATCCTCGGGTGACTAGCGACCTCTATCATCTCTTAGTACAACTTTTACTGCAATAGCTCCAACATCTGGGGTGATATCTCATCGTTCGCAGCAATAACTGGCTCGCTCGTCTGCACGCTGAACAGTGCCTCGACCATCATGAATAAGCAATACACCAACCGTCATCAAAATCTGGCTGGCCTCTGTCAGTGGCCCAATCCTCTGGTACTGATCGGCACGTCCGAGAAATCTCATAAAGGCGATCCGCCAAACGCTCGTGGCGCGAAAACACAGTAAAAAGACACATCTCCGCAATCGTGTGTCGCCGGAATTACGCCATGGTCAGTCCTCGTTCATGACGAGCTCGTGCTGACCGCAACTCTAGCCGTAGCTCTCCCTGCCCGTAATCGTGGCAGCAAAACCATAACTGGTACTGATGAGGCTAGATCGGAATGAATATAATACTGAGCAAAGAAATGTACATCCTAAGGCTTCTTAAGTGGAGTAGCGTATCGTAAATATGTCGCGGAACATACCTACGGTACGTCACTCTACTTTAGTCACCTATTCCATCAACCAAGGGTCATCCTACGCTCCGAAGGTAAGACCTAACGCTCTGATACCAATTTTGTCACGTCCCGAAAGTACGGAATATGACCGGCACTTAAACTACGAACGTCTCAAGGCGTACGTATTCTAAGTAAGCCGAAAACCCAGAAATCCAAACCAAGAAAAGTAATAGAGTGTAGGAAAACCATTTTAAATCAAACAGTTTGCAACATATGCCGAAGTATGCATTAAAAATCCCAAGTCTTTTCTAAAAATTTCGGCAGAGTTTCCTTTATAAAAACTGACCCCAAACGGGTACAAAACCTGATAAAGCATATATAATGGAAAAAAGGCATCCCCAAGCGGGAGCTAGCTCTTCGTCAATCGACGGTCACAACCACGCAAGCAATATAATATACAACGCCGAAAGGCGAGGATCACAACAGAAAGGAAACTCAAAACAGCATGAAATCCGTATAAATACAAAGCGCGACTCTAAGGTCGATAGAATAAACAACATTGGTCTCTATCTCTGAAAATAACACATGTTTGGTTGATGGAACTTCTAGATACAACAGAATAATAATATACAAGATATAATGATGGGTACGATATAAATAAACCCACCTACTAGCAAATCACCCGGAGATGGAAATAGTGCCAGCAAAGCCGTAAAGAAACCTGTACGGCGAAACCTGCAAGAACTGTGGCACAACGGGGGTGAGTTGCCAACTCGTGAGTAGAAAAACATCTACGCACAGAAATCGCATAAATAACGCAATCCTAGGTCAATGATCATAATATATCCTCAAATATATGTATAACATGCAGCCTATAACAATGGTTAGGGTAATATCTAACCCGAGTGTAATCTCATGTGCCCGTGTCAGTGCCTCAGGTATCAATATATCATATGAATGAGGTATGAATGCATGAAAACAGAATACATGTAAATGAAGAAACTGTTTTCATAATTTAGTGAGATTTCCTTTGTATTTTTAAAAAAAGGTATCATAAATGAAATCAGCATCAACAGTGTCTAACATCGACACAAAACATAAATCTCAATGTCTCGAAATCTCAGGCTCCGGCGATCCGGACTGGCCTGTATCATCAAATCTCAGTACCTTAATATCTCGAAATCTCAATGTCTCAATCTCAATATCTAGGGCGCCGTCAGTCCAGACCGGCCCCTACCATCCATCTCAAGACCACGACGGCATCCTCCGGATATCCGACGCGTCGGGTAATATCACCGGTCGGTAGTGCTCCCCTGCCAGGCTCAACGTCAACAACACGGCCTTCTCGCCCCGGGGTACCGTACCGGGCCCACCATGTACCCGAAACGGTTCATCCAACTCCTCGAATCGGGTCTCGAAATCCATCAGCAAACTCATGGTGGACGACTCATACATCATGGGAAAAACCGCGCTTTTCATTTAAAAAGAGAAAGAAGCAGTTTGTATATGTTTTGCGGTTTTCCCCAAATCCAGAAAATCTCATGGAAATCCGAATCCAAAACCTCAATAGCACGTAAAAAGTGAATATATGCATGAGAATCCATGAATGCGGCATAATAATGAATAACAGTATGCATGAAGTAGCAGGCAATAACTACAATGTCTAAACTAACATATAAGGCAAGTACACTAATATCATGTCTAAACTATTAGCTAACAGGCTATGTCAAGCAATAATATTTTCTAAGGTGTACGTGACATGGCACTTACCGATGAAGATGTGTGTGAGCCGGCAAGTAAGTGTATGTGGTACATACGCATCATCGGTAATGGTGCTGGTGTCCTAACCACAAGATATCAACAGTAGAGTATGAAGCATAATATAAGCATGCGATGCGGAGCGAACCACAATAATGAGCGGGAGCTGAACACTAGACGCAACGATAACTAATCTGCATTAACCTAATATAAGTCCTACAATGGTGCCTTTTGAAAATAACACGAATCGTGGGGTTTTGAAAACAGGGCTACGGTGTTTTAATGAAAAGATACGTCTTTTGAAATATCTGTAGATCCCTTGACCTGTCTTTTAAAATACCCACGATCCGCTAGTTTTGAAATAGGTAGGAGTCTAATCTAATCTAACAACTAAACTAAACTAAAGGGCTAAGCTAACCAGCTGGACTACAGATAAGGAAACCGTCTAACATCTGAGTCGATACATATACATACCTGTATATATATTAGTCGGTGATCCCGCCTCAATAATATCATATCCGATACCATATCTAAAATCAGACATCCCAAGTCAAGAGTGCGGATCAATCATCAAAATCTAGCTCGTATGTAAATCCGTCGTACGGCATCCCCAAATCTGGGTACGGGTCAATATCATATTCATCACACTATTCATCCGGTATCCTCTTTATCAAAGATCATTGTCTAAGGTACTGACCTAGGTCTAGTACAATACTGATGTCATCAGCACATATCATCATCAAGGGGTATACATCGCCCAATACAACCTAGGATCAATATCCTAGCATATCATATCTCATCACGATCATATGTCGACCACTTTATTTATAACACTATTCACCCGTATCGTCGCCCCAAGATCCGCTATAACACCCGGACGTACCTCAAGTACGAATCCTGCCATATCACCGATATCACAATCTCAACACAAATCTCATCGGCTCATCTCAATCCCAAGTATCATTCTCAAATCGTATGTGAACACATAGTCCCATACCTATGTGAACACATAACTATATATTCCCGCATGAGCATAAAAGAAAGAAGAAAGTATGCAAGTATGGGTGTGTGTGTGCAAGTGTGGTGCGACCACTACTCTAGGGTTTCGCGACACTCAATCATCCAAGAGCACCAAATATCCATATTTATCATCAGTAACTCAAACAATATATAAACAATATATATATATGTGTGTATACATGTTCGTATACATCACCACGAACTGCGGGGGTGCTATACGCCATCCACCCGACTTCTCCCCGTAGATATAAGTCTACTCACCTGTATCCTGCGTGTCGGTGTCGATAACGCCATGCTCCGTCGCCTCGGAATCCACGTGAAGGTACCTACAATGATCAACCATAGCAATGCGTATGAAAATCAAGGCAGAAAACCGATACAGCGCACAGCGTGCTCATAGGTTGGAACCTATGGCCCAAACATCCAAATCCAACAAACAACCCCTGTTGTCGATGTACGAACATCCGACAACCAAATACAAATCCAAATATCAAGAAAGTGCATTTAAAAATACGGAAAACATCGCCTAAAACACACCAAAATGCTCCCAGATTTTCCCCAGATGACAATTAGCCAAAACTGCATATAGGAGGGGTCTAATTTAGTGCAAAATGAGCCCTGGAACAAAAATGGACCGATTCTCTTCTACTCTGGCCGCAAATTGCGGCCAGAATGATTAAATCTGCGGCCGTAGGTTTGAGTTAGGGGCTTCCTAGGTGCCTGCACGACTCACTGTCAGCTCAATTTTATTTTTGGTGCCCCCGGGTTGCTCCAGATTCCAGAACACCTTCACAGATCACACAAACCGACATGAAAAGTTCTGTAATTCCGTATTTTTGGGTTTCAGGTTGTGCTAGGCCAGTGTTTTGGTCAATATAGGGTCTAAGGTCACCATTTAAGTCCAATTGCAAAGCAACATCTCAATTTTACCCTAACCCTCTCTAAGTTGGTCCAAAATACACCAAATTACACAATATCGATATGAAACTTGAATTGAAGCTTAAGCACAAGCAATAACACTCTAATTGTGAAGAAATTACCTCATAAGACCCTCATGAATCCTCAACAACGCCAAAATGAAGACTTTCTTGGTCCAATGTGTAGCTAGTGAGCTTGGGAACAATTTTTGTGAAGTGGGGATAGGGTTTTGAGGTGTTTTTGGATGTGTTTTGAGGAGTTGAAGAGGGGAAGGAGGTGAAGAGCAGGAGCAGCAAGAGCAATGAAGGAAGAGGGAGAGAAATGAGTGAAGGAATGAAGGGAAATGGCCAAGTCAACGCCCTCACCTACTCTTTCTCACCCATACCTCAATATAATATCCTTTTTCCTTTTCTTTTCTTTTCTTTTCTTTTCTAATTTCATTAACCCAAATCCTTCTCACACCAATAGTAAACCCTAAGTAACATGGTAGATATGCACAAGTGTAAAACAAAAATGATATGTGCATGTTTTGCACAAAAATGCAAAAAAAACCGATTAGCGATTTTTAATCGCGATTAGCACTAAATTAGCATATAATTAATTATAAAAACTTTAAAATGGCATAATTCCATAAAATACCCTATTTGAGAATTTTCCATAATTTTTTCCCATTTATCTGTATTTAATTATACCGAAATATTACAATATTCATTAAAATAATATTAAATTATAAAAATTCCCAAAAATATTATTTTATTTTTTTGAAATGTTACACAACCTGATCGAATGCTCGTCGGAAACTTTAGTAGACGGCTGCATCCCATGATACCGTCGACGAAGTGCACTGAGGCGGAACACCGCTGCCGCGAGCACCCGAACGGATGCTTTTGGCAACGGGGTTCTCCTACAGTCACTTGGTCGGGCTATGGGGCATGGCTATCTATTAAATTTACCCGATGAGTATCCGCGTATGCTACGTGATTACGACGGACTTTTGATCTCATCAAAATCCCGTGGCAACCGATCAAATGAGACTAAACTGCTAGATTTATAAAATTCAATCTAGTTATCTCATAACTACTTGTGGATTCCAAAATATTGTATCTCATCACATAATATCCGGACGACGTTAAATTTTTCGATCGAGTCATCAAAGTCCCACAATTTCCCGACAGCTCAACACTTGAGCATAGTTTTAGTAATACCCAGAATATGCCACAGTACCTATGCACCATCCGTAGAAGGGCAAACCCAAGCCTCACTCATGTCGCCAAGGAACTACGGCAAACCCTAGGGTTCGATCGCGGTTCCGCGATCCAAAAAGTTGAGTTAGGGTTTCATTCTTCTAGAGGGTTCATAGGATCACTTGCATGTTTTTCCGAATACGTTAAACTTGGAAATATGGGTTTTTGACATTCTATCGAACTTTTTAACTTCGCCTAGACAATATGTGAAAAACCCGAAACATTGTTAAAACTACGAATACGAAACACTCTGAATTGTTTATAATTTAAGATTACATCACATGCAAAATTAGCAAAAAAAAAAACAACACCAGAAACACCAAAACCCAGTAACTGGAACACACCAAAAAATTCAACCCATTCCTCCACTAAAAATCCGACGTCGCCGGATCCGAGCTTCATGTCACCGGCAATTTTCCGAGTTAAGGGGTTGGATTTTCTTATGTGTTCATGTTGCATCACATAAAACATTCTGCAATTGTTTAAATAATTTTTTGACAAACTTTTAAAATCGACAGAAACTATGATTTTGCGTTTCAAGTTTCGGAGTATTTCGGTTTCGTAATCTTAACAAAATCTGTATAAATTTCTAGCATGGCTCTGATACTACTAAAGGGTTTCCTATCACGGCAGCTGGGTTTCGGGAGGCATCGTCTATGATAAATTCAAAAATTTGCCGTTCTAGCTAACCCTAACCATAAATCGTTAACCAAAAATCGTACGGAAAGTAATGCAAACAACTTTGCGTAAGAAGAGAGCAAGGAATACAGCCTTTGTAGACCGGTCCTTCACTTCAATAGCTCCGTATAGTAGTCCCCTTCGCTGCGACCGTGAACTCTGGACTCTAGAGAGGCTCCCTTGAAGAAACGAACATGCTTGCTTCGAAGACTTCAAGGCCGAAAATGATTTACGTCGAGGAAACACTAACCCAAGCTATCTCTTCACTAATCATGGAATTAGTGAAAAAAACACCCTATACTAAATGGCAAGTAGTAGAGGATGATGAAGTAGGAATTTTGCTCACTTTAGAAATCATTTTCTTACAAGAAATCATCACTTTCCATTGAAGCTAGAAAGCTTGAGAGAAAGAAGATGATGAAGCAAGTGATGAACTCAACAACGAACTCATGAGGTTACAAATGCAACCATGGTCATAAAATATCATGCCTAACCATTGTAGAGAATAAACTATACACTAAGGTTAAGGGTTGGGTTAAATAAATATTCTAAGCTAGACAAACAAGTTGACTTGGTCAATAGTTATCTTGTTTGCACAAAATATCTACCATGACATAAACCAAATGTTTGAATTAGCTTAAAACAAATAAAACCTTAGCTTAACCCTAGCATGGTATAAGTCTCATACATACATGTTGCATGTGTAACCTAGCATGACACACTAATATATATCACATATATAATAAGTGTGTAAAAAGAAAACAATACATTTAACATATATCACATATATATCAATATATCATCAAGTGAGAAAAGTGAATACTTAAGTGAACTAATATTAGTTAATGTAATGTAATATATCAAATATATAATTATACATTAAATTATTAAATCAACACTTGATTTAATAATCCGGTCATATCATATATAACCGACGAATATCAAATGTATCCTTTCATCGAATCAACACTTGATCCGATAACCCAACTATATCACATATAACCAATCGATACATATATCGCGAGAACAGAATGCGGTATCACATGCGCGCATCAATCTTGGTCCCGCACATATCACATATGTGCTCCTACTCTATTTCGCTTGAGCCAGGAAACCTCTGTATAGGACTCTAGAGACTCGTCAATACGCCGGCAGTAGGTGATGATCATATCAAACACCCACAAGCCGCAAGCGGTCTGCTAAATGTAATGGCCACCTGGGTATTGAGCGATCAGAAGATCAACAAGCAAGCCTGCTCGTACTCCTGCAAATCCAATCAATAACACTACCGTACAGTCCGGTCTCTTCATCTGATATGTCGCATATCATAGCCTGGGGGTGGTATAATATCAGACCCCAATAGTCTGATAAGTCAAGCCGATGCAAGGTCTATAACGGTTCGAGAAACTACTAATAACACTTACTAGTAGATCTCAGCAACTCTGGTCAGGGATTTCCTGTTATGGCTGATCGAGCATAGCGCAACATTAACTCCCTATACCGGGAGAGACGAAACCCCTCCTATCGCTCATTGCCTCTATGTGACTCGGGACTGTACCCAAAAGCCACCGTTTTGCACGTTCTCTTGAACGTGGTAAGGTGGAAATCAAAGCACAGTGGGAATCACACAAGACTCTATGACGATCTTGGGTCTGCAGACTAACCTGTACCAGTGTCACCAGAGAACTGCTATCCGACGATAGGTATAATACCATCTATGAGTTCTCGGCGGGTCTGTTCAGTATACCCAGTCTCCACTGAACACCCATACACCATCTTTGATGTCAAACACCGATAGATATGGGATCATCCATCGCCCATCATATGGATCAAGATGCGTATACGCTAGTCTACTCTGGAGTATCGATGCCCTGTCTCGATACTCTCTCGACTAGGAACAGTTATAGGATGTACTCGTTGACTACACTGGCCCCACTAGTATGATCTGCATCATAGTCCTAGTAGTCAAGTACATATCCTAAGGGCTTTATCAACATATGAAAGCAAGACAGTAAACAAATACAAGTACACATGTTAAGATAAAGAGAAACCAGATAGCATACTATCATGTCGAGCAAGAAAGTCCTCCCTATATATGTCCAAGCATCCACTACAATATACATCACATGTACAGTAATGGCCTCTAGGGCATACATATAACTAACAAAACCCAGACGTCAGTGCGTCATAGATATCAAATAACAGTGATAATCCAGGATATAACGATATAAGTAACCATGAATATAAATAAATAACACAGATATGAAACAGTGAGGTATGTGTATGTATGTGATGTATGATGTGTAACTTAAAACTGTGCTTCTAGGTTATCTATTTTAAAAGTCTTTGAAATCAATTAATGTAATTCTCATCGTAAACCAACAGTATATATCCCGTTCATTCCCCATGAGACCACGGTAACAGTATTTATTCCGTAACACCTGGAAACACGGCAAGCAAGTAATTATTCCGTAACGCGCGGAAAAACGGCAAACAAGTAATTATTCCGTAAAGTCCGGAAAAACGGCTAACAAGTAATTATTCCGTAACGCCCGGAAAAATGGCAAACAAGTAATAATATCCTCTTGTGTTACGTTTCGGTTATATTATTGATTTCCCCTTTTCCTCCAGGTTTGTGTTCAAATCAGGTATTGCTAATATAGATCTAATGCCAACACAGAATCAAGTATGTACAGTTCTTGTCTATCACATCCGTCAGGACAACAAGTCACATCCGTCAGGACAACACGTCAATATTATTGGCATTAGTAATAAGATCCAAGTAACAAGTCAAGTAGTGTGTCATGAACATGTCATGTGATGCATATCAACCAAATATGCACCCAGTGTGAAACTGTAATTAATATCGGAACACGGTAACCACAACAAATGCCAGGATGCATATTTATCTATCTGTAATAACCATTATACATCCATTACCATGTATGATGCAAACTAGATAACATGTTGTACTGGTATAGTAGTATAATGATATCATGATATTTTGGCATGCGACTAGATATGCTATTATCGGTACGGATACAGACGGATGCTACAAATCTGTAAATCTGTAGTATTTGCTGAATAATAAAACACATGCACTATTCTTATTCATACAAATATTGATATAATAATATAGCATGTTGCAAGTTTCAAACTTTCTTGATCAGATCTTATGTCGGGATACGGATGCTACGTCCGATGTTGGATAACGTCGCGATGCAAACCACGTGTGTGCAGGACTGGACCTGGCTGAACAATGATGCGATGTGATGACTATGCTGGACGACGACGATGACTGGGTCGTCCGGATCGTCGGCAACGCGTGCGACTCCAGCGAGACGGCCTGAAGAATCAAGAAAACAAGAAAGAAAGAGAGAAAGAGAGAAAGAAAGGAAGAAGAAGAAGACCGGTGGTTGTGGCTGTTGGGTTATGGGTGGAGAGAACAGAGGTAAGGTGACGGTGACGATGGTGGGTTGCCGTCGGCGATAAGGGGGCAATGGGTTTCTTGGTTGCTGTCGGGGTTGGGAATGCAGGGTTGATGGTGGTGGTGGTTTGCGGTATGAGGGATCGGAGAAGGAGGTGAGGTAGTGAAGAGAGTGACAACGGTGAGGTCTCCAGCGAGGGATTGGGTCACGGGAGGTTGCTGTAGGGGTCATGGGTTGCGGAGATAGGTGTGCAGGGTGCTCGTGGATGGAGAAGGAGAGTAGGAAGTGGAGGTGGTGTGTACGAGGTAGGGGTAAGGTCAACGATGAGGTTTGGTGATCGGCGGCAATGGCTTGGTGAGGGTTTCTTGGGTTCTCTGGTCGGGGTTTGTGGGTTCTCAGGGATGGAGAAGGAGACGAGGTGGTGATGATTCGGGTGAGGAGACGAGGGTGGTGAGGTGATAAGGTCGGGGTCGACGACGAGGGTTGGCAATGAGGAAGAGCTAGGGTTTTTAGGTTTCTCGCGGCGGGGCAGAGGAAGAAGAAAGAACGAAGAGAGAGAGGTGAGGTGTTTAAATATTATAGAGTTAAAAATATATATAGGGGAGAGAGAGAGAGAGAAAATGCGAGAGAATAGAGAGAGAAAGTGAATATGATTTATTATATATATATATATATATTATGAAATGTAATATATAAAAAATATTATAATATTTATATTTAGATTTAAACATCTAATATCAAACTACTCCGAAAAATACCCGGATCTCTTCTAAAAATCTAGTTTTAAAATATGGAGAATATACTTATAATTTAAAACCATAATGTGATGCATGGTTAATAAAAATACATACCCCAAGTACGGATCTACGTAAATACACGTGGCGATCCAAACGAGTCTGTTTTATCAAATTGGACATGAGCACGATGTATGGATGCAAACATATGATATGGGGTATGATAACATGCCATGCTAGATATCAAAATATGCTATCTGGCTATTATTTGTATTATTTAACAGATATGCGGATAAATATATCATATAAGTATGTATCGAATCTAGATGTGCACGGATCCTCTGTACTAGCAAATATATGATGCAATCTTGAACCATGATGGGTTTCAAGCATGCGGATCGGGTCGGATACTAACCACAGTTACCCAATGCATTATCCGCACCCAAAACAATAATAAATAAGAAGTTGTCGCAAGATTTGAAAACCCCCAAATAAAATATCGTACAAATGCACTAGGGTGTTACAGAGCATACATACTCAGGTCGTTAGAGCGACACAATAGCAATATATAATATGTGCAATAATAATAAACATGAAATAGCATACATAAGTTAAAGATATGAGCATGAAATAGCATGCACAGGTAAACACTATAGCATGAGTATCAGATCAGTAAATCGATGCAAGTCCATTATAGGGTGTTTTATGTCACCCCATTAAGATGGGAATACGCGCGCGCTTGTTAGGCGTACTACAGATTCCCCCTACCTAGGGTAGGCGGGGGTTTATTGATTGTGGGGATCCGAATATCCGGCAGCCGCGGACTAAGCTGCCGTTAATTACCCCTCGCCTTTGGGGCGAGGGAACCTCCGATTAACGGGTTAAACTGGTCATGCGAACTCAATGTGCAGTGTACGTGTGATTTGTTTTGGAGGGGGGTTTGGATATATCGGGAGCCACGCAGAGTTTTTACGGGGGTCCCGCTACCCGGATAGCGGGCTGGGGGTCAAGGGGGCTAGCAGCCCCCTTGCGGGGTGCAAGGCAGTGCCCCGGCCCAAAAAAAAATTTTGGAGGGAGAGTGTTGTAGAGTATGTGTGTGTGTGTGTATTTATATATACATATATATAAAAAAAAAGAAAGGGAAAGGGCATCCAAAGTATGCATGGGGTCAGCGCCTTGAGCGCTGTGCGCTCAGGCACTAGCGCGCCATGTGTCGGCGTGTGGGCGCTTTGCGCTGGAGCGCTGGGCACTTGAGCGCAAGCGCGCCACGTGTCGGCACGTAGGCGTTTTGCGCTTGAGCATAGGGCGCTGGAGCGCAAGCGCGCCACGTGTCAGCACGTTGGCGCTTTGCGCTTGCGCTGGGCGCTTAAGCGCAAGCGCGCCACGTGTCGGCACGTGGGCGCTTTGCGCTTGAGCGCTGGGCACTGGAGCGCAAGCGCGCTACGTGTCGGCACGTGGGCGCTTTGCGCTGGAGCGCAGGGCGCTCGAGCGCCAGCGCGCCACGTGTCGGCACGTGGGCGCTCTGCGCTCGAGCGCTAGCGCGCCACGTGTCGGCACGTGGGCGCTCGAGCGCTTAGGCGCCGGCGAGAAAAAGGGGCTTTTAGTCCCAGAACCAGAAGCTATGCTTCAGAAAGGAAATATTTATTATATATATATATATATGGAGTTAAACTCCTAAGATGTTTTGAAGCTGATGAAGGGGGTTCTTCTTCTTCCTCCTGCTGTTTGGCCAGATCTTGAAGATCAAGAAATAGGAGATTTTAAAAATCACTCCTTTTTGAGATCTGATGGGAGATCTAAGTTCCCCTTTATGGGTTTTATGGTGGAAAACTACTTAGTTTTGGAAAAAGAAAGAGTAAAACTCTTGATTTAATTCAAAAGGAATGAGAAGATTTAGAATCTTGGAGAAGGAGCAGGAGGCACAAAGAACCCTAGTTTTTGGGGGAATGAAAAAGTATTACTTTATTCATCATCATGTTGCCTTTTATAGGCTTACATATTTACATATAGCCCCTTGTGCTTCACAAAATGGCATTTTGCTTATACCATGGCTCATGTGCCATTTCATTTTTGCACATAAGCCATGGGCTTACAAAATATTGGCTTTATGCCCATTTTGCATACATTCATGTATAAAAAATTACAAAAAAATTATTTATTACATGATTTTTTTGTTGGCATGGGGAGGCTGGCCGCGGGCTCGACTTGGGCATGGGCCCGCTTGACCTGGGCTTGGGCCCACCTAGCTTGGGGGTTGACCTTGACTTTGACTTGGTCAACCGGGGTGCAAATTTTTACCCCAACAAATTGCCCCCCATCAATAAATGCACACCGCACATTTGAGTTGTGTGCATGAAATTGATGGATCTTGAAGCTGGACTTCGAGGTGGAACATCATTCCGGGGGCGGAGCATCATCCCGGGGAGCATGATTTCCGGGAATCGGAGCATCATTCCGATTCGCGGAGCATCATTCCAAGGTCGGAGCATCCCTCGGGGAGCGTGATTCCTGAGGATCGGAGCATCATTCCGATTTGCGGAGCATAATTCCAAGGTCGGAGCATCCCTCGGGGAGCGTGATTCCCGAGGATCGGAGCATCATTCCGATTTGCGGAGCATAATTCCAAGGTCGGAGCATCCCTCGGGGAGCGTGATTCCCGGGGATCGGAGCATCATTCCGATTTGCGGAGCATAATTCCAAGGTCGGAGCATCATTCCGAAGAGTCGAAGCATAATTCCGAAAAGTAGAGGCATGATTCCAAGAATCGGAGCATCATTCCGAAGAGCGGAGCATGATTCCAGGGATCGGTGCATCATTCCGATGAGCGGAGCATGATTCCAGATATTGGAGCATCATTTCGAAGGGCCGAGCATGATTCCAGGGGATCGGATCATCATTCCGATGAGCGGAGCATGATTCCAGGGGATCGGAGCATCATTCCGATGAGCGGAGCATGATTCCAGGGTTCGGAGCATCATTCCGAAGAGCGGAGCATGATTCCAGGGATCGGAGCATCATTCCGAAGGCTTGGAGCATAATTCCAGGGATCGGAGCATCATTCTGAAGGGCGGAGCATGATTCCAAAGATCGGAGCGTCATTCCGAAGGATCGGAGCATCATTCCGATTTGTGGAGCATAATTCCAGGGTCGGAGCATCATTCCGAAGGATCGGAGCATCATTCCGATTTGCGGCAGACATTCTGACCGAAGCATAATTTCGATGCAGAGGTTGATTCCCAAGCGAAGTATAATTCCGACAGGGAAGGCAGGTACTCCGAGACGAAGTATGATTCCGACACAGGGTATATTCTGAGACGAATTATGATTTCGACGCAGAGCTTGCTGGTTGACCTGATTCCGAGATGAAGCATAATTTCGACATGGAAGGCAGATACACCGAGGCGAAGCATGATTTCAACATGGGGTGCACGTTCTGAGACGAAGCATGATTTCGACGCAGAGCTTGCAGGTTGACTTGATTCCGAGACCGAGCATAATTCCGACGGGGAGGTCGTTGGTTGATTCCGAGTTGAAGCATAATTCCGACAGGGAAGGCAGATACCAAGGCGAAGCTTGATTTCGACGCGGGGTGCATTCTGAGATGAAGCATAATTCCGACGCAGAGCTTATTGGTTGATTTGATTTCGAGGCGGAGCATAATTCCGGCAGGGAAGGTAGATATCCCGAGGCGAAGCATGATTTCGACACGGGGTAAATTCTGGGACGGAGCATGATTCCGCCGTAGAGGTTGTTGGTTTGATTTGATTTGGGTTGACATCAGCATCGCTACACTGGAATATGGTACCAGGAGCGAATCATCATTTGTCATGAGAGGATTTGGTAATTGTTTTTTTTTTGTTTGGCATCAGCATCGCTACACTGGAATATGGTACCAGGAGCGAATCATCATTTGCATTTGCTTATTAGGAAACGATGGCTTAGGAGACAGGTCTTAGGTCCCTATCACCTAAGACTTTTCAATTTTGTGAGCCGTAAGGATGCCACAAAGCATTTTCTCCCTACGGGTCGTAAGGATCCCGTAGGTGTATTTTCTCCTTAAGAGTCGTGGGGACTCCTAAGTGTGTTGCTCCTTTGTGAGTCATAAGGATCTCACGTGGGAATTTTCTCCTCACAAAGTCAAGAGGACTTTGTGAGTGCATTTTATCTCTTTTTCATGAGTTTGCGCCATTTCGGGTTTTCACAAACTCGCCGGCAGTCCTGCTGTTTTTACTCACGGAGCCCTTTCGGGTTTTCATCCGTGCCCATTTTGCTTGTGAACATACCGTCTTTTTTTTCTTCTCTTCTTTTTTTTCTTTTTCATTTTTTTTAAATCTTCCCTGCCGGTGGGACTTTGAATGTGGTCTCGCCGGCAGGACTTGGGAGAGATTGGGATCATTTTACGCCCGTGGATTGTATACGGTTTTGCAGGATGTATGATCCAGACCGTAGGGCCATAAAAATTTCGGGACTTTGTTGGCGTCTGCATCGCTGCACTGGAATATGGTACCAGGAGCGACTCATCATTCGCCGTTGGGGTATGGGATTTGGAATTTGGTTGGCGTCTACATCGATGCACTGGAATATGGTACCAGGAGCGACTCATCATTCGCCGTTTGGGGATTGGGGAGCGATGGCTTAGGAGACAGGTTTAGATCCCTATCACCTAAGGCTTTTCAATTTTATGGGCCGTGAGGGTCCCATAAAAGCATTTTCTCCCTACGAGTCGTAAGGATCCCGTAGGTGTATTTTCTCCTTGGGAGTCATAAGGACCCCCAAGTGTGTTTTTCCTTGGTGAGTCGTAAGGATCTCATGAAGATTTGTTCTCCTCATGCATCGTGAGGACACATGAGTGGGTCTTTCCAATGAAGCATAATTCCAAAGGCGGAGACCAGCCGCGTAACTGGTGATTGCGGTGGGGCATGGGTATGATGAGAATTATTTGATCCCGTGGATTGTATACGATGGTCAACTTTGGGACCAACCGTAGGGCCGGAAGAATTTTGAGAAATTGGATTTTGGTTGGCGTCTGCATCGCTGCACTGGAATATGGTACCAGGAGCGACTCATCATTCGCCTTTGTTTTGTTTGTTTTTTTTTGTTTTTGTTTTCGTTTTGTTTTACCGCGATTGCTCTATCATTTCAGCTTTTCTTATCGCGAAGATTGCGATCGCCCCATCATTTCAGCTTTTATTCACGGTTGCCCCATCATTTCGGCTTTATTTTCATCTTTATTTTACTCGCTGATTTTTATTGCGAGTTGCCCCATCATTTCGGCTTTTCTTTATTTTTCTTTTATTTACACATTTTTTTGTTTATTTACACATATATATATTTTTTTTACATTCCCAGTTTAACGACTTAGAGGTCGATTGTTCCCAGTTTAATGACGTGGTGGTTGATTATTTTCAGAGGAAGGCAGATGTCTGAGAGAATCAGTTTTACGAAGAACTTCGGTCTCCGTCTGTATGAAATTGGCGGTCGCAGCTGGACTGTTTGTTAACACGCCTTTAGACAGTTCTATCTCTCCTGCCTTGTATTGCTTTTTGACTCAATCTTTGAAGACGAAGCAGTCCTCAATGGCATGACCTATCACTCTGTGATAGGGGCAGTATTTGGGATCGTCGGTCCTATTCGCTTCCTGCGGTCTTTTTGACTGTGGCAGTTGTAGACCGTTCCTCAGGGCGTTTTTGAATATTTTACGGATTTTGTCCCTTCTGAAGGAATAGGCCTTGTCCAGCTTCTCTTTCAGTGGACATTCTCCTCCCTCTCCGAACATTGGCTTTCGAAGCTGGTTGGCATTAGGCCCGCTCAACCCTTGCTTATTTCGGTTAGCCGAGGCATTGAAAAATTCAGAATCGTCGGGATTTCCACCTTTGCGATTATCGTCCTTTCGGTTTCTCCAGGACCTATTGTTATTTTGGGAGTCAGAGGTGGACTCCTGCTTTGAGCGTTCCAACATCTGGACTTTCCTGGTCAGCTCTTGGAATGTTTTGAGACCCGCGGTGCATAGAAACGGGGCCATCCGATTCTTGAGATTTCCGACGACGAGACTGACAGATTGGTCCTTCTCTATCGGCGGTTCGCATTTGACGGAGAGATTGCGCCATCGGGTTATAAAATCCGTGCTGCTTTCGTTGTTCTTTGGCTTGGTCCTTACGAGATCGGCGATGGTGATCTTATCGCTGACGCTCATGAACCTCTGCCGAAACAGAGACTCCATTTGGACAAAAGTTGTGACGGAGCCATCCGGTATGCTCGCGTACCAATCGAAAGCAATATCGGTCAAGCTATTAACGAACTGGCAGAGGAGAAGTGCATCATTGCCCCCAGTATTCCCGCATGAGGCTTTAAAGTGGGCGATGTGCTGATTCGCATTTCCCATCCCATCGAATCTTCTGAATTTAGGGATGACATAGCCGCTAGGAAATTCCACCAGATCATACTGAGCAGGATATGGTCTCCCACTACTGCTAACATCTTTTTGCGCTTCGGCTTCAGCTACCAATGTTTTGACTTTGTTGGCAACCAAATCCATAATTTGATCTTGCGTTAGCGGGCTACTGTCATCGGTAGCCAAGACATTTCCCGAGATAGGATGCGACTAATTTTCATGCGGTCCGCCCACTTTTGGATTTGAGGGAACAGGTGTCGGCTGTTTTGGGACACCGTTTCCCGGTTCATGAGAGCCTTGCGCCTGATTGGGCGGCTGAGAGGCAAGTTGGGCCGTGAGCTGTAGGACGACATTTGTCAAGTCGTCAATTTTTGAGTAGAGCTTGGCCATCTCCTTATCTTTGTTTCTGAGATGCTTTCGGAGCTCTTGAAGCAGCTCTTGCTCCGCGGTCCTGAGGCGGATAGTCGGCTCTTCTTCGCTTTCCGAGCCCCAATCCTCATGGACCGAAGGGTCTTTCTTCCTATTATCCTTATCGAGAGGGTTTTCATCACCCAGCAGAGGCGGCTGTTCTTGGAAAGGGGCAACCACATTCAATCTAGATTGGATTTGAGATGTAGTGGCCCCATTTTTGCTCTTGCTGCGCGTGCCCACCATGTAGACAGTGTGGACCTCATATCTAGCCATTTCTTTATCTTTGGCGGGGTAACCCTGTTCCTCGAACCTCATGAGGTTCATCCTAGCAGGAGACCTAGCCCTTTTGTTGGCTCTGTACCTGAGCCTTTTCTGTCTTAGCTTCTCGATTTTGAAGGCTTGGCGGGCACCCGTTATCCGGGAAGCCATTGTGAGTCGATTAGTGGGGAGCTTAAAGAAGACACCCGATCGAGTAGTTGTTAGGGGCACCGCCAGAGCTTGCTCGAGATGCCCTGTTGCTTTGTTGGTGTTGATTTCCTTGCCCCCAGCTAGGGCCAAGGAGAGCCGTTCAAACACCGACTTGCGTTTGAGTTGGGGCGTCTTCGAGGCCACCATATTTGGCCTCTTGCCTTTCGAGACCGGTGTTAGTTGTATGTATGCCCTAGAGGCCAGTATTGTACAGATTATGTATATTATATTGGATGCTTGGACATATATAGAGATGACTTTCTTGCTCGACATGATAGTATGCTATCTGGTTGCCATTTATCTTAACATGTACACTAGTCTCTTTATACTGTCTTATAGTTACATGTTGGTAAAGCCCTTAGGATTTGTACTTGACTACCTGGACTATGATGCAGATCATACTAGTGGGGACATGGTAGTCCATAAGTACATCCTTCAAGGTCCCTAGTCGTGGGTGTATCGAGACGGGGCATCGATATGCCAGAGTAGACTAGCGTATACGCTTCTCGACCCATGTGATGGGCGATGGATGATCCCATATCCATTGGTGTTTGACATCAGAGATGGTATACGGGTGCTCAGTGAAAACTGGGTACACTGGACGGACTCGCCGAGAACTCCCAGATGGTATTATACCTCACGTCAGATGGCAGTTCTCAGGTGACACTTGTACAGGTTAGTCTGTAGACCCGAGATCGTCATAGAGTCTTGTGTGATTCCCACTGTGCTTTGATCTCCACCTTACCACGTCCATGAGGGCATGCAAAACGGTGGTCTTTGGGTACAGTCCCGAGTCACATGGAGGCAATGAGCGATAGGAGGGGTTTCGTCTCTCCCGGTATTGGGAGTTGATGTTGCGCTGTGCTCGATTGGCCGTAGCAGGGAAGTCCCTGGCCAGGGCTGATCAGAGATTTACTGGTAAGTGTTACCAGTAGTTTCTCGACCCGTTACGAGCCTCACATCGGCACGACTTATCGGGTTATTGGGGTCTGACGTATACCACCCCTAGACTTGATATGCGACGTATCAGACGAAGAGACTTGACTGTATGGTAAGTGTTACTGGTCGGATTCGCAGGAGTGTGAGCGGGCTAGCTCGTCGATCTTCTGATCGCTCAATACCCGGGTGGCCGTTACGTTTAGCAGACCGCTTGCGGCTTGTGGGTGCTTGATATGATCATCATCTGCTACCGGCGTATTGACGAGTCTTTAGAGTCCTACACAGAGGTTTCCTGGCTCAAGCGAAACGAAATAGGAGCGCATATGAGATATGTGCGGGACCGAGAATAATGCGTGTATGTGATACCGCATTTCATTCTCGCGATATATGTTTCGATTGGTTATATTCGATATGACCTAGTTATCGAATCATTGATTCGATAAATCGATGCATTGTATACTAGTCGGTTATGTGCGACATGACCGGATCATTGAATCAAATGTTGATTTAATGATTTAATGCATAATTATATATTTGATATATTGCATTGCATTAACTAGTATTGGTTCACTTTAAACGGATTTTTCTCACTTGATGCACATTGCATATGTGATATGTTTTCGTGCACTTTTTTGTATCATGTTTGATGATACTTGATCATTATGTTAAGTGTATAGAATTAATCCATGGTTAATTTGATAATTAGGGTTTTGCATATTCATTTATTTATTTGTTTGTTTATTTATTTATTTGGAAAAGAATAAGATGAGAATGGTGGCTTTCTTTGTCATTTGTTGAAGCTTCATGAAGCTTTGACTTTAGCAACCATCCTTATCTTCATGCTTAACCCTAACCCATCCAAGTGACCATGGTTAATTCTCTACACTTAACCCTAGTTCAAGTTATGATAAGTATTTGATTTAAATTTATTTTTATCATAAGACTTATCATAATCTTTTCTTGAGCTCATCTTCTTCTTCTTCTTCAAGCTTGCTACTCCAATGGCAACTTGAGTTTTAGTGAGAGAATTCCAAATCTAAAGTGAACCCACCTCCTATTTCTTCACCCTCTACCTCTTGCCAAGTTGTTTTGGGTGTTTACTTCACAAGTTTCACAAGTTTGTGAAGTCGGAGCTTGAGTTTGTGCAACCTCGACGTAGATCGTCTTTGACACGAAGCCGACGATCTATTCCGCACGTTTCTCCGATGAAGCCGTCATGAGAGTCCAAGCTTCAAGATGGACAGCGAGAAGACTTCGTTGCGGAGCCGTGGAGGTGGATATCCGGATCTACAAAGGTTGTAATTTCCGTATCCTAGTAGTTAACTGTTAACTAGCTTTTAGTTTCGCCTAGAATTCTAGCAACGATCCGTAGTCTAGGGTTTCTCGGCACCAAAAATTTCTAAAATGGCATGTTCGATGCCTTGTGAGACCTTACTAGAGTGCCTAGGAACCCTACAGTGGTATCAGAGCCTAGCTAGAGCCTTAGGCGAAGTCTAGACGGAGTTCGAAGTCCGAACGAACCCGAAACCCAAATACTTTAGAGCTCTCTGGACATTTTCATAAATCTGGGAATTTTTGATATTAAAAATGTCTAAAAAATTCAGCATAGAATTCTAAGCATTACTGTGTAAAACGTTTCCCTGAACTGTTCATTGTACCGCGGAAGCGCGGCAGAAGCATGCCTTCTGCCGCTCTTCCGCGGCCACATGGTGACATCATCCCACTATTTTTGCACAGTAATACCTGATAAATTCTGGTGAGTTTTCTGGGTATTTTTAAATTTATTTAAGGGTTGAGTGCTCTGGAGTTATATTGGGAATCGATGAATTCGATCGGAATATCAAACTTTGTCTAAGTGTTTTTCCAGATAACTGTAGAATATGTTAAAGAGTTCGACCGGATTCAAATACCCAGGTTTTCCCCTGCCGGAATAATTCCAAGTGTTGGATTTTTCTGTGGTTAAAAGACGTTCTGAGTAGTGCAAGTAACGCGATGGTCCCTCTAGAAGACACAAACCTTAACTCGATTATGTGACCGTCTTGAACTGCCCTTTGAACCTTCGGGTTTGGGGCAGTACGGCGTGCCACATGTGAGGCGTTGGCTTGACCCTTCTACGGCTGGACCATTGGTACTGAGGCATGAAGTGAATGTCTTTGAACCTATTTCATGTGTTGATCGGTGTCGGGAAAACTTGGGTGTTCGAATGTTCGATTGGAAAGTTTAATATATTCTATTTATCCGGAATTGGATACAATAATTGGAATTCACAAACAGTTATGAGATAACTGGATGAATGTTATAAATCTAGCAGTTTAGTCCCATATGATATTGAAAAGAGTTTTCGATAATGAGACTAAAATGCGGGATTTATATCTGTTAGGCATGCGATGTCTAAAGTAGTTGCGGATTCCAATTGTTGTAGTTTTACACTTTCTTTTCTGTGACCGTAAGTGTAGTATGTTCATATCGCCGGTTTCGTTGCTATACGTCAACGACAATTGGGGTATGCATACTTACTTACGTTGATGACATGTGATGTTATGTGTTGCTGGATATGTTATATTGGATCGTCGTATTCGAATAGCCGGGGGTTTTTATGTGAGATGAGTGTTTTTCATTTTCATTCATGTAAAAACTTGTATGTAATATTCTTTTATTCGGGGCACTTCCAGGATGCGGGAGTTGTCACCCTTTGTATATTATTTACTTTTCTGCACTAGGATAGACCCAAGGAGGGGAGCACAAGTAACCGGGTTCTGGGGTCCAGTGGGAGACCAACTCGAGGAGTCGAGTCCGGGTCTCCTAACCCTAGAATTGGCAGGGTTGCTTGCCGCTCTCGTAGGGGTCTAGGGGTGTGGGTTTGGCTATTCATCACGACCATGGAATCCGTGTTTGAAAACACGGACGTCTTAGTATATCCAATATTTCATATGTTTATTCTGCTGCGATATCTGTGATGTAATTCTGTGATGGATATAGTATATAGTATATATGATATATTATATAGACGTTACTTATGTTTTACACCCGCGCTAGCCCTGCCCTGCTCTGTCGTTAGTTACCTAACCTAACGGTGCACGAGGGGACATCGAGGCGAATGCGGATGGCATAAGTGTACGTCATATCTCTCTGTGTTGTTTAGGTATTTAAATGATGGGACTTCATTAATGTGATTAATGAAAGGAATGAAACCTAAGATGTTGTAGAATCAGATTTTAAATAAAACAGGTAGCTACAGTTTTTGCTTTGCATAGCGGTATATATGATATACCCCGCACCTCATTCGACGAGGAAAGGACCGAGATCCCTTCACCAGGAGTGACTCCTTTAGCAATAACTGGCAGATGCTACACACTCGGTTTGCTTTTGACTGCTTTTGCGTTTTTGCTTTGCATAGCGATATATATGATATATCCCGCACCTCATTCGACGAGGAAAGGACCGAGATCCCTTCGCCGGGAGTGACTCCTTTAGCAAAACTAGAAAAGCCTCAAAATCACTCCATTTCAAAACATCATTTGAGTCTACAACGATATCAAGTTCATTACGCTCATGGTTTTTATGAAAAACCTGCGTAGCCCTCCGTCATTTCAGATAAAGACTGTTTAGTATTCGTGCTGCGTTTGTTGGCCTTTGTCAAGGCGTAGTGTGCGGTAGCTGAATAGTGCTTATCTGTTTATGCATATGATGCAGATTGTTTCAGGATAGTCGTACGACCTTGTTGGCCTTTGTCAAGGGTCGTGCGGGTGGGTTTGATTCAATCAAAAAATGACGGGTTGAACTTGACTAGCATCCTGTGATTTGTTGGCCTTTGTCAAGGTCATAGGACACTAGGGGCAAAATATTATCGGGAATTTCAAGTGTTGAAATTTGCAATGAGATTGCATACCTTCTATGAGATAGTTGGATCCCGATACCCACTGCGAGTAAGAGTTACTCCTGGGAGAGTTTTACACAGTGCAATTAGCCGATCAAGTAGGTGTCTAGAAAGGTGTTAACGAGGTTACGCCTCTGGGAAAACGAGGTTTACATTAATTAGGTTCGTGCGAAAGCACGGGGGACCTCCCTCAAAGTACCGACACTGGCCTGGCTGAAAGATTGGCGAACTTGTAGTGTGTAATTAATCCCGGCTAGTCTTTCCTTTTAGGTTTTGGAGGAAGATTTGATAAAAAGCAGTGGGAGCCATACTGATTAGATAAGATAATAACCAATCCGATCTTGCACGAGCATACGCTAAAGTGTTTTCTTCTCTCTCTCTCCAGGTAGCGACCATTTCATGCCTTAATAAAGATAATAATATGGATGTATTGACCGAACCCGCATGTTATACTGTGCTGGGGAACGTTGGTTCCGTACTTTCCTATAAGAGTTATAGGAATGAACAGGATATAGGGGAATGCCAGGATTCCCATGCCACCCGAATGAAGAAAGTACATGTTGATGCATTTTCTTCAGGTGTGTTCGTTACTGAGAACTGTTTCTCCATTTGCTCTACGTCCTGGGTATTAGATACCGGATCAGGATCCCATATATGTAATCAGTTACATGGGCTTAGGAAAGGTAGAGAACTTGGAGAAGGTGATAAAGACATTAGAGTTGGAAATGGTGCAATTGTTGCAGCTAAGACTGTCGGGGAATATCACCTTGTATTACCAACTGGTAATACATTGGTTCTGAACGAATGCTATTACATGCCGAACCTGATATGCAACATTATATCGGTTTCTTTATTAAGTAAAGAGGGATATAATTTTGTATTACAGGACAATGTTATGAACATTTTCCATGACCAAAAGTTGGTTGGATCAGGCACGTTGTGCAATGGCATTTATGTTCTAAATCAATCAACAGTTCTGAGCATAACAAACACACACAAGAGAAAGAGTTCTGAACTCAACGAATCCTTCTTGTGGCATTGTAGACTGGGTCACATCAATGCGACACGACTAGCTAAGTTGCATAAGGATGGATATTTAAATCCGTTTGAATTTTCATCCTATGACACTTGCCAGTCATGTCTCAAAGGCAAGATGACCAAGACTCCGTTTACGGGACACGGAGAAAGAGTTACCGAACTCTTAGGATTGATACATAGTGATGTATGCGGTCCCATGTCTACACATGCCAGGGATGGTTCTTCGTACTTCATTACATTCACTGACGATCTCTCTAGATTCGGATATGTGTTCCTGATGAAACACAAATCAGAAGCTTTTGAGAAATTTAGGGAATATAAACAAGAAGTTGAGAACCAAACCGGAAAAAGTATTAAAATCCTTCGATCAGATCGGGGAGGTGAATACTTGAGCAATGAATTCCTGGACTTCCTAAAAGAGAATGGGATTCTCTCTCAGCTAACTCCTCCATATACACCACAGCACAACGGTGTATCGGAGCGGAGGAACCGCACCCTATTAGATATGGTGCGCTCTATGATGAGTACAGCTGAGTTACCTATTTCCTTCTGGGGTCATGCGCTGGAGACAGCAGCATACCTATTGAATCAAGTTCCATCTAAATCTGTACCTACCACACCATATGAGATATGGAGTGGGAAGAGACCATGTCTTAAACGAGTTAAGATATGGGGTTGCCCGGCCTATGTCAAAAGGCAAAATCCGGACAAACTCGAGGCACGGTCAGTTCTATGCAAGTTTGTGGGATATCCCAAACATTCACATGGATATCTTTTCTACCATACAGAGGAACAAAAAGTGTTTGTTTCTCGCCATGCCACCTTTTTGGAAAAGGAATTTCTTGCAAAAGAAATTAGTGGCGATGAGGTAGAACTGGAAGAAATTCCAGCAACACAAACTCAAACTGAAGATTTAGTGGAACCAGAGGATTCAGTAGCTCCCGACGAACCCCAGCCTCTCCGCCGATCTAGTAGGGTTCCTCGCCAACCTGAGAGATACTACGGTTTTCTCATTGATGGTGGAAGTGAGGATTGCATCATGGGGGATGATGACCCAACTAGCTTCGAGCAGGCCATCACTAGTGGGGACTCAGTGAAGTGGCTGGATGCTATGCGGTCCGAGATGGATTCCATGTACACCAACAAAGTATGGACTTTGGAAGTTGCTCCTGAAGGGGTAAAACCCATTGGGAGCAAGTGGATCTTCAAGAAGAAACTTGGTGTAGATGGGAAAGTGGAGACTTTCAAAGCTAGACTTGTAGCAAAGGGTTTTCGTCAAAGACCAGGTGTGGACTATGACGAGACTTTTTCTCCAGTGGCTATGCTTAAATCCATCCGAATCATGCTTGCCATTGCTGCTTTTCATGACTACGAAATCTGGCAAATGGATGTTAAGACCGCCTTTCTAAATGGTGATTTAGAAGAGTGCGTGTACATGACTCAGCCAGAGGGCTTCGTAGACAGTGGGAGCAGCGGGAAGGTGTGCAAGCTGCTTAAATCCATTTATGGATTAAAGCAAGCATCGCGGAGTTGGAACATCTGCTTTGACGTCGTTATCAAAGAGTTTGATTTCGTCAAAAATCCAGATGAACCTTGTATCTACAAGAAGGTGGCAGAGAGTAAGGTTGTCTTCGTCGTATTGTACGTGGACGACATACTCTTGATAGGAAATGATATTCCTATGCTGCAATCGGTCAAGCTCTTCTTATCACAAAGATTCTCAATGAAAGATCTTGGTGATGCCTCCTGCATATTGGGAATTAGGATCTATAGAGATAGATCCAAACGGATTTTGGGATTGTCCCAATCCAGGTATATTGACACCATACTAAAGAGGTTTAGTATGGAAGAGTCCAAGCGTGGGAACTTGCCCACGATCTCTGGAGTCACTCTCTCCAAAGAGATGTCTCCCAAGACTGATTTGGAGAGAGCTCGCATGCAAGGGATACCCTATGCTTCGGCGGTAGGCTCTATCATGTATGCGATGCTATGTACCAGACCCGATGTAGCATACTCACTAAGTGTAGTGAGCAGGTATCAAGCTGATCCTGGAGAGAGTCACTGGACAGCTGTAAAGAGCATTCTCAAGTACTTGCGAAGGACTAGAGATATGTTCTTGGTGTATGGTAACGGAGAACTCCAAGTGGAGTCCTTTACCGATTCGAGCTTCCAGAGTGATAAGGACGACTCTAAGTCGCAGTCGGGCTTTGTCTTTACCCTTTACGGAGGGGCGGTTAGCTGGAAGAGTTCCAAGCAGGAAACCGTGGCAGACTCGACGATGGAGGCTGAATACATCGCTGCCAACGATGCTGCTAAAGAAGCTGTCTGGATCAAGAAGTTCATTTCTGAACTTGGAGTGGTTCCATCCATTGAGCATCCAATACCTTTGTATTGCGATAACAATGGAGCGGTGGCTTTAGCCAAGGAACCCAGGTCCCATCAGCGGTCCAGGCATATTCTGAGGCGGTATCACCTGATCCGGGAGATAGTTGATCGCCGAGAGATCGAGGTCAGGAGAGTTGACACGAAGAACAACACGGCGGATCCACTCACGAAGGCCATTCCCCAGATACAGTTTGAGAGACTCTTCGGGATGCTCGGTATGAGATACTACAGCAGCTGGCCCTAGTGCAAGTGGGAGATTGTTAGTTGTATGTATGCCCTAGAGGCCAGTATTGTACAGATTATGTATATTATATTGGATGCTTGGACATATATAGAGATGACTTTCTTGCTCGACATGATAGTATGCTATCTGGTTGCCATTTATCTTAACATGTACACTAGTCTCTTTATACTGTCTTATAGTTACATGTTGGTAAAGCCCTTAGGATTTGTACTTGACTACCTGGACTATGATGCAGATCATACTAGTGGGGACATGGTAGTCCATAAGTACATCCTTCAAGGTCCCTAGTCGTGGGTGTATCGAGACGGGGCATCGATATGCCAGAGTAGACTAGCGTATACGCTTCTCGACCCATGTGATGGGCGATGGATGATCCCATATCCATTGGTGTTTGACATCAGAGATGGTATACGGGTGCTCAGTGAAAACTGGGTACACTGGACGGACTCGCCGAGAACTCCCAGATGGTATTATACCTCACGTCAGATGGCAGTTCTCAGGTGACACTTGTACAGGTTAGTCTGTAGACCCGAGATCGTCATAGAGTCTTGTGTGATTCCCACTGTGCTTTGATCTCCACCTTACCACGTCCATGAGGGCGTGCAAAACGGTGGTCTTTGGGTACAGTCCCGAGTCACATGGAGGCAATGAGCGATAGGAGGGGTTTCGTCTCTCCCGGTATTGGGAGTTGATGTTGCGCTGTGCTCGATTGGCCGTAGCAGGGAAGTCCCTGGCCAGGGCTGATCAGAGATTTACTGGTAAGTGTTACCAGTAGTTTCTCGACCCGTTACGAGCCTCACATCGGCACGACTTATCGGGTTATTGGGGTCTGACGTATACCACCCCTAGACTTGATATGCGACGTATCAGACGAAGAGACTTGACTGTATGGTAAGTGTTACTGGTCGGATTCGCAGGAGTGTGAGCGGGCTAGCTCGTCGATCTTCTGATCGCTCAATACCCGGGTGGCCGTTACGTTTAGCAGACCGCTTGCGGCTTGTGGGTGCTTGATATGATCATCATCTGCTACCGGCGTATTGACGAGTCTTTAGAGTCCTACACAGAGGTTTCCTGGCTCAAGCGAAACGAAATAGGAGCGCATATGAGATATGTGCGGGACCGAGAATAATGCGTGTATGTGATACCGCATTTCATTCTCGCGATATATGTTTCGATTGGTTATATTCGATATGACCTAGTTATCGAATCATTGATTCGATAAATCGATGCATTGTATACTAGTCGGTTATGTGCGACATGACCGGATCATTGAATCAAATGTTGATTTAATGATTTAATGCATAATTATATATTTGATATATTGCATTGCATTAACTAGTATTGGTTCACTTTAAACGGATTTTTCTCACTTGATGCACATTGCATATGTGATATGTTTTCGTGCACTTTTTTGTATCATGTTTGATGATACTTGATCATTATGTTAAGTGTATAGAATTAATCCATGGTTAATTTGATAATTAGGGTTTTGCATATTCATTTATTTATTTGTTTGTTTATTTATTTATTTGGAAAAGAATAAGATGAGAATGGTGGCTTTCTTTGTCATTTGTTGAAGCTTCATGAAGCTTTGACTTTAGCAACCATCCTTATCTTCATGCTTAACCCTAACCCATCCAAGTGACCATGGTTAATTCTCTACACTTAACCCTAGTTCAAGTTATGATAAGTATTTGATTTAAATTTATTTTTATCATAAGACTTATCATAATCTTTTCTTGAGCTCATCTTCTTCTTCTTCTTCAAGCTTGCTACTCCAATGGCAACTTGAGTTTTAGTGAGAGAATTCCAAATCTAAAGTGAACCCACCTCCTATTTCTTCACCCTCTACCTCTTGCCAAGTTGTTTTGGGTGTTTACTTCACAAGTTTCACAAGTTTGTGAAGTCGGAGCTTGAGTTTGTGCAACCTCGACGTAGATCGTCTTTGACACGAAGCCGACGACCTATTCCGCACGTTTCTCCGATGAAGCCGTCACGAGAGTCCAAGCTTCAAGATGGACAGCGAGAAGACTTCGTTGCGGAGCCGTGGAGGTGGATATCCGGATCTACAAAGGTTGTAATTTCCGTATCCTAGTAGTTAACTGTTAACTAGCTTTTAGTTTCGCCTAGAATTCTAGCAACGATCCGTAGTCTAGGGTTTCTCGGCACCAAAAATTTCTAAAATGGCATGTTCGATGCCTTGTGAGACCTTACTAGAGTGCCTAGGAACCCTACAACCGGTTTGTCTGTCACCGGGGCTTGAGGAGCTGGGATGGCGTTAGCTGACACGAACAGAATAGTGCCAAATAGTAGCGGCGGCTCCTTCCATTGTCGCCCGAGACTGGCCGGAAGGACCGTCCTGGAGTCTATCTTCATCGTGTAGGAGATGGGAGCTGTGTCGAAAGCTAAGATGGTCCTTGGAGACATCTTTGCTGCGTCCGAAAATTGCAATTAGAGAACGTTGACCTGCATAAAAAAACATGATTTTAGTACAGGCAATTGATATGCATATTAATTGAGTTCGCATGAAAGCTTAACCCGAAATATGGGAGGAGAGATTCGTCCCACCGGGCGTGCCAGAATCTGTAGGGTGTTTTTCGTCACCCCATTGAGATGGGAATACGCGTGCGCTTGTCAGGCGTACTACAGATTCCCCCTGCCTAGGGTAGGCGGGGGTTTATTGATTGTGGGGATCCGAATCTCCGGCAGCCGCGGACTAAGCTGCCGTTAATTACCCCTCGCCTTTGGGGCGAGGGAACCTCCGATTAACGGGTTAAACTGGTCATTCGAACTCAATGTGCAGTGTACGTGTGTTTTGTTTTGGAGGGGGGTTTGGATATATCGGGAGCCACGCAGAGTTTTTACGGGGGTCCCGCTACCCGGTTAGCGGGCTGGGGTCAAGGGCGCTAGTAGCCCCCTTGCGGGGTGCAGGGCAGCGCCCCGGCCCAAAAAAATTTTTGGGAGGGAGAGTGTTGTAGAGTATGTGTGTGTGTGTGTATTTATATATACATATATATATATATAAGAAAGGGAAAGGGCATCCAAAGGATGCATGGGGTCAACGCCTTGAGCGCTGTGCGCTCAGGCGCTAGCGCGCCACGTGTCGGCACGTGGGCACTTTGCGCTCGAGCGCTGGGCGCTGGAGCACAAGCGCGCCACGTGTCGGCACGTGGGCGCTTTTCGCTGGCGCTGGGCGCTTGAGCGCAAGCGCGCCATGTGTCAGCACGTAGGCGCTTTGCGCTTGCGCTGGGCGCTTGAGCGCAAGCGCGCCACGTGTCGGCACGTGGGCGTTTTGCGCTGGAGCGCAGGGCGCTGGAGCGCAAGCGCGCCACGTGTCGGCACGTGGGCGCTTTACGCTTGAGCGCTGGGCGCTGGAGCGCCAGCGCGCCACGTGTCGCCATGTGGGCGCTCTGCGCTCGAGCACTAGCGCGCCACGTGTCGGCACGTAGGCGCTCGGCGCTTGGGCGCCGGCGAGAAAAGGAGGCTTTTAGTCCCAGAACCAGAAGCTATGCTTCAGAAAGTAAATATTTATTATATATATATATATATATGTATGGAGTTAAACTCCTAGGATGTTTTGAAGCTAATGAAGGGGGTTCTTCTTCTTCCTCCTGTTGTTTGGCCGGATCTTGAAGATCAAGAAGTAGGAGATTTTAAAAATCACTCCTTTTTGAGATCTGATAGGAGATCTGAGTTCCCCTTTGTGGGTTTTGTGGTGGAAAACTACTTAGTTTAGGAAAAAGAAGGAGTAAAACTCTTGATTTAATTCAAAAGGAATGAGAAGGTTTAGAACCTTGGAGAAGGAGCAGGAGGCACAGAGAACCCTAGTTTTTGGGGAATGAAAAAGTATTACTTTATTCATCATCATGTTGCCTTTTATAGACTTACATATTTACATATAGCCCCTTGGGCTTCACAAAATGGCATTTTGCCTGTCCCATGGCTCATGTGCCATTTCATTTTTGCACATAAGCCATGGGCTTACAAAATATTGGCTTTATGCCCATTTTGCATACATTCATGTATAAAAAATTACATAAAAAATTATTTATTACATGATTTTGTTGTTGGCATGGGGAGGCTGGCCGCGGGCTCGACTTGGGCATGGGCCCGCTTGACCTAGGCTTGGGCCCACCTAGTTTGGGGGTTGACCTTGACTTTGACTCGATCAACCGGGGTGTAAATTTTTACCCCAACATCCATGTCACTAATTATATCAGTCTCTAGGTCTCAATATTCATGTCATTATCTTATCGTCAGCTTGAGCGTAAGAGTCGACCATTAGAAACACATGGCCCTCTCATGTATTCAATAACAATTAATAATACGCTTTCATGTAATGGGACCCTAAGGGGCTCTCTCCTGTATTCAGTACACACTCATGTAATGGGACCCTGAGATTATGTTGACCGAACTTACACTCGAACTATCCCAACACCTACGGTCTACTTCAAGATCTAACCACGAACCAAAATACCGGCTAGCCATAACAAGTCTGCTCTAGAATTGGAAACCGGTCTCCATCAAGCATGAGCAGGCCAATACTTTAGACAAGTGCACATTCCCCAATATCTTATTTATGATACTAATATAAGTGCTTGCATAACCGTCCCATTTCAGTTATAGTTACACTTATATACGTCCCACAGACTTCGACAATGCAATAATTATATGGTTGCGCTGATTGTGTACAAGTACGTGTCATGATCACTATTCGTTCATGCTAATGTACTTGCCACAATCCAGTCACTAACATTTCGGAAATCTAAAAACAGTCGCTAGGGTATTGATGCAATGTTAATAAATTACTGGGAGTATAACAGTCATTCAATATGATGGAGATACAGTAAAATGCACTACTAGTAATATATGAGCAGCCGATGTCGTCTGGATTAGGAAAATCACATTAAATCACACGTGCATAATTTGGCGAAACAATATAAGAGGTGTAAACAGTATATTTAATTATCTGTACAGAAAAATATGTTTCGCATTAATCAGGTTTCTGGTTTGGAAGATACAGTTGTTTAAATGTGGGTGTTCACTGCTGGAATTACAGTTTCTGAATTGAAAGCCCATTTCAAAACGTGTTTTACCCCTAGTTACAGTCACATTTAGGCATTTCTATAGTTCAATGTATTTTAGAGTTATCAGTCAGGAGTTCAACGTATAACATGAATCAGAAATAGCCATCGTGCGCTAGGAGTTATGCTCAGTTTACTATTACTACATAAAAACGGATACTGCAGTAATCAACCGTACCTATCAACAGTGTAAAATATTTTATAAATATCATACAACACTGGAATTCAATGACACTAGTACCGTTAGAAATATAATTAAATTCCTTATGCTTCTATTTATGGTTCCGCACACTTGCGCATTTAAACAGTGAGAAATAAGCGCTCTAAAACAGGTAAAGGCATATATTCCTCCTCTGGACTGCAGTCCAGAGCCATGAATCACCTCAGTATTTGTTGTAATAACTTATTAAAATTTAGAGATAAAATATGTTGTGCTATAGGTTTATCTGTTGGCTTCGATACGAGCCATGAAACGCTAACATCCGATATATAAATAATTTATTATGAATTTAACAGTCTAGCATATTCGGTAAAAATTTAGCTTTCGCAAAGGTTATCGGGGGTAATATTTACTGGGTGAAACGATGTAAATTTTCTACCAAATTTCTACAGGATAATCGTTAATAGTAAAAAGAGTTTAATGATCACAAGTTCCATCATTTTAAGGTATGTTTGGTCTAGGATTTTATGTCGAGCACTTTAACTAGTGTACGGGTTTCCAACGAAAGAGTCCGTTTAATCTAATCAATTAAAACAATAGTTATTCCATGTTCACGTTCTAACCACTGTAATCATTAACGATGGGTTATAGGTTCACAACACAGTGATTATGATGATGCGGATATATAAAATAATATTATTACGATTTAAAACATATCAATCCATTTAGTGTAATAATAGCATGTAGAGCAAGTGATCGGGCTTTCACTTGCCTAAAGACGATTTGACAATCACGATAGAGACAACAACAACGGCACGGGTATGGCCACAGCGAGGCTTGGCTACGGTACAATACGAGCACGACATGACTAGCTATGGCTAAACTTTGGCTTGGCCACGGCAGTGGAGACGAGGCTTGGTGGCCCAGAGCTCGACGGGGAAGGTGTTGGCTATAGTGCCCTCAAGGCAATTATCATAGTCGCAGACATGTGATTATGATGATTGAGTGGGGACCTATACCGATAGAACAGTCTTACCTGAGATGATAGTATGCTATCCGGTTTGTCTTTATCATCATGTTGATAGAGCCCATAGGATTCTTGCTTGACTACCAGCATTATGATGGCGATCATATTCGTAGGAGCTGGGGGTCTATAAGCACATTCTTAAATGTCCCTAGTCATGGGAGTATCGAGACTGGGCTTCGATACTCCAGTGTAGACTAGTGTATACTGATCGAGACCCCGACGAGGGGCGGTGGCCAGATCTCACAAGCCATTGGTGTTAGTTTGTTCACCTAAGATAGTATACAGGTGCTCATTGGGTTATGAGTACACTGGACGGACTCGCCGGGAACCTGCTAGTTGGTATTATACCTATTGTCAGATAGCAGTTCCCAGGTGACATGTGTAAAGGTTAGTCTGTCAACCTGAGATCGTCATTTTTCTCGTGTGAGTTCCTACTGTGCTTTGATTACTACCCTACCACGGCTCAAAGGAGTCGTGCAAACAGGTTTTAGTTGGGTACAGTCCCGAGCCACATGGAGGCAGTGATCGGATCGTCGGGGATTCGTCTCTTCCGGTATTGGGAGTTGATGTTGCGTTGTGCACGGGTGACCATCATCAGAAATCCATGGCCATGGTGAACGAGAATTACCGATCCAGGATCGATAGTTTCTCAGGTGGTGATGGGTTATATGCCGACACTAAATATCGCGTTGTTAGGGTCTGACTTTATCCACCCCCTAGACTCGATATGCGATATTCTTAGACGAACAGACCGGACTGTACGGATATTGTCACTGTCAGGCTCAGTAGGGGTTTAGGATGAGTTTGCTCGTCGGCCTCCCTTTCGCTCAATACCTGGGTAGCCGTTACATATAGCTAGTCCCGCTGACGTGCTTGTGGTTAAACCCACTGTCAGCGTATTGACGAGTCTTTAGAGTCCCACACAGAGGGTTTTCACGGTTCAGGCGAATGGTGTACATGAGGTATGCTGATACATACAGGTATCCGATTACATATGTGCATGTGCGGCACAGACTTTAATCGGACGGTTGTTAACACTAGCGGCTTAGGATTAAGCCAGATTATTAAATCAGGTTTTGATTTAATAATTTACATATGTATTTATATATATGTATTCTAGTATTACTGTTCGCTATTTATTTTCACTCTTGGCTATTCGTATTTTTATACGAATACGTGTATATGTATTTCGATACATGTCCGGGAAGTATTCCGTATTTTATACGGAATGGCTTCTAAAAAATTTGCCACCTCATTATTGATTTTCCTTTTTAGAAAAATCATTTGTCTTCATAATGAGGTGGAGGGGGTGACATGGCAGAGGCATGGGCTTGAGGTATGGGTTGGATTTGTTTATTACAAATTGGTGAGATATTTTTTTTGATGGGAGAGAGAGAGGGGGCCGGCCACTTATTGAGTGGGATTTGATTTTATTTTTGGTTCATGATTTATCACAACACTAGCCTCCTCACTCTCTCACTCTCTCATGCTTTCAAAAATAACTTAGCCAATTTCCTGAGTTCATGCCAAAGTTTCCTTACTCCATTCATCTTCTATGGATGCTCTCTTGAGCTCATGAATAGAGAGAAAAATATAGTGACACACTACTACACCTCGACTCTCCATCGCTAGCAACTTTGGAGCATCGGTTGTCTCATTCGTCGAGGCTGGAGCTTGCGCCGTTTCTCTCAGGTGGATCATCGGAGATGGAGGAAGACTGGCAACCAAACTTCGTCAAGGAACCGCTAGGAGCTTGAATGAAGATCAAAGGACACGGATCAACTTGGTATAACCATTCTAACTTCCTTTTTAGCTTGTTAGTTTAGGGTTTAAGGTCGATCCGGGAATCGGGTAACGGTAGCGCCGGTTTTAGAAAAATTTTGTTCCGCATTTGGCCACGTTTTGATGGCCGGGGCACTGCCGTTGTAACGCTTTGAAAATCGTTTTGGTGAAATTTCGAAAAAATCGGTAAAATAAGGGGGTTTTCTTTAGAAAAAGTCAAAATGCAAATATCTTATTATAAAAATTAAATATACATATTCTAGCTATGTAATTGCTATTATTTGGTGTTTATTGAGCCGCTGGTGAAATTTCAAATTTTCTGAAAAAATATTATTTTATTATTATTTTAAGCCGTCACTAATACATTTAATTAGGGAAAATTACAAATTGGAACGAGTTGAAACAAATTTTGTGCATCATAAAACATTAAATAAAATTTTATCATGTGGTTTTTGGAACGAAATCATTTGCCAAAACGGTTTAGAAATTATTGAAGAAAAAAGGCTTTTTTTTAGCGTAAATGGATGTTTGGGGTATTGTATTTATCATTTTTCATCACCCCACACCCGTACCCACACCGACACACCCCCATTCACTTATCCCCTTGATGAATTCAGCAGCCCCCTCTTTTGTCCCCACTTGGATTTCAAGGAAAAGAAATGAAAGAAAAAAAAAGAAAATGGATAAAAGAGTTGGACTTTTGACTTTGTGTTGACTTGGACTTCCTTACTTGTTATTTTCTCCACCTCACTCTCTCTCCTCCCTCACCCGAACCCCCCACAACCTGGCCGAAACCAGCAACCCCCCCCCCAACAGCCCCATTTTCCTCTTCTCCTCTCTTTGTTCCATCAAAGAAAAATCCACAAAAAATCAAGCAAAAATCCAAATCAAAATCCGACTCCTACCCATTTTGGCTTAGCCCGTATAGCATGGATTTTGGTGGCAAGGGAGCATTTTGGAGGGCTATGTGTGTTTGTGGATCTTCATATGTTTTGGGTATAATTCTAAACATTTTTGTTGCTTAATTTGTTACTAATTTCTTAAGCTAATTTAATTAAGTGTTAATTTGGATATGTGAGTTTAATTGCAAGTTTTGGAATTCAAGTTATGAATTTGAATGCAAGTTAGGGTTTTGTAGAATTGGTGTATGGTTGTGTGTTATATTTAGGCTTTTTGTCATGTTAATACAAGATTAGTAGCTAGTGCTAATGGTTAGTTTAAAAAAATTTGTGTTAATGTGCTAATTTGCCTACTAGATTTTTGAATTTGGTTAAATTCTTGGTATTAAAAATGTGTTTAGGTTTTCATGACTTCATTAACTTTATTAAGTGTGGTTTAATGCTTTAGATCATGCAAATCTAAGTTAGATTGTAGTTTGTGCATTTTTGCTTTGAAATTGTTAAAAAGGGTATTTTTGTAAACTAGAATATTAGGGTTTTTGGAATTTAATGAGATTAAATTCCGAAAATTATTTCTATGACTTATTTAAGATATTTAATAAGTATATTGGCCGCTACATTCATTTAAACATCATGTTTTGTACAAAAACGGCGAATTGTGCTTGCTAGATTTTCGGAAAAATGACTTTTTAAGTGAAATTCGGGTTTTTATGAGTTTTAACCTAGTTTATATTAAAATTAGTGTTCGTGAATGTGCAAATGAGTGTGATTGGATTTTTCTCGATGGTTTGACGTTTGTACATCGACATCGAGGGTTGGTTTGACTATTCTTGCATGCGTAGGCGATAGGTTTGGACCTATGCGTGATACGCGTGCCGATTTGATTTTCGTATGCCGTTTCGATTTCGAATTTAGTTTTAATGCGATACGGTGCGTTATGATATGTAGGTACCCCATGCGGACTTCGAGACGACAAGCAAGCGCGTGGCGACGTCGGCACCAACGAGCGAGGACCAGGTGAGTAGATTTATATCTACGGGGAGAAGTCGGGTGGATGGCGTATAGCACCCCCGCAGTCCGTGGTGGTGTATACGGATGCGTATACACACCAACATTTATTATATGTTATTTGGGATTAATAACGTTGCTTAGGATGGATATTGGTGTGTTGGATTACTTCAGTGTTGCGAACCCTAGGGTAGTGTTGCACTACACATACACACATACATACTTGCATACATTCCTATTGATATGTGCTCATGGGATTCTTTATAGTTATGGGTTCACATGGGTATGGGACTATGTGTTCACATACGGATTTGAGGATGATACTTGGGATTGAGCTGAGTCGATGAGATTTGATTTGAGGCCGTGAGATCGGTGATATAGCAAGGTTCGTATTTGAGATACGACATGACGTTGTAGCGGGTCCTTGACGTAGTGTTTCACACATGTGCATGCATACTTAGGCGGTATCAGTATTGTACTAGACGTAGATCAGTACCCCGATCATGATATTTGATAAAGAGGATACCAGGTGAATAGTATGATGAATGTGATATTGACCCGTACCCAGATTTGGGATGCCGTACGACGGATTTACGTACGAGCTATATCTTGATGATTGATCCGCACTCTTGACTTGGGATGTCTGATTATAGATATGGTATTGGATATGATATTATTGAGGCGGGATCACCGACTAATATATATACAGGTATGTATATGTATCAACTCAGACGTTAGACGGTTTCCTTACCTGTAGTTCAGCTTGTTAGTTCAGCCGTATAGTTTAGTGCAGTTGTTAGATTAGATTAGACTCCTACCTATTTCAAAAACTAACGAATCGTGGGTATTTTAAAAGACAGCCCAAGGGATCCTACGGATATTTCAAAAGACTTATCTTTTCATAAAAACACCGTAGCCCCTATTTTCAAAACCCCATGATTTGTGTTATTTCAAAAGGCACCATTTGTAAGATTTATATTAGATTATCACAGTTTAGTTATCGTTGTGTCTAGTATTCAGCTCCCGCTCATTTTTACTGTTCGCTCCGCATCGCATACTTATATTATAATTTCTTATTGCATTATTAATAGCATGCTGTTAGGACACCAGCACCATTACCGATGATGCGTATGTACCACGTACACCTACTTGCCGGCTCACACACATCTTCATCGGTAATTGCCATGTCACGTACACTTTAGAGAATATAATTGCTTGACTTAGCTTGTTAGTTAGTAGGTTGATATGATATTAGTGTACCTTGGTTATATGCCAGTTTAGACATTGTAGTTATTACTTGTCACTTCATGCATACTGTTATTCCATTGTTCATGCCTAGTTATTAATCATACATTGCAACTTGGTTATTGATACCATATACATTCATTAGCATTGACATATGCACTTGTGATGACTTCTTGAGATTTATAATATTTCTGGATTTCGGGGGAAAGCCGCAAAATTTCTAAACTTATTAACCTTTTAAAATATGTAAATTGCGGTTTTCTAGTGATATAAGTGTCGTCCACCATGAGTTTGCTGTGGTTTTCGAGATCCGTGTCGAGGAGTGGAGGAACCGTCATGGGTACATGGTGGGCCCGGTATGGTACCCCGGGGCAAGATGAATGTGGTGTTGACGTTGAGCCTGGCAGGGAACAGATTACCTACCGATGATATTACCCGACGCGTCGGATATCCGGAGGATACCGTCGTGGTCTTGAGATGGATGGTAGGGGCCGGTCTGGACTGACGGCGCCCTAGATATTGAGATTGAGACATTGATATTTCGAGACAGTGAGATTTATGTTTTGTGTCGATGCTAGACACTGTTGATACTGATTTCATTTATGATACCTCAGTTTAAAAATACGAAGGAAATCTCACTAAATTATGAAAACAGTTTCTTCATCTACATGTATTCTGTTTCATGCATGCATACCTCATTCATATGATATATTGCTACCTGAGGCACAGACACGGCCACATGAGATTACACTCGGGTTAGATATTTACCCTAGCCTTGTTATAGGCTGCATGTTATATACATTTTTGAGGATATATTATGATCATTGACCTAGGTTGCGTTATTTATGCGATTTCTGTGCGTAGATGTTTTTCTATTCACGAGTTGGCAACTCACCCCCGTTGTGCCCCAGTTTCTTGCAGGTTTGCCGTACAGGTTTCATTACGGCTTTACGGGCTCAGTTTCATTCGGGTGACTTGCTAGTAGGTGGGTTTTTCTTGTATCGTACCCATCATATTACCTTGTATAATATTATTCCGTTGTATCTAGTAAATTCCATCAACCAAACATGTATTTTTGAGATAGAGACCAGTGTTGTTTATTCTTTCGACCTTAGAGTCGCTCGTTATATTTCTGGTGGTTTTGAGTTTCCTTTAGAGTTTTGATCCTCGCCGTTGGCGTTGTATATTATATTGCTTGTGTGGTTGTGACCGTCGATTGACGAAGAGCTAGCTCCCGCTTGGGGATGTCTTTTTAGTGATTTCGTATACTATTCATGTTGTATCCCGTTTGGGAGCCAGTATTTACAAAGGAGACTCTGTCGAAATTTTCAGTAAATTTTGATGTTCTTAAAAACCGCATAATTCGGCTTATGCTATTAAAACTACTTGTTTTAAATTGGTTTTCCTTCACTCTACTACTTTTCTTGGTTTGGATTTCTGGGTTTCGGTTTACTTAGATTACGTACGCCTCGAGACGTTCGCAGTTTAAGTGCCGGTCATGTTCCGTGCTTTCGGGTCGTGACAAAGTTGGTATCAGAGCGTTAGGTTTTACCTTCGGAGTGTAGGATGACCCTTGGTTGATGGAATAGGTGACTAAAGTAGAGTGACGTACCGTTGGTATGTTCCGTGGCATATTTACGACACGCCACTCCACTTAAGAAGCCTTAGGATGTACATTTCTTTGTTCAGTATTATATTCCTTCCTGATCTAGCCTCATCGGTACCAGTTTGGTTTTGCTGCCACGATTACGGGCAGGGAGAGCTACGGCTAAAGTTGCGGTCAGCACGAGCTCGGCACGAACGAGGACTGACCAGGGCATGATTCCGGCGACACCCGATTGTGGAGAGGTGTCTTTTGACTGTGTTTCCGCGCCACGAGCGTTTGGTGGATCGCCTTTATGAGGTTACTCGGATGTGCTGATCGACATTAGAGGATTGAGCCAATGATAGAGGCCAGCCAGATCTTGATGACCGTTGGTGTGTTGCTTATTCATGATGATCGAGGCACTGTTCAGCGTGCAGACGAGCGAGCCAGTTATTGCTGCGAACGACGAGGTATTGCCCCAGATGCTGGAGTTAGTGCAGAACGAGTTGTACTAAAAGATGATAGAAGGTTGCTAGTCATCGTGGATGAATGACTAGGACATGTGGATCGTTCGCCTAACCCGATGCGAGGTCATCAGATAGATTGATTCCAGCTAGAGACGACTTCACGTGGAGACGTTGGGAGTCGACAGAGACGATCGAATGTCAGAAACCTATTATTCCAAGTTTAAAGTAGTCGGAAAGACATGCAGGCAATTCTATGGTCCCTCTAGAAGAATGAAACCCTAACTCGACTTAATGACCGTGTGAAAGCCTTTGAACCTTCGGGTTTGCGGCAGTTCTACGGCGCCATTAGTGAGGCTTGGGTTTGCCCTTCTACGGCTGGACCACCGATGCTGTGGTATGTACTCGATACTATTAAACTGTACCCAAGATGTTAAGCCCTTGGGGGATTATGAGGTTTTGACAATCGATTGGATGGTTCGACTTAATTCGGATGCTAGGTGGTGAGATGCATTTCTTGGGAGACTCCAGATTCGAGGATAGTCGTTGGAGCTCAGTCCATGCAGCCGCGACGAGACGAGTCCAAAGCAGACGACATTAGAGAAAAGTGGAGTAAGAGGTTCGCACCAGATCTAGATGAGATGATGTTCCACTCCGCCGACATCAGAGAGGCGATGCGCATGCCGAGGCATGGTAATTGGACTTACCTTCCAGAAGGAGTCGCGATGAGTATGCAGTCGTTCCAGAGCAAGATGCAGATATAGGAAAGGACAATGACTTCCGGACAGTTGGCAGAGACGAGACATGGAAGAGACCGTGAGCAGGATTCTTTCCAGTGCAATGATACTTGCACTCAGGATCAGATGTGTCACGTACATTCAGAGAGCCAGAGGCCGACGCCAGTAATATGCTGTCTTACAAGTGGTCGCGATGATTGACCAAGAGATGACCAGAGAAGTGCCAGAACGGAATCGTCCCCGTTAGCACACCTGACAGGGCCGATGAGCCGATGGACCGAAAGATTGGTAATTCACAGTGAAGACCTTGACCCAGGAGTGGTCATGGTTACGCACGCCAGCAGGACAGAGTTCATGATTATCGACGAGACGTCCCACTAGTGACCGCGACAGTTGGTCGAGATTCTTAGAGGATGCGCTTGAGCGGTACTGTTCCGCCATTATTGATTTCGATGTTTTGGGTGATTTATTCGTATAATTTGATTTTAATGATTGAGGATTTACGATCTTTGCACAGTGTTGCACTTGATATCGTTTTCGTGCTTTAGTTTCACATGTTTGTGATTTTACGGTTTTAAACAGTTGAGTTGATTTTGTGCGTATGCACGCACGCGATTTGGTTCCTGCACTCTGTATAGTTTATATATGCTGGCAGTGCAGTGACATATATTTTGTGCACTTGGATACACTGGATTTCGATTTCGAGGGTGATGCTCGACATTTGTTTTTTGCATTTTATGCACCGGATTGGATTTTTAGCGCCTGTTGGGCGCCTGTTACGAGATGCGATTTGGTGCACACCAGATGCACTAATTCGAGATTTTTCGTGCATGTCAGATGCACCTGATTTTGCTTTCAGGCACACACGTTGCCTACGACAGATGTTTCGTGCACACCCAATGCACTTAGATGTTGTTTCTGTGCGCATGTATGGCATATTCATGGATTTTGATTTCCGTGCGCACCAGACGCACGTAGCATTCATGTGCATATTTTGGGGATTGATTTCGTATAGAGCAGTACGTTTTTATGATATTGCTATGTGTTTTCGTACTGAGCAGGACTAGTCAGAGGACAGCACCTGAATATATTTTGCATGCATTGATAGTTATTGAAGGGATTTCCAAAAAGCGAGCTATAGCCTCCGTATTTACCTACGTGTCTGATATGACGCGAAATGTTTAAAAAAAGGAGACCCTTCTAAATTGTTTCCAAAACGGCGGAACGTACATTTCAAACAAAGGTATATATGTATATAGTTATTTTCTTATGATAGACGTCCGCCACTGTGCAATGTTATACGCGTTGCACAGCGACTTAAAGAGATTTGACATGCATTTCCTTCAGATACTTACAGATATAGATTCGATATTTACATGTATAGTTTCGAGTTATGTCATATTGGTTTTGATTTGGATTTGGCATTGATGTCTTCTCCATGACTCCGATGATTGCGGGATGCTTGACGGAGTTTTGATTTGAATTATATGCTCATTTTTCAAGCGCATGCGCTGCGCTACGATTTGTTTTATATATTTACAATTTCGGAGCCCCGACGACTTGATGGGTTTTCTTAGATGTTTTAGTATTTGGGGGAGTTTGAATTTAAATTCGGGGACCGAATTTCTTTAAGGGGGGAAGATTGTAACGCTTTGAAAATCGTTTCGGTGAAATTTCGAAAAAATCGGTAAAATAAGGGGGTTTTCTGTAGAAAAAGTCAAAATGCAAATATCTTATTATAAAAATTAAATATACATATTCTAGCTATGTAATTGCTATTATTTGGTGTTTATTGAGCCGCTGGTGAAATTTCAAATTTTCTGAAAAAATATTATTTTATTATTATTTTAAGCCGTCACTAATATATTTAATTAGGGAAAATTACAAATTGGAACGAGTTGAAACAAATTTTGTGCATCATAAAACATTAAATAAAATTTTATCATGTGGTTTTTGGAACGAAATCATTTGCCAAAACGGTTTAGAAATTATTGAAGAAAAAAGGCTTTTTTTTAGCGTAAATGGATGTTTGGGGTATTGTATTTATCATTTTTCATCACCCCACACCCGTACCCACACCGACACACCCCCATTCACTTATCCCCTTGATGAATTCAGCAGCCCCCTCTTTTGTCCCTACTTGGATTTCAAGGAAAAGAAATGAAAGAAAAGAAAAGAAAATGGATAAAAGAGTTGGACTTTTGACTTTGTGTTGACTTGGACTTCCTTACTTGTTATTTTCTCCACCTCACTCTCTCTCCTCCCTCACCCGAACCCCCCACAACCTGGCCGAAACCAGCAACCCCCCCCCCCCA
Organism: Agapanthus africanus; assembly: GCA_030015575.1. Classification (NCBI taxonomy): domain Eukaryota; kingdom Viridiplantae; phylum Streptophyta; class Magnoliopsida; order Asparagales; family Amaryllidaceae; genus Agapanthus; species Agapanthus africanus. Next base: position 34,346,962 of record JASDDO010000018.1, on the reverse strand, counting down.
ACAGCCCCATTTTCCTCTTCTCCTCTCTTTGTTCCATCAAAGAAAAATCCACAAAAAATCAAGCAAAAATCCAAATCAAAATCCGACTCCTACCCATTTTAGCTTAGCCCGTATAGCATGGATTTTGGTGGCAAGGGAGCATTTTGGAGGGTTATGTGTGTTTGTGGATCTTCATATGTTTTGGGTATAATTCTAAACATTTTTGTTGCTTAATTTGTTACTAATTTGTTAAGCTAATTTAATTAAGTGTTAATTTGGATATGTGAGTTTAATTGCAAGTTTTGGAATTCAAGTTATGAATTTGAATGCAAGTTAAGGTTTTGTAGAATTGGTGTATGGTTGTGTGTTATATTTAGGCTTTTTGTCATGTTAATACAAGATTAGTAGCTAGTGCTAATGGTTAGTTTAAAAAAAATTGTGTTAATGTGCTAATTTGCCTACTAGATTTTTGAATTTGGTTAAATTCTTGGGATTAAAAATGTGTTTAGGTTTTCATGACTTCATTAACTTTATTAAGTGTGGTTTAATGCTTTAGATCATGCAAATCTAAGTTAGATTGTAGTTTGTGCATTTTTACTTTGAAATTGTTAAAAAGGGTATTTTTGTAAACTAGAATATTAGGGTTTTTGGAATTTAATGAGATTAAATTCCGGAAATTATTTCTATGACTTATTTAAGATATTTAATAAGTATATTGGCCGCTACATTCATTTAAACATCATGTTTTGTACAAAAACGGCGAATTTTGCTTGCTAGATTTTCGGAAAAATGACTTTTTAAGTGAAATTCGGGTTTTTGTGAGTTTTAACCTAGTTTATATTAAAATTAGTGTTCGTGAATGTGCAAATGAGTGTGATTGGATTTTTCTCGATGGTTTGACGTTTGTACATCGACATCGAGGGTTGGTTTGACTATTCTTGCATGCGTAGGCGATAGGTTTGGACCTATGCGTGATACGCGTGCCGATTTGATTTTCGTATGCCGTTTCGATTTCGAATTTAGTTTTAATGCGATACGGTGCGTTATGATATGTAGGTACCCCATGCGGACTTCGAGACGACAAGCAAGCGCGTGGCGACGTCGGCACCGGCGAGCGAGGACCAGGTGAGTAGATTTATATCTACGGGGAGAAGTCGGGTGGATGGCGTATAGCACCCCCGCAGTCCGTGGTGGTGTATACGGATGCGTATACACACCAACATTTATTATATGTTATTTGGGATTAATAACGTTGCTTAGGATGGATATTGGTGTGTTGGATTACTTTAGTGTTGCGAACCCTAGGGTAGTGTTGCACTACACATACACACATACATACTTGCATACATTCCTATTGATATGTGCTCATGGGATTCTTTATAGTTATGGGTTCACATGGGTATGGGACTATGTGTATGGGACTATGTGTTCACATACGGATTTGAGGATGATACTTGGGATTGAGCTGAGTCGATGAGATTTGATTTGAGGCCGTGAGATCGGTGATATAGCAAGGGTCGTATTTGAGATACGACATGACGTTGTAGCGGGTCCTTGACGTAGTGTTTCACACATGTGCATGCATACTTAGGCGGTATCAGTATTGTACTGGACGTAGATCAGTACCCCGATCATGATATTTGATAAAGAGGATACCAGGTGAATAGTATGATGAATGTGATATTGACCCGTACCCAGATTTGGGATGCCGTACGACGGATTTACGTACGAGCTATATCTTGATGATTGATCCGCACTCTTGACTTGGGATGTCTGATTATAGATATGGTATCGGATATGATATTATTGAGGCGGGATCACCGACTAATATATATACAGGTATGTATATGTATCGACTCAGACGTTAGGCGGTTTCCTTACCTGTAGTTCAGCTTGTTAGTTCAGCCGTATAGTTTAGTGTAGTTGTTAGATTAGATTAGACTCCTACCTATTTCAAAAACTAACGAATCGTGGGTATTTTAAAAGACAGCCCAAGGGATCCTACGGATATTTCAAAAGACTTATCTTTTCATAAAAACACCGTAGCCCCTATTTTCAAAACCCCATGATTTGTGTTATTTCAAAAGGCACCATTTGTAGGATTTATATTAGATTATCACAGTTTAGTTATCGTTGTGTCTAGTATTCAGCTCCCGCTCATTTTTACTGTTCGCTCCGCATCGCATACTTATATTATAATTTCTTATTGCATTATTAATTGCATGCTGTTAGGACACCAGCACCATTACCGATGATGCGTATGTACCACGTACACCTACTTGCCGGCTCACACACATCTTCATCGGTAATTGCCATGTCACGTACACTTTAGAGAATATAATTGCTTGACTTAGCTTGTTAGTTAGTAGGTTGATATGATATTAGTGTACCTGGGTTATATGCCAGTTTAGATATTGTAGTTATTACTTGTCACTTCATGCATACTGTTATTCTATTGTTCATGCCTAGTTATTAATCATACATTGCAACTTGGTTATTGATACCATATACATTCATAGCATTGACATATGCACTTGTGATGACTTCTTGAGATTTATGATATTTCTGGATTTCGGGGGAAAGCCGCAAAATTTCTAAACTTATTAACCTTTTAAAATATGTAAATTGCGGTTTTCTAGTGATGTAAGTGTCGTCCACCATGAGTTTGCTGTGGTTTTCGAGATCCGTGTCGAGGAGTGGAGGAACCGTCACGGGTACATGGTGGGCCCGGTATGGTACCCCGGGGCAAGATGAATGTGGTGTTGACGTTGAGCCTGGCAGGGGACAGATTACCTACCGGTGATATTACCCGACGCGTCGGATATCCGGAGGATACCGTCGTGGTCTTGAGATGGATGGTAGGGGCCGGTCTGGACTGACGGCGCCCTAGATATTGAGATTGAGACATTGATATTTCGAGACAGTGAGATTTATGTTTTGTGTCGATGCTAGACACTGTTGATACTGATTTCATTTATGATACCTCAGTTTAAAAATACGAAGGAAATCTCACTAAATTATGAAAACAGTTTCTTCATCTACATGTATTCTGTTTCATGCATGCATACCTCATTCATATGAAATATTGCTACCTGAGGCACAGACACGGCCACATGAGATTACATTCGGGTTAGATATTTACCCTAGCCTTATTATAGGCTGCATGTTATATACATTTTTGAGGATATATTATGATCATTGACCTAGGTTGCGTTATTTATGCGATTTCTGTGCGTAGATATTTTTCTATTCACGAGTTGGCAACTCACCCCCGTTGTGCCCCAGTTTCTTGCAGGTTTGCCGTACAGGTTTCATTACGGCTTTGCGGGCTCAGTTTCATTCGGGTGACTTGCTAGTAGGTGGGTTTTTCTTGTATCGTACCCATCATATTACCTTGTATAATATTATTCTGTTGTATCTAGTAAATTCCATCAACCAAACATGTATTTTTGAGATAGAGACCAGTATTGTTTATTCTTTCGACCTTAGAGTCGCTCGTTATATTTCTGGTGGTTTTGAGTTTCCTTTTGAGTTTTGATCCTCGCCGTTGGCGTTGTATATTATATTGCTTGTGTGGTTGTGACCATCGATTGACGAAGAGCTAGCTCCCGCTTGGGGATGCCTTTTTAGTGATTTCGTATACTATTCATGTTGTATCCCGTTTGGGAGCCAATATTTACAAAGGAGACTCTGCCGAAATTTTCAGTAAATTTTGATGTTCTTAAAAACCGCATAATTCGGCTTATGCTATTAAAACTACTTGTTTTAAATTGGTTTTTCTTCACTCTACTACTTTTCTTGGTTTGGATTTCTGGGTTTTCGGTTTACTTAGATTACGTACGCCTCGAGACGTTCGCAGTTTAAGTGCCGGTCATGTTCCGTGCTTTCGGGTCGTGACAGCCGTAACCCTTCATGGTATCAGAGCCACCCTTTAAACCCTTAGCTAGTTAGTTTAGACAATGTAAAAGTATCAAAATCAAAACAGTCCCGAAACGATGCACTGCAGATTGTGTTCTCTGTCGATTTTCAAAGTGTTCAAAAAATTTTGCAAACAAGTGCAAAAGACTTCTTGAGTGACCAGAAGACCATACCCCAAACACGAGCCCACCTCGTCGGAATTGGGCTGAGTACATTAGTGGGAAAACCAGGGAGGCCGGCCCTATGAGGGTATTTGGGCTTCGCTTTTTGGGTATGGTTTGGTCTTTGGAAACTTGATGCAGTGGTATTGTTGGTTTAGCCCATTTTTGATATTATGTTATATGATGTTCGGGGGCTATTCGGGGTGTTTCGGAGTCAATGTCTTAACACTATTTAAATGTTTATATCAGTACATACATTATTATCTGCGACCGTGAATGTCATTTGATCGGTATAACTCGTCTAATTGCTATATGTCTTTTAGACGGGTTTGCGAACGTGACATTCACGTTGATGTTCTGTGTTGTGCTATGATATTGGTTGGATCATCGTGGTGGATAGCTTGGGTGCAATGTTAGTACAGTTTTATTTCATTTGTACATTTGATATTACGGGGCGAGCGTCCGACATGTGGACTGTCGTCACTGCCAGCTTGTATATTATTCTTTTGGAGCACGACCGGGTTGAGGTCGATGTCACCCTTTTATATTATTTTCTTTTCTGTACTAGGATTACCCCGCGGTGGAGTGCACGAATAGACGGGTTCTAGAGGGCAACTGGTCCTCATCTCATGGCGCTGGGACGGAGGGGACCTTACTCTAGAATTGGCGGGCTACTCTCCGCACAAGTAGGGGGTATAGGATGACCCAGGAGGGGTGCTCAAGTTACCGGATTCCGTGAAGTGCTGGGTGGCCCATTCACGTTGCTGAAGGGGGCTGCCTCGCTTCTGGTTTTGCAGGTAACTTGCCGCGCTTGTAGGGGTCTAGGTTTTCATTGCACAAGCTATCCACACGACAGGGAATGTCGGGTCTCACTTACGGCTCAAGTGAAACCCGGGGCTCCAGATAATCCACCATTCTGTGTTGCTTCTGTGATATTTCTGTGATATTGCTTTATATCATGCCTGGGACGAAAGTTATATATATATTTATATATACTAGTATATACTGTATATGTTTTGCACCCGCGCTAGCCCAGTCCCCGCTCTGTCGTTAGTTAAGTAACCTAACGGGTGATGACGGGACCCAGTGGCGAATGCAGATGGCATATACGTACATTTTATTTTCGTTCTTTTCTGGTGTGATTAATTGATGGGACTGCGTTGCTTCTTATCAATGCAAGGATAAAACAAACCTATATGATGTTGTTGGAACCAAGTTTTTTAAAACTGACATTACAGACGTTCTCTTTTGCTTTGCACAGTGGTATTCCGTTTTGAATATCCAGCACCTCATTCGACGAGGCAGGAGCCAAGATCCCTTCATCGGAAGTGACCTCTTGAGTAAAAGTTTGCGTCAACGTAATAACTTCACTATAGTCGTCTTCTTTTACTTTGCATCGTGATATTCAGTCTGGAATATCCTGCACCTCATTCGATGAGGAAAGAGCCGAGATCCCTTCACCGGGAGTGACCTCTTTAGCAAAAGTTTTCGCCACTATACTTTTGTAAAATCACTTGGATTCTTTCAACGATATCAAGTTCATTACGTTGAAGGTTTTTCGCCAAAAACCAGCCGTAGCCCTCCGTCATTTCTTACGAGTATTATTTAGTATTCGTGCTGCGTTTGTTGACCTAGTCAAGGCGTAGTGTTCGGTAGCTAAGTGGTTCTTATTTGTTGCATTTTAAATGTGATTGGTTAGGACAGTCATGCGGCCTTGTTGACCTAGTCAAAGGCATGTACGGGTGGGTTTAATACAATCCAGGATAATGACGGGTTGAACTTGACTACCGGTTTATGGTTTGTTGACCTAGTCAAGGTCATAAACCGCTTGGGGTAAAAACACACATCGGGAGTTTCAAACATACAGGAAACTTGCCAGGTATGCGCATAACTTCTGGAGTATGGTGACTTGAGTGGCTTCCATCAAGTTATCATGCGATGATAGTTGGATCCCGATTCCCACTGATGAGTAGGATTACTCCTCGGGTGATTCCAACTAATTCTCCTTTGGATTTGGAGGAGAATTCGAAAAAACAGTGGGAGCCATCCTAATTAAATAAAGTGATTAACCATTCTGATCTAGGTTAAAGTGCATGTTGAGTGTTTCTTTTCTCTCTCTCTTTGGCTGCGGCCATGGCTCGACCCTTGACTAAAACTCATGAACCAAGTTAACCGAACCTTCTTAAAACTCTTTGGCTTTTGGAATGTCACGGTGTCGCATACATCATTGCCACTTCTATATCACCTTTTGCATTTCTCCAGAACACCCCGTATCACTACGAACATCCACTTCCATTGGATAAATCCATCGTATAGTTACATACGAACTCGAATGAACTTGTTCCAGATTCGAGAATGGATTCTGGTTCTGGAGAGATTGAATAGGATTATTCGGTTGTCTTTTCTCTTTACCTTCTCTCAGGTTGTGAGGGCTCCTAGGATTAGGAGAGGGTACACCTATTGAGCTTATTGGATAGTCTTACTCCAAACCATAGGCAGGTGTCGAATGGTAAGGAAGGAAGAAAACCAACAAGCCTAACTGTGGTGTACAGAAGGTAATAAGTAAAGATATATAAAGGGATTAGAATAATGGCAATGGAAATTGCGACCACCATCATTCACAATAAAGACCGAGTATACCCCTGCCACTCCTACATCCACTTTGCATTTCTCTAGAACACTCCGTATCACTACGGATATCCACTTACATTGGATATGCTATTGTATAGTTACATACGAACTCGAAGGAATTCGTTCCAGATTCGAGAATGGTTTTCGGTTCAAGAGAAATTGGATAGGATTATTTAGATGTCTTTTCCCTTTACCTTCTCTCAGGTTGCGAGGGCTCCTAGGATTAGGACAATACACCTATTACGCTTATTGGATAGTCTTCTTCCAAAGCATAGGCTGGTGCCGAAAGGTAGGGAATGAAGAAAACCAATTAGCCTAAAGAAGGTGTACAGAAGGTAATAAGTAAAGACATAATAAAGGGATTGGAGTGAGGGCAGGTAAGTATATGGTTACTGTCATGAATTAGGATAATGGATGAGGCATTACTAGGAATCCCAGGTTACCCCTTTTTGAAACATTTTCATGTTTCATTTTCACTGTGCGATGTTAATTGAAAATTGTTTTCCTAATTGGAATCTGACTCCAGGGTATGTATTTACCAGATCAGTTTCTCACATCTGTATGCTATTACGGATGGTGAGTGGGAGTAAGATATTGGAAATTTGGTGATTAGATCCTCATTATATCGGAATTCGTTGTAATCGGTGATATTTGAGGAAATCATCTGGTTTTTGCCGGACGACAAATATTTGGTTTTGAATATCCGTTGTTATGCACCAATTTCAAACTGATATATCTGTACGTTTATTTTATAAAGTGAGATATAACTTTTTGAAATTGTTTCTATGACATTTACCTGTATCAGTTGGTGATAAGGTAAGGTGCATTCAACAACGGTGTAACTCTTCTTAACTAAAGTACAGTTTTTCAACCTATGATGCACAGGGTTTGGGTTATTAAACTCAACGGACTTGTACAAAGTATTGTATATTGTCCGGTATCCATTAGGACAATAGGGTTGGTACTTGTACTATATTCTGTTTACTCATAGCTTCTCTAGTTCTGGACAAGTATTTCGTAGAAATACAAGGTTCAGATTTTGAGAAGTTATAGGTATAACAATAAACTAGAGAACCATTTGTTGGAAGTATCAAGATTCTTCGATGAAGTCGAAGATGTAGATATTTGTGTTTGGTATTCCGTTGATAGTAATGTTTTTGAGAACTTGTTTCTCTTTCAGGTTACTCATATATGGATGCACTCCTAGTTGAGTAACGCCGATTGGCCTCTTTCCATTTGGTTGATATGCACTGGAGACAGCTATATGATTTTGAATCTGATTCCAATTAAATTAGTGCTTTTGTTTCTATATTAGATGTATATAGAATTAATTTATATCTTAACGATGTTAAGGTATAGGGACTTGTCCGGCTGATGCTTAAAACCAGAATCCGGATAAACTCAAGGCATGTTTCAGTAATGGTTGTTTGTGGGTTATCCCGGGCTTTGACGAGGATTAACTTTTTACCATCAGGAAGATCAATAGTGATATTGTTCTTGACTCGCCACAGTTTTTAGTAAAATGGATCTTTTCAGAAAACAGAAGTGGGAGTATGGTAGAACTGGAAGTGATTCCAGAACCACAAACGATCACTGAAGATTTAATAGAACCTAAGAATTCAATTAGTTTTGACATTCCATTAGCCACTCCGCAGATTTGGTGGGTAACCTCAGGCACCCGAGAGGTACTTCGGTCTTCTCAGAGACGGTGACAGGGAGGTTCTTGTTTACCCAAACTTGTTGTTGTTGTTGTTCTAGACTGTAAGACCCGGCAGGAGGATGAGTATAACGTCGTTCTAAACTAGCTTTAGAAGTGCACTTGTATATGACTCTGCCATAGGGTTGCTGTAGTCAGTGGGAGCAGCGGAAGTATAGTGGGCAAATAGCTTATGTATATTTATAGACTAAAGCAGGTATAGCGGAAATAGATCATCAATTTTTGATGTGACAATCATAGGCTTTGACTTCATCAGAATAGGAGATGGATCTGCTAAGAAGGTAGTAGAGAGTGATGTCCAGGTATTTGGGATGACATGCACTTGATAGGAAAAGATATTCCTATGCAACGATCGGTTGTACAATGGTTGTCACAAAGTTGTTTCTCCATACAGGATATGGATGTAATATCAGGGTTTCTGGATACTGGATTTATGGTTTTAGATCTAGATTTGGGAAATATCCCAATCTGGGTACTTTGACATTATTCTAAAGAAAGTTTAGAATGGACGACTCCTGGCATGGTGGTGTACCTGCAGGTGATGGAGTCACCCTCTCTAAAGGTGTCTTACAGACTAAAGGGGAGAGGGATCTGCATGATTAGCATATCACTTGTTTAGGCAATTGAGTTAATCATGAAATATCAAGTACCACACCAGATGTTGTTTTTGCACTAGATGCAATAAACATATATTAATCCAATCCTGGAGAAATATTGGGAAGCAATTATGAACATAAGTGAATGTTCTTGGGATATGGTAACGGCAGCCTCCTTCAGGAGACGGTTATCATTTCAGGCTTCCAAGGTGACCTAGATGACAGCGTGACTGTCAGAGTTATAGTTATTTCTCTTTTGAGGGACAGTATGTTGGACAGGTGGTCCAAGCGGATACTGAGGAAGGCATAGCGCAAGATACTGATTAAATTCAGTGGATGATACAGTCTAAGAACTTTGCTGGATTTGGAGTTCATTTATGAACTGGGTCCCATCAGACATCCAGACAAATTCTAAGACAAGTATTGCTCATTTCGGGAGATAGTTTTCTCCGTGAAGTTGAGATATAGAGAGATACAGAAGGAAACATTGGAGCGGATCCACTCACTGAGGCTATTTCTCGAACGCATTAGTTTCGCAAACGGGCTTTGCGAAACTGATAAATAGAGAAGTTGTGTGTTCGGTATCACACGGCCTATGAGTATACGACATCGCAATAATTGGTCTTAAGTGCAAGTAGGAGATTGTTGGCTATAGTGCCCTCAAGATAATTATCATAGTCGCAGACATGTGATTATGATGATTGAGTGAGGACCAATACCGATAGAACAGTCTTACTTGATATGATAGTATGCTATCCGATTTGTCTTTATCATCATATTGATAGAGCCTATAGGATTCTTTCTTGACTACCAGCATTATGATGGTGATCATATTCGTGGGAGCTGGGGGTCTATAAGCACATCCTTAAATGTCCCTAGTCGTGGGAGTATCGAGATTGGGCTTCGATACTCCAGTGTAGACTAGTGAATACTGATCGAGACCCTTTGTACACCTAAGATAGTATACAGGTACTCATTGGATTATGAGTACCCTGGACGGAATCGCCGAGAAGCTGCTAGTTGGTATTATACCTATTGTCAGATAGCAGTTCCCAGATGACATGTGTACAGGTGAGTCTGTCGACCTGAGATCGTCATTTGTCTCGTGTAACTTCCCACTGTGCTTTGATTACTAGCCTACCACGGCTCAAAGGAGTCGTGCAAACAGCTTTTAGTTGGGTACAGTCCCGAGCCACATGGAGGCAGTGATCGGATCGTCGGGGATTCGTCTCTCCCGGTATTGGGGGTTGATGTTGAGTTGTGCACGGGTGGCCATCACCAGAAATCCATGGCCATGGTGAACGAGAATTACCGATCTAGAATCGATAGTTTCTTAGGTGGTGATGAATTACATGCTGACACCAAATATTGCGTTGTTAGGGATCTGACTTTATCCACCCCCAGACTCGATATGTGATATTCTTAGACGAACAGACCGGAGTGTACGGATATTGTCACTGTCAGGCTCAGTAGAGGTTCAGGATGAGTTTGCTCGTCGGCCTCCCTTTCGCTCAATACCTGGGTAGCCGTTACGTACAGCTAGTGCCGCTGACGTGCTTGTGGTTAAACCCACTGCCAGCGTATTGACGAGTCTTTAGAATCCCACACAGAGGGTTTTCACAGTTCAGGCGATATGGTGTACATGAGGTATGTTGATATATACAAGTGTCCGATTAAATATGTTCATGTGCGGCACAGACTTTAATCGGACGGTTGTTAATACTAGCGGTTTAGGATTAAGCCAGATTATTAAATCAGGTTTTGATTTAATAATTTACATATGTATATATATATATATATATGTGTATTCTAGTATTATTATTCGCTATTTATTTTCTCTCTTGGCTATTCGTATTTTTGTACGAATACGCGTATATGTATTTCGATACATGTATCGGGAAATATTCCGTATTTTATACGAAATGGCTTCTAGAATATTTGCCACCTCATTATTGATTTTCCTTTTTAGAAAAATCATTTGTCTTCATAATGAGGTGGAGGGGGTGACATGGCAAAGGCATGGGCTTGAGGTATGGGTTGGATTTGTTTATTGCAAATTGGTGAGATATTTTTTTTGATGGGAAAGAGGGGGGGCAGCCACTTATTGAGTGGGATTTGATTTTATTTTTGGTTCATGATTCATCACAACACTAGCCTCCTCACTCTCTCACTCTCTCATGCTTTCAAAAATAACTTAGCCAATTTCCTTAGTTCATGCCAAAGTTTCCTCACTCCATTCATCTTCTATGGATGCTCTCTTGAGCTCATGGGTAGAGAGAAAAACATAGTGACAGACTACTACACCTCGACTCTCCATCGCTAGCAATTTTGGAGCATCGGTTGCCTCATTCGTCGAGGCTGGAGCTTGCACCGTTTCCCTCAGGTGGATCATCGGAGATGGAGAAAGACCGGCAACCAAACTTCGTCAAAGAACTGCTGGGAGCTTGGAATGAAGATTGAAGGACACGAATCAACTCGGTATAACCATTCTAACTTCCTTTTTAGCTTGCTAGTTTAGGGTTTAAGGTCGATCCGGGAATCGGGTAACGGTAGCGCCGGTTTTAGAAAAATTTTGTTCCGCATTTGGCCATGTTTTGATGGCCGGGGCACTGCCGTAACCCTTCAGAAGGTGACACCGAAGGTTGAAGGTGAGGGCAGAGGGTGGTCGGCGGTGATGACGACAGGCAGTGGAAGAGGTTTTCGGCTGCGTAGGGGGTTCGGGCGATGACCAAGAGAGGTGGGGGAAATTCGTTGGCGATGAAGGGTTAGAGATGGGGTTGTCGGTGATGGGAGTTTGCAGTGGCTCGTCGGTGAGGGTGGAGTTGTTGTCGATGGAGGAGAGTAAGCTCGGTGGTGATGAGGTCATGAGATCACCGACGAGAGGAGGGGTCGACGGTGGTTCAACAGAGCTCGTCGGCGGTGAGAGGAGGCAGTGGAAGAAGCAAGAAGGTGCTGGCGGTGTTTTCGTGGAGATGAAGCAGAGGCGAGGGTGTTGTGATGGTCTTGGGGAGGTGACGAGCAGTCTCGTCGGCGGTGGGAGGAGGTGGTAGTAACGGTGGTGGATGAGTCGTTGGAGATGGAGTTAGGCGATGGTGGAAAAAGAAAAGAGAGAGAGAGAAAGAACGGTCGATAGGGAGATGAAGACGGGGAGGCTCGAGGTTCGTTAAGAAAAGAGGGAGGTGGCCATGGGGATCTCAGGAGGACGTTGGTCGAAGACGAGGTCGAGGGGGAGCGGGTCACGCGGGGGCAGGCGTGAGGAAGAAGGGACGTGGGGAAAGCTTGGGGGAGAAAGAAAGGAGAAGGAGAGAGGAGGGAGTAGGTTCGGATCAGCCAGGTTTAAGGGTTAGGTTAGGGTTTGAGTAGTAGGATTGGGCCGGGTTTAGGAGGGTGTTGGATTGGGCTAGGGTTTGGGTTTAGGGTTTAGCTTAGGTTTTAATTATTAAAGATAGGATTTTAAGAAAAATAGAAAAATATGGGAAAAAGCTTTTATTAAATTTACAAGATACCGGGTATTACACTTTCTTTTTAGTTATCTTGCATCAAAATTTTATGGAAGTGAATATAAATAAAATTGCTGCTGCATTTTACTTACTCTTGTTAATTCTTAACTGTTATTATATTGTCTATAAACGCTTAGCATATTTATTGCGGAAAATGATCTTCTCGGAATAAATACGTCGCAGGCTTGTCACGTGCCATTACCGTTTTTTGGGAAGCGGGGAATGACATTAGGGCTTGAGTTCCATAAAGAGATTTTCTCCTTTTTCATTTTTTTTAAAGAAAAAGCGAGAAACTTTTTATCATACTCTCATGAGTTCTAGTTATAATAGTAAAGACTGGTATTTTTGCACGTGCAATGCACGTGTGTAGATTTTGAACGGCTTATATTCTGAAGGCATGTGTAAATCTTTTTTTATCCTGGAGATTACATGAATTGTTTTTAAAGATATCTATAGTTTTTTTAAATACAAATTAAATGAATACGGTTAGTGATAATAGTAGAATCAAGAAATTTATGCGTTATACAAAATAACAAAGATAGAAATGATTATATATAAATTTGTAAAGCATATCTCTTTTGGGGGTTTTCATCATGAGAGGGAATTTGTAATGGATCGATGAGAGAGAGAGAGAGAGAGAGTTGACTTTTCATTTTTTTATTTTTGTTTTTTGTGGTGGATGAGATGGACGGCTCCAATTCTCTGCTTTGGCTATTCGAACTTTCTCATTTCTCTATTTTTTATTTTCTTGATTAATGACATCATCCAGAGGATTCAAATCTAATAGTAAAGATAAAGAAAGATAATAAAAAGAAAATGCCAAAACAGTGGTAAAACTCCCCGGACCCATATTAGAAAAATTACCCTGTTTTGTGTTCTACCCATAAATTGACTAGAGATTTTTGAGCCCAAATGAGAAAAATAAAAATTCAATGCTCACGATCAGTCCTGCGATTTGTCTATGTGGTGGTCCCCACTGTATCATGATGCTCCATAAATTCACACTATAATAGCATCAATTATTTACCGGCCCTCTCAATGTATGACATCCACCAAAATCAATCCTCCCACTCTTTTTTGGCTTAAAAGCTTCTCAGCTTTACAGAGATCTTCCCTGTCACAGCATCTTATGCCAATTTACATGAGGAAATAGGTTTTTATTTTTGCAACAGATCTTAAGCTATTGAAGGAGGGAGTGGGGTTGCGAGGGGGGTGAACCCCTAGTCAGTCGGAAATTCCTTCACATATTTGATCGAAAATTCTCACATAGATATTCATGTCAAAGACTCAAATATGGGGTCTGTGGTGTTTATCTTTTGGGTAGCATGCGAGTAGGAATAGAAATGGGTAGGAAAAGTATTTTTCCTTACCTACCCATTATTATTCTATGTCTGTGTGTGCCCAACAGATAAAATATGGGCTCACATCATTGACGCCAGTCAATGGTGTTTATCTCTTAGATAACATGCGGAGAGGAATAAAAGTGGGCAAGAATAATATTTTTCTTTACCTTAAGGAAGCCAATAGGACTCTTTTCAAATCATTTCAAATGTCTCAATTAAGTATTGTCCCCAAAATCTTTCCATTCTACTCATGCATTCTCAGTTTCATGTCTAACGTGGGGATTTATTTTTCGTCAACTTTTGAAGACTATATATACTACTACATCTTTCATCTTTGCAGTTGAATTCTCTCTATTAAGTGATACAGATATACACATATTAATTAAACAATTCATATATCTTTATATATATGGTTTGCATAAAGATTAAATAAATTATAGAAAAATTCTTTAATGTATAAAAAGCAATAGTAATAAAAGCAATTGGCAGATCGATATTGTTTAACACATCATGTGCTTTAACTCTCTTATTTGCTCTAACATAGAAAAGAAAATTCAATAAAAATTGCACCACAAAAGGAAAAGAAAAGAAAGAGTTGACATGGTATGAAAATTTTGATAAAATTAATGGTCACAAGTTCAAGATATATACCAACACAAGATGAGAAGATCGACTCTTTTCTTAGGAAAAGGAATGGATCTTGCATATATCCAATTAACCTGATAACTGAAAATATATATATTTCGAAAATAATAATGGAGCTAAAAAACTAAGGTAGCAGAAAATAACTGTGTGTATGTTGAAATATTAATTTCAATTTAAATTGTAGTTATTATAGATAAAATAATAAAGGATTCTATTTAAATTATGAAGAGCATTTAAATTTAAATAAGGACAACTGCTATTAGATATAAAATAGGCTAAACTGACTAAATGTATCCATGAACCTTCCACTTTTGTGCGATTGATGAATTTTAAAAATTAGAGATAACTACCATAAACTATTTTGGTGAACATAACTACCTGACGACATTAAATTTTTTTTAATAATTGGACCGTTATACCCTTTACCGTTTTTAACATTTTTCTATGAAAAAATAAAATAAATTACAACAAAAACAATCAATTTAAAACTAAAATTACATAAAATTTAATTTTAAAATGTGATTGAAGAATGGGAGGGCGATGAAATGGATGGTGTCGAGTTGAAGGATGAAAATGAGCGAAGGAAGGGGACAAAGAGGGAAAAAGGAAAATATCAAGTTCTAAGAAATGACGGGTGAAGAAGATGAGGAGGAGTTTGGAAAGAGTTCGAAATTTTTAGATTTGAGAGTTTTGAAATTAGAGATTTAGAGATTTTGGGATTTAGGGATTAAAATGTATGAAAATTTAAATATTCAAAGGATATGAATGGATGGGTTTTAAGGTTTTGAGATGAAGGGAAAGAAAGGTGAATAAGAGTTTAAATATTAAAAAAAATTGAGAGTTTGAAATTTTTAGATTTGAGAATTTTGGAATCAACGACTTAGAGATTTGGGGTTTTAGGGATTAAAAAATACGAGAATTTAAATATTCAATGGATCTGAATGGATGGGTTCTAACTTCTAAGATTTTGAGATGATGGGCGAGGAAGAGAAAGAAGAGTTTGGAATTTTTAGATTTGAGAATTTCGGATTATGGATTTAGAGATTTATTGGTTTAGGAATTAAGAAAACATGAGAATTTAAAAATTCAAACGATTTAAATGGATGGGTTAAAGAAGATGATGAAGAGGAAGAAGAAAAGAGGGGGGAAAGGTAAAGAAGAGGAAGAAGACAAGTATAAAATGGTCAAAAAGTGTCATTTTTTAATAAGAATTACTTTTTCTACCTGATGATGCTCAGTATTGGAGATCTCCAAGATCAGGACACGTGGCAGGTGGCGTGTCCCAGAACTCAGAAGAGAGGGCCCACAGGGGCCGATCAGGCCACCCCTGTACCCGACCTACAAGCACAAAGCTGGCTCACCTCAGAGCCCCCTGCAAATTGGCCTCCTTGGCCTCTCAGCTCGCCTCCGAGCTACCGCAGGACCAAGATACTTCGGCCTCCTCGCTCGTTCCCGAGCTCTCCTGCCGAGGCCATCTTCTTCGGTCCCTCCGACCGATCAACTCCACCACTCACGGGCGTAACCGCCGCTCCGCAAATCTCGCCATGCGCAGATTCTCCGCCAGCAACATCATACGTTCCACGCCATCACGATCCCTATTAATGGGCGATCCGCTCTTTACGCGGGCGTGACGTCGGGAGCATAACCGCCGGCGAGATTCTCGCGCCTTCTACTGCGTGCTACCGCCACTATAAAAAACCCCGTCACATAAGGGTCAAGTAAGCCATTTTTTTACTCTTTAAGCCGTTACTCTGCTCAGATCTCATCACTAACTTGAGCGTCGGAGGGTCCTCGGTGGTACCAAACCACCCCGGGACTTCTTTGCAGGTACTCGGCACCAACTCCCTCACTTCATCTCTTCCTCCAAAAACCCATTGAGACCCACACGTAACAGAGGATAATCAACTAAGTCCACCGCGAGATCAACGGAAGACAACATCTGACGGAGGCATGAAAAGGAGCCCCATCAGTTGGCGCCCTCTGTGGGAAAAACTCCATAAAATACAAAGTTGGCCTTCCGACCTCCATCCACATGGCAAGCGATCATCTTGAAGATCCAGATACCAGCCGCCGCCTCCCCCTCACCGGAGGCACGGATGAACCTCCCCCGGCGACCATCATCAACGCCCTCGCCGGCCGAATAGACCGGCTACATGGCCCCAGATCGCCGCTCCTCCGCCTCCACGAGACTCTGCCCTCGTTGGCATGGCTGACCACCGGCAGGTCTTACAGGCCGATACTCTCTAAGGCCCGCTGGGCGCCCCACGGCTCCGCGCCAAGACCCGCCGAATAAACTCGTACTCAAAGCGCGACAACAAGAATGCCGTGCCGTCCCCGGACAATCTACAACAAGGAATTACCAGCGCCAAGCCGCACAGAGAGAATCAAGCAGCCCACTCTCGACCCGACCCACAAAATAAATTGGAACGAGAATGGGGGGCTAAGGCAACCGCGTAGCTTCACTGCCCGGTTATCCTTAGCAGGCCTCCTACGGCCCTCCCAACGCTAAGGATCAAAGTCCTCCTTAGAGGCGGGCCGAGCAGCTTCCCTGCTCGGCTATCCCTGGTGGGTAGCTTCCCTACCGTAACGCCGGGGATCAGAAAGTCCTCCCAGAGGCAATCGAGCCCGAGGATCCCTCGCTCGGCTATCCTTGGCGAGTAGCTTCCCTACCGCAATGTCAGGGATCAGAAAGCCCTCCCAGAGGCAGTCTAGCCCGAGGATCTCTCGCTCGGCTATCCCTGGCGGGTAGCTTCCCTATCGCAACGCCAGAGATTAGAAAGCCCTCCCAGAGGCAGTCGAGCCCGAGGATCCCTCGCTCGGCTATCCCTGGCGGGTAGCTTCCCTAACGCAGCGCCAGGGATCAGAAAGCCCTCCCAGAGGCAGTCGAGCTCGAGGATCCCTCGCTCGGCTATCCCTGGCGGGTAGCTTCCCTATCGCAATGCCAGGGATCAGAAAGCCCTCCCAGAGGCAGTCGAACCCAAGGATCCCTCGCTCGACTATCTTTCAGGACAAAAGCCCTCGCCAAGAGGCACCGGACAGTAACCTTGCCCGGCCAAGGGTCCTTGGTAGGCTTCTTACAGCCCCTCCCGCGCTAAAGACCAAAGTCCTCCTAGAGGCAGTCGAGTCCTTCCTCGGCTATCCTCGGCCGGTAGCTGATTGATCACAAAAAACTATCTATTAACCTCAATCAAGAACGGCGTCGCATGAAGCTAGCCGGTGAGTACGGGTCGGTCCACAGGGATGTTGTGAATCTCCTAGTCGCGCTTACGAGTTAATTCCGAAGGGTGTTCGGATTAATTATTAAATCTAAAAACCTAATTATTCTATACTACGATTATCTAGATCTAGTCTTGTTAGGGTTAGGTTTAGGGATGGTTTGGAAATGCAAGTAAATCTCAACGCTTTCTATACCCAAATGAAGATCTATGAGGAGTTATGGTAATTATCAATAAAGGGGATTAGATCCATTCGGGAAGGTGTTCCTTCCTCTAGGTTCTTGTCCTTCCTTTAGAGATCCTTACCCTAACCTCCATGGAAAACATGTGCAACCGGGCCTTTATACTACGGTATCACCGCTACCTCGAGGGATAGGGTGCCGTAGGGCGCGCTGTGTGCGTGTATGCATGGAGTCCTATTGTAAATATATAATGGATAAGAAAGGGATGAGAGATCTTATCTCTTAAAAGCCTTCCCCAAAGCTAACTCTAAACAATTATCTACGGCAATGAATTAAATCTACCTAGGGCAAAGAATTGAAATCTAAAATAGAGCAAGGAATTAAATCTACTTACAGATGCATCTCTCCAATCATCAACGCAGGGTTGTCAGATCTGAATTCATGAATTGAAAAGAGGCACCGATGCTCTCCATAAAGAATTCTGAATTTATTATTAAAAGGAGGCATAAAAAGAATATAAGTTTTAGAGTTCCTATTTATAGAGAATAGGAAACCGTAGGTTACATTTTGATCTGCATGTCTAAATTACAAAAATAGCCCTTAGGTTGACTAGTCAGCGCCGCCCAACATTTTGGTAAAAAATAATTTTCCTTTAGGCTTCTTCTGGCCGCGGAACCGCGGCAATGGTAGGCTTGGGCCGCAGTTCCGCGGCCCATTGGTCGCAGTGTGTGCTGAAAAGTCTTGGTATGCTTCTGGGTCTTCTGGGCTTCAATATTCTGTGGTTCTCTTATCAATTGGCTTCTGGGTTTTCTCCAGATCTTTCAGTGAAAACTTGTAGTGGTCTTTTAACCGTTTTCCTTGACATTTTGGACCTTGCATTGCCTTGTTGATTGTGAACTATTCTTCGTCTAGGCTTGACTAAGATCCTTCTATTTGTTGGTCAAAAGTCCCTTTTTGCATCGTCTTTTGTCTTTTTCACTGTTTTCGCTCCAAGAACCTGTAACCTGTAATATGAAGCAGACATGCGTCAAAAGCACCTGTTTATTTATAAAAAGAATAAGAATGGGGAATATAATAATACAATATTATGGTGTGAACAAATACCCCCAAACTTATCTCTTGCTCGTCCTCGAGCAAACTTATTCACTAAAATCCTAACCACACTTTCGCAGGGAAACGCGATTGCACTGAGCTCGTGCAACAAGCCGTTAAACCTCTAGGTGTCCCTAGTAGGAGGAGTGTTGTCTCCTGAGGGTTTTCAGCGGATACTACCCACAAAATCCTATCAATTCGGCCCATTAACTTTTGTTCTCCAATTAGGTTTTCTAATAAGGAACTCTATTATTTTTGATCCGTAAATTATCCACCCATATTCTTCACACTTCCTTATCATCTAACTTAAGATTATATATGTTCTATAGACTTACTTAGCTTTCGACATCTCTTAAGTTTTCCTTCTAGGGTTCCATCTCCACTTAGGAATTTTTATCAACCTTACTAAAGATACAAGTTCTATTCTTCACTCCTTTCTCTCATCTAAACTCCAATCACATATCCCCACGTGTGTGTATAAATCACCCCTACACTTGGAAATTCAAATCAAGCAATCATGCTCTCGTTCGTTGTCCAAAGCACTTCTTAATAGGTGAATTTTTAATTGAATTTTGCTTACACATCCTTCATGCGACCGTTAATACTTCTTGAGGTACCAACGACCGATTACAAGATTGTGTTTGCACATTAAAGTATAATTCCTAGTCTTGCAACACCCAAGGCTTTTAGCAGTGACTCCCAAACCAGTTGGTCTAAGGCACTAGGTGATGAAGCACTCTCGCTAAATATTTTTCTATTTTTGCAGCCTTAAGTAATCACAAAAACCAGTGTCCATTTTTTTTATTCTTTATTCACACTTTTTTTCTTTTATTTTCTTCGTACTAAGGACTTTAGACAAGAGCATTTCAAGGTCTCTTCTACTATTCCAAGTTTCAAGATGCGTAATTGTGCAAATTGTAGGGTATACGTTTTCAGAATCTAGACTTAAACTAGAAACTATTTTTCAAACTTATACTCTAATAAGAACATCAATACTTTTCCTTTGTTTCGACTTAGCCTAAGAAGTGAACTCAAAATTTGTCTATTTCTAAATAAACTACAAAGCCATATACTTTCTGCCATTAAATTTTAAGGAAGGTTATTTTTAGGGTTTTTAATTTACTAAGTCTAAGATCTAGTTGTTCCTAGCCAGTTGACCTATTTGTCAAACTCAAGTCAAATATGGCCAAAACTGAATACATTAATTTTTATAATTTTTAAAAATTTCAAATTTTTATGGGTTTTAAAATAAGTATGCAAATGCAAAAATATGTACAAATGAATGCGAAGAAAGAAGACGTACCGAGCATACCCCCAAACTTGAACTTGACAGTGTCCTCACTGTCATGCTAAACCACAAAAGTCAAAAAGGCCGGTACTCCCCTGTTTATTTATTTATAATTTTTTTTTATATTTTTAATGTTTTGAATTTTTTTTTAATTTTTTTATTGAAAAAGAAAACAAAAATATATACATATATACAACAAGGTTCCCCCCAAACTTAAGCTTGGCCTTACACAAGCCAAAGGTTAGCACCAACCATTCAAAAATTTTATCGTGGTAATGGCCGAGTTGGTGAAATAATGGAGTGTAGAGGAAAGAAATGAGAAACACGCGAGACCGTGTGGAAAGAAGAATGGTAGAATATGGTCTCGGTGGGGGAGAAGAATGGCGGAAAGGAGAAAGAAGGGTCGCGCGATCTTGAAGGTGTAAATCGAGTGAATAAATTAGCGCAACATGTGATGACCGATGTGTTAAAAGCGATTGCGCTAACCTATCAACTCGTCGAGAAATGGGGTCAAATCTCTCAAGATTCGCAAGAAAACATGGGTACGCCGAACTTGGTATTGGAAATGAAAGCGTAACGGTCACATGCACGGTCAGAACACTAGGAAGGACGAAAGGAAGTGAATTAGGGATAGTCACATTCTCACCGTAGTAAACTATCTCGAACTTAAAAGATTCCATCAATGGTTCGAAACTACTGTAATCATCCGAGTCTGATGGTTCAACAATCCCATCTGAAAATGTAAAAGACTCAAACTCGGGCGGTGAGTCATCAACGTCATCCGAAAAAGTGAAACACTCGTACGTGTTATTGGCTATGAGAGCTGTGTCAGATTCAAAGGAAAAATTTTCAAGCTCACAGTCTTCAAGCGTGGTCGGAACGATGGAAAGGAGGGAGGGTGATATAACAGTTAAAGGATCGGGAGGATGAATTGGAAAATCCGACACATCAAACAAAAATGGTTCAACCTCAATATTATCCTCAAGACTCTCCTCAATACTATCCTCAATATTTAACTCATCCATACCATTATCATCAAAATCAAGACGCATATGAGGTTCGGGAGAAACATTTAATGACTCGGGATGATGAATTGGACATAAAATTTCAATCAAATCGACAGGTTCATCATCCGAAATATTCCCTGCGTCTATATTCTCAATCAAGTGAAAATTAATTTCTTTAGACACCTCATCAAAAGCATGGATATTTATCGATTTAGGTTCTAGAGTGGAGGTGTAAAGATCGAAAGGATTAAGTGTGGTTTCACTCGAAAGGGGTTCTTCACAATTTGGCAAATCAAACACTACAAAGTCGCACAACTCATCATTTTGGACACATGTTTGAAAATTGGAGTTGTTGGATTCAATTGGGTATGGGTAGGTTTGATTTGGAAATCCTCTCACATACTCACTCTGTCCAACCGCCTCCTTATACATTGAAAAATTTGAAGCTAGTGGGAAACTAGCTACCGGTTCACTAGGTTGCATAAGGGCGGCCACGGATGCTTCCGCATTCCTAGTCATTTTGTTTGTTGCTAAGATATAAGCCTCCAACGACTCTTCTAAACTAGAATTTGGTGGTAAGGGGGTTTCGGTAAAAATTTCGAAATTGTTTGGATATGTGAAACTCCCTAATGGCTGTGTAGAATCAATGTCTAGTGACGGTGGGAAGGTCGGGTAGGACTGGTAGGAAGTGGGTGGTTGGACAGGGGTAGGGTCAACATGTGGATATAAAGGTGAATAATCGTGCGGATCCCTAGAACTAGATGAGTGGAGAGGGATGAAAGATCGGCTACGAGATTGAGCAATATGCTCAGCAATGGACATCGGCTTAGGAGAGACAGCAGGACTTGAAAAAGTGGTATCAACATATGGAGATGGTAAAGGTTGACTTGGTTGACACAAAGTGAGTTGAAAAGTCAAACAGTTTCTCCTAGACGCCGCTATTTGATCTTTCAAAGATATTTTAGGCAAGGAAGGATCGTCTTAAAATTGACCGAATAAATTGATGTACGACGCAAAATTAGGTTCGGGATACCAAAGTTCGGCAAGTGATTTGTTATGTGGGGTACCTATGTTAGAAGAAAGGGTGAAAGAAAGAAAGATGGGTGGTGGTACAAGGATTTATTTGCGGTAAAAGTTTGCAAGTTTTCTAATAAAAATTTTCCTTTTTTTCTTTTTCTCTTTATTTGGAAAAATTGTTGCAAAAAGATATTCGAGAAAAGATATGAAACAAAAAAGATTACTTGCAATCAATTTCTAGTTTAAACGAGGCGCAAAAATCCTGCACAAGATTGTTATTTGGAAAGAGAAAAGATTTTTGGGTGCAAAGAATTCTGCAGGATATTTTTCACAGAAGACATATCTAGATGTGCAGAGGAGAGAAAAACAAAGCTTACAGTGCAAATTCCAGAGGCTGAAAGCACGACGGCGCCGCCCTTCCGCGGCCGGAAAGAGGTTTACACCGCGGTTCCGCGGTTGTATAGCATGTATGGATCCCGAGAAATTTTTGCAGAGGACGATACCACCTATTCACCGCGTTTCCGCGGTCAGAAGTGGGATTTGGCCGCGTTTACGCGGTCTGCTGGTGGCTTCAAAACTCCAAGTTTTTTCTGCTCCTTGTCTGTTGTAATCTTCTGTTGTTATGATCGTCTATTTTCTGTTTTGGTCTCTGTAGATTTCCAAATCCGAATATGTGTGCAAATCCTGCAAAATTCACACAACAAAGTACCCTTTCCAAAAAAAATAACAATTGATATATTTTTATAATTTTTGGATTTTTTAGATTTTTATGATTTTTTTTTTAATTTTAAGATTAACCCGAAATTGCAAAAAGGAAATGACACGCCATCCCCGACAACGGCGCCATTTGATTGATCTCAAAAAACTATCTATTAACCGCAATCAAGAACGGCGTCGCATGAAGCTAGCCGGTGAGTACGGGTCGGTGCACAGGGATGTTGTGAATCTCCTAGTCGCGCTTACGAGTTAATTCCGAAGGGTGTTCGGATTAATTATTAAATCTAAAAACCTAATTATTCTATACTACGATTATCTAGATCTAGTCTTGTTAGGGTTAGGTTTAGGGATGGTTTGAAAATGCAAGTAAATCTCAACGCTT
The DNA here is from genome assembly GCA_030015575.1 of Agapanthus africanus. Classification (NCBI taxonomy): domain Eukaryota; kingdom Viridiplantae; phylum Streptophyta; class Magnoliopsida; order Asparagales; family Amaryllidaceae; genus Agapanthus; species Agapanthus africanus. Next base: position 34,323,572 of record JASDDO010000018.1, on the reverse strand, counting down.
TCTATACCCAAATGAAGATCTATGAGGAGTTATGGTAATTATCAATAAAGGGGATTAGATCCATTCGGGAAGGTGTTCCTTCCTCTAGGTTCTTGTCCTTTCTTTAGAGATCCTTACCCTAACCTTCATGGAAAACGCGCGCAACCGGGCCTTTATACTACGGTATCACCGCTACCTCGAGGGATAGGGTGCCGTAGGGCGCGGTGTGTGCGTGTATGCATGGAGTCCTATTGTAAATATATAATGGGTAAGAAAAGGATGAGAGATCTCATCTCTCAAAAGCCTTCCCCAAAGCTAACTCTAAACAATTATCTACGGCAATGAATTAAATCTACCTAGGGCAAAGAATTGAAATCTAAACTAGAGCAAGGAATTAAATCTAGTTACAGATGCATCTCTCCAATCATCAACGCAGGGTTGTCAGATCTGAATTCATGAATTGAAAAGAGGCACCGATGCTCTCCATAAAGAATTCTGAATTTATTATTAAAAGAAGTCATAAAAAGAATACAAGCTTTAGATTTCCTATTTATAGAGAATAGGAAACCCTAGGTTACATTTTGACCCGCATGTCTAAATTACAAAAATAGCCCTTAGGTTGACTAGTCAGCGCCGCCCAACATTTTGGTAAAAAATAATTTTCCTTTGGGCTTCTTCTGGCCGCGGAACCGCGGCAATGGTAGGCTTAGGCCGCGGTTCCGCGGCCCATTGGTCGAAGTGTGTGCTGAAAAGTCTTGGTATGCTTCTGGGTCTTCTGGGCTTCAATATTCTGTGGTTCTCTTATCAATTGGCTTCTGGGTTTTCTCCAGATCTTTCAGTGAAAACTTGTAGTAGTCTTTTAATCGTTTGCCTTGACATTTTGGACCTTGCATTGCCTTGTTGATTGTGAATTGTTCTTCGTCTAGGCTTGACTAAGATCCTTTTATTTGTTGGTCAAAAGTCCCTTTTTGCATCGTCTTTTGTCTTTTTCACTGTTTTCGCTCCAAGAACTTGTAACTTGTAATATGAAGCAGACATGCGTCAAAAGTATCTGTTTATTTATAAAAAGAATAAGAATGGGGAATATAATAATACAATATTATGGTGTGAACAGTAGCTTTCTACCACAACCAACAGGGATCAAAGTCCTCGCCAAGAGGCACTGGGCAGTAACCCTGCTCGGTCCCCGTCCTGAAGGATCAAAAGTCCTCCCAGAGGCAGTCGAGCCCGAGGATCCCTCGCTCGGCTATCCCTGGCGGGTAGCTTCCCTACCGCAACGCCAGGGATCAGAAAGTCCTCCCAGAGTTAGTCGAGCCCGAGTATCCCTCGCTCGGCTATCCTGGCGGGTAGCTTCCCTACCGCAACGCCCGGGATCAGAAAGCCATCGCCAAGAAGCGCCGAGCAGCTACCCTGCTCGGCCATCCTTCGCAGGCCTCTCACGGACCCTCCATCGTCAAGGATCAAAGCCTTCGCCAGGAGGCACCGAGCAGCTACCCTGCTCGGCCATCCTTCGCAGGCCTCTCGTGGCCCCTCTAGCGTCAAGGATCAAAGCCCTCGCCAGGAGACACTGAGCAGCTACCCTGCTCGGCGCATCCCCAGCGGACATCCTCCTGCCCGTCAGACGCTGATGGTCTGAAGCCCTCATCGCGAGGCCGCCAAGTTCCTTCCTGCTCGGTGCATCCCCAGCAGGCATCCTCCTGCCTATCAGACGTTGATGGTCTGAAGCCCTCGTCGCGAGGCCGCCGAGTTCCTTCTTGCTCGGCGCATCCTCAGCGGGCATGCTCCTGCCTGTCAGATGCCGATGGTGTGAAGCCCTCATCGTGAGGCCGCTGAGTTCCTTCCTGCTCGGTGCAAGAAGCGCCGAGCAGCTACCCTGCTCGGCCATCCTTCGCAGGCCTCTCACGGACCCTCCATCGTCAAGGATCAAAGCCATCGCCAAGAAGCGCCGAGCAGCTACCCTGCTCGGCCATCCTTCGCAGGCCTCTCACGGACCCTCCATCGTCAAGGATCAAAGCCTTCGCCAGGAGGCACCGAGCAGCTACCCTGCTCGGCCATCCTTCGCAGGCCTCTCGTGGCCCCTCTAGCGTCAAGGATCAAAGCCCTCGCCAGGAGACACTGAGCAGCTACCCTGCTCGGCGCATCCCCAGCGGACATCCTCCTGCCCGTCAGACGCTGATGGTCTGAAGCCCTCATCGCGAGGCCGCCAAGTTCCTTCCTGCTCGGTGCATCCCCAGCAGGCATCCTCCTGCCTATCAGACGTTGATGGTCTGAAGCCCTCGTCGCGAGGCCGCCGAGTTCCTTCTTGCTCGGCGCATCCTCAGCGGGCATGCTCCTGCCTGTCAGATGCCGATGGTGTGAAGCCCTCATCGTGAGGCCGCTGAGTTCCTTCCTGCTCGGTGCAACCCCAACGGGCATCCTCCCGCCCATCAGACGCTGATGGTCTGAAGCCCTCGTCGCGAGGCCGCCGAGTTCCTTCTTGCTCAGCGCATCCTCAGCGGGCATCCTCCTGCCCGTCAGACGCCGATGGTCTGAAGCCCTCATCGTGAAGCCGCCGAGTTCCTTCCTGCTCGGTGCATCCCAGCGGGCATCCTCCTGCTCATCAAACGCTGATGGTCTGAAGCCCTCGTCGCGAGGCCGCCGAGTTCCTTCCTGTTCGGCGCATCCCCAGCGGGCGTCCTCCTGCCTGTCAGATGCTGAGGATCTCAAGCCCTCATCGTGAGGCCGTCGAGTTCCTTCCTGCTCGGCGCATCCCCAGCGGGCATCCTCCGGCCCATCAGATGCTGAGGATCTCAAGCCCTCATCGCGAGGATGCCGAGTTCCTTCCTACTCGGCGCATCCCCAGCGAGCATCCTCCTGCCCATCAGACGCTGAGGATCTGAAGCCCTCATCGCGAGGCCACCGAGTTTCTTCCTGCTCGGCACATTCCCAGCAGGTAGCTTCCTACCCAATAAGAGACATCAAGTCTATCCAAGTTTGAGTAATCCCCCCTCGACTTCGAGGCCATGGAGATACCTCTTTCTCAGCAGCGCTTGGCACACTTGGCAAGTGATCGAAATCAACTCGGCGACCGATCGCTCCGCTTGTCGTTCCCGCACTGGGCTGCATCCCATCAGACGCCGCAGGTCTGCACACGTTGCGTCAGCCAACCGACGCTTGACACGCAGACAGTCGCTTCAGTGACAAGATGCACAAACCGACGCACCATATTTAAATGCAGAGATCTCACACCGGGTGGCCCGGCAGACCACTCCTGACCCGACCCGCTAGCTGGTCGGGACAAGAGTGGGGGGCTAATGATGATGCTCAGTATTGGCGATCTTCAAGATCAGGACACGTGGCAGGTGGCGTGTCCCAGAACTTAGAAGAGAGAGCCCACAGGGGCCGATCGGGCCACCCCTGTACCCAACCTACAAGCACAAAGCTGGCTCACCTCAGAGCCCCGTGCAAATTGGCCTCCTCGGCCTCTCAGCTCGCCTTTGAGCTACCGCAGGACCAAGATACCTCGGTCCCCTCGCTCGTTCCCGAGCTCTCCTGCCGAGGCCATCTTCCTCGGTCCCTCCGACCGACCAACTCCACCACTCACAGGTGTAACCGCCGCTCCGTAAATCTCGCCATGCGCAGATTCTCCGCCAGCAACATCCCACGTTCTACGCCATCACGATCCCCATTAATGGGCGATCCGCTCTTTACGCGGGCGTGACGTCGGGAGCGTAACCGCCGGCGAGATTCTCGCGCCTTGTACTGTGTGCTGCCGCCACTATAAAAACCCGCGTCACATAGGGGTCAAGTAAGCCATTTTTTACTCTTTAAGCCGTTACTCTGCTCAGATCTCATTACTAACTTGAGCGTCGGAGGGTCCTCGGTGGTACCAAACCACCCCGGGACTTCTTTGCATGTACTCGGCACCAACTCTCTCACTTCACCTCTTCCTCCAAAAACCCATTGAGACCCACACGTAATGGAGGATAATCAACTAAGTCCACCGCGAGATCAACGGAAGACAACATCTGACGGAGGCCAGAAAAGGAGCCCCATCACTACCCGTGTGGTAAAATTCACATCATCCACAAAGACACTTATTAAATACAAAGTGAGGTAAATGGTGCAATTCCCTATGTAGTGCCGTTGTTTAGCCAATTAGAATCCATGTAGTCTATATGTATTCTACAATTCTGATATAAAAACTATTTTTCTTCTTCAATGATGCCACCGTTTTTTTTAACATGTACAGACGTTTTTATACTTGAGGGTACTTAGTTGTAAGAGGACAAAAAAGAATCATAATTTAATCAAAAGAGGGAATTCTATCTAATCAAGAGAAGAATTATTTTGGTTTTATAAATCCCGAGTTGATTTCATCATGAAAAATTGGCAAAGTCGGGAAATATGCCATGCGGAAAAGATGCATGCTCTAACGAAATGAGGATTTTACATGATCTCTCTTAAGGTTAGATCAACATAGAGATATACGGTTGAAGGAAATTAAGTGGTGTATCTATTCTCGCAAAAACCTCATTGTTCGCCTTCTTTTAGAATTGTGGTCCTATGTGGTTGAAAGTTATTGCATAAGAGCTTGGTGAATTCGAACGAAAAAATTCAATTGTTATTTGAGGTAGCTCTCATCTTCTCATCTATTAGTAACCCACGTTAACGGATTAATCCACCCAAGTGGCCCGAGTTTAAATGGACTTCTCCGCGATCCATAAACCGCTCTAAGATGCTCTGCTGAATATGAGACAAAACTGTGTATATGCATATATTAAACATTAATATCAACCACCAGGCTTACGATTCAGTGTTAATGATCGATGTCAATTAATGGAGCTCATCCAAAAACACAAGTCTATGAGTCATTCATATTTAAAATAATGACTAAACTATTTTAATTGAAAAGACAAGTATACAAAATTATTGGTTGTCATTATTGTGGGATCCCATGGGTTGAGATTAGCTCCCCCCAATCAATTCAAATCAAATTACACAGCATTTTCAGTCACAGCACCAAATGCCATGTTGATTTTCCTTCATACAAGGTGGGACTACAAGTTATGGTTGTCATTTGATTTGGTTCCAACATGTGGTGGTTGAAGCTACTTGGTTTGAACAATTTTTTGTGAATTGAGGCTCTCATATTTTTAAAAATAATTTTAAAGAAAAGTATAGCATGATGCTTGACTAGGAAATGCATTCAAGTAACACACCCACACAAAAAGCATAGAGCTATCCATATCGGCTAAAACAAAGATGTTTGCCAATTATCATAAGGTAAACTATTAGAACAAAGAGCGAACGCATTGGCATCACCTGTTGCTATTAACATAATCTGACGATAACAATCCTACGAAATTATAATAGCCGAGAAGAAACAAAAAAAAATATATATAAACTAAACACCGGTGAAACTATAATTCAGTACCAGCAGTCTCCAAAAATCAGTATTATCATACCAAAATGACGGATGGGTGGTAAAACGTAAGAATTATGACAAAAAGATCACATGTTCGAATAATGATGAAAGAAAAATAAGGGATTAAATTAACCTACTTCCATTCTTATATAAAATAAGTGTCATCATCTTTTATCATAGCTTAATTGATGTTCACTATTGGTGGGTTTCTTACGAGAGACAGCTGCACTTTTGACAAGTTTTAATTTTAAAAACTTTTGATCTACACAGTTCTACGCATCTTAAATAATGCATGAAAACCAACAGTATCTTTATATTTGTAGCTAATATACTAATTGACATGCATCCAAATCCTGAAGATTTATACTCTGTCGTGCAATTGTCACTGCCAGCTTGACCTGTCTAATAAAAAAAATAGTAAATGGTCAAAAATCTCCTCGCTCCTGAGTTGTCTGAAAAACCTAGATTTTTTCGAAATTGTTGGGAAGAACATGCTGTTCAAAATCTTTGTGAAAAAATCCTGGACTGCATTTCATTTAGTCCTTTCTTCCCTCCAACTGGCTTAGATATTACAGACAACTAGTATATGCTGGTATATAAAATATATCTTATTCTGTGACCAAGAACTGGAGTCCGACATTCGTGATATTATTCCATTTAATCTGTCCTCTTTCAGAATGTATTCCAAAAACTCCTCATTGTTCCACAGTAAGTCCCACGTACTCAAGAGGTGGCCCCGACACTTTGTTCCGTGTGGCACAGCAAGGATCGAGCCCGAGAACCGGAGTTCTAATCCAAAGGGCTGTGAGCCATTTGAAAAAATCAAGGGCGGGCCCACCTAGTTAACTAATCTCGCGGTCTCCCTTCCTGTAATATTTCAAAAAAATAAAATATTATTTTTGGGAATTTTTATAATTAAATAATATTATATTGAATATTTTAATATTTCGGTATAATTAAATACCGATAAATTGGGGAAAAATTTGGAAAATTATGGAAAATTCTAAAAGAGAGTGTTTTATGGAATTATGCCATTTTTAAGTTTTTATGATTAATTATATGCTAATTTAGCGCTAATCGCGATTAAAAATCGCTAATCGCGCTTTAATCGTATTTGTGCAAAACATGCACCGTATCTTTTTCTACACTTATTACATATTTTCCCATTACTTCCTACATGTTTTATTATGATTGATGATTTATTTGAGAGGGGAAAAGAAAAGAAAAAGAAAAGGAATATAGTATTAGGTATGGGTGAGAGAGAGAAAGGTGAGGGGTATCTTTGACTTGGCCATTCACTCGTCTCATCCTTTCCTCTCCCCTCCCCATCTTGCAGCTGCTGCTTCAGGCCTCACTCCTTCCACTCTTCATCTCCCCAAAACACCATGCCAAACACTTCAAAATTCAAACCCCATTTCACAAAAAAGATGCACAAGCTCACTAGCAACACATTGGACCAAGAAAGCTTGCATTTTGGACACTTGGGGCAACTCAAGAAAATTCTTGAGTTGCCAAATGAGGTATTTTCTGAACCATGAGCTTAGTATTCACATTTCTTTTACATCCATGTTAACTTTAAACCGATATTGTGAACTTTAGTGAACTTTGGGAAACCCTAGTAAAGGGTTGAGTGTTTGTTTGAAATTGGTGATGTTGTGGCTGTTAATTAGACTTGGGTGTTGTTTAATGACCTAAACCAGAGACTAGAAACCCCAAAACACGGATTTAGAAACCCCGACATCGGATAAATGTATGATTTGAGAGGGTATTTTGGAATTTGGAGCAACCCGGGGGCACTAGAAATGATTTTGCAATTACTGGGAGTCGTGCAGGCACCTAGGAAGCTACCACTGAAACCCTAGCCCCATACCCCAACCCAAGGCCGCAGATTTATCCATTCTGGCCGCAATTTGCGGCCAGAGCAGGGAAATAGGGTCTCAGATTTGGTCCATGGCTCCTTTTGCACTAAAATAGACCCCTCCTATATGCAGAATTGGCTAATTGTCACCTGGGGAAATCTGGGAGCATTTTGGTGTGTTTTAGGCTATATTTTCCGTATTTTATAATGCACTTTCTTGATACTTGGATTTGTATTGGGTTGTTGGATGTTTGTACATCGACAACAAGAGTTGTTTGATTGTTTTTGCACGTGTAGGCCATAGGTTCTAACCTATGAGCGCACCGTGCGCCGTATCGGTTTTCCGGATTCGATTTTAATACGCATTGCGACTGTTGATTATTGTAGGAACCTTCGCATGGATTCCGAGGCGACGGAGCGTGGCGTCATCGATTTCAGCGAGTGAAGACCTGGTGAGTGGATCTATATCCACGGGGGAAGTCGGGTGGATGGCGTATAGCACCCCCGCAAAGTATTGATGGAAAACTGATTATAGAATATGGTTAGGAAACCTAGATTAGGAAACTAGGGTTATAGTAAAGGATGGTTAGTGATACTATATTAGAAACTAAGGATAGTTAGAAATGAGATGATACGGCTATTATGTGATGACGGGATTCGAGGACGACGTTTGCCGATATTGCTGTTTAGGGTACCGTAGGACTAGATAGTCGATGTACATGCGTCATCCGAACCATACCCATTGTCTAAACCGAAGAGTCGTATGTATCCTTTAAAAATATACCTTGAGGGATGTTACGGATTTTCAAATGATATCTTTTTCTTAAAAACACCGTAACCCCTATTTTCAAAACTACGATTCGCTTCTTTTAAAAAATCTGATTGTATGGTTCGGATGTGTATGTTAGATTAGATACATATACTTATAGTAGAGATAGAATGTTTAGGTAAACTCGGCTTGATATGAGTTATAAATGCGATGAAAAGATTATAAGATGGATATGATGACCTGATGATATGTTGGTATACGGATGCGAGTCGATCGAGATGATTTATACCCTGTCGGTCCCCTGATGTGAGATTATTGCGGATGTGATATGGGACATAGGGGTGTGTGTGTGTGTGTGTGTGTGTCTATATATATATATATATATATATATAGAATGTTGTGAATCATGGATGATAGGCCGTACGTGATTTTAGGCCGTACCCTCTGTTAGTTATATGTATGCCCTAGAGGCCATTAATATACATAGGATGTATATTGTAGTGGATGCTGGGACATATATAGGGAGGACTTTCTTGCTCGACATGATAGTATGCTATCTGGTTGAACTTTACCTTAACGTGTATACTGATTGTCTCTCTGTTACATGTTGGTAAAGCCCTTAGGATGTGTGCTTGACTACCTGGACTATGATGCGGATCATACTAGTGGGGACATGGTAGTCCATAAGTACATCCTTCAAAGTCCCTAGTCGTGGGTGTATCGAGACAGGGCATCGATATACCAGAGTAGACTAGCGTGTACCTTCTCGACCCATACAGATAGGCGATGGATGATCCCATATCCATTGGTGTTTGACATCAGAGATGATATACGGGTGCTCAGTAAAGACTGGGTACACTGGACGGACTCGCCGAGAACTCCCAGATGGTATTATACCTCACGTCAGATGGCAGTTCTCTGGTGACACTGGTACAGAATAGTCTGTTGACCCGAGATCGTCATAGAGTCTTGTGTGGTTCCCACTGTGCTTTGATTTCCATCTTACCACGTCCAAGAGGGCGTGCAAAACGGTGGTTTTTGGGTACAGTCCCAAGTCACATGGAGGCAATGAGCGATAGGAGGGGATTCGTCTCTCCCGGTATAGGGAGTTGATGTTGCGCTGTGTTCGATTGGCTATAACAGGAAATCCCTGGCCAGGGTTGCTGAGATTTACTGGTAAGTGTTACCAGTAGTTTCTCGAACAGTTATAGACCTCATATCGACACGACTTATCGAGCTATTGGGGTCTGACGTTTACCACCCCTAGGCAAGATATGCGACATATCAGACGAACAGACCGGACTGTACGGTAGTGTTACTGGTTGGATTCACTGGAGTGTGAGCGGGCTTGCTCGTCGATCTTCAGATCGCTCAATACCCGGGTGGCCGTTACGTTTAGCAGACCGCTTGCGGCTTGTGGGTGTTTGATATGATCATCACCTGCTGCCGGCGTATTGACGAGTCTTTAGAGTCCTACACAGAGGTTTCCTGGCTCAAGCGAAACGAAATAGGAGCGCATATGAGATATGTGCGGGACCGAGAATAATGCGTGTATGTGATACCGTATTTCATTCTCGCGATGAATGTGTCGAATGGTTATATGCGATATAACCTAGTTATCGAAGCGAGGGTTGATTCGATAAACCGATACATTGGATACTAGTCGGTTATATGCGATATGACCGGATCGTTAAATCAAGTGTTGATTTAATGATTTAATGCATGATAATATATTTGATATATTACTTTGCACTAACTAGTATTGGTTCACTTAAGATGGATTTTTTCACTCGGATGTGCACATTGTATATGTGATATACATTTTGTGCACTTGATTGTATCATGTTTGATGATACATGTTTGCTTAAGTTTGTGTAAAGATTGAACCGTGGTTATTTAAATGATTAGGGTTTACATTTTCATATCTATTTATTTATTTATTTATTATGGAAATGATAATGAGAAGAATGGTTGCTAGTTTTGTTTTATTCTTTGAACCTTCATGAAGCATTGACTTTAGTCAACCATTCTTATCTCATCCTTAACCCTAACCATTCCAACTAACCTTGGTTTAATCTCTACACCTAACCATGGTTTGCTTATGATAAGAATGGATTTTCTTTTCTATTTTAATTATTCTTATCATAACAATTTCCATCTTCTTCTTCCTTTCTTCACTTGAAGAAAGCAAGCCTCATCAATGGTGGATTGATGAAACAAGTCAGAAATCCAATTCTAAAGTCTACCCACTTCCTATTTCTTCATCCTCTACCTCTTGCCAAGTAGTAGAGTGTATTTTCTTCACAAGTTTCTTGGCTTGGTGAAGTCGGAGCTTGATTTAGCGATGCCTTGACGTAGATCATCTTCGGCATGGACATCGATGACCTAGCCCGTCCATTCTTCGACGAAGCCGACGCTAGAGCCCGGGAGTTCACTTGGACAGCGAAGGGACTTCGTTGCGGAGCTATGGAGGTGGAGCACCGGATCTACAAAGGTTGTATTTCCGTTTCCTTATAGTTAAATTGTTAACTAGCTTCTATTTCGCCTAGTTTTCTAACCAACGATCCGTAGTTTAGGGTTTCTCAGCACCGTTAAATTTGAAATTGGCATGATTGATGCCTTGTGAGACCTCTTGTGAGTGCCTAGGAACCCTACAGTAGTATCAGAGCCTAGCTAGAGCCTTAGGCGAAGTCTAGACGGAATTTAAAGTCCGAACGAACCGAAAACCCAACCCGGAACATGCTCTCTGTCCTTTTTCTAAAATCTGGGATTTTTCGAAAATAAAAATATGCAGAAAAATCAGCAGCGAATCTTAAGAATAACTGTGCAAAACGAGTCCATAATTCCATCATTCCGCCGCGTTTACGCGGCACGAGCATGACTCGTGCGGCGTATCCGCGGCAGGTTTGTCGTTTTGTGCGTCTATTTCTGCACAGTAATTCTTATTTTTGTGTGCTGGTTTTCCTGGGAATTTTTAATATTTTTTCCAGAGTTGAATTTTCTGGGTTGATTTGGGGATTCGATGTTTCGATCGGGGTATCAAATTTTGTCTATGTGGCTTTCCGGATAAATTCTTGAATATGTTAAAAAGTTCGACCGGATATAAATACCCAATTTTTCCCCTGTCGGGAAATTTCCAAGTGTTGGATTTTTCCGTAGTTTAACGATGTTCTAAGTAGTGCAAGTAACGCGATAGACCCTCTAGAAGACAACAAACCTTAACTCGATTATGTGACCGTCTTGAACTGCCCTTTGAACCTTCGGGTTTGGGGCAGTACGGCGTGCCACATGTGAGGCGTTGGCTTGACCCTTCTACGGCTGGACCGTCGGTACTGAGGCACGAACTGAATGTTGTTAGACTTATTTCATGTGTTGATCTGTATCGGGAAAACTTGGATGTTCGAATGTTCGATCGAAAAGTTTGACATTTTCTATTTATCTGGAATGGGATACAATAATTGGAATTCACAAGTAGTTATGAGATAACTAAATGAATGTTATAAACATAGCAGTTTAGTCTCACTTGATCGGTTGCCACGGAATTTTGATGTGATCAAAAGTCCGTCGCAATCACGTAGCGTATGCGGATACTCGCCGGGTAAACTTAATAGACAGCCTCACTCCATAGCCCCGACCAAGTCACTGTAGGAGAACCCCGTCGCCGAAAGCATCCGTCCGGGTGCTCGCGGCAGCGGTGTTCCGCCTTGGTGCACTTCGTCGACGGTATCGGGGGTGCGGCCGTCTACTAAAGTTTGCGACGAGCATTCGATCAGGATGTCGGGAATCCTGTTGAATTACCCGACTTGGTATTGAAAAGAGTTTTCGATAATGAGACTAAAATGCGGGGTTTATAATTGTTAGGCATGCGATGTCTAAGTAATTCATTTGGTCAGGCATGCGATGTCTGAGGTGGTTGCGGATTCCAACTGTTGTAGTTTTACACTTTCTTTTCTGTGACCGTAAGTGTAATATGTGATATCGCCGGTTTCGTTGCTATATGTCAACGACAATTGGGATGCGCATATTTACTTACGTTGATGACATGTGATATTATGTGTTGCTGGATATGTTATATTGGATCGTCGTGTTTGAATAGCCGGGGGTTTTTATGTGAGATGAGTGTTTTTTCATTTTCATTCATGTAAAAACTTGTATGTAATATTCTTTTATTGGGGCACTTCCAGGTTGCGGAAGTAGTCGCCTTTTGTATATTATTTACTTTTCCGCACTAGGATAGACCCAAGGAGGGGAGCACAAGTAACCGGGTTCTGGAGTCCAGTGGGAGACCAACTCGAGGAGTCGAGTCCGGGTCTCCTAACTCTAGAATTGGTAGGGTTACTTGCCGCTCTCGTAGGGGTCTAGGGGTGTGGGTTTGGCTATTCATCACGACCGTGGAATCCGTGTTTTATACTGGCTCGTATTGAAAACACGGACGTCCTAGTATATCCAATGTTTCATATATTTCTTCTGCTGCGATATCTGTGATGTGATCATGTGATATTCTGTGATAGATACATTATATAGTATATATGATATATTATATAGGCGTTACTTATGTTTTACACCCGCGCTGGCCCTGTCCCGCTCTGCCGTTAGTTACCTAACCTAACGGTGCATGAGGGGACATCGAGGCGAATGCGGATGGCATAAGTGTACGTCGTATTTATCTGTGATGTTTAGGTACTTAAATGATGGGACTTCATTAATGTGATTAATGAAATAAAAGAAACCTAAGATGTTATAGAATCGAATTTCAAAATAAAACAGGTAGCTACAGTTCTTGCTTTGCATAGCGGTATATGAGATATATCCTGCACCATATTCGATGAGGAAAGGACCGAGATCCCTTCACCGGGAGTGACTCCTTTAGCAATAACTGGCAGATGCTACACACTCGGTTTGTCTTTTGATTGCTTTTAAGAGTTTTTGCTTTGCACAGTGATATATATGATAAATCCCGCACCTCATTCGACGAGGAAAGGACCAACGATCCCTTCACCGGGAGTGACTCCTTTAGCAAAACTAGAAAAGCCTCAAAAACACTCCATTTCAAAATTCATTCGATCCTACAACGATATCAAGTTCATTACGCAATAGGTTTTCAGAAAAACCTGTCGTAGCCCTCCGTCATTTCAGATAAGTCCTATTTAGTATTCGTGCTACGTTTGTTGACCTCCATCAAGGCGTAGTGTGCGGTAGCTAACTAGTATTTATCTGTTTATGCATATGATGCAGATTGAGTTAGGGTAGTCGTGCGGCCTTGTTGACCTCCGTCAAGGGTCGTGCGGATGGGTTTAATTCGATCAAGAAATGACGGGTTGAACTTGACTAGTAGCCTATGGTTTGTTGACCTCCGTCAAGGTCATAGGGTGCTAGGGGCAAAATATTATCGGGAATTTCAAGTGTTGAAATTTGCAATGAGATTGCATACCTTCTATGAGATAGTTGGATCCCGATACCCGCTGCGAGTAATTGTTACTCCTGCGAGAGTTTTACACATTACAATTAGCCGATCAAGTAGGTGTCTAGAAAGGTGTCAACGGGGTTACGCCTCTGGGAAAATGAGGTTTACATTAATTAGGTTCGTGCGAAAGCACTGGGGACCTCCCTCAAAGTACCGACACTGGCCTGGCTGAAAGATTGGCGAACTTGTAGTGTGTAATTAATCCCGGCTAGTCTTTCCTTTTAGGGTTTGAAGGAAGATTTGATAAAAAGCAGTGGGAGCCATCCTGATTAGATAAAATAATAACCAATCTATTCTTGCAAGAGCGCACGCTGAGTGTTTTCTTCTCTCTCTCTCCAGGTAGCGACCATATCACGCCTTAATCAAGATAATAATACGGAAAATTGACCGAACCCGCTTGTTATACTGAGCTGGGGAACGTTGGTCCCGCTCCAACTTATAATTGTTATAAGACAGAGCAGGAAATTGGGGATTACCAGAATTCCCGTGCCGCCCAAACGAGGAGAGTGCATGATGATGCATCATCTTCGGGTGTGTTCATTACACAGAACTGTTTCTCAGTATCCTTTACGTCCTGGGTATGTGATACCAGATCAGGATCCCAGATATGTAATCTGTTACATAGGGCTGCAGAAAGGTAGAGAACTGAGAACGGGTGATAAGTTTCATGAGGCAGAAAACGGGGCAAGTGTTGCGGCCAAGTCTGTTGGTCACTGTCACCCTGTATTACAATACATTGATTCTGAACGAATGTTATTAGATACCGAACCTGTTATGAAAAATCATATCTGTCTCTTTATTAGTAAAGAAACGATAAAATTTTGTATTGTTGGACAATGTTTTGAACATTTCCTATATCAAAAGTTGATCGGTTCAGGCACGTTATCTAAAAGCATTAATGTTCTAAATCAAACTACAGTTCTTAGTATACGGAACACACTCGAGAGGAAGAGTTCAGAACTGAACGATTCTTTCTTGAGGTATTGTAGACTGGGTCAGATCAATGTGACCCGACTGGCTAGAGTTACAAATAGATGCATATTTAAATTAGTTTGAATTTACATCTTGTGAAACTTGCCAGTCATGTCACAGAGATAAGATGACCACAGCCCTGTTTATTGAAAACAGAGAAAGAGTTAATGAACTCTTGGGACTGATACATGATGATGTATGTAAGGTCTCCTGTCTACATTAGCCAAGACTGGTTCTTTATACTTCATTACATTCTCTGATGATCTTTCGAGATTCAGACCTATGTTCCTGTTGAAACACAAGTCCGAACCTTTTGAGATATTCACAGAATATAAACGAGAAGTAGAAAACCAGAATACGGGTATAAGTATTATGTCCTTTGATGTGATCAAGGAGGAGAATACTTGAGCACGGAAATCCTGGATTATTCTAAAGGAGAATGAGATTCTCTCTCAGCATTACTCCTCCGAATACACCATAGCACGATGGTATATCGGGGCGGAGCAATCACACCCTATATGATAAGGTGTGCTCTATGATGAGTACTACTGAGTTACCTGTTTCCTTTTTGGGAGTTATGCACTTGAGAAGCTGCAAACCTATTGAATAGGGTTCTGATCAAATCAGTTGCCTACCACTTCATATATGATATGGAAAGGGAAGAGCCCATGTCTTAAGCTAGTTAAGATTTGGGGTTGTCCAGCCTATGTCTGAAAAGCAAAATCTGGACAAGCTCGAGGCAAGATCTGTTATGTACAACTGGAAAGGTTCCAGCTATGCAAACTACAGCTGATGATTTGATAGAACCAAAGGATTCAATAGTAACCAACGAACCTCAGCCTCTCCGCCGATCTAGTAGGGTTCCTCACCCACCTGAGAGCTACTTCGGTTTCTCTATGACAGTGGGAGCGAGGATTGCATCATGAGATGATGACCCAACTAGCTTCGAGCTGGCCATCAGGAGTGGGACTCTGTAAGAATGGCTGGATGCTTAGTGAACTGAGATGGAATCCTTATACACCAACAAAGTATGGACTTTGGTTGCAATATCTGAAGGGTTAAATCCCCATCAGGAGCAAGTATATCTTGAGAAGATTACTTGGTGTACATGGAAAAGTTGAGACTTTCAAAGCTAGACTTGTTAAAGGTTTGCATCATTAACCAGGTATGGATTATGTTGAAACCTTTTCTAAGGATCTATGCTTAAGTCCATCCAGATCCTACTTGCCACGGCTACATACCATGACTACGATATCTGGTGGTTGGGTGTCATGACTGCTTTTCTAAATGATGTTTTAGAAGAGTGCGTCTATAAGTACACAGCCAGAGGGCTTCGTAGACAGTGGGAGCAGCGGAAACGTGTGCAAGATGCTTTATAGAATAAAGCAGGCATCGCGGAGTTGGAACATCTGTTTTGATGGATTAGTCAAAGAAGTTGACATCATCAAAATGGTAGATGAACCTTATATAAACAAGAAGGTAGTAGGGAGTATGGTGACGATCCTCGTAGAGTACGTGGATGACATACTCTTGATAGGGAAGGAGTTTCCTATGCTACGCTCGATCAATCTCCGCTTATCACCATAATTCTCCATATAGGATCAAAGTGATACCTACTAAATCCTGGATTTTGGATCTATGAGATAGATTTAATTGGATGTTAGGATTCTCAGTAGTTGTAGTGAGATGGTATCAATCGATCCTGGGGAGAATCACTGGAAGGGTTCCATGGTGATAAAGACGACTGAATGTCAGTCACAGGAATTGTCTTTACCCTCAGTAAAGGGACGGTATGTTGGAAGAGTTCTAAGCTAGATACCGTGGCATACTAGACGATAAAGGCTAAATACATCGCTACTTAAGATGCTACCATAGAGGCAGTCTGGGTGTATAATAGTTCATGAGATGAACTTCGTTCCTACCATTGTGAGACAATGGAGTTGTGGCTTATGCCAAGGAACACCCGTCCCATCAATGTCCCAGGCGTATTCTGAGGCCGCATCACCTGATCATGGAGATAGTTGATCTCCAGGGTGATCGAGCTAAGGAGAGTAGATTCTGAGGACAACACAGCGGATCCACTCACAAAGGCCTGTTCCCAAAGAGAGATTTTTTTATGGGATGGTTGAGTATGAGATACTACAACCACTGCTACAGATGGCCCTAGTGCAAGTGGGAGATTGTTAGTTATATGTATGCCCTAGAGGCCATTACTATACATAGGATGTATATTGTAGTGGATGCTGGGACATATATAGGGATGACTTTCTTGCTCGACATGATAGTATGCTATCTGGTTGAACTTTACCTTAACGTGTATACTGATTGTCTCTCTGTTACATGTTGGTAAAGCCCTTAGGATGTGTGCTTGACTACCTGGACTATGATGCGGATCATACTAGTGGGGACATGGTAGTCCATAAGTACATCCTTTAAAGTCCCTAGTCGTGGGTGTATCGAGACAGGGCATCGATATACCAGAGTAGACTAGCGTGTACCTTCTCGACCCATACAGATGGGCGATGGATGATCCCATATCCATTGGTGTTTGACATCAGAGATGATATACGGGTGCTCAGTAAAGACTGGGTACACTGGACGGACTCACCGAGAACTCCCAGATGGTATTATACCTCACGTCAGATGGCAGTTCTCTGGTGACACTGGTACAGAGTAGTCTGTTGACCCGAGATCGTCATAGAGTCTTGTGTGGTTCCCACTGTGCTTTGATTTCCATCTTACCACGTCCAAGAGGGCGTGCAAAACGGTGGTTTTTGGGTACAGTCCCGAGTCACATGGAGGCAGTGAGCGATAGGAGGGGATTCGTCTCTCCCGGTATAGGGAGTTGATGTTGCGGTGTGTTCGATTGGCTATAACAGGAAATCCCTGGCCAGGGTTGCTGAGATTTACTGGTAAGTGTTACCAGTAGTTTCTCGAACAGTTATAGACCTCATATCGACACGACTTATCGAGCTATTGGGGTCTGACGTTTACCACCTCTAGGCAAGATATGCGACATATCAGACGATCAGACCGGAATGTACGGTAGTGTTACTGGTTGGATTCACTGGAGTGTGAGCGGGCTTGCTCGTCGATCTTCAGATCGCTCAATACCCGGGTGGCCGTTACGTTTAGCAGACCTCTTGTGGCTTGTGGGTGTTTGATATGATCATCACCTGCTGCCGGCATATTGACGAGTCTTTAGAGTCCTATACAGAGGTTTCCTGGCTCAAGCGAAACGAAATAGGAGCGCATATGAGATATGTGCGGGACCGAGAATAATGCGTGTATGTGATACCGTATTTCATTCTCGCGATGAATGTGTCGAATGGTTATATGCAATATAACCTAGTTATCGAATCGAGGGTTGATTCGATAAATCGATACATTGGATACTAGTCGGTTATATGCGATATGACCGGATCGTTAAATCAAGTGTTGATTTAATGATTTAATGCATGATAATATATTTGATATATTACTTTGCACTAACTAGTATTGGTTCACTTAAGATGGATTTTTTCACTCGGATGTGCACATTGTATATGTGATATACTTTTTGTGCACTTGATTGTATCATGTTTGATGATACATGTTTGCTTAAGTTTGTGTAAAGATTGAACCATGGTTATTTAAATGATTAGGGTTCACATTTTCATATCTATTTATTTATTTATTTATTATGGAAATGATAATGAGAAGAATGGTTGCTAGTTTTGTTTTATTCTTTGAACCTTCATGAAGCATTGACTTTAGTCAACCATTCTTATCTCATCCTTAACCCTAACCATTCTAACTAACCTTGGTTTAATCTCTACACCTAACCATGGTTTGCTTATGATAAGAATGGATTTTCTTTTCTATTTTAATTATTCTTATCATAACAATTTCCATCTTCTTTTTCCTTTCTTCACTTGAAGAAAGCAAGCCTCATCAATGGTGGATTGATGAAACAAGTGAGAAATCCAATTCTAAAGTCTACCCACTTCCTATTTCTTCATCCTCTACCTCTTGCCAAGTAGTAGAGTGTGTTTTCTTCACAAGTTTCTTGGCTTGGTGAAGTCGGAGCTTGATTTAGCGATGCCTCGACGTAGATCATCTTCGGCATGGACATCGATGACCTAGCCCGTCCATTCTTCGACGAAGCCGACGCTAGAGCCCGGGAGTTCACTTGGACAGCGAAGGGACTTCGTTGCGGAGCTATGGAGGTGGAGCACCGGATCTACAAAGGTTGTATTTCCGTTTCCTTATAGTTAAATTGTTAACTAGCTTCTATTTCGCCTAGTTTTCTAACCAACGATCCGTAGTTTAGGGTTTCTCGGCACCGTTAAATTTGAAATTGGCATGATTGATGCCTTGTGAGACCTCTTGTGAGTGCCTAGGAACCCTACAGTGGTATCAGAGCCTAGCTAGAGCCTTAGGCGAAGTCTAGACGGAATTTGAAGTCCGTACGAACCGAAAACCCAACCCGGAACATGCTCTCTGTCCTTTTTCTAAAATCTGGGATTTTTCGAAAATAAAAATATGCAGAAAAATCAGCAGGGAATCCTAAGAATAACTGTGCAAAACGAGTCCATAATTCCATCATTCCGCCGCGTTTACGCGGCACGAGCATGGCTCGTGCGGCGTATCCGCGGCAGGTTTGTCGTTTTGTGCGTCTATTTCTGCACAGTAATTCTTATTTTTGTGTGCTGGTTTTCCTGGGAATTTTTTATATTTTTTCCAGAGTTGAATTTTCTGGGTTGATTTGGGGATTCGATGTTTCGATCGGGGTATCAAATTTTGTCTATGTGCCTTTCCGGATAAATTCTTGAATATGTTAAAAAGTTCGACCGGATATAAATACCCAATTTTTCCCCTGTCGGGAAATTTCCAAGTGTTGGATTTTTCTGTAGTTTAACGACGTTCTAAGTAGTGCAAGTAACGCGATGGACCCTCTAGAAGACAACAAACCTTAACTCGATTATGTGACCGTCTTGAACTGCCCTTTGAACCTTCGGGTTTGGGGCAGTACGGCGTGCCACATGTGAGGCGTTGGCTTGACCCTTCTACGGCTGGACCGTCGGTACTGAGGCACGAACTGAATGTTGTTAGACTTATTTCATGTGTTGATCTGTATCGGGAAAACTTGGGTGTTCGAATGTTCGATGGAAAAGTTTGACATTTTCTATTTATCTGGAATGGGATACAATAATTGGAATTCACAAGTAGTTATGAGATAACTAAATGAATGTTATAAACATAGCAGTTTAGTCTCACTTGATCGGTTGCCACGGAATTTTGATGTGATCAAAAGTCCGTCGCAATCACGTAGCGTACGCGGATACTCGCCGGGTAAACTTAATAGACAGCCTCACTCCATAGCCCCGACCAAGTGACTGTAGGAGAACCCCGTCGCCGAAAGCATCCGTCCGGGTGCTCGCGGCAGCGGTGTTCCGCCTTGGTGCACTTCGTCGACGGTATCGGGGGTGCGGCCGTCTACTAAAGTTTGCGACGAGCATTCGATCAGGATGTCGGAAATCCTGTTGAATTACCCGACTTCGTATTGAAAAGAGTTTTCGATAATGAGACTAAAATGCGGGGTTTATAATTGTTAGGCATGCGATGTCTAAGTAATTCATTTGGTCAGGCATGCGATGTCTGAGGTGGTTGCGGATTCCAACTGTTGTAGTTTTACACTTTCTTTTCTGTGACCGTAAGTGTAATATGTGATATCGCCGGTTTCGTTGCTATATGTCAACGACAATTGGGATGCGCATATTTACTTACGTTGATGACATGTGATGTTATGTGTTGCTGGATATGTTATATTGGATCGTCGTGTTTGAATAGCCGGGGGTTTTTATGTGAGATGAGTGTTTTTTCATTTTCATTCATGTAAAAACTTGTATGTAATATTCTTTTATTGGGGCGCTTCCAGGTTGCGGAAGTAGTCGCCTTTTGTATATTATTTACTTTTCCGCACTAGGATAGACCCAACGAGGGGAGCACAAGTAACCGGGTTCTGGAGTCCAGTGGGAGACCAACTCGAGGAGTCGAGTCCGGGTCTCCTAACTCTAGAATTGGTAGGGTTACTTGCCGCTCTCGTAGGGGTCTAGGGGTGTGGGTTTGGCTATTCATCACGACCGTGGAATCTGTGTTTTATACTGGTTCGTATTGAAAACACGGACGTCCTAGTATATCCAATGTTTCATATGTTTCTTCTGCTGCGATATCTGTGATGTGATCATGTGATATTCTGTGATAGATACATTATATAGTATATATGATATATTATATAGGCGTTACTTATGTTTTACACCCGCGCTGGCCCTGTCCCGCTCTGCCGTTAGTTACCTAACCTAACGGTGCACGAGGGGACATCGAGGCGAATGCGGATGGCATAAGTGTACGTCGTATTTATCTGTGATGTTTAGGTACTTAAATGATGGGACTTCATTAATGTGATTAATGAAATAAAAGAAACCTAAGATGTTATAGAATCGAATTTCAAAATAAAACAGGTAGCTACAGTTCTTGCTTTGCATAGCGGTATATGAGATATATCCTGCACCTTATTCGATGAGGAAAGGACCGAGATCCCTTCACCGGGAGTGACTCCTTTAGCAATAACTGGCAGATGCTACACACTCGGTTTGTCTTTTGATTGCTTTTAAGAGTTTTTGCTTTGCACAGTGATATATATGATATATCCCGCACCTCATTCGACGAGGAAAGGACCGACGATCCCTTCACCGGGAGTGACTCCTTTAGCAAAACTAGAAAAGCCTCAAAAACACTCCATTCTGGGTATCCGGATCTACCGTGACAGATCCAAGAGGATATTAGGACTTTCGCAGTCCAGGTACATCGACACCATACTGAAGAGGTTCAGTATGGAAGATTCCAAGCGCGGTAACCTACCGGCTTGTCACGGGATCACCCTCTCCAAAGAGATGTCTCCCAAGACTGATTTAGAGAGGGATCGCATGTCTATTATACCCTACGCTTCTGCGGTAGGCTCTATAATGTATGCGATGTTGTATACCAGACCGGATGTAGCTTATGCACTGAGTGTGGTAAGCCGGTATCAGTCAAACCCTGGGGAGAAACACTGGATAGCGGTAAAGAACATTCTCAAGTACCTGAGAAGGACTAAGGAGATGTTCTTGGTGTATGGCGGAAAAGACCTCCAGATCGAGGCCTTTGCTGACTCCAGCTTCCAGAGTGACAAGGATGATTCCAAGTCCATGTCGGGTTTTGTCTTTACCCTCAATGGAGGGGCGGTGTGTTGGAAGAGTTCCAAACAAGAAACCGTTGCAGACTCGACGATGGAAGCGGAATACATCGCTGCATCTGATGCCGCAAAAGAAGCTGTCTGGATGAGGAAGTTCTTGAAAGAACTTCAGGTGGTTCCGTCCATTGTTGATCCAATACCTCTGTATTGCGACAACAATGGGGCTATAGCTTTAGCGAAGGAACCCAGGTCCCATCAGAGATCCAGGCACATCTTGAGGCGGTATCACCTGATCAGGGAGATCGTAGATCGCCAGGAGATCGAGGTTCGGAGAGTCGCTTCAGAAGATAACACTGCTGATCCATTCACCAAGGCCCTTCCCCAGACTCAGTTCGAGCGGCTGATCGAGATGATAGGTCTTCGATACGCCAGTACATGGCCTTAGTGCAAGTGGGAGATTGTTAGTGTATATGCCCTAGAGGCCATTACTGTATCATACTAGTTTGTATATTACTTAATGGATGCTTGGGATATTCACCTTGTATATACAATCTTGCTCAAAATAGTAGTATGCTACTTGGTTTGTTTCTACTTCAATGTGTACTTGTGTTTATTTCAGTATATCACTTATACGCATTAGTGGAGCCCTTAGGATCTTTGCTTGATTACCAGCGTTGTGATGGCAGTCACACTAGTGGGGGCTGGGTAATCTATAAGCACATCCTTATTCAGGTCCCTGGTCGCAGGACTATCGAGACAGGGCATCGATACTCCGGAGTAGACCAGCGCATGCGCTTCTCATCCCAGTGTGGGAGACGGTCTGTCCCACAGCCGTCAGTACGTCGTACTTGAGATAGTATGCGGGTGCTCGTTAGGTTACGGGTACACTGGACAGGACTCGTCGGGAACTGACTAGTTGGTATTATACCTATCGTCAGTTATCAGTTCCCAGGTGACATGAGTACAGCTTAGTCCGCTGACTTGACACTGTCACTCCGCCTCGAGTGTGTTCCCACTGTACTTTGATCACTACCCTACCACGGCTCAAAGGAGTCGTGCAAACAGGTGGTGGTTGGGTGCAGTCCCGAAGCACTTGGAGGCAGTGACGGTTAGACAGGATTCGTCTCTCCCGGTATTGGGGGTTGACATCGCGCCGTGTCTAGGAGAGCCATTACACGAGTAGTCCCTGGCCAGGGCAAACGAGATATACTGGTAGGTTTCCAGTGTTATCTCAGGGTGTATTGGGCTTCACTCCGGCACGACTTGTACCGCTATTGGGGGACTGACGTTTACCGCCCCCTAGGCCCGCCATGCGATGTATCAGACGAACAGACCGGACTGTACGGAGAATGTCACACTCAGGCTCAGTAGGAGTTCAGATGGGTTTCGCCTCGTCCGTCTTCTTGTCGGCATTACCTGGGGACCGTTACGCACAGCTAGTGCCGCTTGCGGTCTGTGGTTAAACCCACTGCCAGCGTAGTGTCGAGTCTTTAGAGTCCCACACAGAAAGCTTTTCGCCTTTAGGCAAAAGAGTAGAGGTCGCATGGTATTGCGACAGGTCGCATGGTTTTGCGACAGGGTTCGGTCACATCCGTGCACTTGTGCACGTACAGTGTCCGGACAGTTTACACTAGCGGGCTTTGGTTTAAGCCAGATCCTAGTGTACCTTATGGGATTGGATTTATCCAGTTTGCATTCGTGTTCCTCGGAACGCGGATGCGGGTGTGTATGCACAGTTGACAGGGAGGCAAAGGCAGCGGATTCTCATTAGGGTTGTTGACAGTTGACCGTTGACTATTTGACTTTATGCTCAACCCTAATGAGAATATGATATGTGATTAACTATTATATTAATTAAGTATTATGGTGATATGGTTGTTGACTTGTTGACTTTTGTTGACTTGTTGACTTTTGTTGACTTGTTGACCGGTTGACTAGGCTTGACTAGTTGACCATCATGATAACCATAGCCATCATTTCATGGCAAAGACTTTTGTTTACTTGCTCATTTGTGTAAAATGAGTGCATGAAATGATATGGTTGTGGTTGCTTCTAACCATCACATAAGACTTTTGTTAATATGATGAGTTATCATTGCTTTGGATTATGAGAGGGTGAGAGACAAAATACTTGCTCATTCTTTCTTGCTCATTCTCTCTCTTGTTCTTGAGCTCTCCTCTTGCTCTCACCCTCAACCTCTTGCTCCCTCTCTTGATCTATGGTTCTCTTGTCTCATGAGTTGAGAATCAAGAACCATAGATAAAATCCCATTCTATTTCTTCTCTACTCATTCTAGTTCACTAGGTTTAGCAAACCAAGTGAACTAGTTTCTTCAAAGAACGAAGAAGGAGCTAAAGGTTGGAGCTTTCAGGTGGATCTATCTTCGGCGTACGGAGACGACGAGAAGAAGCCATCGGACCACCATCGGAGCTTTGAAGACGAAGGAGTTCAAGACAAGCAAGGTATAACCCCCTAACCGAGTAGCTAAAACTCATAGTTAGGTTGTTAGATAGATGTTTAACCAAGATCCGGGTTTTTAGGTCCATGTTACCATCTTTAAGAAAATCGTTTTCTACCAAATTCCGCATTCCCGGAAGTACCGGGAGAGGTAGCATGGACTTACAGTGGTATCAGAGACTAGTTAAACTCTATCTAACATGTTAGCAAGTAACTAGAAGATCGATCAACGAAAAAGTCCCGAAACGAACCCCGGAATTTTAAACTTTCTGTCGATTTTAAAAGTGCTGGAAAACTTTTTTAATATACACCAAAAATCGACTCAGGCTTTTTTAAAGAAACTGCAAAAATTTGGGCCCATGACTCGATCAAAGCGCCGCGGTTACGCGGCGGGAGCACGCTCCCGCTGCGGAACCGCGGCCGAGTTGACTCGGTCATGGGTTTTATTTTTTGCAGTTTGCTAATTGGGGTATTTTGGGATTTTTAGTATATGTATTTTCAACCCAGATTTTCCAGAACGAAAATTTTATTTTGGGGTCCCGAAAATCCGTATTTTTGATCGAACTTCTAAAAGACTTGAGCTAACGGGTTTTTTCTGTAATGTGATATTTGTATTGAACGTCTACTAATCGCTATATGTCGATTAGTGGGGGTTATACAAATCTGTGATCTGTAATGTGCTGGAATGTGTATATAAATATGTTGGATTGTCGCGGGTGAATAGCCGGGGGTTGTGAGACGAGAGTTTTCTTTTCTTGCAATTCATGTAAATTTGTAAATTGATGTAATAATTATTTGTATGGCCGCACAACCGGGAAGGGGTTGTAGCCGTCATTGTATAATTTCTTTTTACTGTTTTTGCTCCTACGATAGACCCATGGAGGGGGTACACAAACTACCGGGTATGCCGAAGTGTCGAGTGGCCTACTCATGGAGATGAGGAAGGTTGCTACGCTTCGGGTACTTGGCGGGTAGTTTGCCGCACCCGTAGGGGTCTTGGGTGGGGTTTTGGCTATTCACCGCGACCGTGTTATCTGTTTTTGTTACAGGCTCGTACAAATTACAGATTGCTAGTATATCCAATGTATTTATCTGTGATCTAAAATGTTTATCATTGCAGTATATCTATATATGATATTATTTAGGCGTTGCTTATGTTTTACAGACGCGCTAGCCCAGCCCCCGCTCTGTCGTTAGTTAAGTAACCTAACGGGTAATGACGGGGCCCCGTGGCGAATGCGAATGGCATAAGCGTACGTCATATTTTGGTTGTTTTCTGCAATGGTAGGATTAAATGATGGGACGCATTAAAAGAACTAATGCAAGAATATCACGCATTAAAAGAACTAATGCAAGATAATAAACCAAGTTAAAGTCGTTGGAACACTTTCGAAAAACCACTCGGTTCTTTTCAAAAACAACTTTTAAATGCGGAGCTTGAGCCACTCCTTTTAAAAGCTATCTCGTTCCATCGACCAAATCAAGTTCACTACGTTCACGGTTTTGCCAAAACCATCCGTAGCCCTCCGTCGTTTTGCATGAATAGTCAATAGTATTCAAGCTGTGTATGTTGGCCAAAGTCAAGGCACAGTGATTGGTAGCTATTGGGTGTTCATATGTAGCATAGATAGATGCGTTGGTTTGGGACAGTCGTACTGCCATTTTGGCCAAAGTCAAGGGTAGGTACGGATGGATCCAAATTAACCTGGATAATGGCGGGTAGAACTTGACATGTGACTTATGATATTTTGGCCAAAGTCAAGGTCATAAGAGCATGGGGCAAAAATCCACATCGGGAGTTTCATAAGTACTGAAACTTGCTAGATTTGCATACCATTTGGAGTGTGATGATTCTGGTAGGATTCCTTCAGTTTCGTCACGCAATGATATTTGGATCCCGATCCTACTGTGAGTATATGCTACTCCTCGGGAAATTTCTCACTTAACGATCAATGCTATAAACCTAGTAGGTGCCTAGAAAGGTGTTAGCGGGGCTACGCCCCCAGGGAAAAGAGGTTCTTTAATTAAGGAACTTCGCGAAAGCGTTGGAAAACCTCCCTCGAAGTACCGACACCGGCCTGGCTGAACGGTTAAGCAAGTATTGTACGGTGGGATTGATCCTGACTAATTCTTCCTTTATGGTTTGAGGAGGGATTCGAGAAACAGTGGGAGCCATCCTGTTTAGACAAACTAAAAACCACTCTAAACTTGCAAGAGCATCATGCTGAGTGTTTCTTCTTCTCTCTCCTAATTGCAGCGACCAATCAACATGACTGGACTTAAGTTACTCCTAGATAAAAACAAACTGACAGGGCCAAACTACAAAGATTGGCTCAGGAATGTCAAGATAGCAATCACTTATGACAAGCTGGGGTATCTTCTTACCACCAAAGCTCCCCCTGTCCCTGGTCCAACTTCCAGCGTCGCGGATAAGGAAATCCGTAAGACTTGGGAGATTGATAGCGCGAAGGCCAAATGTCTCCTGCTTGCCTCGATGGACAACGAACATTAGAGGAGGCATGAGAATATGGACATGGAGTCCATATTGCTCCATACAAAAGAACTGTATGGAGAGCAATCACGTATCGCAAGATACGAAGCGTCGAAAAAGTTATTTTCGACAAGAATGGCCGTCGGATCATCAGTAGCCGAGCACGTGCTAAAGATGATCGGCTACATTGAGGAGCTCGCTGACCTAGGGATCACATTGGAGAGTGAGCTATACACGGATATAGTTCTCCAGTCCCTTCCTTCCACTTACGCCCAGTTTATACTGAACTTCAACTTACAAGAAAAAGAGGTTGAACTTTCAGAGCTCCTCAACATGCTGAGGAGCGCAGAGGGCACCCTACAGAAAGGTAGGGATACATCCACTTTGTTTGTAGGAGGATCATCTTCTTCTAGGTCCAAGGCGAAAGCCAAGGGAAAGAAGAAGAAGGCCCCCGCCAAACCAAGGGGCGGTGTTAGTAAAGTGGATACGAAGGGAAAAGGTAAAGCAACAAAGATAGCGGGGAAGCTTGTGGATAAGGAAGAATGCTTCTATTGTCATAAGAGAGGACACTGGAAGAATAATTGCAGGGCCTGGAAGGCCAGAACACAGGAATTGAAGCAGGTTGCAGCTTCAGCTTCAGGTGTGTATGTTATTGAAAACTGTCTTTCAATAAACTCTACTTCCTGGGTATTGGATACCGGATCAGGATCTCATATCTGTAATTCTTTGCAGGCGTTGAGAAACCGTAGGGTTTTGAAGGCAGGTGATATGACCCTCAGAGTTGCGAACGGAGCTAGCATGGATGCTAAAGCCGTGGGGAACTATCACCTGGGAATGTCAGATGGACATGTTTTGGTTTTGCGTAATTGCTTTTTTGTACCCAACGCAACTTGTAATATCATTTCTGTATCTTTAGTTTCTAAAGAAGGTTATGAATTTGCGTTTGTAAGCAATGTTGTAAACATTCACCTTAATCAAGTTTTGATTGGGTCAGGTACTTTGAGTAATGGTATATACGTGTTAAACCAACCACAGATTTTTAATGTCCAGAATACACACAAAAGAAAGTCTCCAGAAATAAATCAGACTTTCTTATGGCATTGTAGATTGGGTCACATCAATGAGAGAAGGTTGACGAAGTTACATACAGAAGGGTATTTGAATGCGTTCGAATATCAGTCGTATGCCACTTGTCAATCCTGTCTCAAAGGAAAGATGACAAAGACTCCGTTTACTGGACATGGAGTAAGAGCGAGCGAGCTCTTAGGACTCGTACACAGTGACGTGTGCGGTCCAATGTCTACACATGCCCGAAGCGGACATTCTTACTTCATTACTTTTACGGATGACTTCTCAAGGTACGGTTATGTCTTCTTAATGAAACATAAGTCCGAGGCCTTTGGAAAATTTCAGGAGTATAAGAATGAAGTGGAGAAACAGACCGGCAAAAGTATTAAGATTCTAAGATCGGATCGAGGTGGAGAATACTTAAGTGCCGAGTTCCTGGACTATTTAAAAGAGAATGGAATTCTCTCTCAGCTTACTCCTCCATACACCCCGCAACATAACGGTGTATCGGAGAGACGGAACCGCACCCTATTGGATATGGTGCGGTCCATGATGAGTAACGCTGAGTTGCCGCGATCATTCTGGGGATATGCGCTAGAATCAGCCGCATACCTTTTGAACCGTGTTCCCACTAAGACTGTGCCTACTACGCCATTTGAGATGTGGTGTGGGAAGAGACCCCATCTTAATCACATTAAGATATGGGGAAGTCCAGCTTTTGTCAAAAAGCAGCATGCGGACAAGCTCGAGGCACGCTCAGTACTGTGCAAGTTTGTGGGATATCCAAAGAATTCCAAGGGATATTTCTTCTACTGTGAAGAGGAACAAAAAGTTCTTGTTTCTCGTCATGCCCACTTTCTAGAACACCAGTTCATAGAAAAAGAAATAAGTGGGAGCGCAGTAGAACTGGAAGAAATTCCAGAACCACGGACTATTACTGAAAGTTTAGTGGAACCAGAGGGTTCGGAAGAACAGGACATTCCTACGCCGCTCCGCAGGAGTAGTAGGCAGACTCATCCGCCCGAGAGATACTACGGTTTTCTCGTAGACGGGGATAGAGAGGATTGCATCATAGATTATGATGAGCCTACTAGCTTCCAGCAGGCCGTTCAGAGCGTTGACTCAGTGAAATGGCTGGATGCAATGCGGACCGAAATGGAGTCCATGTACACCAACAAGGTATGGACGTTGGACATTGCTCCAGACGGGGTAAAACCCGTAGGATGCAAGTGGATCTTCAAAAGGAAGATTGGTGTAGATGGACAGGTTGAGACCTATAAAGCTAGGCTGGTAGCAAAGGGTTTTCGTCAAAGACCTGGCTTGGACTACGACGAAACCTTTTCTCCAGTAGCCATGCTGAAATCCATTCGGATCCTTCTTGCCATTGCTGCCTTCCACGATTATGAGATCTGGCAAATGGACGTAAAGACAGCTTTTCTAAATGGAAATTTAGAGGAGTGTGTCTATATGGACCAGCCAGAGGGTTTCATTCAGAGTGGGAGCAGCGGAAAGGTGTGCAAGTTGCTTAAGTCCATCTATGGACTAAAGCAGGCATCGCGGAGTTGGAACATCTGCTTTGATGAGACGGTCAAAGAATTTGGCTTTATCAAAAATCCAGATGAACCATGCATCTATAGTAGATTTGTAGCGAGAACTGTAGTATTCCTCGTTTTATACGTGGATGACATTCTCTTAATAGGAAATGACATTCCTATGCTACAATCTGTCAAGGGGTTCTTGTCACACAGGTTCTCCATGAAAGACCTGGGTGATGCCTCGTACATTCTGGGTATCCGGATCTACCGTGACAGATCCAAGAGGATATTAGGACTTTCGCAGTCCAGGTACATCGACACCATACTGAAGAGGTTCAGTATGGAAGATTCCAAGCGCGGTAACCT
The DNA here is from genome assembly GCA_030015575.1 of Agapanthus africanus. Taxonomy (NCBI): domain Eukaryota; kingdom Viridiplantae; phylum Streptophyta; class Magnoliopsida; order Asparagales; family Amaryllidaceae; genus Agapanthus; species Agapanthus africanus. The sequence goes on along the minus strand of JASDDO010000018.1, from coordinate 34,293,990 downwards.
ACCGGCTTGTCACGGGATCACCCTCTCCAAAGAGATGTCTCCCAAGACTGATTTAGAGAGGGATCGCATGTCTATTATACCCTACGCTTCTGCGGTAGGCTCTATAATGTATGCGATGTTGTATACCTGACCGGATGTAGCTTATGCACTGAGTGTGGTAAGCCGGTATCAGTCAAACCCTGGGGAGAAACACTGGATAGCGGTAAAGAACATTCTCAAGTACCTGAGAAGGACTAAGGAGATGTTCTTGGTGTATGGCGGAAAAGACCTCCAGATCGAGGCCTTTGCTGACTCCAGCTTCCAGAGTGACAAGGATGATTCCAAGTCCATGTCGGGTTTTGTCTTTACCCTCAATGGAGGGGCGGTGTGTTGGAAGAGTTCCAAACAAGAAACCGTTGCAGACTCGACGATGGAAGCGGAATACATCGCTGCATCTGATGCCGCAAAAGAAGCTGTCTGGATGAGGAAGTTCTTGAAAGAACTTCAGGTGGTTCCGTCCATTGTTGATCCAATACCTCTGTATTGCGACAACAATGGGGCTATAGCTTTAGCGAAGGAACCCAGGTCCCATCAGAGATCCAGGCACATCTTGAGGCGGTATCACCTGATCAGGGAGATCGTAGATCGCCAGGAGATCGAGGTTCGGAGAGTCGCTTCAGAAGATAACACTGCTGATCCATTCACCAAGGCCCTGCCCCAGACTCAGTTCGAGCGGCTGATCGAGATGATAGGTCTTCGATACGCCAGTACATGGCCTTAGTGCAAGTGGGAGATTGTTAGTGTATATGCCCTAGAGGCCATTACTGTATCATACTAGTTTGTATATTACTTAATGGATGCTTGGGATATTCACCTTGTATATACAATCTTGCTCAAAATAGTAGTATGCTACTTGGTTTGTTTCTACTTCAATGTGTACTTGTGTTTATTTCAGTATATCACTTATACGCATTAGTGGAGCCCTTAGGATCTTTGCTTGATTACCAGCGTTGTGATGGCAGTCACACTAGTGGGGGCTGGGTAATCTATAAGCACATCCTTATTCAGGTCCCTGGTCGCAGGACTATCGAGACAGGGCATCGATACTCCGGAGTAGACCAGCGCATGCGCTTCTCATCCCAGTGTGGGAGACGGTCTGTCCCACAGCCGTCAGTACGTCGTACTTGAGATAGTATGCGGGTGCTCGTTAGGTTACGGGTACACTGGACAGGACTCGTCGGGAACTGACTAGTTGGTATTATACCTATCGTCAGTTATCAGTTCCCAGGTGACATGAGTACAGCTTAGTCCGCTGACTTGACACTGTCACTCCGCCTCGAGTGTGTTCCCACTGTACTTTGATCACTACCCTACCACGGCTCAAAGGAGTCGTGCAAACAGGTGGTGGTTGGGTGCAGTCCCGAAGCACTTGGAGGCAGTGACGGTTAGACAGGATTCGTCTCTCCCGGTATTGGGGGTTGACATCGCGCCGTGTCTAGGAGAGCCATTACACGAGTAGTCCCTGGCCAGGGCAAACGAGATATACTGGTAGGTTTCCAGTGTTATCTCAGGGTGTATTGGGCTTCACTCCGGCACGACTTGTACCGCTATTGGGGGACTGACGTTTACCGCCCCCTAGGCCCGCCATGCGATGTATCAGACGAACAGACCGGACTGTACGGAGAATGTCACACTCAGGCTCAGTAGGAGTTCAGATGGGTTTCGCCTCGTCCGTCTTCTTGTCGGCATTACCTGGGGACCGTTACGCACAGCTAGTGCCGCTTGCGGTCTGTGGTTAAACCCACTGCCAGCGTAGTGTCGAGTCTTTAGAGTCCCACACAGAAAGCTTTTCGCCTTTAGGCAAAAGAGTAGAGGTCGCATGGTATTGCGACAGGTCGCATGGTTTTGCGACAGGGTTCGGTCACATCCGTGCACTTGTGCACGTACAGTGTCCGGACAGTTTACACTAGCGGGCTTTGGTTTAAGCCAGATCCTAGTGTACCTTATGGGATTGGATTTATCCAGTTTGCATTCGTGTTCCTCGGAACGCGGATGCGGGTGTGTATGCACAGTTGACAGGGAGGCAGAGGCAGCGGATTCTCATTAGGGTTGTTGACAGTTGACCGTTGACTATTTGACTTTATGCTCAACCCTAATGAGAATATGATATGTGATTAACTATTATATTAATTAAGTATTATGGTGATATGGTTGTTGACTTGTTGACTTTTGTTGACTTGTTGACTTTGTTGACCTGTTGACTTTTGTTGACTTGTTGACCGGTTGACTAGGCTTGACTAGTTGACCATCATGATAACCATAGCCATCATTTCATGGCAAAGACTTTTGTTTACTTGCTCATTTGTGTAAAATGAGTGCATGAAATGATATGGTTGTGGTTGCTTCTAACCATCACATAAGACTTTTGTTAATATGATGAGTTATCATTGCTTTGGATTATGAGAGGGTGAGAGACAAAATACTTGCTCATTCTTTCTTGCTCATTCTCTCTCTTGTTCTTGAGCTCTCCTCTTGCTCTCACCCTCAACCTCTTGCTCCCTCTCTTGATCTATGGTTCTCTTGTCTCATGAGTTGAGAATCAAGAACCATAGATAAAATCCCATTCTATTTCTTCTCTACTCATTCTAGTTCACTAGGTTTAGCAAACCAAGTGAACTAGTTTCTTCAAAGAACGAAGAAGGAGCTAAAGGTTGGAGCTTTCAGGTGGATCTATCTTCGGCGTACGGAGACGACGAGAAGAAGCCATCGGACCACCATCGGAGCTTTGAAGACGAAGGAGTTCAAGACAAGCAAGGTATAACCCCCTAACCGAGTAGCTAAAACTCATAGTTAGGTTGTTAGATAGATGTTTAACCAAGATCCGGGTTTTTAGGTCCATGTTACCATCTTTAAGAAAATCGTTTTCTACCAAATTCCGCATTCCCGGAAGTACCGGGAGAGGTAGCATGGACTTACAGATGATACATGTTTGCTTGAGTTTGTGTAAAGATTGAACCATGGTTATTTAAATGATTAGGGTTTACATTTTCATATCTATTTATTTATTTATTTATTATGGAAATGATAATGAGAAGAATGGTTGCTAGTTTTGTTTTATTCTTTGAACCTTCATGAAGCATTGACTTTAGTCAACCATTCTTATCTCATCCTTAATCCTAACCATTCCAACTAACCTTGGTTTAATCTCTATACCTAACCATGGTTTGCTTATGATAAGAATGGATTTTCTTTTCTATTTTAATTATTCTTATCATAACAATTTCCATCTTCTTCTTCCTTTCTTCACTTGAAGAAAGCAAGCCTCATCAATGGTGGATTGATGAAACAAGTGAGAAATCCAATTCTAAAGTCTACCCACTTCCTATTTCTTCATCCTCTACCTCTTGCCAAGTAGTAGAGTGTGTTTTCTTCACAAGTTTCTTGGCTTGGTGAAGTCGGAGCTTGATTTAGCGATGTCTCGACGTAGATCATCTTCGGCATGGACATCGATGACCTAGCCCGTCCATTCTTCGACGAAGCCGACGCTAGAGCCCGGGAGTTCACTTGGACAGCGAAGGGACTTCGTTGCGGAGCTATGGAGGTGGAGCACCGGATCTACAAAGGTTGTATTTCCGTTTCCTTATAGTTAAATTGTTAACTAGCTTCTATTTCGCCTAGTTTTCTAACCAACGATCCGTAATTTAGGGTTTCTCGGCACCGTTAAATTTGAAATTGGCATGATTGATGCCTTGTGAGACCTCTTGTGAGTGCCTAGGAACCCTACAGTGGTATCAGAGCCTAGCTAGAGCCTTAGGCGAAGTCTAGACGGAATTTGAAGTCCGAACGAACCGAAAACCCAACCCGGAACATGCTCTCTGTCCTTTTTCTAAAATCTGGGATTTTTCGAAAATAAAAATATGCAGAAAAATCAGCAGGGAATCCTAAGAATAACTGTGCAAAACGAGTCCATAATTCCATCATTCCGCCGCGTTTACGCGGCACGAGCATGGCTCGTGCGGCGTATCCGCGGCAGGTTTGTCGTTTTGTGCGTCTATTTCTGCACAGTAATTCTTATTTTTGTGTGCTGGTTTTCCTGGGAATTTTTAATATTTTTTCCAGAGTTGAATTTTCTGGGTTGATTTGGGGATTCGATGTTTCGATCGGGGTATCAAATTTTGTCTATGTGGCTTTCCGGATAAATTCTTGAATATGTTAAAAAGTTCGACCGGATATAAATACCCAATTTTTCCCCTGTCGGGAAATTTCCAAGTGTTGGATTTTTCCGTAGTTTAACGACGTTCTAAGTAGTGCAAGTAACGCGATGGACCCTCTAGAAGACAACAAACCTTAACTCGATTATGTGACCGTCTTGAACTGCCCTTTGAACCTTCGGGTTTGGGGCAGTACGGCGTGCCACATGTGAGGCGTTGGCTTGACCCTTCTACGGCTGGACCGTCGGTACTGAGGCACGAACTGAATGTTGTTAGACTTATTTCATGTGTTGATCTGTATCGGGAAAACTTGGGTGTTCGAATGTTCGATCGAAAAGTTTGACATTTTCTATTTATCTGGAATGGGATACAATAATTGGAATTCACAAGTAGTTATGAGATAACTAAATGAATGTTATAAACATAGCAGTTTAGTCTCACTTGATCGGTTGCCACGGAATTTTGATGTGATCAAAAGTCCGTCGCAATCACGTAGCGTACACGGATACTCGCCGGGTAAACTTAATAGACAACCTCACTCCATAGCCCCGACCAAGTGACTGTAGGAGAACCCCGTCGCCGAAAGCATCCGTCCGGGTGCTCGCGGCAGCGGTGTTCCGCCTTGGTGCACTTCGTCGACGGTATCGGGGGTGCGGCCGTCTACTAAAGTTTGCGACGAGCATTCGATCAGGATGTCGGGAATCCTGTTGAATTACCCGACTTGGTATTGAAAAGAGTTTTCGATAATGAGACTAAAATGCGGGGTTTATAATTGTTAGGCATGCGATGTCTAAGTAATTCATTTGGTCAGGCATGCGATGTCTGAGGTGGTTACGGATTCCAACTGTTGTAGTTTTACACTTTCTTTTCTGTGACCGTAAGTGTAATATGTGATATCGCCGGTTTCGTTGCTATATGTCAACGACAATTGGGATGCGCATATTTACTTACGTTGATGACATGTGATGTTATGTGTTGCTGGATATGTTATATTAGATCGTCGTGTTTGAATAGCCGGGGGTTTTTATGTGAGATGAGTGTTTTTTCATTTTCATTCATGTAAAAACTTGTATGTAATATTCTTTTATTGGGGCGCTTCCAGGTTGCGGAAGTAGTCGCCTTTTGTATATTATTTACTTTTCCGCACTAGGATAGACCCAAGGAGGGGAGCACAAGTAACCGGGTTCTGGAGTCCAGTGGGAGACCAACTCGAGGAGTCGAGTCCGGGTCTCCTAACTCTAGAATTGGTAGGGTTACTTGCCGCTCTCGTAGGGGTCTAGGGGTGTGGGTTTGGCTATTCATCACGACCGTGGAATCCGTGTTTTATACTGGCTCGTATTGAAAACACGGACGTCCTAGTATATCCAATGTTTCATATGTTTCTTCTGCTGCGATATCTGTGATGTGATCATGTGATATTCTGTGATAGATACATTATATAGTATATATGATATATTATATAGGCGTTACTTATGTTTTACACCCGCGCTAGCCCTGTCCCGCTCTGCCGTTAGTTACCTAACCTAACGGTGCACAAGGGGACATCGAGGCGAATGCGGATGGCATAAGTGTACGTCGTATTTATCTGTGATGTTTAGGTACTTAAATGATGGGACTTCATTAATGTGATTAATGAAATAAAAGAAACCTAAGATGTTATAGAATCGAATTTCAAAATAAAACAGGTAGCTACAGTTCTTGCTTTGCATAGCGGTATATGAGATATATCCTGCACCTTATTCGATGAGGAAAGGACCGAGATCCCTTCACCGGGAGTGACTCCTTTAGCAATAACTGGCAGATGCTACACACTCGGTTTGTCTTTTGATTGCTTTTAAGAGTTTTTGCTTTGCACAGTGATATATATGATATATCCCGCACCTCATTCGACGAGGAAAGGACCGACGATCCCTTCACCGGGAGTGACTCCTTTAGCAAAACTAGAAAAGCCTCAAAAACACTCCATTTCAAAATTCATTCGATCCTACAACGATATCAAGTTCATTACGCAATAGGTTTTCAGAAAAACCTGTCGTAGCCCTCCGTCATTTCAGATAAGTCCTATTTAGTATTCGTGCTACGTTTGTTGACCTCCGTCAAGGCGTAGTGTGCGGTAGCTAACTAGTATTTATCTGTTTATGCATATAATGCAGATTGAGTTAGGTTAGTCGTGCGGCCTTGTTGACCTCCGTCAAGGGTCGTGCGGGTGGGTTTAATTCGATCAAGAAATGACGGGTTGAACTTGAGTAGTAGCCTATGGTTTGTTGACCTCCGTCAAGGTCATAGGGTGCTAGGGGCAAAATATTATCGGGAATTTCAAGTGTTGAAATTTGCAATGAGATTGCATACCTTCTATGAGATAGTTGGATCCTGATACCCGCTGCGAGTAATTGTTACTCCTGGGAGAGTTTTACACATTACAATTAGCCGATCAAGTAGGTGTCTAGAAAGGTGTCAACAGGGTTACGCCTCTGGGAAAATGAGGTTTACATTAATTAGGTTCGTGCGAAAGCACGGGGGACCTCCCTCAAAGTACCGACACTGGCCTGGCTGAAAGATTGGCGAACTTGTAGTGTGTAATTAATCCCAGCTAGTCTTTCCTTTTAGGGTTTGAAGGAAGATTTGATAAAAAGCAGTGGGAGCCATCCTGATTAGATAAAATAATAACCAATCTATTCTTGCAAGAGCGCACGCTGAGTGTTTTCTTCTCTCTCTCTCCAGGTAGCGACCATATCACGCCTTAATCAAGATAATAATACGGAAAATTGACCGAACCCGCTTGTTATACTGAGCTGGGGAACGTTGGTCCCGCTCCAACTTATAATTGTTATAAGACAGAGCAGGAAATTGGGGATTACCAGAATTCCCGTGCCGCCCAAACGAGGAGAGTGCATGATGATGCATCATCTTCGGGTGTGTTCATTACACAGAACTGTTTCTCAGTATCCTTTACGTCCTGGGTATGTGATACCAGATCAGGATCCCAGATATGTAATCTGTTACATAGGGCTGCAGAAAGGTAGAGAACTGAGAACGGGTGATAAGTTTCATGAGGCAGAAAACGGGGCAAGTGTTGCGGCCAAGTCTGTTGGTCACTGTCACCCTGTATTACAATACATTGATTCTGAACGAATGTTATTAGATACCGAACCTGTTATGCAAAATCATATCTGTCTCTTTATTAGTAAAGAAACGATAAAATTTTGTATTGTTGGACAATGTTTTGAACATTTCCTATATCAAAAGTTGATCGGTTCAGGCACGTTATCTAAAAGCATTAATGTTCTAAATCAAACTACAGTTCTTAGTATACGGAACGCACTCGAGAGGAAGAGTTCAGAATTGAACGATTCCTTCTTGAGGTATTGTAGACTGGGTCAGATCAATGTGACCCGACTAGCTAGAGTTATATATAGATGCATATTTAAATTAGTTTGAATTTACATCTTGTGAAACTTGCCAGTCATGTCACAGAGATAAGATGACCACAGCCCTGTTTATTGGAAACAGAGAAAGAGTTAATGAACTCTTGGGACTGATACATGATGATGTATGTAAGATCTCCTGTCTACATTAGCCAAGACTGGTTCTTTATACTTCATTACATTCTCTGATGATCTTTCGAGATTCAGACCTATGTTCCTGTTGAAACACAAGTCCGAACCTTTTGAGATATTCACAGAATATAAACGAGAAGTAGAAAACCAGAATACGGGTATAAGTATTATGTCCTTTGATGTGATCAAGGAGGAGAATACTTGAGCACGGAAATCCTGGATTATTCTAAAGGAGAATGAGATTCTCTCTCAGCATTACTCCTCCGAATACACCATAGCACGATGGTATATCGGGACGGAGCAATCACACCCTATATGATAAGGTGTGCTCTATGATGAGTACTACTGAGTTACCTGTTTCCTTTTTGGGAGTTATGCACTTGAGAAGCTGCAAACTTATTGAATAGGGTTCTGATCAAATCAGTTGCCTACCACTTCATATATGATATGGAAAGGGAAGAGCCCATGTCTTAAGCTAGTTAAGATTTGGGGTTGTCCAGCCTATGTCTGAAAAGCAAAATCCGGACAAGCTCGAGGCAAGATCTGTTATGTACAACTGGAAAGGTTCCAGCTATGCAAACTACAGCTGATGATTTGATAGAACCAAAGGATTCAATAGTAACCAACGAACCTCAGCCTCTCCGCCGATCTAGTAGGGTTCCTCACCCACCTGAGAGCTACTTCGGTTTCTCTATGACAGTGGGAGCGAGGATTGCATCATGAGATGATGACCCAACTAGCTTCGAGCTGGCCATCAGGAGTGGGACTCTGTAAGAATGGCTGGATGCTTAGTGAACTGAGATGGAATCCTTATACACCAACAAAGTATGGACTTTGGTTGCAATATCTGAAGGGTTAAATCCCCATCAGGAGCAAGTATATCTTGAGAAGATTACTTGGTGTACATGGAAAAGTTGAGACTTTCAAAGCTAGACTTGTTAAAGGTTTGCATCATTAACCAGGTATGGATTATGTTGAAACCTTTTCTAAGGATCTATGCTTAAGTCCATCCAGATCCTACTTGCCACGGCTACATACCATGACTACGATATCTGGTGGTTGGGTGTCATGACTGCTTTTCTAAATGATGTTTTAGAAGAGTGCGTCTATAAGTACACAGCCAGAGGGCTTCGTAGACAGTGGGAGCAGCGGAAATGTGTGCAAGATGCTTTATAGAATAAAGCAGGCATCGCGGAGTTGGAACATCTGTTTTGATGGATTAGTCAAAGAAGTTGACATCATCAAAATGGTAGATGAACCTTATATAAACAAGAAGGTAGTAGGGAGTATGGTGACGATCCTCGTAGAGTACGTGGATGACATACTCTTGATAGGGAAGGAGTTTCCTATGCTACGCTCGATCAATCTCCGCTTATCACCATAATTCTCCATATAGGATCAAAGTGATACCTACTAAATCCTGGATTTTGGATCTATGAGATAGATTTAATTGGATGTTAGGATTCTCACTAGTTGTAGTGAGATGGTATCAATCGATCCTGGGGAGAATCACTGGAAGGGTTCCATGGTGATAAAGACGACTGAATGTCAGTCACAGGCATTGTCTTTACCCTCAGTAAAGGGACGGTATGTTGGAAGAGTTCCAAGCTAGATACCGTGGCATACTAGACGATAAAGGCTAAATACATCGCTACTTAAGATGCTACCATAGAGGCAGTCTGGGTGTATAATAGTTCATGAGATGAACTTCGTTCCTACCATTGTGAGACAATGGAGTTGTGGCTTATGCCAAAGAACACCCGTCCTATCAGTGACCCAGGCGTATTCTGAGGCCGCATCACCTGATCATGGAGATAGTTGATCTCCAGGGTGATCGAGGTAAGGAGAGTAGATTCTGAGGACAACACAGCGGATCCACTCACAAAGGCCTGTTCCCAAAGAGAGATTTTTTTATGGGATGGTTGAGTATGAGATACTACAACCACTGCTACAGATGGCCCTAGTGCAAGTGGGAGATTGTTAGTTATATGTATGCCCGAGAGGCCATTACTATACATAGGATGTATATTGTAGTGGATGCTGGGACATATATAGGGAGGACTTTCTTGCTCGACATGATAGTATGCTATCTGGTTGAACTTTACCTTAACGTGTATACTGATTGTCTCTCTGTTACATGTTGGTAAAGCCCTTAGGATGTGTGCTTGACTACCTGGACTATGATGCGGATCATACTAGTGGGGACATGGTAGTCCATAAGTACATCCTTCAAAGTCCCTAGTCGTGGGTGTATCGAGACAGGGCATCGATATACCAGAGTAGACTAGCGTGTACCTTCTCGACCCATACAGATGGGCGATGGATGATCCCATATCCATTGGTGTTTGACATCAGAGATGATATACGGGTGCTCAGTAAAGACTGGGTACACTGTACGGACTCACCGAGAACTCCCAGATGGTATTATACCTCACGTCAGATGGCAGTTCTCTGGTGACACTGGTACAGAGTAGTCTGTTGACCCGAGATCGTCATAGAGTCTTGTGTGGTTCCCACTGTGCTTTGATTTCCATCTTACCACGTCCAAGAGGGCATGCAAAACGGTGGTTTTTGGGTACAGTCCCGAGTCACATGGAGGCAATGAGCGATAGGAGGGGATTCGTCTCTCCCGGTATAGGGAGTTGATGTTGCGCTGTGTTCGATTGGCTATAACAGGAAATCCCTGGCCAGGGTTGCTGAGATTTACTGGTAAGTGTTACCAGTAGTTTCTCGAACAGTTATAGACCTCATATCGACACGACTTATCGAGCTATTGGGGTCTGACGTTTACCACCCCTAGGCAAGATATGCGACATATCAGACTATCAGACCGGACTGTACGGTAGTGTTACTGGTTGGATTCACTGGAGTGTGAGCGGGCTTGCTCGTCGATCTTCAGATCGCTCAATACCCGGGTGGCCGTTACGTTTAGCAGACCGCTTGCGGCTTGTGGGTGTTTGATATGATCATCACCTGCTGCCGGCGTATTGACGAGTCTTTAGAGTCCTACACAGAGGTTTCCTGGCTCAAGCGAAACGAAATAGGAGCGCATATGAGATATGTGCAGGACCGAGAATAATGCGTGTATGTGATACCGTATTTCATTCTCGCGATGAATGTGTCGAATGGTTATATGCGATATAACCTAGTTATCGAATCGAGGGTTGATTCGATAAACCGATACATTGGATACTAGTCGGTTATATGCGATATGACCGGATCGTTAAATCAAGTGTTGATTTAATGATTTAATGCATGATAATATATTTGATATATTACTTTGCACTAACTAGTATTGGTTCACTTAAGATGGATTTTTTCACTCGGATGTGCACATTGTATATGTGATATACTTTTTGTGCACTTGATTGTATCATGTTTGATGATACATGTTTGCTTGAGTTTGTGTAAAGATTGAACCATGGTTATTTAAATGATTAGGGTTTACATTTTCATATCTATTTATTTATTTATTTATTATGGAAATGATAATGAGAAGAATGGTTGCTAGTTTTGTTTTATTCTTTGAACCTTCATGAAGCATTGACTTTAGTCAACCATTCTTATCTCATCCTTAATCCTAACCATTCCAACTAACCTTGGTTTAATCTCTACACCTAACCATGGTTTGCTTATGATAAGAATGGATTTTCTTTTCTATTTTAATTATTCTTATCATAACAATTTCCATCTTCTTCTTCCTTTCTTCACTTGAAGAAAGCAAGCCTCATCAATGGTGGATTGATGAAACAAGTGAGAAATCCAATTCTAAAGTCTACCCACTTCCTATTTCTTCATCCTCTACCTCTTGCCAAGTAGTAGAGTGTATTTTCTTCACAAGTTTCTTGGCTTGGTGAAGTCGGAGCTTGATTTAGCGATGCCTCGACGTAGATCATCTTCGGCATGGACATCGATGACCTAGCCCGTCCATTCTTCGACGAAGCCGACGCTAGAGCCCGGGAGTTCACTTGGACAGCGAAGGGACTTCGTTGCGGAGCTATGGAGGTGGAGCACCGGATCTACAAAGGTTGTATTTCCGTTTCCTTATAGTTAAATTGTTAACTAGCTTCTATTTCGCCTAGTTTTCTAACCAACGATCCGTAGTTTAGGGTTTCTCGGCACCGTTAAATTTGAAATTGGCATGATTGATGCCTTGTGAGACCTCTTGTGAGTGCCTAGGAACCCTACAGTGGTATCAGAGCCTAGCTAGAGCCTTAGGCGAAGTCTAGACGGAATTTGAAGTCCGAACGAACCGAAAACCCAACCCGGAACATGCTCTCTGTCCTTTTTCTAAAATCTGGGATTTTTCGAAAATAAAAATATGCAGAAAAATCAGCAGGGAATCCTAAGAATAACTGTGCAAAACGAGTCCATAATTCCATCATTCCGCCGCGTTTACGCGGCACGAGCATGGCTCGTGCGGCGTATCCGCGGCAGGTTTGTCGTTTTGTGCGTCTATTTCTGCACAGTAATTCTTATTTTTGTGTGCTGGTTTTCCTGGGAATTTTTAATATTTTTTCCAGAGTTGAATTTTCTGGGTTGATTTGGGGATTCGATGTTTCGATCGGGGTATCAAATTTTGTCTATGTGGCTTTCCGGATAAATTCTTGAATATGTTAAAAAGTTCGACCGGATATAAATACCCAATTTTTCCCCTGTCGGGAAATTTCCAAGTGTTGGATTTTTCCGTAGTTTAACGACGTTCTAAGTAGTGCAAGTAAAGCGATGGACCCTCTAGAAGACAACAAACCTTAACTCGATTATGTGACCGTCTTGAACTGCCCTTTGAACCTTCGGGTTTGGGGCAGTACGGCGTGCCACATGTGAGGCGTTGGCTTGACCCTTCTACGGCTGGACCGTCGGTACTGAGGCACGAACTGAATGTTGTTAGACTTATTTCATGTGTTGATCTGTATCGGGAAAACTTGGGTGTTCGAATGTTCGATCGAAAAGTTTGACATTTTCTATTTATCTGGAATGGGATACAATAATTGGAATTCACAAGTAGTTATGAGATAACTAAATGAATGTTATAAACATAGCAGTTTAGTCTCACTTGATCGGTTGCCACGGAATTTTGATGTGATCAAAAGTCCGTCGCAATCACGTAGCGTACGCGGATACTCGCCGGGTAAACTTAATAGACAACCTCACTCCATAGCCCCGACCAAGTGACTGTAGGAGAACCCCGTCGCCGAAAGCATTCGTCCGGGTGCTCGCGGCAGCGGTGTTCCGCCTTGGTGCACTTCGTCGACGGTATCGGGGGTGCGGCCGTCTACTAAAGTTTGCGACGAGCATTCGATCAGGATGTCGGGAATCCTGTTGAATTACCCGACTTGGTATTGAAAAGAGTTTTCGATAATGAGACTAAAATGCGGGGTTTATAATTGTTAGGCATGCGATGTCTAAGTAATTCATTTGGTCAGGCATGCGATGTCTGAGGTGGTTGCGGATTCCAACTGTTGTAGTTTTACACTTTCTTTTCTGTGACCGTAAGTGTAATATGTGATATCGCCGGTTTCGTTGCTATATGTCAACGACAATTGGGATGCGCATATTTACTTAAGTTGATGACATGTGATGTTATGTGTTGCTGGATATGTTATATTGGATCGTCGTGTTTGAATAGCCGGGGTTTTTTTATGTGAGATGAGTGTTTTTTCATTTTCATTCATGTAAAAACTTGTATGTAATATTCTTTTATTGGGGCGCTTCCAGGTTGCGGAAGTAGTCGCCTTTTGTATATTATTTACTTTTCCGCACTAGGACTAGGATAGACCCAAGGAGGGGAGCACAAGTAACCGGGTTCTGGAGTCCAGTGGGAGACCAACTCGAGGAGTCGAGTCCGGGTCTCCTAACTCTAGAATTGGTAGGGTTACTTGCCGCTCTCGTAGGGGTCTAGGGGTGTGGGTTTGGCTATTCATCACGACCGTGGAATCCGTGTTTTATACTGGCTCGTATTGAAAACACGGACGTCCTACTATATCCAATGTTTCATATGTTTCTTCTGCTGCGATATCTGTGATGTGATCATGTGATATTCTGTGATAGATACATTATATAGTATATATGATATATTATATAGGCGTTACTTATGTTTTACACCCGCGCTAGCCCTGTCCCGCTCTGCCGTTAGTTACCTAACCTAACGGTACACGAGGGGACATCGAGGCGAATGCGGATGGCATAAGTGTACGTCGTATTTATCTGTGATGTTTAGGTACTTAAATGATGGGACTACATTAATGTGATTAATGAAATAAAAGAAACCTAAGATGTTATAGAATCGAATTTCAAAATAAAACAGGTAGCTACAGTTCTTGCTTTGCATAGCGGTATATGAGATATATCCTGCACCTTATTCGATGAGGAAAGGACCGAGATCCCTTCACCGGGAGTGACTCCTTTAGCAATAACTGGCAGATGCTACACACTCGGTTTGTCTTTTGATTGCTTTTAAGAGTTTTTGCTTTGCACAGTGATATATATGATATATCCCGCACCTCATTCGACGAGGAAAGGACCGACGATCCCTTCACCGGGAGTGACTCCTTTAGCAAAACTAGAAAAGCCTCAAAAACACTCCATTTCAAAATTCATTCGATCCTACAACGATATCAAGTTCATTACGCAATAGGTTTTCAGAAAAACCTGTCGTAGCCCTCCGTCATTTCAGATAAGTCCTATTTAGTATTCGTGCTACGTTTGTTGACCTCCGTCAAGGCGTAGTGTGCGGTAGCTAACTAGTATTTATCTGTTTATGCATATGATGCAGATTGAGTTAGGGTAGTCGTGCGGCCTTGTTGACCTCCGTCAAGGGTCGTGCGGGTGGGTTTAATTCGATCAAGAAATGACGGGTTGAACTTGAGTAGTAGCCTATGGTTTGTTGACCTCCATCAAGGTCATAGGGTGCTAGGGGCAAAATATTATCGGGAATTTCAAGTGTTGAAATTTGCAATGAGATTGCATACCTTCTATGAGATAGTTGGATCCCGATACCCGCTGCGAGTAATTGTTACTCCTGGGAGAGTTTTACACATTACAATTAGCCGATCAAGTAGGTGTCTAGAAAGGTGTCAACGGGGTTACGCCTCTGGGAAAATGAGGTTTACATTAATTAGGTTCGTGCGAAAGCACGGGGGACCTCCCTCAAAGTACCGACACTGGCCTGGCTGAAAGATTGGCGAACTTGTAGTGTGTAATTAATCCCGGCTAGTCTTTCCTTTTAGGGTTTGAAGGAAGATTTGATAAAAAGCAGTGGGAGCCATCCTGATTAGATAAAATAATAACCAATCTATTCTTGCAAGAGCGCACGTTGAGTGTTTTCTTCTCTCTCTCTCCAGGTAGCGACCATATCACGCCTTAATCAAGATAATAATACGGAAAATTGACCGAACCCGCTTGTTATACTGAGCTGGGGAACGTTGGTCCCGCTCCAACTTATAATTGTTATAAGACAGAGCAGGAAATTGGGGATTACCAGAATTCCCGTGCCGCCCAAACGAGGAGAGTGCGTGATGATGCATCATCTTCGGGTGTGTTCATTACACAGAACTGTTTCTCAGTATCCTTTACGTCCTGGGTATGTGATACCAGATCAGGATCCCAGATATGTAATCTGTTACATAGGGCTGCAGAAAGGTAGAGAACTGAGAACGGGTGATAAGTTTCATGAGGCAGAAAACGGGGCAAGTGTTGCGGCCAAGTCTGTTGGTCACTGTCACCCTGTATTACAATACATTGATTCTGAACGAATGTTATTAGATACCGAACCTGTTATGCAAAATCATATCTGTCTCTTTATTAGTAAAGAAACGATAAAATTTTGTATTGTTGGACAATGTTTTGAACATTTCCTATATCAAAAGTTGATCGGTTCAGGCACGTTATCTAAAAGCATTAATGTTCTAAATCAAACTACAGTTCTTAGTATACGGAACACACTCGAGAGGAAGAGTTCAGAATTGAACGATTCCTTCTTGAGGTATTGTAGACTGGGTCAGATCAATGTGACCCGACTAGCTAGAGTTATATATAGATGCATATTTAAATTAGTTTGAATTTACATCTTGTGAAACTTGCCAGTCATGTCACAGAGATAAGATGACCACAGCCCTGTTTATTGGAAACAGAGAAAGAGTTAATGAACTCTTGGGACTGATACATGATGATGTATGTAAGGTCTCCTGTCTACATTAGCCAAGACTGGTTCTTTATACTTCATTACATTCTCTGATGATCTTTCGAGATTCAGACCTATGTTCCTGTTGAAACACAAGTCCGAACCTTTTGAGATATTCACAGAATATAAACGAGAAGTAGAAAACCAGAATACGGGTATAAGTATTATGTCCTTTGATGTGATCAAGGAGGAGAATACTTGAGCACGGAAATCCTGGATTATTCTAAAGGAGAATGAGATTCTCTCTCAGCATTACTCCTCCGAATACACCATAGCACGATGGTATATCGGGGCGGAGCAATCACACCCTATATGATAAGGTGTGCTCTATGATGAGTACTACTGAGTTACCTGTTTCCTTTTTGGGAGTTATGCACTTGAGAAGCTGCAAACTTATTGAATAGGGTTCTGATCAAATCAGTTGCCTACCACTTCATATATGATATGGAAAGGGAAGAGCCCATGTCTTAAGCTAGTTAAGATTTGGGGTTGTCCAGCCTATGTCTGAAAAGCAAAATCCGGACAAGCTCGAGGCAAGATCTGTTATGTACAACTGGAAAGGTTCCAGCTATGCAAACTACAGCTGATGATTTGATAGAACCAAAGGATTCAATAGTAACCAACGAACCTCAGCCTCTCCGCCGATCTAGTAGGGTTCCTCACCCACCTGAGAGCTACTTCGGTTTCTCTATGACAGTGGGAGCGAGGATTGCATCATGAGATGATGACCCAACTAGCTTCGAGCTGGCCATCAGGAGTGGGACTCTGTAAGAATGGCTGGATGCTTAGTGAACTGAGATGGAATCCTTATACACCAACAAAGTATGGACTTTGGTTGCAATATCTGAAGGGTTAAATCCCCATCAGGAGCAAGTATATCTTGAGAAGATTACTTGGTGTACATGGAAAAGTTGAGACTTTCAAAGCTAGACTTGTTAAAGGTTTGCATCATTAACCAGGTATGGATTATGTTGAAACCTTTTCTAAGGATCTATGCTTAAGTCCATCCAGATCCTACTTGCCACGGCTACATACCATGACTACGATATCTGGTGGTTGGGTGTCATGACTGCTTTTCTAAATGATGTTTTAGAAGAGTGCGTCTATAAGTACACAGCCAGAGGGCTTCGTAGACAGTGGGAGCAGCGGAAATGTGTGCAAGATGCTTTATAGAATAAAGCAGGCATCGCGGAGTTGGAACATCTGTTTTGATGGATTAGTCAAAGAAGTTGACATCATCAAAATGGTAGATGAACCTTATATAAACAAGAAGGTAGTAGGGAGTATGGTGACGATCCTCGTAGAGTACGTGGATGACATACTCTTGATAGGGAAGGAGTTTTCTATGCTACGCTCGATCAATCTCCGCTTATCACCATAATTCTCCATATAGGATCAAAGTGATACCTACTAAATCCTGGATTTTGGATCTATGAGATAGATTTAATTGGATGTTAGGATTCTCACTAGTTGTAGTGAGATGGTATCAATCGATCCTGGGGAGAATCACTAGAAGGGTTCCATGGTGATAAAGACGACTGAATGTCAGTCACAGGCATTGTCTTTACCCTCAGTAAAGGGACGGTATGTTGGAAGAGTTCCAAGCTAGATACCATGGCATACTAGACGATAAAGGCTAAATACATCGCTACTTAAGATGCTACCATAGAGGCAGTCTGGGTGTATAATAGTTCATGAGATGAACTTCGTTCCTACCATTGTGAGACAATGGAGTTGTGGCTTATGCCAAGGAACACCCGTCCCATCAGTGACCCAGGCGTATTCTGAGGCCGCATCACCTGATCATGGAGATAGTTGATCTCCAGGGTGATCGAGGTAAGGAGAGTAGATTCTGAGGACAACACAGCGGATCCACTCACAAAGGCCTGTTCCCAAAGAGAGATTTTTTTATGGGATGGTTGAGTATGAGATACTACAACCACTGCTACAGATGGCCCTAGTGCAAGTGGGAGATTGTTAGTTATATGTATGCCCTAGAGGCCATTACTATACATAGGATGTATATTGTAGTGGATGCTGGGACATATATAGGGAGGACTTTCTTGCTCGACATGATAGTATGCTATCTGGTTGAACTTTACCTTAACGTGTATACTGATTGTCTCTCTGTTACATGTTGGTAAAGCCCTTAGGATGTGTGCTTGACTACCTGGACTATGATGCGGATCATACTAGTGGGGACATGGTAGTCCATAAGTACATCCTTCAAAGTCCCTAGTCGTGGGTGTATCGTGACAGGGCATCGATATACCAGAGTAGACTAGCGTGTACCTTCTCGACCCATACAGATGGGCGATGGATGATCCCATATCCATTGGTGTTTGACATCAGAGATGATATACGGGTGCTCAGTAAAGACTGGGTACACTGGACGGACTCACCGAGAACTCCCAGATGGTATTATACCTCACGTCAGATGGCAGTTCTCTGGTGACACTGGTACAGAGTAGTCTGTTGACCCGAGATCGTCATAGAGTCTTGTGTGGTTCCCACTGTGCTTTGATTTCCATCTTACCACGTCCAAGAGGGCGTGCAAAACGGTGGTTTTTGGGTACAGTCCCGAGTCACATGGAGGCAATGAGCGATAGGAGGGGATTCGTTTCTCCCGGTATAGGGAGTTGATGTTGCGCTGTGTTCGATTGGCTATAACAGGAAATCCCTGGCCAGGGTTGCTGAGATTTACTGGTAAGTGTTACCAGTAGTTTCTCGAACAGTTATAGACCTCATATCAACACGACTTATCGAGCTATTGAGGTCTGACGTTTACCACCCCTAGGCAAGATATGCGACATATCAGACGATCAGACCGGACTGTACGGTAGTGTTACTGGTTGGATTCACTGGAGTGTGAGCGGGCTTGCTCGTCGATCTTCAGATCGCTCAATACCCGGGTGGCCGTTACGTTTAGCAGACCGCTTGCGGCTTGTGGGTGTTTGATATGATCATCACCTGCTGCCGGCGTATTGACGAGTCTTTAGAGTCCTACACAGAGGTTTCCTGGCTCAACCGAAACGAAATAGGAGCGCATATGAGATATGTGCGGGACCGAGAATAATGCGTGTATGTGATACCGTATTTCATTCTCGCGATGAATGTGTCGAATGGTTATATGCGATATAACCTAGTTATCGAATCGAGGGTTGATTCGATAAACCGATACATTGGATACTAGTCGGTTATATGCGATATGACCGGATCGTTAAATCAAGTGTTGATTTAATGATTTAATGCATGATAATATATTTGATATATTACTTTGCACTAACTAGTATTGGTTCACTTAAGATGGATTTTTTCACTCGGATGTGCACATTGTATATGTGATATACTTTTTGTGCACTTGATTGTATCATGTTTGATGATACATGTTTGCTTGAGTTTGTGTAAAGATTGAACCATGGTTATTTAAATGATTAGGGTTTACATTTTCATATCTATTTATTTATTTATTTATTATGGAAATGATAATGAGAAGAATGGTTGCTAGTTTTGTTTTATTCTTTGAACCTTCATGAAGCATTGACTTTAGTCAACCATTCTTATCTCATCCTTAACCCTAACCATTCCAACTAACCTTGGTTTAATCTCTACACCTAACCATGGTTTGCTTATGATAAGAATGGATTTTCTTTTCTATTTTAATTATTCTTATCATAACAATTTCCATCTTCTTCTTCCTTTCTTCACTTGAAGAAAGCAAGCCTCATCAATGGTGGATTGATGAAACAAGTGAGAAATCCAATTCTAAAGTCTATCCACTTCCTATTTCTTCATCCTCTACCTCTTGCCAAGTAGTAGAGTGTGTTTTCTTCACAAGTTTCTTGGCTTGGTGAAGTCGGAGCTTGATTTAGCGATGCCTCGACGTAGATCATCTTCGGCATGGACATCGATGACCTAGCCCGTCCATTCTTCGACGAAGCCGACGCTAGAGCCCGGGAGTTCACTTGGACAGCGAAGGGACTTCGTTGCGGAGCTATGGAGGTGGAGCACCGGATCTACAAAGGTTGTATTTCCGTTTCCTTATAGTTAAATTGTTAACTAGCTTCTATTTCGCCTAGTTTTCTAGCCAACGATCCGTAGTTTAGGGTTTCTCGGCACCGTTAAATTTGAAATTGTCATGGTTGATGCCTTGTGAGACCTCTTGTGAGTGCCTAGGAACACTACACCCTCATTTGTCGTATAGGATCCCTATTAGCTTAATGCCGCCGTACGATGATTTCCGTGCGTGATGAGTTTGACTTGATGATTGATCCTTACCCTTGACTAGAGGTTGCCATACGATGGAGCATACCGTACGCGATATTGTTAGGCTGGATGCCGATTGATAGATTCCCAGACTCATTCATATTAGATACGTATACCCGTCAGCATTTGCATATGATTTCCTTTATGCTGCATTCATATTATTCCCATCGCATTGCTTATACTTGTGCTAGTACGCTTGCACTATTATCGATGATGCGTATGTTACACGCACACAGATTTGCCGGCTCACACACTTCATTATCGATAATTGTCATGTCACTACACAGTAGGATTGCTGCATCATGATATACTGTTATGCTTACATTTCCATCATATGCCGCATACATCATGCCTTATGATTTTACGCATTGAGATATGCTGTTTTCATGAGATTTCTGGATTTGAGAACCGTGGCTATTTCAAGGAAAGCATTTACTGATTTAAAAACCCGGTTTCTCTTGATATGATATTTCAGTGCGTCCACCATGCGTTTTCTCGGTTCTGAGACGTGTGACTTGTGAACCCGAATCGAGGAGCTGGATGGGGCCGATTGCGGGTAGATGGTGGACTCGGTATGGTACCCCGGGACGAGAACGGATCTGTCGTGCAGTAGGCGATGAGCCTGGCAGGGGGACCACTACCTACCGGTGATTGGTTAGACCTGGCAGTTATCTAGAGGATACTGACCAGAGTCGATAGAGGGATACGGGATGACCCGTTCTGCCGGGGCAGAGGGCCGATTCCGCAGACGAAGCCCGATATATGAGGATTTACGTGTCGATGCTGGGCACGGTTTTCATGATGTTTTCGAGTGTCGACGCTAGGCACTCAGGTTCCATGATTTTGATCTGTCGGGAGGGACACCGTTGATATATATATCCTCATACTTTCATGCACACCCCTTTTATGATATTTACGTGCATGCAGACATTGATTTTGGGTGGACGAGATCCACATGCATACATACATTGATTTTGGGTGGATGAGATCCACATACATACATACCTTGATTATGGTTGGACGAGATCCATGTACATGCATTGATTATTACTGTTGGATGTTATCCACATGCATAGGTATTGACTACCTTGTTGGCACATATATGATCCGGTCACCCTAGATATCATAGTATTACCTTTATGATATAGTTGACTTAGGAGTCGTTGTTTATTCGATTTCTATCTATTGATATTTTTCTACTCACGAGTTGGCAACTCACCCCCGTTGTGCCACAGTTCTTGTAGGTTGACCGCTTGGATCAGTAGCGGCTTCGCTGGCACACAATTGCATTCGGGTGTTTTGCATTGGTAGGTGGGATATTTGTATCATTCCCACTCTTGTATCTATATTTCATATTGTATCTAGTTAACTCCATCAATCAAAAGTTGTAAATTGTATAAGTGATGAGACTTAGTGAGACTTGTAGTTGCGAGATTTGAGCGATGGGTTTTATATTCACTTTTGAGGTTATATCTTGCTCATTTCTTTATCTTTTTGTGGTGAACTTCGCCGTTGGGCGTCATATACTTATTTATACTGTATTGCGTGGTTGTGATCCGCCATTTGGCGAAGAGCTAGCTCCCGCTTGGGGATGCCATTATCCTTATTATGTATTTGTGGTTTTGGATCAAAATATACAAAGGAGGTGCTGCCAAATTTTTTAAAAGACGAAACATGTTTTCAATTAGTAGATTTCACTTATATCATTCATGTTCCTTTTCTTGGCATTAAGAAAACTTAATTTCATTATACCTTTACTTCAAAACCTCACCTCCTTTATTTTCTTAAAAGATTTAGATTTCTGGGTTTCAGCTTATTTGAATTCCGTTACGCCTTTAGACGTTGCGTGATTCATATGCTGGTCACGAGCTAATATTTCGGGTCGTGACAAAGTTGGTATCAGAGCGCTAGGTTTAACCTTGTTCGAGTCTATGTTTGACTATGCGGAGTTGATTGAAATGATTTAGCGTGCTTGCGCTTTCTAAAAGATAGATCAAAAATATTTGTAACCGCAATCAAGAACGGCGTCGCTTTGCAGCTAGCCGGTGAGTACGGGTCGGTCTACAGGGATTTTGTGAATTTCCGATTCGTTCTTACGAGTTAATTCCGAAGGGTGTTCGGTTGATTATTAAATCTAAAAATCTAATTAACCTAGGGCAATTATCTAGATCTACTCTTGCCAGGGCTAGGTTTAGGGATGGTTTGGAAATGTAATTAAATCTCACCGCTTTCAATACCCGAATGAAGATCTATGAGGAGTTATGGTAATTATCAATAAAGTGGATTAGATCCGTTCGGGAAGGTGTTCCTTCCTCTAGGTTCTTGTCCTTCCTTTAAAGATCCTTACCCTAACCTCCATGGAAAACATCACACCCGGGCCTTTATACTACGGTATCACCGCTACCTCGAGGGATAGAGTGCCGTAGGGAGCGGTATGTGCATGTATGCATGGAGTCTTATTGTAAATATTTGGTGGGTAAGAAAGGGGTGAGAGATCTCATCTCTCAAAATCCTTCCTCAAAGCTAAACCCTAAACAAGTTCCTAGGGCATGCAATTAAATCTACCTAGGGCAAGGAATTGAAATCTACACTAGGGCAAGAAATTAAATTACTTACAGATGGCTCTCTCCAAACATCAAAGCAGGGTTGTCAGATCTGAATTTCTGAATTAAAGAGAGACACCGATGCTCTCCAAAAAGGATTTCTGAATTTTTATTAAAAGGAGGCATGAAGAGTTACAATGATTAGAGTTCCTATTTATAAAGAATAGGAAACCCTAGGGTTACATCTGATTCGCATGTCTACAATTACAAAAATAGCCCTTAGGAAGACCAGTCAAAGACATAAAGAATTATGGTAAAAATTTTATTCACTAACTGCTCCACTCCACCGCGGAACCGCGGCCCAAGGCCCTGTTTGGCCGCGGTTCCGCGGTCAACTAAGAAGATTGGGCTTTGAATTTTGGGCTGCAGCTTCTGGTCATTTTGGGCTTCTGTATCTATATATCTTTTTCCATTTGGGCTTCTAGGTTGGTTCCAGATCTTTAGTGAACAATTTGCAATGGATTTTTAACCGTTCGCTTTGAGTCGATATCTTGAATCTTGCTTTGTGAATTGTTCTTTATGTAGGCTTGATCAAGATTCTCTGTTTGTCGGTCAAAATCCACTTTTGCATCGTCTTTTCATCGTTTTCACTGCTTCCTGTCCAAGAACCTGTAACCTGTAACATGTAGCAGACATGCGTCAAAAGCACCCGTTTATTTATAAAAAGAATAAGAATGGGGAATATAATAATGCAATATTATGGTGTGAACAAATACCCCCAAACTTATCTTTTGCTCGTCCTCGAGCAAACTTATTTTTATTCACTAAAATCCTAACCACACTTTCGCAGGGAAACGCGATTGCACTGAGCACGTGCAACAAGCCGTTAAACCTCTAGGTGTCCCTAGTAGGAGGAGTGTTGTCTCCTGAGGGTTTTTAGCGGATACTACCCACAAAATCCTATCAACTCGGCCCATTGACTTTTGTTCTCCAATAAGGTTTTCTAACAAGGAATTCTCTTATCTTTTGACTCGCAAATTATCCACCCATATTCTTCACACTTCCTCATTATTTAACTTAAGATTATATATGTTATGTAGACCGACTTAGCTTTCGGCATCTCCTAAGTTTTCCTTCTAGGGTTACATCTCCACTCAGGAATTTCTATCAACCCTACTAAAGATACAAGTTTTATTCTTCATTCCTTTCTCTCATCTAAACTCTAATCGCATATCCCCACGTGTGTGTAAATATCACCCCTACACTTGGAAATTCAAATCAAGCAATCGTACTCTCGTCCATTGTCCAAAGCACTTATTAATTAGTGAATTTTTTAAAATGAAATTTGCTTACACATCCTTCATGCGACCGTTAATACTTCTTGAGGTACCAACGACCGATTACAAGATGCGTTTGCACTTTAAAGCATAATTCCTAGTTTTGCAACACCCAAGGCTATTAGCAGTGACTCCCAAACCAGTTGGTCTAAGGCACTAGGTGATGAAGCACCCTCGTTAAATATTTTTCTATTTTTGCAGCCTTAAGTAATCACAAAAACCAGTGTTCATTTTTTTCTTATCTTTATTCACTCTTTTTTTCTTTATTTTCTTCGTACTAAGGACTTTAGACAAGAGCATTTCAAGGTCTCTTCTACTATTCCAAGTTTCAAGGTGCGTGATTGTGCAAATTGTAGGGTATACGTTTTCAGAATCTAGACTTAAGCTAGGAACTATTTTTCAAACTTATACTCTAATAAAAGCTTCAATATCTTTCCTTCGTTTCGACTTAGCCCAAGGAGTGAACCCAAAATTTGCCTATTTCTAAATAATCTACAAAGACATATACTTTCTACCGTTAAACTCTAAGGAAGGTTATTTTTAGGGTTTTAAATTTACTAAATCTAAGATCTAGTTGTCCCTAACCAGTTAACCTATTTGTCAAACTCAAGTCAATTAGCCAATATTGAATACAATAATTTTTATAAGTTTTGAAATTTTTCAAATTTTTATGGGTTTTCAAATAAATATGCACATGCAAAAATATGTACAAATGAATGCGAAGGAAGAAGACGTACCGAGCATACCCCCAAACTTGAACTTGACAGTGTCCTCACTGTCATACTAAACCAAGATGGTCAAAATACTGGCACTCCCCTGTTTATTTATTTATAAATTTTTTTTTGTTTTTATTTTTTTGAATTTTTTTTTATAGAAAAAAGAAAACAAAAAGATATATACATATATACAACAAGCATCCCCCCAAACTTAAGCTTGGCCTTACACAAGCCAAAGGTTAGCACCAACCATTCAAAAATCTTATCGTGGAAATGGTATAGTTGGTGCAATAAAATGAGAAGCAAGCGAGACCGTGTGGAAAGAAGAATGGTAGAATACGGTCTCGGTAGGGGAGAAGAATGGCGAAAAGAAGAAGGAAGTGGAGTACAATCTTGAGGGTGTAAATGTAGTGAATAAATTAGCGCAATATGTGATGACCGGTATGTTATAAGTGATTGCGCTAACCTATCTACTCGTCGAGAAATGGGATCAAATCCCTCAAGATTCGCAAGAAAACATGGGTACGCCGAACTTGGTAAAGGAGATGAAAGCGTAACGGTCATTTGTTCGGTCGGAACAATAGGAGAGACGAAAGGGAGTGAATTAGGGATAGTATCTTTCTCACCGTAGTAAACTGTTTCGAACTTGAAAGATTCCATTAATGGTTCGAAACTACTATAATCAACCGAGTCTGATGGCTCATCTGAAAATGTAAAGGACTCAAACTCGGACGGTGAGTCATCAACATCGTCCGAAAAAGTGAAACACTCGTAAGTGTTATCATCTGTGAGAACAGTATCGGATTCAAAGGAAAATCTTTCAAGCTCACAGTCTTCAAATGGGGTCGGAACGACGGGAAGGAGGGAGGGTGATATAACAGTCAAAGGTTCAGGAGGATGAATTGGAAAATCAGACACATCAAACAAAAATGATTCAACCTCAATATTATCCTCAAGACTCTTCTCGATACTATCCTCAATATTCAACTCAACCATGCCATTACCATCAAAATCTAGACGCATATGAGATTCGGGAGAAACATTTAACAACTTAGGATGATGATTTGAACATAAATTTCAAGCAAATCGACAGGTTCATCATCCGAAATATTCCCGGCGTCTATATCCTCAATCAAGTGAAAATCAATTTCTTTAGACACCTCATCAAAAGCATGGATATCTATCGATTTAGGTTCTAGAGTGGAGGTGTAAAGATCGAAAGGATTGGGTGCGGTTTCACTCGTAAGGGGTTCCTCACAATTGGGCAAATCAAGCATTACAAAATCACACAACTCATTTTTATTTTCAACAGGTGAATCATTTAGGGCAATCGATGGAAAACATGAGTTGTGGGCTTCAATTGGGTAAGGGTAGGTTTGATTTGAAAATCCTCTCTCATTCTCACTCTGTCCAACCGCCTCCTTATACATTAAAAAATTTTGAGCTAGCGGGAAACTAGCTACCGGTTCGGTAGGTTGCATAAGGGCGGCTAAAGACGCTTCCACATTCCTAGTCATTTTATTCGTTGCTGCAATGTACGCCTCCAACGACTCTTCCAAACTAGACTTAGGTGGTGAGGGGGTTTCGGTAAAAGATTCAAAATGGCGTGGATATGCAACACTCCCAACAGGCTGTGTAGAAACGGTGTCTAGTGAAGGTGGGAAGGTTGGGTATGACTGGTAGGAAGTGGGTGGTTGGGCAGGGGTAGGGTCAACATATGGATAAAAAGGTGAATAGTCGTGTTGATCCCTAGAACTAGACGAGTGGAGAGGGGTGAAAGATCGACTGCGAGATTGAGCAATATGCTCAGCAATGGACATCGGCCTAGGAGTGACAGAAGGACTTGAAGAAGTGGTATCAACATATGTAGGTGGTAAAGGTTGACTCGGTTGACACAAAGTAGGTTGAAAAGTCAAACTATTTCTCCTAGACGCCTCTATGTGATCTTTCAAAGATTTTTAGGCATGGAGGGATCGTTTTTAAATTGACCGAACAAATTAATATATGACGCAAAATTAGGTTCAGGATACCAAAGTTCGGCTAATGATTTATTGTGTGGGGTACCCATGTTATAAGAAAAGGGGAAAGAAGGAAAGTTTATTGTGTGCAAGGATTTATTTGCGGCTAAAAATTTTGCAAGTTTCTATAAAATATTTGTCCTTTTTATTTTCATTCTTTTTCTCTTTATTTGGAAAAATTTTATTGCAAAAAGATTTTAGAGAAAAGATATGCAACAGCAAAATATTTTATAGAAAAGATATGCAACAGCAAAATATTACTTGCAGTCTAATTTCATTTCAAGCAAGGCACAAAAATCCTGCACAAGATCGTTATTTGGAAGGGAAAAAATTTTTGAGCGTAAAGAAATCCTGCAGGCGAATTTACAGAAGATATATCAAGATTTGCAGAGGAGGAGAGAGAAAACTCACAGAAATTTGCAGTAGCAGAACTGTTTTTTCTTTTTTTTCTTTTTTTTTTACCGCGCTTCTGCCTTTTTTTTCTGGCCCTGAATCGACCAGGCCGCGGCGGTTCCGCGGCCAAAAGGCGGTTCCGGCGGCGGTTCCGCGGCGGTTCAGGCGGTTCAGATTTTTTTTTTTTTTTTTTTTTTTGCAACAGATCACCGCGGTTGACTTGTAGACTCGGTCTTCTAAATTTTTTCTGTTCCTCTGTTTTTGCAATCTTCTGTTGATAGGATCGTCTATTTGCTGTTTCGCTTTCTGTAGATTTCCAGATCCGAATTTGTGCGTAGATCCTGCAAAATTCACACAAAGATACCCTTTCCAAAAAAACAGATGATATATTTTTATATTTTTTTATGATTTTTCAGATTTTTATGATTTTTTTAAATTTTATGATTAACCCGAAATTACGAAAAGGAAAGTTCTATGCCATCCCCGGCAACGGCGCCATTTGATTGAAATGATTTAGCGTGCTTGCGCTTTCTAAAAGATAGATCCAAAATATTTGTAACCGCAATCAAGAACGGCGTCGCTTTGTAGCTAGCCGGTGAGTACGGGTCGGTCCACAGGGATTTTGTGAATTTCCGATTCGTTCTTACGAGTTAATTCCGAAGGGTGTTCGGTTGATTATTAAATCTAAAAATCTAATTAACCTAGGGCAATTATCTAGATCTACTCTTGCCAGGGCTAGGTTTAGGGATGGTTTGGAAATGTAATTAAATCTCACCGCTTTCAATACCCGAATGAAGATCTATGAGGAGTTATGGTAATTATCAATAAAGTGGATTAGATCCATTCGGGAAGGTGTTCCTTCCTCTAGGTTCTTGTCCTTCCTTTAAAGATCCTTACCCTAACCTCCATGGAAAACATCACACCCGGGCCTTTATACTACGGTATCACCGCTACCTCGAGGGATAGAGTGCCGTAGGGAGTGGTATGTGCATGTATGCATGGAGTCTTATTGTAAATATTTGGTGGGTAAGAAAGGGGTGAGAGATCTCATCTCTCAAAATCCTTCCTCAAAGCTAAACCCTAAACAAGTTTCTAGGGCATGCAATTAAATCTACTTAGGGCAAGGAATTGAAATCTACACTAGGGCAAGAAATTAAATTACTTACAGATGGCTCTCTCCAAACATCAAAGCAGGGTTGTCAGATCTGAATTTCTGAATTAAAGAGAGACACCGATACTCTCCAAAAAGGATTTCTGAATTTTTATTAAAAGGAGGCATGAAGAGTTACAATGATTAGAGTTCCTATTTATAAAGAATAGGAAACCCTAGGGTTACATCTGATTCGCATGTCTACAATTACAAAAATAGCCCTTAGGAAGACCAGTCAAAGATATAAAGAATTATGGTAAAAATTTTATTCACTAACTGCTCCACTCCACCGCGGAACCGCGGCCCAAGGCCCTGTTTGGCCGCGGTTCCGCGGTCAACTAAGAAGATTGGGCTTTGAATTTTGGGCTGCAGCTTCTGGTCATTTTGGGCTTCTGTATCTATATATCTTTTTCCATTTGGGCTTCTAGGTTGGTTCCAGATCTTCAGTGAACAATTTGCAATGGATTTTTAACCGTTCGCTTTGAGTCGATGTCTTGAATCTTGCTTTGTGAATTGTTCTTTATGTAGGCTTGATCAAGATTCTCTGTTTGTCGGTCAAAATCCACTTTTGCATCGTCTTTTCATCGTTTTCACTGCTTCCTGTCCAAGAACCTGTAACCTGTAACATGTAGCAGACATGCGTCAAAAGCACCCGTTTATTTATAAAAAGAATAAGAATGGGGAATATAATAATGCAATATTATGGTGTGAACAGGAATCTAGGACGGGAGTGTATTTCGGAACCTAGGCTTGACCTTACGGAACTTAGACTTGGACGAGGGGGGGTATTAGACCCGAACTTTCGTTTCATAGGCTGACCCTGATTGATGGAGTAGGTAGCTTGAGTAGAGTGACGTACCGTACGTATGTTCCACGGCATATTTACGATACGATACTCCACTTAAGAGACCTTAGGATATATATATTTTTGAGACCAGTGATTCTCTTCGTATCCATGATTATACATCCATTCGAGATCCTCGATTCTATTTGTTTCCATGATCATACTCCCATTGATGATGTTCCTTCTTCTGATCATGTATCCATTCTGGATCTGTCGTTTCCTCTCATGCCGTGATCTGCCTTCTTCGATACTCGATTGAGGTTCCTGTCACCATGGTTTGAGCGATGATTGAGCTGCTGCTAGTGTTGCGGTCAGGGCGAGCTCGTCTGGTACGACGGCTGACCATTGTGTTTTCTGGTGACATGGGAACGTTTCGATGTAGTGTTGTGTTGTGGCCTCTTATGAAGGCGAATGCTTGGTTTTACACCAGATGATTGGGCCATTGTTAGAGCTGCCAGTTGCGAGAGGACTGTTGATGTACATTGCACCTCAGAGATTTTGATGTCGCCTACCGTGCAGACAGATGACCAAGCTGTCGCTGAGATGATGGGATGTCGCTTCCAGAGCTTACGAGCTAAGATCGCCGGAGCTTCCAGGCAGAAAGGCGAAAGATGATAGCTAGTTTACCCCGATTTGAGAGACGAAGACGATTCGTCAGATTGATACGCCAACGCAGGCCCAGTTGAGTTGAAGATTTCCAGTATGGAGAGTCTTACTCAGATCTAGAGCAGACCGACCCAGAGATGACCTCCGATGTATCGCCTTTCCTGGAGGATTGAGGCATTGTTTAGCGTGTGGACGGAGGGTATTCACATGTTGTATAGGCTAAGCAAAAAGGTTCGAACGAGTGTCAGAAACCCATTTTCCCCAAGCTTAAAGTGTTCGGAGGAACATGCAGGTAATTCTGTGGACCCTCTAGAAGAATGAAACCCTAACTCGACATGATGACCATGGAACCGCTTTGAACCTTAGGGTTTGTGGCAGTTTAGCGGTGCCATCAGTGAGGCTTGGGTTTGCCCTTCTACGGCTGGTCCAGAGGTGCTGTAGTATGTACCAGATATTTTTAGACTGTGCTCAGGTGCTGAGCCTTCGGGAAATTTTGGGACCTTGATGACTCGATCGAAAAGTTTGACATCATCCGGATATCATGTGATAAGAGACCAGTGAGCTGACCAGCTTTGGATAGAGGACCTCACCCAGAGGCGTTATGAGTTGATCGAGAACGGACGAGTATTGAGTATTCCTCCGATGGTTGGGACAAGTTCCCGAGGACGCGTTTGGCCAGATATCTTCTACAAAGTGATGAAGCTACAGAGTACGCGATTTCGAGTCCGTGCGAGAGATTCGGATTGACCGTGGCCGAGAACAGTTGCAGTGCACAGATAGCGTGGCGTGACGTCATAGTGAGAGATGATAAAGACGAGTGGAATCAGAAGTTCGTGCGAGACGCTGACGAGCTGTTATTATTTCCCGTCGAGATCAGAGACCTGATATGCTTATAGAGGCGTTGGGATACGGCCAGTTTCCGAGAAAATGTGTGCGGAACATGAAGATGTCCAGAAAAGATTATGTGAGAGTACCAGCCTCCATACAGTTCGGCATAAGCAAGATCGGAAGAGAGCTTGAGCAGGATTCCTTCCAGGACACTGCTGCAATGAGATTTGCACCCAGGATCAGATGTGTCATGTGTATTCAGAGGACCAGAGACCGACGCCGGTAACGTGCTGTTTTATGAGTGGTCGTGACAAATGACCGGGAGATTACCAGAGGAGTGCTAGAGCGGAATCGTTCCCGTTAGCACACCTGACAGGGCCGATGAGCCGATGGATTGCGAGATTGGTAATTCGAGGAGAAGATGAGTACCCAGAGACAGAGGGCGCCAGACCGTGAGCAGGAGGCGAGCGGATGTTCTTGCCTTGTCAGTTTTGGGCGCACCGATATTTTCCGACATTGTAGGAGGTG
Source organism: Agapanthus africanus (assembly GCA_030015575.1). Taxonomy (NCBI): domain Eukaryota; kingdom Viridiplantae; phylum Streptophyta; class Magnoliopsida; order Asparagales; family Amaryllidaceae; genus Agapanthus; species Agapanthus africanus. Next base: position 34,262,832 of record JASDDO010000018.1, on the reverse strand, counting down.
TACCTCGATGTCATTTTTTTTGCGATTTGCGTTTGTGATCTGAGTGTCACGCTTATATCGCTTGGATTTAAGTTTTGATGATGAGTTTCCTGATATTGATTTCGTGCACCATGGCTGCACCTACTGAGTGTTTACGTTTTGCGCATAGTTATCGCACTTGATATATATTTTATACACCGTTGTGTTGATTTACGATTTGTGCATGCTTATTGCGTTTGATGTCGATTTTATACCTGCGTAGCATGTGTTTATGATTTCATGGATTTCATACGGATGATTTGATTTTTGCACTCGGTATAGCTTATATGTGCTTGCAGTGCATTGATATGTGTTTTGTGCACGCAGTTGCACACGATTTTTATTTATACACCTTGGTATACTCGATGTTGCTTTTGATGCGTTCGGGTTATTGATTGTATTTTGTGCATTTGATGCACCCAATGTTATTTCGTGCACAATAGGTGCACTAGATATTGTTGTCATGCACACCATTGCAATGGACAAATGCTTTCATGCACACCCGTTGCACGTAATTTTGGGTTTTTGGGCATATTGTGGCACCTGTATTTGGATTTGATTTCCATACGCACCAGATGCATGTGATTTTTGGATACGCCTTTTAGGCTGATTTTTTTTTGCTTTTGAGCACTTTGTTTTCATATTGAGCACTATATTGTGTATTAGCCAACAGGACTGATCTGAGGACAGTACCTAAGTACTTTGCATGCATTAATATACTACCAAAAGGGTTTTCAAAAGGAGCTATAGTCTCGCTATTTCCTATGTGTCCGTGAGCGACACGAACGTTTATAAGGAAAACCTTTTGGGATATTTTGGAAACGACGGAACGTGTATTTAAGAAAACATATATGAACATATATTATTATTTTAAAATGAGCGTCCATCAGTTATGCCGTGAGTTACGCATTTCCGCGGTGGTTTAGAAAAGATTTTGAATTTATTTCATTCAGATTTCAGAGTTTTTCAAAGATGCGTACTATACACGTATTAAGTATTTGACTAGTGTATATTGGATTTCAGTAGTGGATTTCGAGATCCGCATCCTTATTGTAACTTCGAGGATATGCGTGCAAATCCGATAATTTGCGTGACGCTTGACGGAGTTGATTTTGAGTGTTGTACTCGTTTTCACGCGTACTTGGCGCGTTGTGCTATTCAGCGTTTTCCATGATTTCGGAACCCCGACGACTTGGATTTTTACTGAAATCTTTTAGTATTGAGGGGGTTTAAATTTAAATTTGGGGACCGAATTTCTTTAAGGGGGGAAGATTGTAACATTTCAAAAAAATAAAATATTATTTTTGGGAATTTTTATAATTAAATAATATTATATTGAATATTTTAATATTTCGGTATAATTAAATACCGATAAATTGGGAAAATTTTTGGAAAATTATGGAAAATTCTAAAAGAGGTTGTTTTATGGAATTATGCCATTTTTAAGTTTTTATGATTAATTATATGCTAATTTAGCGCTAATCGCGATTAAAAATCGCTAATCGCGCTTTAATCGTATTTGTGCAAAACATGCACCGTATCTTTTTCTACACTTGTTACAAATTTTCCCATGGCTTTCTACATGTTTTATCATGGTTGATGATTTATTTGAGAGGGGAAAAGAAAAGAAAAAGAAAAGGAATATAGTATTAGGTATGGGTGAGAGAGAGAAATGTGAGGGGTATCTTTGAATTGGCCATTCACTCATCTCACCATTTTCATCTCATCCTTTCCTCTACCCTCCCCCTCTTGCTGCTGCTGCTTCAGCCCTCACTCCCTCCCCTCTTCATCTCCCTAAAACTCCATGCCAAACACTTCAAAACTCAAACCCCATTTCACAAAAAAGATGCACAAGCTCACTAGCAACACATTGAACCAAGAAAGCTTGCATTTTGGACACTTGGGGCAACTCAAGAAAATTCTTGAGTTGCCAAATGAGGTATTCCTGAACCATGAGCTTAGTATTCACATTTCTTTTACATCCATGTTAACTTTAAACCGATATTGTGAAGTTTAGTGAACTTTGGGAAACCCTAGTAAAGGGTTAAGTGTTTGTTTGAAATTGGTGATGTTGTGGCTGTTAACTAGACTTGGGTGCTGTTTAATGACCTAAACCAGAGACTAGAAACCCCAAAACACGGATTTAGAAACCCCGACATCGGATAAATGTATGATTTGAGAGGGTATTTTGGAATCTGGAGCAACCCGGGGGCACTAGAAATGATTTTGCAATTACTGGGAGTCGTGCAGGCACCTAGGAAGCTACCACTGAAACCCAAGCCCCATACCCCAACCCAAGGTCGCAGATTTATCCATTTTGGCCACAATTTGCGGCCAGAGCATGGAAATAGGGTCTCAGATTTGGTCCATGGCTCCTTTTGTACTAAAATAGACCCCTCCTATATGCAGAATTGGCTAATTGTCACCTGGGGAAAATCTGGGAGCATTTTGGTGTGTTTTAGGCTATGTTTTCCGTATTTTAAAATGCACTTTCTTGATACTTGGATTTTTATTGAGTTGTTGGATATTTGTATATCGACAATAAGGGTTGTTTGATTGTTTTTGCACGTGTAGGCCATAGGTTCTAACTTATGAGCGCACCGTGCACCGTATCGGTTTTCCGGATTCGATTTTAATACGCATTGTGACTGTTGATTATTGTAGGTACCTTCGCATGGATTCCGAGGCGACGGAGCGTGGCGTCATCGATTTCAGCGAGTGAAGACCAGGTGATTGGATCTATATCCACGGGGGAAGTCGGGTGGATGGCGTATAGCACCCCCGCAAAGTATTGATGGAAAACTGATTATAGAATATGGTTAGGAAACCTAGATTAGGATACTAGGGTTATAGTAAAGGATGGTTAGTGATACTATATTAGAAACTAAGGATAGTTAGAAATGAGATGATACGGCTATTATGTGATGACCGGATTCGAGGACGACGTTTGCCGATATTGCCGTTTAGGGTACCGTAGGACTAGATAGTCGATGTAGATGCGTCATCCGAACCATACCTTTTGTCTAAACCGAAGAGTCGTATGTATCCTTTAAAAATATACCTTGAGAGATGTTACGGATTTTCAAATGATATCTTTTTCTTAAAAACACCGTAACCCCTATTTTCAAAACTACGATTCGCTTCTTTTAAAAAATCTGATTGTATAGTTCGGGTGTGTATGTTAGATTAGATACCTATACTTATAATAGAGATAGAATGTTTAGGTAAACTCGGCTTGATATGAGTTATAAATGCGATGAAAAGATTATAAGACGGATATGATGACCTGATGATATGTTGGTATACGGATGCGAGTCGATCGAGATGATTTATACCCTGTCGGTCCCCTGATGTGAGATTATTGCAGATGTGACCTGGGACATAGGTATATATATATATATAATGTTATGAATTATGGATGATAGGCCGTACGTGATTTCAGGCCGTACCCTCATTTGTCGTATAGGATCCCTATTAGCTTAATGCTGCCGTATGATGATTTCCGTGCGTGATGAGTTTGCTTGATGATTGATCCTTACCTTTGACTAGAGGTTGTCGTACGATGGAGCATACCGTACGCGATGTTGTTAGGCTGGATGCCGATTGATAGATTCCCAGACTCGGTCATATTCGATACGTATACCCGTCAGTATTTGCATATGATTTCCTTTATGCTGCATTATTATTCCCATCGCATTGCTTATACTTGTGCTAGTACACTTGCACTATTATCGATGATGCGTATATTACACGCATACAGATTTATCGGCTTACACACTTCATCATCGATAATTGCTATGTCACTACACAGTAGGATTGCTGCATCATGATATACTGTTATGCTTACATTTCCATCACATGTCGCATACATCATGCCTTATGATTTTACGCATTGAGATATGTTGTTTTCATGAGATTTCTGGATTTGAGAACCGTGGCTATTTCAAGGAAAGCATGTACTGATTTAAAAACCCGGTTTCTCTTGATATGATATTTCAGTGCATCCACCATGCGTTTTCTCGGTTCTGAGACGTGTGACTTGTGAACCCGAATCGAGGAGCTGGATGAGGCCGATTGCGGGTACATGGTGGACCCGGTATAGTACCCCGGGGTGAGAATGGATCTGTCGTGCAGTAGGCGATGAGCCTGGCAGTGGGACCACTACCTACCGGTGATTGGTTGGACCTGGCAGTTATCCGGAGGATACTGACCAGAGTCGATAGATGGATACGGGATGACCCGTACTGCCGGGACCGAGGGCCGATTCCGCAGACGGAGCCCGATATATGAGGATTTACGTGCCGATGCTGGGCACGGTTTTCATGATGTTTTCGAGTGTCGACGCTAGGCACTCAGGTTCCATGATTTTGATGTGTCGGGAGGGACACCGTTGATATATATATCCTCATACTTTCATGCACACCCCTTTTATGATATTTACGTGCATGCAGACATTGATTTTGGGTGGACGAGATTCACATTCATACATACATTGATTTTAGGTGGACGAGATCCACATGCATACATACCTTGATTATGGTTGGACGAGATCCATATACATGCATTGATTATTACTGTTGGATGTTATCCACATGCATAGGTATTGACTATCTTGTTGGCACATATATGACCCGGTCACCCTAGATATCATAGTATTACCCTTATGATATAGTTGACCTAGGAGTCGTTGTTTATTCGATTTCTATCTGTTGATATTTTTCTACTCACGAGTTGGTAACTCACCCCCGTTGTGCCACAGTTCTTGTAGGTTGACCGCTTGGATCAGTAGCAGCTTCGCTGGCACGCAGTTGCATTCGGGTGTTTTGCATTGGTAGGTGGGATATTTGTATCATTCCTACTCTTATATCTATATTTCATATTGTATCTAGTTAACTTTATCAATCAAAAGTTGTAAATTGTATAAGTGATGAGACTTAGTGAGACTTGTAGTTGCGAGATTTGAGCGATGGGTTTTATATTCACTTTTGAGGTTATATCTTGCTCATTTCTTTATCTTTTTGTGGTGAACTTCGCCGTTGAGCGTCATATACTTATTTATACTGTATTACGTGGTTGTGATCCGCCGTTTGGCGAAGAGCTAGCTCCCGCTTGGGATGCCATTATCTTATTATGTATTTATGGTTTTGGATCAAAATATACAAAGGAGGTGCTGCCAAATTTTTTAAAAGACGAAACATATTTTCAATTAGTAGATTTCACTTGCATCATTCATGTTCCTTTTCTTTACATTAAGAAAACTTGATTTCATTATACCTTTACTTCAAAACTTCACCTCCTTTATTTCTTAAAAGGTTTAGATTTCTGGGTTTCAGCTTACTTGAATTCCATTACGCCTTTAGACGTTGCGTGATTCATGTGCTGGTCACGAGCTAATATTTCAGGTCGTGACACTTCTCCACAGCGCTTCATCTCTCTCGTATCCCTCCTTCCTCCCTCATCTATTTAGATCTAAGCACCGAACCCCCATTCCCTATCTAATTATGCTTGATATCGTCGATTTCCCAGATCGTGACACGTGGCGGTTGACGTGTCCCGAAGTCAGCAAGAAAGGATCAGGAACAGTACGTCAGTAGAATACCTCGGGTCTGTGGCCCATGGACATGGCCGACCTCCTGTGACCATCCACACCACTCCAGTGCCTGCCTTACAAACAACGGTTGGCTCGCCTCCGAGCCCCCTACACAGTTGGCCTCCTCGGCCCTCTCAGTTTGTTTCTGGGTTACCGCAGAACCAAGATGCCTCGGCCTCCCGCTCGTTCCCGAGCCTTCCGCCGAGCTCATCTTCCTCGGTCCCATCGACCGATCAGCAGCACCAGTCGCAGGCACCTCCGCCACGCCTCCGTGAATCTCGCCATGCGCTAGATATCCGCCTGCCATGTTCCGCGTTCTACGGCATCTCGATCCCCCATTAACGATCCTGTCTCGACATTAATACGGGATCCCGCCTATCATACGGGCGTGACGCCAAGGGCATAACGGCCGGCGTGATTCTCATGCCCGCCCGCCATTCGCTGCTGGGTATATAAACCCCTCTTTCAGGCGACTCAAGTAAGTGATTCTTTTCTCACTAGGCCGTTACTCTGCTCAAATATCCGGTCTAACTTGATCGTCGGAGGGTCCTCAGTGGCACAACCACCCCGGGACTTCCTTGCAGGTAGCTCGGCCACAACAACTTCAAACCCATTGAGATCCACATGCTTCAGGAGGCAATCTCCAACTCAATCTCAGCCGTCCATCGTCGCTTGCAGCAGATCTATGAAAGGTAACATCTTGACGAGATCCGACATCCGTCAGCTGGCACCGTTTATAGGAAAATCTTGATTCCACTGAACAAAGTTCACCTTCCGATCTCAACTCAATGGAGAGCGATCACCGCGACGATCCAAGCGCTAGCCGCCGCCTCCCCCACAACGGAGGCGCGGACGAATCTCCTCCCCCGAACGCAATCAACACCCTAGCCGTCCGGATAGATCGACTCGCGTCCGTCGTGGATGTGCTGGTCCGTGTCCAAACGGCGGGACAAGCTCCCCAGGTCGCCGCTCCCCCACCTCGGGTCTAGGACCCCTACAGAGGGAAAGAAGACTCTGCTCACGTCGGCACTACCAACCACGGCCTCGCTGCCTCCTACGGCCGCAGATCTCCCGGGCCAACAAATTCCATGACCCGCTGGGCGCCCTATAGTTCAACACCGAGGTCCATCGCCAGAGTGCCTCACCCCGATCCTCATCACACCCCTGTCCCTCCCGAGGAGGTGTCGGTCAGCTCACCTGCGCCCAGGCATGACCGACACCCTCTCCCTCGACGGGGTCACGCGGACGGGACTCGTCATGGTAGCTCGAGGACTACCTCGCCAGGGGACCTAAGGAACCTCATCGAAAGGAACCGGGGCCGCGTCCAGAGACAGGTCTCCAACAGCAGAGGCCAAAGATCAGAATATGCCGAATCGCCGGGATACCACGGCCGACTCGACGCCCTAGAAAAGAATATCGAGGATATGCATCGGGAAGGTCATCATTCGAGCGACGGGGCTAAGTACGCCGCCGACTCGCTCACAAAACCCTTCACCGAGGAGCTGCTCGTCGTCCATGTCTCCTCCCGGAACAAGCCCCCAAAGATCTCTCTCTTTGACGGTAAGTCTGACCCGAAAGACCATTTAGATGCATTGACCGCAGGAATGAGCTTCCAAGACAACTCTGACGCCGCCCAATGCCAAGCTTTCCCGGCCACTCTCATCCATTCCGGACGAGACTGGTTCTGAGGGCTCGCGCCACGCTCGATCTTAACCTTCGACGAGCTGGCCACCTAATTCCTCGGCCACTTCCTCGGGAACAAACGGCAGAAATGGACCGTCGACCATCTCTTCACAATCAAGAGCGGGGACAAAGAAACATTCAAAGGGTACGTCACCCGTTTCTACAACGCCCTTCTCGAAGTCCCAGAATATCGGGACGAGACGGTCATTACAGCACTTAGGTTTGGTTTTAGGCACAAGGAGTGGTTACACTCCTTTGCATTAGGGCAACCTAAGACCATGGCCGAGGTAAAGGCCTGGACCGAGCGTGAGATCCATCTCGAGTCCAAGGTGAACGCAAATCTCCCCGGGGCAGAGCTAACTGACCAAAAGAAAAGGGAAAGGGAAGAGAGAAAGAGACTTGAGCGGCCAAAACCCTACTCCCCGAAGTTTCAGGAATACACCCCGCTCAACGTCTCCCAGGCGGTACTGCTTGAGGAGGCTAAGGACGAGGGGTTCTTCAAGCCCCCCCATCTTGCGCATGGCGGCAAAGTGCACCCGGGACCCCTACTGCGGTTTCCACAGGTCGTAAGGCCACTCCACAGAGAGCTGTAAACAGCTCCGAGACTACATCGATGAGCTCATCCGTTCGGGACACCTGGCAGCGTACTTGCGGGACAAGCGGCAAGCTAACTACGAGCAGGAGCAGCGTCCCCTCCCGGCGAGTTGACAATCGGCCAAATTATGGTCATGTTGGCGGGGGGTACGTCGAGTACCTACGAGGCTCAACACCCCATGCCGGTCGTGGAGGCCAACAGCCATCCAAGAATGAAGGCCAGGGAAACCAAGCCGATCGTTTTTTACGGCCTTACACCGCCAAAAAGCTCAAGCTATACCAGTGAGGAGAATATCTATGAGTGTGTATTTCTTCTTTCACAAGGACAATGTAAACTTTTCTAAAGTCATTTCTATTTAAATAATAAGAAGGGAACGCTAGAACATTGCGAAAAGAAGAATTTTATTCATTCAAAAAGGTACTATGGGCTCCTCAGCCTTACAGAAAAAGAAGAGGTTACATCAGAGGTAGAACAGGATCAAGGAAGTACTCCTGGTGATACTCAGAGTAGATTTTCGTTAGCCGGGCCCTAGCCGCTGCAGCCCGCTCCTGCTGATGCTGCACGCGGACCCGAGATGCTAAAGAAGCACCCGACCCTCCGCCCTCTGAGCCTTGGCCCACAATGTACCTCATCTTGAAACACTCTAGAATCAGGGCCAAGGATCGGTCGTGCCTGGCTTTCGAGATGAGGCTGAACAGGAAGATCGAATGCATCTTGTCGAGCGCCTCGTCCAGAAGCTCCTCAGTGAAGGGGTTGTCCAACCGCGGGGACCTCCTCCAGATCGCGTACATCAATATCTGATGCAGGGACGAGCCCTGAGGGAGAAGCCGGCCGAAGTGATCCTCGAAGCGCTGAACCACTCCCCGGTACCCCTCCTCGGCCGGAGATTGGTCATACAAGGAGACATCAACAAGGGTGATAGTCTCTTCGATCAAATACACACGTCCAGTCATCTCGAAAGTAAGCGGTGCCGAATGAGCTGCCATCTCCTTCCCTGCTTATAACTTCAAACAGAATCTTCAAGAACCCGGATTCTCGCGCGTACTGGCGTGAATCTTGGGAATCGCAGCAACTACTCCAATGCCATGTCGCCACGTGGCGAAACTGACGCGGCATCCCGAAACATTTTGCCTTCCCCCGTACGTTCCTGACACGTGTCATCCGTGACTATTACCCTTCCCGATGCTCACATGCCGGTAAGGTCGGGCGAATCCTTGAGTGACCAGGCAACAACCCTACTCGGTCCATCCTTAGCAGGCCTCTCACGGCCCCTCCTTAGTAGGCCTCTCACGGCCCCTCCCACGCTAAGGATCGAAGCCCTCATCAAGAGGAAGCCGAGCAGCGTAGCTGCTCAGCTGTCCCTGTCTGGTAGTTCACTACCCCACGACACCAGGGATCAAAGCCCTCACCAAGAGGCAGCCGAGCGGCTACCCTGCTCGGTTATCCCTGACTGGTAGTTACCTGGCTCGCAATGCCAGGGATCGAAGCCCTCGCCAAGAGGCAGCCGAGCGGCTACCCTGCTCGGCTATCCCTAGCTGGTAGTTCGCTACCCCACGATGCTGGGGATCTAAGCCCTCGCCAAGAGGCAGCCGAGCGGCTACCCTGCTCGACCATCCCTGGCTGGTAGTTCCCTACCCCACAACGCCAGGGATCAAAGCCCTCACCAAGAAGCAGCCGAGCGGCTACCCTGCTCGGTTATACCTGGCCGGTAGTTCCCTACCCCGCAACGCCAGGGATCGAAGCCCTCGCCAAGAGGCAGCCGAACGGCAACCCTGTTCGGCTATCTCTAGCTGGTAGTCCGCTACCCCACGACGCCGGAGATCTAAGCCCTCGCCAAGAGGCAGCTGAGCAGCTACCCTGCTCGGCTATCCCTGGCTGGTAGTTCCTTACCCTATAACGCCAGGGATCGAAGCCCTCACCAAGAGGCAGCCGAGCGGCTACCCTGCTCGGTTATCCCTGGCTGGTAGTTCCCTACCCTGCAACGCCAGGGATCGAAGCCCTCGCCAGGAGGCAGCCGAGCGGCTACCCAGCTCGGCTATCCCTGGATGGTAGTTCCCTACCCCACAACGCCAAGGATCTAAGCCTTCACCAAGAGGCAGCCGAGCAGCAACCTTGCTTGGCCCGTCCTTAAGGATCAAAGCCCTGGCCAAGAGGCACCGGGCAACAACCCTGTTCGGCCCGTCCTTAGCAGGCCTCTTACGGTCCCTCCCACGCTAAGGATCAAAGCCCTCGCCAAGAGGCACCGGGCAGCAACTGTTAGTTATATGTATGCCCTAGAGGACATTACTGTACATAGGATGTATATTGTAGTGGATACTAGGACATATATAGGGAGGACTTTCTTGCTCGACATGATAGTATGCTATCTGGTTGCTCTTTATCTTAACGTGTACATTGATTGTCTCTCTGTTACATGTTGGTAAAGCCCTTAGGATGTGTACTTGACTACCTGGACTATGATGTGGATCATACTAGTGGGGACATGGTAGTCCATAAGTACATCCTTCAAGGTCTCTAGTCGTGGGTGTATCGAGATGGGGCATCGATATACCAGAGTAGACTAGCGTATACCTTCTCGACCTATACAGATGGGCGATGGATGATCCCATATCCATTGGTGTTTGATATCAGAGATGATATACGGGTGCTCAGTGAAGACTGGGTACACTGGACGGACTCACAGAGAACTCCCAGATGGTATTATACCTTACATCAGATGGCAGTTCTCTGGTGACACTGGTACAGGTTAGTCTGTAGACCCGAGATCGTCATAGAGTCTTGTGTGATTCCCACTGTGCTTTGATTTCCACCTTACCACGTCCAAGAGGGCATGCAAAACGGTGGTTTTTAGGTACAGTCCCGAATCACATGGAGGTAATGAGTGATAGGAGGGGATTCGTCTCTCCCGGTATAGGGAGTTGATGTTGCGCTGTGTTCGATTGGCTATAACCGGAAATCCCTGGCCAGGGTTGCTGAGATTTACTGGTAAGTGTTATCAGTAGTATCTCGAACTGTTATTGACCACATATCGACACGACTTATCAAGCTACTGGGGTCTGACGTTTACCACCCCTAGGCGAGATATGCGACATATCAGACGAAGAGACCGGACTGTACGGGAGTGTTACTGATTGGATTCGCAGGAGAATGTACAGGCTTGCTTGTTGATCTTCTGATCGCTCAATACCTGGGTGGCTGTTACGTTTAGCTGACCGCTTGCAGCTTGTGGGTGTTTGATATGATCATCACCTACTGCCGGTGTATTGACGAGTATTTAGAGTCCTACACAGAGGTTTCCTGGCTCAAGCGAAATGAAATAGGAGCGCATATGAGATATGTGCGGGACCGAGAATAATACCAGTATGTGATACTGTATTCTATTCTCGTGATTTGTATCATCGGTCGGTTATATGTGATATAGCCGGGTTACCAAATCAAGTGTTGATTCGATATATTGATACACATGATATTAGTCAGTTATATGCGATATGACCGGATCGTTAAATCAAGTATTGATTTAATGATTTAATGTATAATTATATATTTGATATATTACTTTACATTAACTAGTATTGGTTCACTTAAGATTGATCTTCTCACTTGATGTGCACAAGTTATATATGTGATATATTTTTGTGCACTAGTTTGTATCATGTTTGATGATACATGCAAACTTGGGTGTGTGTATACTTTACACCATTGTTTAGGTTAATGGTGTGTTTTATTTATTTTCTTTATTTATTTTTGGCAAAAAATGAAATGGTGGCTTGTTTTGTTTTATTCTTGAAGCTTCATGAAGCTTTGAAAGTCTTAGCCATTTTGTTTTGTTCATTAACCTAACCATTAGCCTAAACTCTAGTTTAGTCTCTAAATGAGTTTACTTCATCCATGGTTGCATTATGATAAGTTTCACTTGGTTTATTATTTTTAAGATAATTCTTTTTCCTTCTTCTTCATCTTCTTCTTCAAGTGAAGAAACCATTCTTGAAAATTTCCAAGTGATGAAATCAAGTGAGAAATCCAAATCCAAAGTGAACCCACTTCCTATTTCTTCATCCTCTACCACTTGCCATGTTGTATAGGGTGTTATCTTCACAAGTTTCACGACCTAGTGAAGATGGAGCTTGAGTTTGAGTTGCCTCGACGTAGATCATTTTCGGCATCGAAGTCAACGACCTAGCCCGATCATTTCTCCGATGAAACCAACGCTAGAGTCCGGGATCCGGTTGATCGCAGCGGAGGGACGTCATCACGGAGCTAAAGAAGTGGAGGACGGGATCTACAAAGGTTGTATTTTCATTCACTTAGTAGCAAAGTTGTTTGCTTGCTTTTTCTTTCGCCTATCCTCTAGTTAACGATCTAGGTTAGGATTTCTCGGCACCTAAATTTTTAATTTTGGCATGCTTGATGCCTTGTGGGACCTCTTGAGTGTGCCTAGTAACCCTACAGTGGTATCAGAGCCTAACTAGAGTTTTAGGCAAAGTGTAGACGAAGTTAGAAACCCGATCGAACCCCGAAACCCTAACTAAAACCCTTCTCTGTACATTTTCTGGAATTGTGGATTTTTGTGAATTAAAAATATCCAAAAAATTCAGCAGGGTTTTCTAGGGGTTATTGTGAAGCACGTGTCCCTAACTTGACTAAAGCGCTGCGGAACCGCGGCTCCACCATGGCATTCGCGGCGGTTCCGCGGCCATATAAGTGAATCTTGTCACGTGCTTTGCACAGTAATGCCCATCTGTAATTGCTGTATTTTATGGGAATTTTTAATCTATACTCAACAGTTGAGTTTTCTGGGGTGTATTGGGGACTCGATGATTCGATCGGATTGCTTAACTTTGTCTATGTGTTTTTCCGGATAATTTTTGAATATGTTAAAATGTTCGACCGGATATAAATACCCAATTTTTCCCCTGCCGGGAAATTTCCAAATATTGGATTTTTCTGTAGTTTAAGAACGTCTAAGTAGTGCAAGTAACGCGATGGACCCTCTAGAAGACAACAAACCTTAACTCGATTATGTGATCGTCTTGAACTGCCCTTTGAACCTTAGGGTTTGGGGCAGTACGGCGTGCCACATGTGAGGCGTTGGCTTGACCCTTCTACGGCTGGACCGTCGGTACTGTGGCATGAAATGGATGTTTTTAAACTTGTTTCAAGTGTTGAGCTGCTTTGGGAAAACTTGGGTGTTTGATCGTTCGATCGGAAAGTTTAACATTTTCTATTTATCTGGAATGTGATACAATATTTGGAATCCACAAGTAGTTATGAGATAACTGATTTGAATGTTATAAATCTAGCAGTTTAGTCTCACTTGATCGGTTGCCACGGAATTTTGATGTGATCAAAACTCCGTCGCAATCGCGTAGCGTACGCGGATACTCGCCGGTAAACTTAATAGATAGCCACGCCCCATAGCCCCGACCAAGTGACTGTAGGAGAACCCCGTCGCCAAAAAGCATCCTTTCGGGTGCTCGCGGCAATGGTGTTCCGCCTTAGTGCATTTCATCGACGGTATCGGGGGTGCGGCCGTCTATTAAAGTTTGCGACGAGCATTCGTTCAGGATGTCGGGAATCTTGTTGAATTGCCCGACTTGATATTGAAAAGTGTTTTCGATAATGAGACTAAAATGCGGGGTTTATAATTGTTAGACATGCGATATCTAAGGAATTCATTTGATTAGGCATGCGATGTCTAAAGAGTTTGCGGATTCCAACTGTTGTAGTTTTACACTTTCTTTTCTGTGACCGTAAGTGTAGTATGGAGTTGTATCACCGTTTTCGTTGCTATACGTCGACGACAATCGGTGTATGCATACTTACTTACGTTGATGACTTGTGATGTTATGTGTTGCTGGATATGTTATATTGGATCGTCGTGTTTGAATAGACGGGGTTTTTTTTTATGTGAGATGAGTGTTTTTCATTTTCATTCATGTAAAAACTTGTATGTAATAATCTTTTATTGGGACACTTCCAGGTTGCGGAAGATGTCACCGTTGATGTATATTATTTACTTTTCCGCATTAGAATAGACCCAAGGAGGGGAGCATAAGTAACCGGGTTCTAGGGTCCAGTGGGAGACCATCTCGAGGAGTCGAGTCCGAGTCTCCTAACTCTAGAATTGGTAGGGTTGCTTGCCGCTCTCGTAGGGGTCTAGGGGTGTGGGATTGGCTATTCATCACGACCGTGGAATCCGTGTTTTATACAGGCTCAAAATAAAACACGGATGTCCTAGTATATCCAATATTTCATATGATATTTTCTGCTGCGTTATCTGTGATGTGATCATGTGATTTGTTCAGATAGATATTGTATATAGTATATATGATATATTATATAGACGTTGCTTATGTTGTACACCCGCGCTAGCCCTGCCCCGCTCTGCCATTAGTTACCTAACCTAACGGTGCAGACGGGACATCGAGGCGAATGCGGATGGTATAAGCGTACGTTGTATTTATCTATGATGTTTAGGTGGACTTAAATGATGGGACTTCATTAATGTGATTAATGAAAGAAAAGAAACCTAAGATGTTGTGGAATCGAATTTTCAAAAACAGGTAGTTACAGTTCTTGCTTTGCATCGCGGTGTTCCTTGTAGAACATCCTGCACCTTATTCGATGAGGAAAGGGCCGACGATCCCTTCACTGGGAGTGGCCCCTTTAGCAATAACTGGCAGATGCTACAACCCTCGGTTTGTCTTTTAATTGCTTCTATAGTTTTTGCTTTGCACAGCGGTATATATGATATATCCTGCACCTTATTCGATGGGGAAAGGGCCGACGATCCCTTCACCGGGAGTGACCCCTTTAGCAAAATTAGAAAAGCCTAAAAAACATTCCATTTCAAAATTCATTCGATTCTACAACGATATCAAGTTCATTACGTAATGGGTTTTTAGAAAAACCTGTCGTAGCCCTCCGTCATTTCAGATAAGTAGTAGTTAGTATTCGTGCTGCGTTTGTTGGCCTTTTTCAAGGCGTAGTGTGCGGTACCTGACTAGTGCTTATCTGCTTATGCATATGATGCAGATTGAGTTAGGGTAGTCGTGCGACCTTGTTAGCCTTTGTCAAGGGCCGTGCGGGTGGGTTTAATTCAATAAAGAAATGACGGGTTGAACTTGACTAGCAGCCTATGGTTTGTTGGCCTTTGTCAAGATCATAGGAGGCTAGGGGCAAAATATTATCGGGAATTTCAAGTGTTGAAATTTGCAATGAGATTGCATACCTTCTATGAGATAGTTGGATCCCGATACCCACTGCGAGTAATTGTTACTCCTGGGAGAGTTTTACACATTACAATTAGCCGATCAAGTAGGTGTCTAGAAAGGTGTCAACGGGGTTACGCCTTTGGGAAAACGAGGTTTACTATAATTAGGTCCGTGCGATAGCACGGGGAACCTCCCTCAAAGTACCGATACTGGCCTGGCTGAAAGATTGGCGAACTTGTAGCGTGTAATTAATCCCGGCCAGTCTTTCCTTTTAGAGTTTGAAGGAAGATTTGATAAAAACAGTGGGAGCCATCCTGATTAGATAAAATAATAACCAATCTGATCTTGCAAGAGCGCACGCAGAGTGTTTTCTTCTCTCTCTCTCCAGGTAGCGACCATGTCACGCCTTAATCAAGATAATGATATGGATGTATTGACCGAACCCGCTTGTTGTACTGAGCTGGGGAATGTTGGTCCCGCTCCAACTTATAATTGTTATAAGACAGAGCAGAAAATAGGGGAATACCAGGATTCCCATGCCGCCCAAACGAAGAAAGTGCATGAGATGCATCTCCTTCGGATGCGTTCATTATAAAGAACTGTTTCTCAGTGTCCTCTACGTCCCAGGTATTAGATACCAGATCAGGATCCCGCAAATGTAATCCGTTACATGGGCTACAGAAAGGTAGAGAACTAAGAACGGGTGATAAGTTTCATGTGACAGAAAACGATGCAAGTGTTGCAGCCAAGTCTGTTGGTCACTGTCACCCTGTATTACAAATACATTGATTCTGAACAAATGCTATTAGATACCGAACCTGATATACAAAATCATATCAGTCTCTTTATTAGTAAAGAAAGGATATAATTTTGTATTGTTGGATAATGTTTTGAACATTTCCTATATCAAGAGTTGATCGGTTCAGGCATGTTATCTAAAAGTATTGACGTTTAAGTCAAACCGCAGTTCTTTGTATACAGAACACACATAAGAGGAAGAGTTCAGAAATGAACGATTCCTTCTTGAGGTATTGTAGACTAGGTCATATCAATGTGACCCGACTAGCTTAAGTTACATATTAGATGCATATTTAAATCAGTTTAAATTTACATCTTATGAAACTTGCCAGTCATGTCACAAAGATAAGATGACCATAGCTCCGTTTACTGGAAACAGAGAAAGAGTTAATGAACTCTTGGGACTGATACATAGTGATGTATGTAAGGTCCCCTGTCTACACATGCCAAGACCAGTTCTTTGTACTTCATTATAATCTCTGATGATCTTACAAGATTCAGACATATGTCCCTATTAAAACACAAGTCCGAAGCTTTTGAGATATTCACAGAATATAAGTCAGAAGTAGAGAACCAAAATACGGGTATAAGTATTATATCCTTTGATGAGATCAGGGAGGAGAATACTTGTACATGGAATTCTTGGACTATTCTAAAGGAGAATGAGATTCTCTCTCAGTGTTACTCCTCCGTATACACCACAGCACAACGGTGTATCGGAACGGAGTAATCGCACCATATTGGATATGGTGTGCTCTATGATGAGTATTACTGAGTTACCTATTTCCTTTTGGGGGTTATGCACTTGAGAAGCTGCATACCTATTGAATTGGGTTCGAATCAAATCAGTGCCTACCACTCCATATAAGATATGGTATGGGAAGAGCCTATCTCTTAAGTAAGTTAAGATTTGGGTTTGTCCGGCCTATGTCAAAAGAAAAATCCGGACAAGATCGAGGTAAGGTCAGTTATGTAGAACTGGCGTTTTCATGATAGCAAGGTGCTCCCCTTTATTTGAATACCCACCTACGGCTTTGATTGTTATTACTTCTGCTCGAATTTTTGGATGCACTCTTGCTTTGGAAAGGTTCCAGCTATACAAACTGCAGCTGATGATTTGAAAGAACCAAAGGATTCAATAGTTCCCGACGAACCTCAGCCTCTCCGCCGATCTGGTAGGGTTCCTCATCCGCCTGAGAGATACTTCGATTTCTCGATGATAGTAGGAGCGAAGAATGCATCATGAGATGATGACCCAACTAGTTTCGAGCAGGACATCGAGAGTAGGGACTCTGTAAGAATGGCTGGATGCTTAGCAATCTGAGATGGAATCCATGTACACCAACAAAGTATAGACTTTGGCTGCTATATCTGAAGGGTTAAATCCCCATCAGGAGCAAGTATATCTTGAGAAGATTACTTGGTGTAGATGGAAAAGTTGAGACTTTCGAAGCTAGACTTGTTAAAGGTTTTCGTCATCGGCCAGGCGTGGATAATGATAAAACCTTTTCCAGTGGCTATGCTTAAGTCCATCCGGATCCTATCTGCCATTGCTACATACCATGAATACGATATCTGGTGGTTGGGTGTCATGACTACTCTTCTAAATATTGATTTAGAAGAGAACGTCTATAAGTACACAGCCAGAGGGCTTCGTAAACAGTGGGAGCAGCGGAAACGTGTGCAAGTTGCTTTATAGATTAAAGCAGGCATCGCGGGGTTGGAACATCTATTTTGATGTGATAGTCAAAGAGTTTGACTTCATCAAAATGGTAGATGAACCTTGTATATACAAAAAGGTAGTAGAGAGTAAGGAGGTCATCATCGTATTGTACGTGGACAACATACTCTTGATAGGAAAAGAGTTTCCTATGCTACGCTCGGTCAATCTCCACTTATCACAAGGATTCTCCAAATAAGATCAATACGATACCTCCTAAATCCTGGGTTTTGGATCTATAAGATAGATCTGAATGGATGTTAGGATTCTCACTAGGTGTAGTAAGATGGTATCAATGGATCCTAGGGAGAATCACTGAAAAGGTTCCAGGGTGATAAGGACGACTGAATGTCAGTCGCAGGCATTGTCTTTACCGTCAGTGGAGGGACGGTATGTTGGAAGAGTTCCAAGCTAGATACCGTGGCAAACTAGACGATAAAGGCTGGTGACATCGCTATCAAAGATACTACCAAAGAGGCAGTTTGGGTGTATATTGGTTCATGATATGAACTAGGTTCCTACCATTGTGTGACAATGGAAGTGTGGCTTTGGCCCAGGAACCCCGGTCCCATCAGTGACCCAGACGTATTCTGAGACAGCATCACCTGATCATGGAGATAGTTGATCTCCAGGGTGATCGAGGTTAGGAGAGTAGACTCAGAGGACAACACGGCAGATCCACTCATAAAGGCCTTTTCCTAGAGAGAGACTTTTATGGGATGGTTGAGTATGAGATACTGCAACCACTGCCACAGATGGACCTAGTGCAAGTGGGAGATTGTTAGTTATATGTATGCCCTAGAGGCCATTACTGTACATAGGATGTATATTGTAGTGGATGCTAGGACATATATAGGGAAGACTTTCTTGCTCGACATGATAGTATGCTATCTGGTTGCTCTTTATCTTAACGTGTACACTGATTGTCTCTCTGTTACATGTTGGTAAAGCCCTTAGGATGTGTACTTGACTACCTGGACTATGATGCGGATCATACTAGTGGGGACATGGTGTTGGATATATGTATGCCCTAGAGGCCATTATGTGATAGTGGATGTATCTATACATGTATATATATTCAGTTTGCATTCTTGCTCGACATGATAGTATGCTATCTGGTTCTTCTTTATCTGACATGTTGATTTGATCATGCTTTTATTCATTCATACATGCTGATAAAGCCCTGAGGATATCGGCTTGACTACTCTGATTATGATGAAGATCATACTAGTGGGACATCTGTAGTCTATAAGCATATCCTGGAACGTCCCTAGTCGTAGGTATATCGAGACGGGGCATCGATATACCAGAGTAGACTAGCGTATATGATACTAGACCCATGTGATGGGCGATGGATGTTCCCACATTCATCGATGTTTGACATCAAGATCATATACGGGTGCTCAGTGCTGACTGGGTACACTGGACGGACTCACCGAGAACTCCTATATGGAATTATATCTATCGTCGGATAGCAGTTCTCAGGTGACACTGGTACAGGTTAGTCTGTAGACCCGAGATCGTCATGGAGTCTTGTGTGTTCTCCCACTGTACTTTGATTGCCACCCTACCACGGCTCTACTGAGTCGTGCAAACAGGTGGCCGTTGGGTACAGTCCCGAGACACACGAAGGCAATGAGCGATAGGAGGGGTTTCGTCTCTCCCGGTATTGGGAGTTGATGCTGTGCTGTGCTCGACTGGTTATAACAGCAAGTCCCTGGCCAGGGCTGCTGAGATTTGCTGATAAGTGTTATCAGTAGTTTCTCGATCTGTTATAGACCATTCACCGACACGACTTATTGAGTTATTGGGGTCGACATGACCATCCCTAGGCTCGATATGCAGCATATCTGACGAAGAGACCGGACTGTACGGTAGTGTTGCCGGATGGCTCGACGGGAGTTGTAGCAGGTTCGCTTGTTGTCTTCTGATCGCTCAATACCCGGGTGGCCGTTACGTTTAGCTGACCGCTTGCGACTTGAGGGTACTTGATATGATCATTACCCTCTGCCGGCGTATTGACGAGTCTTAGAGTCCCACAGAGGAGTTACCCAGTCCAGGCGAAACGTTGTGGTGCGCATATGCGATATGCGCATGCACCCGATTGAAATGTGCGTATATGATACCGAACATTGATCGGGTGAACTGCTTTTGGTGGGGTCATATGAGATATGACCGGATTGATAAATCAAGTGTTGATTTATCATTTAACCATTAGTTTTCTCACTTAAAACCTTTCTAGGGTTTGATGGATGTATGCATGCATGCATGTGTTTCTTTCTTCTTTTCTAGTTTCATGCACATGTAGATGTGCATACATGTACACATACATACATCAAACCATCATGGTTGATTATATATGGAAATGGTGGCAATATAAGCCTCACACCATAGATTAAACAATGGATAATTATTTAATTTTGGTTTTAAAGTTAAATGAAAAAGAAAAGGATAATCATGTTAGTTTCCACACTCTTCTTCTAACCTAACCTAGCTCAACTACCACTAAACTATGGTTATCCTTCTCTTTATCATTCTAAACCCAAGTTAAATTAACTATCTATCATTTAATCATGGTTGAAGTCAAGAAGGAATTAAATATATATAGTGATATATATTTCTTTCTCTTGCTTAACTCAAGGGTTATCTTTTATCTCTTGTTAATATTAGCCACCATCTTCATCTTCCTTCATCTTTTCTTCTCTAGTCTTTTCTAGTGAGTGAAATACAACAAAAGAAAGGTTTTTGAAGTGAGAAACCCAACCACAACATCATTCTACACAAGCTTAGCCGCTTTGTTTAGAGTGTTACTTTTCGGTTTGTCGAAATTGCGAGCTTGGACGGAGTGCTCCATGGTGGATCGTCGTGGACGCAAGGGAACTTCGAGAGGACCTCGACTCAACACCCAAGACACCAAGGAGTCTAGCAAAGGGGAGCTACAAAGGTTGTAGCCTTCAAACCCTAATCTTTTCTAGCTTAAAGTTTAATAACCCTAATTTTCTAGGATTGATCCACTTGCATGTTAGTTTAGCACCTCAAAAATTCTAACTTTGGGTCATGTGATGCTTCAAAACACTTCATAGGGTGCTATACTAATCTTACATTGGTATCAGAGCCGACCTAGAACATTAGGCGACGTTTTTACGAAGTGAAAACCCCGATCGGACAAAAATACCGTATTTTTGGGTGCTCTCTGGAAATTTTCTAAATTTTGACATTTTGCAGAATTAAAAATATGTAAAAAATACAGCAGGAAAATTTAAGAGTTACGGTATAAAATTTATTCAGTGAACAGTGATTTTAGCCGCGGAAACGCGGCCTAAGCTTGCTTAGGCCGCGGTTCCGCGGCCGTACCTATGAATTGATGGATAAATTTTCTTCAGTAATTCTTGCTTCTGCATGTATAAATTTTTGGGTATTTTTAAACTGAATAAAGTTTTGAAAAATTCTGGAGATGTTTTTGGATTCATCGATTTGATCGGGACTTTCATTTCGTAGTTTTTCCGGGTAAATTAGAAAGTATTGAAGTGTTTGAACGAGTATCATTTACTCATTATTCACGGGGTTTAAATAGTTTGGAAATACGTGCAAGTCTTTTTGCGGTGGTCCCTCTAGAAGACAACAAACCTTAACTCGATTATGTGACCGTCTCGAACTGCCCTTTGAACCCTAGGGTTTGGGACAGTACGGCGTGCCACATGTGAGGCGTTGGCTTGACCCTTCTATGGCTGGACCGCCGCTACTGTGTCACACTCCAGATTTTTTGAACCCTGCTCAAGTGTTGAGCTTTAGTGAATCTTGGGTGCTTGATTGTTCGTTCGAAAACTTTAATACTGTCTGTTTGTCTGGAATGTGATACAATATGTGGAATTCATATGGTTTAGGCATGAAATACGAAATATGTGATATTTCGCATTTATGATGTCTAAAGAGAATCTGGATTCCAAATATTGTAGTTTTACACTTTCTTTTCTGTGACCGTAAGTGTAGTATGTTAGATATCGCCGGTTTCGTTGCTATACATCAACGACAATCGGGGTACGCATACTTACTTACGTTGATGATATGTGATATTATGTGTTGCTGAGATATGATGTGTAGGATTGTCGCGATTGAATAGCCGGGGGGTTTTTGTGAGATGAGAGTTTTATATTTTCATTCATGTAAATTCAAATGTAATGTAATATTCTTTTATTTGGGGCACTTCCAGGTTGCGGTTGTGTCACCAGTGTTGTATATTATTTACTTTTCCGCATTAGGATGGACCCAAGGAGGGGAGCACAGGTGATCGGGTTCTGGGGTTCAGTGGGAGGCCATCTCGAGGAGTCGAGACCGGGTCTCCTAAACTCCAGGATTGGTAGGGTCACTTGCCCCTCTCGTAGGGGTCCAGGGTGTGGGCTTGGCTATTCATCGCGACTGTGGAATCCGTATTTTCTATTCTGGCTAAATACTAAATACGGACGTCCTAGGATATCCCACGTTATATCTATGTTTCTGCTGCCTGTGTTCTGTGATATCTGAGACGAATGGCATATTATATATATGATATATAGTAGACGTTGCTTATGTTTTACACCCGCGCTAGTCCCGTCCCGGTATGCCGTTAGTTAAGTAACCTAACGGTGCATAACGGAACATTGCGGCGAATGCGGATGGCATAAGCGTACGTGTTATTTTCGTTTCTTTTCTGTGATTGGCTTAAGGACTTCAATGATGGGATTACATTAATGTGATTAATGTAAAGAAAATAAACCTAAAAGATGTTGTAGAATCGGATTTAAAAACTACTCGGCTATTTATGAAAAAGCTATATTTCAAAACTGCGGAGCTTAAGCCACTCCTTTTGAAAACCTTTTGATTCTACAACGATATCAAGCTCAAAGCGTTAAAGATTTTCTTAAAAATCATCCGCAACCCTCCGTCATTTTAGGAAGTAGAGTACTTAGTATTCGTGCTACGTTTGTTGACCTTAGCCAAGGCGTAGTGTACGGTAGCTAAGTGATGTCTTCCTACAAACGCATATGATGCAGATTAATTAGGACGGGCATATGACTTTGTTGACCTTAGCCAAGGGTCATGTGAACGGGTCTAATTAATCAAGAAATGACGGGTTGAGCTTGACTAGTGCTCGTGATTTGTTGACCTTAGCCAAGGTCACGAGTATTAGGGGTAAAAATTACATCGGGAATTTCAAGTGTTGAAATTTGCAATGAGATTGCATACCTTCCATGTGATGGTTGGATCCCGATCCCACTGTGGGCAATAGTTGCTCCTAGGAGAGTTTTGCAGTTTACAATTAGCTAACTCATTAGGTGTCTAGAAAGGTGTTAACGGGGCTCCGCCTCTGGGAAAACGAGGTTTACTCTAATTAGGTCCGTGCGAAAGCACGGGGAACCTCCCTCAAAGTACCGACACTGGCCTGGCTGAACGGTTAGCGAAGTTGTAGACTGTAATTAATCCTGGCTAGTTTTTCTTTTTAAGGTTTGAAAGAAAAACTTGATAAAAAGCAGTGGGAAACATCGATTAGACAAGATAATAAACCAATCTAATCTGTGCAAGAGCTTTCGCTGAGTGTATTATTTTCTCTCTCTTAATGGCAGATACCAATGACTGGACTTAAGCTTCTACTAGATAAGAACAAACTGAATGGGACCAACTATAAAGACTGGCTAAGGAATCTGAAGATCGCCTTGACTTATGATAAAGTATCATATGTCCTCACGGCTTCAGCCCCGCCCGTCCCAGGCCCAAAATCCTCAGTTGCGGACATTGAAGTCCGTAAGACATGGGACGCTGACTGTGCCACGGCAAAATGCCTCGCGCTTGCATCGATGGACAACACACATCAAAAGCAGCACGAGGACATGGACATTCACGGGATACTGCTCCATACAAAGGAGTTGTATGGGGAGCAGTCCCGCGTATTACGATACGAGGCATCAAAGAAACTGTTTCACATGCGGATGGCCCCTGGCACACCAGTAGCAGACCATGTTTTGAAGATGATAGCTCTTATAGAAGAGCTTGAGGACCTCGGATGGACAATGGACAATGAACAATATATAGATATTATTCTGCAGTCCCTCCCCTCCACCTTTGCTCAGTTCATAGTGAACTTTAACATGCATGGCATGGAGAAGGAACTCCCTGAACTCCTTAATATGTTAAGGAGTGCAGAGAGCACTATGAAGTCAGCAAAGACTCCCGTTATGACTATTGGGCAGTCTTCTTCTTCTCGCCCGAAAGCTAAAGCCAAGGGAAAGAAAAAGAAGAAACCCACTAATCCTAAGGGCGGAGTCAAAAAGGTGAAGGGAAAGGGAAAGTCCACGGCTGGAGACCCAGGGAAAGGCGAGTGTTTTCATTGCCACAAGACAGGACATTGGAAGCGCAACTGCACGGAGTACCTAAGTCTCAAGAAGAAGCATGGTGATGCTTCTGCTTCAGGTGCGTTTGTGACTGAAAACTGTTTTTCTATAAACTTTGCTTCCTGGGTATTGGATACCGGTTCAGGTTCTCACATTTGCAATTCTATGCAGGGGCTGAGAAATAGCAAGGTTTTGAAGACAGGTGACCATACTCTCCGCGTTGGAAATGGTTCCAATGTACATACAGTCGCAGTGGGAGAGTATCACTTGGGGTTGCCGTCTGGATGTATTTTGATTTTGAATCCATGTTATTTTGTACCTGATATGCTATGTAATATAATATCCGTTTCTTTGTTGGACAATGAAGGGTATAATTTTGTATTGCAAAACAATGTTATGAACATTCATCTGAATCAAATGTTGGTTGGGTATGGTACACTTAATAACGGAATATATGTCCTAAATCAACACACAGTTTTCAGTATACAACACACTAATAAAAGAAAACTTTCAGAATTAAATGAAGCTTTTCTTTGGCACTGTAGACTTGGTCATATTAACGAAACAAGACTAAACAAGTTACACAAAGATGGATATTTAAATCCTTTTGAATATAAATCTTATGCGACTTGCCAGTCTTGTATCAAGGGTAAAATGACCAAAACTCCGTTTACCGGACACGGAGAAAGAGCTACTCAGCTCCTGGGCCTCATACATAGTGATGTATGTGGGCCTATGTCTACACAGGCTAGAGGCGGTTTTTCATACTTCATTACATTCACTGATGATTTCTCAAGATTCGGTCATGTATTTTTATTAAAGCACAAGTCCGACGCTTTCGAGAAATTCATTGAATATAAACAAGAAGTAGAAAAACAAACCGGCTTGAGTATTAAGATGCTTCGATCAGATCGAGGTGGAGAGTATCTCAGTACAGAATTTGCAAACTTCCTAAAAGAGAATGGGATTCTCTCTCAGCTCACTCCTCCTTACACACCACAGCACAACGGTGTGTCAGAACGACGGAATAGGACCCTATTAGATATGGTCCGGTCCATGATGAGTGACGTTGAGTTACCAGTCTCGTTTTGGGGGCATGCATTGGAGACTGCAGCGTTTCTGCTAAACAGGGTTCCAACCAAAGCCGTGTCTACCACGCCATATGAGATATGGCATGGGAAGAGACCATCTCTTAAGAGAATTAAGATTTGGGGTTGCCCGGCCTATGTTAAAAAGCAGAATCCGGACAAACTCGAGACACGGTCAGTCATGTGTAACTTTGTGTGATATCCAAAGAATTCTTATGGATATCTGTTCTACCACAAAGAGGAACAAAAAGTATTTGTTTCTCAACATGCCACATTCTTGGAAAAAGAGTTTTTCACAGATAAAGATGATGGCAAAGTGGTGGATCTAGAAGAGGTTCTAGAGACACAAACTACAAATGACGATTTGGTTGAACCAACTGTTGCAGCAGAAACTGAAGAACCTCGGCCACTCCGTAGGTCTGGTAGGACTTCTCGCCCACCGGAGAAGTACTACGGTTTCCTCATTGATGGTGACAGAGAAGACTGTATCATGGAAGATAATGATCCTACCAGTTTTCAGCAAGCTATCACGAGTGGTGACTCTGTGAAGTGGCTGGATGCCATGAGATCCGAAATGGAGTCTATGTACACCAACAAAGTATGGACTTTGGACGTTGTACCCCCTGGGGTAAAACCTGTAGGGTGCAAATGGATCTTTAAAAGAAAGATTGGTGTGGATGGGCAGGTAGAGACCTATAAGGCAAGACTTGTGGCGAAAGGTTTTCGTCAAAGACCAGGTCTGGACTATGACGAAACTTTTTCGCCCGTAGCCATGCTTAAATCCATTCGGATCCTACTTGCTATTGCTGCTCACTACGACTATGAAATCTGGCAGATGGACGTTAAAACAGCATTTCTAAATGGAGATTTAGAAGAATGTGTTTATATGGATCAGCCAGAGGGCTTCATTGACAGTGGGAGCAGCGAGAAAGCATGTAGATTTCTTAAATCCATATATGGGTTAAAGCAGGCATCTCGGAGTTGGAACATCTGTTTCGATGATGTTATCAAAGAGTTTGATTTCATCAAAAATCCAGATGAACCTTGTGTTTATAGGAAGGCTGTAGGAAGAGCTGTCACATTCCTCGTATTGTACGTAGATGACATTCTTCTGATAGGAAATGATATTCCTATGCTACAGTCGGTCAAATCATTCTTATCACTGAGGTTCTCCATGAAGGACCTGGGTGATGCCACATACATCCTGGGCATAAGGATCTATAGAGATAGATCCAAAAAGTTATTGGGACTGTCCCAAACCAGGTACATCAACACCATCCTAAAGAGGTTTAGTATGGAAGACTCCAAGCGGGGTGCCTTACCCGCTTGCCATGGAGTCACTCTCTCCAAGGATTCTTGTCCAAAGACCGATGAAGAGAGAGCTCGCATGAGCATTATACCTTATGCTTCGGCAGTAGGATCTATAATGTATGCGATGTTATGTACACGCCCAGATGTAGCTTATGCACTTAGTGTTGTAAGCAGGTATCAATCCAACCCAAGGGAGAACCACTGGACAGCTGTGAAGAACATTCTTAAGTACTTACGAAGGACTAAAGAATTGTTCTTGGTGTATGGTAATAAAGATCTCCAAATGGAGGCCTTTACCGATTCGAGCTTCCAGAGCGATAAGGATGACAGCAAATCAATCTCAGGGTTTGTATTTACCCTCAATGAAGGGGCGGTAAGTTGGAAGAGTTCCAAACAAGATACCGTTGCAGACTCTACGATGGAAGCTGAGTACATTGCTGCAAATGATGCCGCCAAGGAAGCCGTCTGGATGAAGAAGTTCGTCTCGGAGCTAGGAGTAGTTCCAACCATTATTGATCCAATACCTTTGTATTGTGACAATAATGGGGCAATGGCGTTAGCCAAGGAGCCCAGATCCCATCAGCGGTCCAGACATATCCTGAGGCGCTTTCATTTGATCCGGGAGATTGTAGATCGCCGCGAGATCGAGATTAAGAGAGTTGACACAAAGAACAACGCCGCGGATCCACTCACCAAGGCCCTCCCTCAGCCACAGCATGAGCGACTTTTTGAGATGTTGGGTATGAGATACGCCAATAACTGGCCTTAGTGCAAGTGGGAGATTGTTGGATATATGTATGCCCTAGAGGCCATTATGTGATAGTGGATGTATCTATACATGTATATATATTCAGTTTGCATTCTTGCTCGACATGATAGTATGCTATCTGGTTCTTCTTTATCTGACATGTTGATTTGATCATGCTTTTATTCATTCATACATGCTGATAAAGCCCTGAGGATATCGGCTTGACTACTCTGATTATGATGGAGATCATACTAGTGGGACATCTGTAGTCTATAAGCATATCCTGGAACGTCCCTAGTCGTAGGTATATCGAGACGGGGCATCGATATACCAGAGTAGACTAGCGTATATGATACTAGACCCATGTGATGGGCGATGGATGTTCCCACATTCATCGATGTTTGACATCAAGATCATATACGGGTGCTCAGTGCTGACTGGGTACACTGGACGGACTCACCGAGAACTCCTATATGGAATTATATCTATCGTCGGATAGCAGTTCTCAGGTGATACTGGTACAGGTTAGTCTGTAGACCCGAGATCGTCATGGAGTCATGTGTGTTCTCCCACTGTACTTTGATTGCCACCCTACCACGGCTCTACTGAGTCGTGCAAACAGGTAGCCGTTGGGTACAGTCCTGAGACACACGAAGGCAATGAGCGATAGGAGGGGTTTCGTCTCTCCCGGTATTGGGAGTTGATGCTGTGCTCGACTGGTTATAACAGCAAGTCCCTGGCCAGGGCTGCTGAGATTTGCTGATAAGTGTTATCAGTAGTTTCTCGATCTGTTATAGACCATTCACCGACACGACTTATTGAGTTATTGGGGTCGACGTGACCATCCCTAGGCTCGATATGCAGCATATCTGACGAAGAGACCGGACTGTACAGTAGTGTTGCCGGATGGCTCGACGGGAGTTGTAGCAGGTTCGCTTGTTGTCTTCTGATCGCTCAATTCCCGGGTGGCCGTTACGTTTAGCTGACCGCTTGCGGCTTGAGGGTACTTGACATGATCATTACCCTCTGCCGGCGTATTGACGAGTCTTAGAGTCCCACAGAGGAGTTACCCAGTCCAGGCGAAACGTTGTGGTGCGCATATGCGATATGCGCATGCACCCGATTGAAATGTGCGTATATGATACCGAACATTGATCGGGTGAACTGCTTTTGGTGGGGTCATA
The DNA here is from genome assembly GCA_030015575.1 of Agapanthus africanus. Lineage (NCBI taxonomy): Eukaryota > Viridiplantae > Streptophyta > Magnoliopsida > Asparagales > Amaryllidaceae > Agapanthus > Agapanthus africanus. The sequence goes on along the minus strand of JASDDO010000018.1, from coordinate 34,234,518 downwards.
TGAGATATGACCGGATTGATAAATCAAGTGTTGATTTATCATTTAACCATTAGTTTTCTCACTTAAAACCTTTCTAGGGTTTGATGGATGTATGCATGCATGCATGTGTTTCTTTCTTCTTTTCTAGTTTCATGCACATGTAGATGTGCATACATGTACACATACATACATCAAACCATCATGGTTGATTATATATGGAAATGGTGGCAATATAAGCCTCACACCATAGATTAAACAATGGATAATTATTTAATTTTGGTTTTAAAGTTAAATGAAAAAGAAAAGGATAATCATGTTAGTTTCCACACTCTTCTTCTAACCTAACCTAGCTCAACTACCACTAAACTATGGTTATCCTTCTCTTTATCATTCTAAACCCAAGTTAAATTAACTATCTATCATTTAATCATGGTTGAAGTCAAGAAGGAATTAAATATATATAGTGATATATATTTCTTTCTCTTGCTTAACTCAAGGGTTATCTTTTATCTCTTGTTAATATTAGCCACCATCTTCATCTTCCTTCATCTTTTCTTCTCTAGTCTTTTCTAGTGAGTGAAATACAACAAAAGAAAGGTTTTTGAAGTGAGAAACCCAACCACAACATCATTCTACACAAGCTTAGCCGCTTTGTTTAGAGTGTTACTTTTCGGTTTGTCGAAATTGCGAGCTTGGACGGAGTGCTCCGTGGTGGATCGTCGTGGACGCAAGGGAACTTCGAGAGGACCTCGACTCAACACCCAAGACACCAAGGAGTCTAGCAAAGGGGAGCTACAAAGGTTGTAGCCTTCAAACCCTAATCTTTTCTAGCTTAAAGTTTAATAACCCTAATTTTCTAGGATCGATCCACTTGCATGTTATTTAGCACCTCAAAAATTCTAACTTTGGGTCATGTGATGCTTCAAAACACTTCATAGGGTGCTATACTAACCTTACACATGGTAGTCCATAAGTACATCTTTCAAGGTCCCTAGTCGTGGGTGTATCGAGATGGGGCATCGATATACCAGAGTAGACTAGCGTATACCTTCTCGACCTATACAGATGGGTGATGGATGATCCCATATCCATTGGTGTTTGACATCAGAGATGATATACGGGTGCTCAGTGAAGACTGGGTACACTGGACGGACTCGCCGAGAACTCCCAGATGGTATTATACCTTACGTCAGATGGCAGTTCTCTGGTGACACTGGTGCAGGTTAGTCTGTAGACCCGAGATCGTCATAGAGTCTTGTGTGATTCCCACTGTGCTTTGATTTCTACCTTACCACGTCCAAGAGGGCGTGCAAAATGGTGGTTTTTGGGTACAGTCCCGAATCACATGGAGGCAATGAGCGATAGGAGGGGATTCGTCTCTCCCGGTATAGGGAGTTGATGTTGCGCTGTGTTCGATTGAATATAACCGGAAATTCCTAGCCAGGGTTGCTGAGATTTACTGGTAAGTGTTATCAGTAGTATCTCAAACTGTTATTGACCATATATCGACACGACTTATCAAGCTACTGGGGTCTGACGTTTACCACCCCTAGGCGAGATATGCGACATATCAGATGAACAGACCGGACTGTACGGTAAGTGTTACTGGTTGGATTCACAGGAGTGTGAGCGGGCTTGCCCGTTGATCTTCTGATCGATCAATACCCGGTGGCCGTTACGTTTAGCAGACCGCTTGCGGCTTGTGGGTGTTTGATATGATCATCACCTACTGCCGGCGTATTGACGAGTCTTTAGAGTCCTACATAGAGGTTTCCTGGCTCAAGCGAAACGAAATAGGAGCGCATATGAGATATGTGCGGGACCAAGAATAATACCAGTATGTGATACTGTATTCTATTCTCACGATTTGTATCATCGGTCGGTTATATGTGATATAGCCGGGTTACCGAATCAAGTGTTGATTCGATATATTGATACACATGATATTAGTCGGTTATATGCGATATGACCGGATCGTTAAATCAAGTATTGATTTAATGATTTAATGTATAATTATATATTTGATATATTACTTTACATTAACTAGTATTGGTTCACTTAAGATTGATCTTCTCACTTGATGTGCACAAGTTATATATGTGATATATTTTTGTGCACTAGTTTGTATCATGTTTGATGATACATGCAAATTTGGGTGTGTGTATACTTTACACTATTGTTTAGGTTAATGGTTAGTGTTTTATTTATTTTCTTTATTTATTTTTGGCAAAAAATGAAATGGTGGCTTGTTTTGTTTTATTCTTGAAGCTTCATGAAGCTTTGAAAGTCTTAGCCATTTTGTTTTGTTCATTAACCTAACCATTAGCCTAAACTCTAGTTTAGTCTCTACATGAGTTTACTTCACCCATGGTTGCATTATGATAAGTTTCACTTGGTTTATTATTTTTAAGATAATTCTTTTTCCTTCTTCTTCATCTTCTTCTTCAAGTGAAGAAACCATTCTTGAAAATTTCCAAGTGAAGAAATCAAGTGAGAAATCCAAATCCAAAGTGAACCCACTTCTTATTTCTTCATCCTCTACCACTTTCCATGTTGTATAGGGTGTTATCTTCACAAGTTTCACGACCTAGTGAAGATGAAGCTTGAGTTTGAGTTGCCTCGACGTAGATCATCTTCGGCATCGAAGTCAACGACCTAACCCGATCATTTCTCCGATGAAAGCAACGCTAGAGTCCGGGATCCGGTTGATCGCAGCGGAGGAACGTCATCACGGAGCTAAAGAAGTGGAGGACGGGATTTACAAAGGTTGTATTTCCATTCACTTAGTAGCAAAGTTGTTTGCTTGCTTTTTCTTTCGCCTATCCTCTAGTTAACGATCTAGGTTAGGGTTTCTCGGCACCTAAATTTTTAATTTTGGCATGGTTGATGCCTTGTGGGACCTCTTGAGTGTGCCTAGTAACCCTACAGCAACCTTACTCAGCCCATCCTTAGCAGGCCTTTTACTGCCCTCCCGCGCTAAGGATCAAAGCCCTCGCCAAGAGGCACCGGGCAGTAACCCTGTTCGGCCCGTCCTTAAGGATCCAAGCCCTCGCCAAGAGGCAACCGGGCAGCAACCCTGCTCGGTCCGTCCTTAGCAGGCCTCTTACGGCCCCTCCCGCACTAAGGATCAAAGCCCTAACCAAGAGGCAACCGGGCTCGCCCTTGCTCGGTTATCCCTGGCTGGTAGTTCCCTACCCCGCAGCGCCAGGGATCGAAGCCCTCGAAAAGAGGCACCGGGCAGTAGCCATGCCCGGCCCATCCTTAGGGATCCAAGCCCTCGCCAAGAGGCAACCGGGGAGCAACCCTGCTCGGTCCGTCCTTAGCAGGCCTCTTACGGCCCCTCCCGTGCTAAGGATCAAAGCCCTCACCAAGGGGCAACTGGGATCGCCCTTGCTCGGTTATCCCTGGCGGGTAGTTCCTTACCCCGCAACGCCAGGGATTGAAGCCCTCGCCAAGAGGCACCAGAAAGTAACTCTGCTCGGCCCATCCTTAGCAGGCCTCTTACGACCCCACCCACGCTAAGGATCGAAGCCCTCATCAAGAGACAACCGGGTTCGCCCTTGCTCGGTTATCCCTGGCTGGTAGTTCCCTACCCCACAACGCCAGGGATCAAAACCCTCACCAAGAAGCAGCCGAGCGGCTACCCTGCTCGGCTACTCCCGGATGGTAGTTCACTACCTCACGACGCCAGAGATCTAAGCCCTCGCCAAGAGGCACCGGGCAGCAATCCTGCTCGGCCCATCCTTAGCAGGCCTCTTACGGCCTTACCAACGCTAAGGATCGAAGCCCTCACCAAGAGGCAGCCGAGCGGCTACCCTGATCGGCTATCCCTGGCTAGTAGTTCACTCCCCCACGACGCCAGGGATCTAAGCCCTCTCCAAGAGGCAACTGGGAAGAAACCCTTCTCGTTCCACCCTTAGCAGGCCTCTTACGACCCAACCCGCGCTAAGGATCAAAGCCCTCATCAAGAGGCCCCGAGCAGTAACAACGCTCGGCCAATTCTTTAGAAAGCACCAACCTTCTTGCAAAAAAGGTTCCTCCAAACTGATCAAATAAACGATCACCACCTAGACTCGGAGGTTGTAGGATACCGACCTTCTTTCACAGCGGTTAACCGACAAGCACTCGAAGGGCAATCGTTATCTAAAACACGAGCCGTCGACCTGCGGCCTAACGCTTGATCGAGGTCAGAACTGACAAGCTCAAACTCACGCAGGAAAAGCATTGTCACGCAGAAAAAAAGACTAAGTTTCATTCAAACTTCCAAAATCTTTTACAAGGTACTCTGGGCTCCCTAGCCTTACCAAATTGCCCGGAGGCTTACAAAAAGAGAGAGAAAAAGGAAAAGCCAGAAAGTTCAGGCCGCAAGCCCCGTCTAGACCTCACCTTCCTCGGTACCATCCCTAGGAGCCGGGGCTTCCGCTCCAGCAGCGGCCCCTCCCTCATCACCATCTGCCGGAGGCATGACCACCGGAAGTAGGACCCAAGCGCGGAGTTCACCGTCAGCAAACTCCGGAAACTGCGCCTTGAAGACATCAAGAGCTTCGTGCTATACAATGGCAGAGGCTTCGCCGAGGTCGACGTAAAACTGGTCCGACCCCTTGTAATCGGACACCACCTTTCAAGCTCGAACCTCAGCAACCTCGCCACCTGAAGCGCAGCCTCGGCATCCCGTTTGCTGGCATCCCTCGCCCTCTTCACTGCTGCATAGAGATCGGCCAGCTCCACCAACTTAGCCTCGATGGCTAGGTGGGACTCACTTAGCCAGTGATAGGACTCCCGGCACTTTGAGACGGTGAGCTCCCCGGCGGCCAATTGGGCTTCGAGGATGGCCATCCTCTCCCTCTCCAGACGCAGCTCGAGTCGTTGGTCCTTGGCCTCCGAAGAAGACTCCCCCGCCAACCTCATAGCATGGACAGTCTCATCGGCCTCCATACGAGCAACGAGGGCGTAGTGCCGAAGGACCTAATGAAAAACAGCAGAGAGACTTAGAGACGCTCGAACTGAGAAAAAGGCGCTCAAAATAACACATAAGGGAGTACGTACCTGCACCGCCTCCTGAGCTAACTGCTACTTGGGCCCTCATGGTCCCTCGCAGAATCTTGCCTTCGGCCGACTCTTCCATATCAGCAAGCAGGCTGGCGGCAACGGAAAGCCTGGACGGGACTACGAAACAGGAGTCCCCCTCCTGCACAGTAATCCCCTCGGGACTCTCAGTCGGTGGCGCGCGAGAGACCGTCTTCTTCCTCTTAAGAGGAACCTCTTCTTCGTCCTCTTCTGCTTCCCTCGTCCGGGGTTCGGGAACCCGCGGACGCCTCTGGCCACTGTCACGACAATCATAGGGGACTTGGGTCGAGGAGGATGGCCCCGTCCCTGGCGACTCCCTTGGTGTGGAACTCGGGTCAGCCCGAGGCACAGCCACGCCCCCGGCTATCTTCTGGGACAGGGCAACGAGGGCAGCAAGAATCCTGGATCGGTCCATTTGTTCTGCCAAGGGGGAAGCAGGCTCGACTCAAAAGAAGAAGAAGCAGAAGAAGAAAAGGAAGAATCTACAGGGGGATACCTAGACTCTACCCGAACTATTTCTACAGACTCTTCACAGAAAGACATCTAACCTGATGGAGGGGATGAATCCTCGGGAGAGCAAAACGCAGATATCCTGACCTAAGAAGAAGAACGCCGAGCAAACGAGACTCAAGATGAGAAAATTATGAAGAAGTATGGGCCCTGATAGGGACCCCACCTCTATTTATAGCCCCCAGCGTGCATATCCAATGGCGACAATCATCTTCCGCCGAAACGACTCATCGCATTTGACGGCCCCCATCGCTCCACCTGTCGTGCACGCATTGGTCGCACCCCGTCGAAAATGGGAAATCTGCGGCCCGTCGCGTCAGCCAACCAGCGCAAGGCACGTGGGCAGTCGCTTCGGCGAACGTACGTACGATCCGGCGCATCCTCTTTAATGCAAGATCTGGCCCCTGATCCGCTGACGTCGTCAAGAAAATACAGATGATTGCCCGGGAATGCGCACTTATGATATCTTCGAAAAGGAGCTCACCTCGGGGACCCAGCAGACCACTCTCGATCCAACCCGTGAACAGGTCGGGATGAGAGTGGGGGCCTAATAATGATGCTCGATATCTTCGATTTCCTAGATCGTGACACGTGGCGGATGACGTGTCCCGAAGCTAGCAAAAAAGGACCAGGAACGGTACGTCGGTGGAATACCCCAGGTCTGCGGCCCATGGACGTAGCCGACCTCCTGTGACCGTCCACACCATTCCTGTGCCCGTCTTACAAACAACCGTTGGCTCGCCTCCGAGCCCCCTGCACAGTTGGCTTCCTCGGCCCTCTCAGCTCGTCTCCGGGCTACTGCAGAACCAATATGCCTCGGCCTCCCGCTCGTTCTCGAGCCACCCGCCGAGCTCATCTTCCTTGGTCCCATCGACCGGCCAACAACACCAGTCGTAGGCACCTCCGCCACGCCTCCGCGAATCTCGCCATGCGCGAGATATCCGCCGGCCACGTCCCGCGTTCCACGCCATCACGATCCCCCATTAACGAGCCTGTCTCGTCATTAATGTGGGATCCCGCCTATCACGCGGACGTGACGCCGGGGGCGTAACGGCTGGCGTGATTCTCGCGTCCGCCTGTCATTCGCTGCTCGGTATATAAACCCCTCTTTCAGGCGACTCAAGTAAGTGATTTTTTTCTCACTAGGCCGTTACTATGCTCAAATATCTGGTCTAACTTGATCGTCGGAGGGTCCTCGGTGGCACAACCATCCTGGGACTTCCTTACAGGTAGCTCGACCACAACAACCTCATACCCATTGAGATCCACACGTTTCAAGAGGCAATCTCCAACTCAATCCCAGCTGTCCATCGTCGCTTACTGCAGATCTACGGAAGGTAATATCTTGACGAGATTCGACATCCGTCACTATCCTTCTCATCATCAGCATCATAAGAATTTCAATTCACCTTGAATAGAAATTTTATACACAAATTATTTGATAAGGCACTCAGCTCCTTTCTACCAACCTGAGCCCTTTTAAGTCTGCCCTAGTTTTTCGCTTTTCGGTCATAACTATGAAGTTTATGTTATGTTTTCAGCTGATTGATCCAACCATATTACATAAACTTCAATTTGAGATTTGTTCTTTAGTAAAGAAATTTGAGGTTTCCAGCATCTTGAGACCATTATATTGAGAGCTCCATTCCCAAATAATGCCTAAAGTATACGATTTGAATTGTCTGCCAAGATTGAATGAACAAGAGAAGTTGAAACTGAAACTGAGAGAAATATTAGAAGAAGGCAGCTTGCAAGATTTTCGTTTATGGTAGAGCCAGAGATCAATAATTACCCAATTCATTTTATATTTCAGTTTTTCATTATAGGGGAAAATTCCATCAGCCATGGATGGAGGGAAACTGAGCAAGGAAGAGCTTACCACGTGATAGGGACCAAGTTATCTGGTGGGCCCGCCCTCAATTTTTTTCAAATGGGTCACAGCCCTTGGATTAGAACCGACGGCTTAGAATGTGTACTGGACACTCCCGTGCCATATCAGCACCGGACAGGATCCGAATCCGTCAAGCAAGTTTGTTACCTCTTTCTTCCCCCTTTTTCTTTTCCCAGCGAACTGTCTTAAACGATAAAATCTTTCTTTCTACTTTCTTAATGTTGTGAATTTTCTGGTTTTCGCACTTTTTTTTTATAATAAAATTTTTTTCGAAATTTTTTGAACAAACGATAAAGTTATATTTTCCTTCTTCTTTTCTTTCTTTTTGTAATGGCTGTCAAATCCTTGTACTTTCCTTGTATTTCTTCTTCTTCTTTAATAAAATCCTTTTCATTGAATCAAGTGTGTATAAATTTATTTTCTTTCAATTTACATGCATGGTGACTTCTTGTACCTTCTGGCTATCACATTGTATTGTTATTCCGTAGGTTACAAGTTTAAGCCCTTATATTTTCAATACTTTGTTTTGTTTATTTCGTTTTGTATTTTTCCCACCTTTAGTTTCACGTGCGAGCCACAAAAATCTCTTAGGCTAAATTTAAATTTCATAAATAAGATATATGACATGATATCTTTTAAGATATTTATTTATCTTTATTTATTTTAATTATTGTTAATGAAATGGTTAATTATTTTATAAAATACCATATTTTCTTAAATTATTTTTCCTTAAACTAATTTTATTCTACTGTTATTAATTTTTTTCATTAAGATTAAACCAAAAATATTTTCCTACTTCTCTAATAAATATTTCTTTCTTTTATTCTGCCGTAAAAACAAAAAAAAAATCATAATTTTGAGAAGAACGATCTTATCTACCCTTTTTGTCATCTCTGATCTGAATCTCGATGACGAGAGAATCGAATGAAGGGAGAAGAAGATATCACCTCTCTCACCTCGATCTAATTCGATACATTCTCTAATTTACGGTAAGGACGATTCTAAATCACCCTTTCCCTTTAAGCCTCCTTTCTCTTCTTCTTTCACTTTCCCTTGTCATCTGAAAAGCCTTCCAAATCACAATTTTTATCCTCAATCTAAGAAAATTTATACTATGTGTTCTTAAATATATACTATTAATATTCTATAAGATAGATTAATCATTAAATATTTTATATAATATTTAACATCATAGGTTACAAATATGAATCTATGCTATAATTTTATAACATACGAAATATTCGTTCTTTGTAATTTTTTTGTTGTATAACCACTATACTATATTTTTATTACCTTGCTACTGTTAATTAATTTATGAATAAAACTTGATTATTTATAACCTATGAATGACAACGTAATGACTTATCAATTTTGTACATCTTATAAATATTTTGTGTTGTGATCAATAATAATTAAGTTACCTTATATATTTTATTAACTATGACGTGTATGTACATAATCATGTTCTGTGCTGTCATACCTAATATTTTAATCTATATTTTTTTACCATAACAAGATAATAAAATTGTTGCAATCGTGCTACCTCTTACGTGGTATTTGTCCATAATCTGTATCAAACTTACTGTTTGTGAACTCTACTTAACCGACGTGCAATAATGCATTATTTATATCTAATACTAATTATAAGTACATACTAATACAATGCTTCTATTATAAAATTCAATCCGCTAATATTGCACCATCTATTTTAAATAAGTAAACCTTACTACTATGCTATCTGTCATTAATTCATATCTGTTTACTGCTACATTTGCTTGAAATTAATCTTTTGTGCTAATGACTGATAAATCCTTTACTTATTAATTATTATTATACACCTCATCACTACTTACATTGTAACATTATAAAATGTGCTCTGTAACTTATAATACAGCAGAATGTAAATGGTCATGATTTTCTATGTTATAACGAATAGTCAGCTTACTGTATTGCTTTCTATTGAGTTGCTAATTAATTTATCTTACTTACTATCATGTACATAAATGTTGCTTGATTTTATGTATGTATAACTGACATGTTAATAACTATCTAACTCTTAAACATTATATTTAGAGCACCATTACCTTTACATCTTACCATCAAATTTTTAATTTACTACTGCTCAATTTTTATATATTATATTTACTTGTCATATACCGTTACGATTACTTTATACACAAATATTTGTAAGTTAGTCTTGAAACATAACCTTTAAGCATGATCATTTTTGACAATACTATTATACACACTATTGATGCTATTCTCTTTTAATGTGTTTATCATGAAGTTCGTGAATTACAAATCTTGAATCTCATGATTCTCGTGAACATGAAATGTATAATAGATACTGGTGTTTTATATATATATATGTCTCATGGAAATGGAGTAGATCGAAGAATGGGGGTATTTATGTATAACAAGGAATCATACATTATTTTGTATAATATATAAATCTTGAATCTCATGAATCTTGTATTGCCGTGGTTCCGGGCATAAACGAAATACTAACCTACATGATCGTGAAGCCGTATTTCGTCGGCATAAAATGAAACACTTGCTGATCAAGAGTCCCCACTACTCCTGTCGTGTAACCGTATTTCGTCGGTACAAAACAAAACACTCTGATTAAAAGTCCCATTTCGTATAGCCTTGATTCCGGGTATTGACGGAAGCTAATCGACTTTAATTTTTCTGTTGTTCTGTAGGAATTATGGAATATCCTAGTTACATGTAAAACTCTCACAATTCGCGTCTAAACAACATTATGACACTCTAGTTATATTTTTCATTCAGAATAGCAGTAGTATAAACGTGTGCAGGAAACTAGCAATGGATTCGGTTGTTGCATTTCATATTGTTTGATATGAACCTGACATGAACCACTTGAATACTTGAATCCATGAATCTGACATGAACCACTTGAATACTTAAAACTTATGAACTCGTGAATTCATGAATCTGACATGAACATACAATTTATCACGTATTCATGAATTCGTGTTAGCATTTGTGACGAACTCTAAAACTTAAATAAATAATTCATATAGGGATGAGAAGTTCGACAAATAAGGGTATTTACGTGTAATGGGGATCATACATGATCGCAGTAGTTTTGAGTGTTACAGAACAATTGCAATACTAATTCATGAATCTCTTGAATCCATATTTCTGTTGTTTTGAGGGGAAATAGAATATCCGCGTTACGTGTAAAATCCTCATTAATCGAACTCATAATTTAAAACACGATGCGCGACCTAGATAACAAATATCATGACATTATCGCTTCATATTACTTGCTATTTATATATATTTGATTGTTTTTTTTCCGTTCTTATATCATGTTTAAATTATTTTAAAATTATTTTTTTTAAAATAAGGATTTACCAAACTTTAGTTCGCTAACGGCATTCCACTTTTCTTGTTTTTTTTGGGAATGTCATCAGACGATATTGGGTCAGGTGACTTTGAGGCAGGAGACCAGACTTAGTACAAAGTTGAGCCGATCGAACTGGGTAGCAACTACCTTTCTTCTCAAGTCGAGCGTTAATTTCGGTTGCAGTATGCCTTGTTTTATTCAAGGCTATTCTTTTTATTCCTATTTCCTTAAATTTTTCAAACTGTGTTTAGCTATGTTTTTGGGACTGTAATAAATATTATTGGACATTGCTATTGTTTGAAATTCTTCTATTTATTATCTTTTTGTTTGTAATTACGCTTAGTATATTCATGTTGAGAAGGAGTGCTTCTCGGTATGAATACGTTGCGGGCCTCGTCCGCTCTTGCTTTTTGACTTTTGTGAAGCGGGGCGTTACACTTTTCTTGAAATCTTCAATTTCTGGAATCTTTTCCTCCTCTTTAAACCATTTAATTTTCTAAATTTTCTCTTTTTCTTTCTTATAATTCTTGATTTCTAGAATCATGGTAATACATTTCACAAACTCTGTAATTTTCTTGATATTCCTTTTCTTCTCATTCAACATGTCTTTAACTTATTAAATTTTCTTTTCTTCTGTTAGTGATATATGCCCTAGAGGCCATTATTGTATAATATTGGATTGTATATTACGTTTTGAAAGCTTGGGGTATATTCAGATATAATAACAATCTTGCTCAATATGATAGTTGAAGGGTTTCTTAGCACCCTCACCATGTTTTCTAGGGCATTAAGCATGCAATTTTAAAATCCCTAGAGTGCTAACCAACCCATAACCAAGAATCTAACTAGAGGATTAGGGTTTAAAACACATGTAAACTACTTTACTCTAAGTGAACAAGAAATACAATCTTTGTAGACCGGTCCTTCATTTCTAAAGCTCCGTGTAGTAGTCCCTTTGCTCCAAGTTATGGTCTTCCAGACTCTCCTTTGGCTCCATTAGATGAAAGGAACGAGCTTGCTCAAGGATCTTTGAGACCGAAAATGATCTATATCGAAGAATCTCTAACTTAAGCTACCTCTTCACTAATTGAGAATTAGTGAAGCAAACAAGCTATACTAAATGGCTAGTCTAGTGTGGATTGGTGAAGTAGGAATTTTGCTCAATTTGGAATAATTTTTCTTACTCTTTTTTCTTTTCTCACTCAAAACTAGAGAGCTAATGGAGGAGATGAAGAAAATGATCCAGTGATCAACTCTTGAACCATAGATGAGAAAATATCATATATAACTCATGTAAAGACTAAATCATGTCTAAAGATAATGGTTAGGTTAATAAATATCTAAATTAAAACAAAAATAGTGGACTAAGTCAATGGTTTCCACAAGCTTCAAGCCATGACAAATTTCCACCTAATTTTGATTTTCCCTTAATAATTAAAACCCCACATTATCTTAAGTATGGTATGAGTCTAATACACCCAAGTCCAATGTATCATCTAGCATGACCCAAAATAAATACAGTAATATATATCACATATATATTGAATGTATAAAGAGAAAACATTTTCTTAAGTGAGCTAATATTAGTTAATGTATATTAATATATCAAATATATAATTACACATTAAATTATTAAATCAATACTTAATTTAATAACCAGGTTATATCGCATACAACCGGCTAATATCATTTATATGCATATCACATATACATATAACATATCATTGAATCAACACTTGATTCAACAATCCGGTTGTATCACATATAACCCGTATCGCGAGATTGGAATACGGTATCACATACACGTATTAATCTCGGTCCCGCACATATCATATATGTGCCCTACTTCGTTTCGCATGAGCTAGGAAACCTCTGTGTAGGACTCTAATGACTTGTCAATACTCCGGTAGTAGGTGATGATCATATCAGTCATCCACAAGCCGTCAGCGGTACTAGCTGGACATAACGGCTACCCGGGTATTGAGCGATCAGAAGATCAATAAGCAAGTTTGTCCATACTCCTGTGAATCCAACAGCAACACATTACCGTACAGTCCAGTCTCTTCGTCTGATATGTCGCATATCGAGTCTAGGGGTGGTAAACGTCAGACCCCAATAACTTGATAAGTCGTGCCGATGTGAGGCTCATAACGGACCAAAAAACTACTGATAACACTTACCAGTAAATCTCCATATCAGCCCTGGCTAGGGACTTCCTGTTATGGCCAAACGAGCACAGCGCAACATCAACTCCCAATACCGGGAGAGACGAATCCCCTCCTATCGCTCATTGCCTCCATGTGACTCGGGACTGTACCCTAAAACCACCGTTTTGCATGCTCTCTTGAACGTGGTAAGGTGGAAATCAAAGCACAGTGGGAATCACACAAGACTCTATGACGATCTTGGGTTTACAGACTAACCTGTATTGGTGTCACCAGAGAACTGCTATCTGACGTTAGGTATAATACCATCTAGGAGTTCTCAGCGAGTCCTGTTCAGTATACCCAGTCTCCACTGAGCACCCGTATACCATCTTTGATGTCAAACATCAATGGATATGGGATCATCCATCGCCTATCATATGGGTTAAGAAGCGTATACGCTAGTCTACTCTGGAATATCTGTCATGCCCCGCTTCCCAGAGTACGCTAAGATGGGCACGTGACATAGCCAACCATGCTACCTGTGGATAGGAAAAATCCTTCCACGGTCACATTACGGCTGTAGAGATATCAAGAACAGGAAGTAAACCAGCTATCTAGTACATGTCCATAAGCCAGAGTAAAAGAGTCAAGAAATAACAATGTGCGGAAGCCAAAAGGTACAATAAATGAAACACCTGGAAATGAAACTACATACCGACAAGAATTTCACCGCTCGGTTTAACAGCGGCAATACTCCTGAACAGTCTGCAACAAGGGTAGAAGGATCTGGGCCATGTAAAACCCAGACGTCAGCGCGTCATAACATCAAGCAATAAAATATAAACAGGGTAACAGGCAATACAAGTATAATCATGAATGAAAAGCATGTATAACAGTAATAGGAATCAGGGCAGTGAAGGGCATTATGCAGTGAGTAACTAAACTGTTCTATTGGGTTTTCTACTTTCAAGTCTTTGAAATCAATTTGATGAATCATCGATATAACTCAATAGTATCCCGTGCATGCCCGGGACCACGGTCTACAGACTCTCGGGTTGAAACCGAGACGTGCCGCTAAGCAGTAAAAGGTAGCAGGTACAGACAAGTGATGTCAGCATCATCACTCCGGGGCTGGCCTAGCCCGTAAGACTGATCAGAACAGGTATCGAACTGTTGAGTTACAAGTCAGGTTTCATCATTGATTTCCCCATACCCCCAAGCTATGTATGTCAAGTCAGATATTCAGTAATCAAGAACTAATGCCAACACAGGATCGGGTAAGAGCAGGTTTGTCTGGATAGACAACAGGAACGGTCCGTGAGGACTGCATGTCAGGTTTGTTGGCATTAGACACAAGATCAGATAACAGGTCAAGCCATGGTACATCAGGTCAAGTCAAGTAGTGTACGGTACCATGTCGGGTCAAGTAGTATGTGTGTAGCAAGTCATGTCAGGGTGTACAAGATAACATGTAGATGCTCAATGTCGACTAGTATGATCATGGTTATGAATAAACAAACATGGCGCTATCAGAACAATAAACAGGCACAATACATGATAGCAACATGTGCAGATTAAACTACTTAGTTGTACGGTCATCAGTTTGGTTTAAGTAATAGTTTTAACAGTTCAAGAATACGGTGTTACATATGTGGATGATAAAATCATATAAATAAGCATTAAAACAATTTTATAGGTGCAACTGAATGTGAATAAGGCTAAATGTATGCAATCGGTCGTCCGATAGGGTAAAACTACAAAAAGGGTAATGTGGCTATAAACAATTGTAATTATGTGATCTAAAATATAAATGGGGTTATGTTTATGGTTCCCAAACTAAATAGGGTGCAATTTATAAAACATGGGTATCAATATTACAGTGTTATATATTCAAGCGATCTATGGGTACAATGATATATATATTCTAAATGAAATGGATGCAGACGGTATCCGAAATTATAAAACTATCACATGGTGACATGGGATGTACCACTAAGCAATACGTGATGGAAATACTGGTATGGATGCAGTACAACGGAATCTAACATGCAACAATCTAGGTTTCCATGTTCTAGATCTTAAAATAATACAAACGGATGCAAACGGAACACCAAAAGGTTATAAAATGATGCATGGGGTATTATATTTAAACTACAGGTATTATATATATTAGAATATGTATAAAATGATTTAAATAGCATGTAGCAAGATTAACTTGCCCCGGGGATCCACAGATGCACGACACGCAGCAAGAATGCGAGAAAACGACGGAAAATCTCCATTGGGTCGTCTGGATCGTCAGCGTCAGCGTCATGTACGGCTCCGGCGATAGCGATCGACAATCCTATCGAAGTACTCACGATCCTCTATGCTAAAGTCAAAGGATCTCAGTTCGAAGATCCAGGAAATGACGATGAAACGATGCAAGGATCAAAGCTTGGATCTCTGCTGGGCTCAACCTAAATTAGGCTTGGGTAGTGATGCGGCCAAGGAACATAGCGATACTGGCGATAAAGGCTTCGTCAATAGTGAGGGTTGATGCGATGAGTTTTTTGCTGCGATGGGATTGGCGGCAAGGGTAGCGATGTTGGTGGTGTTCCAGAGGCCGCCAACTCTTCAGCCATTGCAACAAGGGCCTCGTCTGATATTCTGCTTTCCATACTGTAAGAGGTGTTCCATTGGTGAAGTCTCGCCGAAAGAGATGGAGTCGTGGGTTAACGTCGGTGAGGTGGCTGCTGGAGGAAGACGAAGGTGTCGATGGTTGCAGTGTTGGGAGATGAAGGCGTGGGGTTCTGCGTTGCAACGAGGGTCTCGGCGTGATGATGGGTTCTATGGTTGGCTTGGCCTGGGGTTGTCGGGGTTCACAGAGGAGGAAGGGTCGCGATGTTGTGAGGAGAGGGGATGGTGACGACGAGGTGATGGGTCGTCGTCGATGGGGTCGGTCTGCAGGCGAGAGAAGGGTGTGCAGGGACGAGGGTGCTAGGGTTTGAAAAGAAGAAGAATGGTGGTTGTTGAGGACTGAAGAGGGTGAAGGTGAAGGTGTCGGTGATGAAGGTACGCAATCGTAGGTGATCGGAGTTCTGGCGATGAGGGTTAGGATTCTAGGTTGATGGGTCATGTGGTGAGTGCAGGCTCGGTCGGGGATTAAGGAAAGAGGAGAAGAGAAGGAGAGAGGAAGGAGGTCGAGGAAGGCGACGAGGGAATGAGGAGCGAGGTCAGGGAAAAATGAGAGGAGGCGGCTAGGTGTTTTGGGTTCTTGGTTTCCTCGTCGTGGGGTTTAAAAGAAGTGAAGAAGAAGGAAAGGAGAAGAAGAAGTATATAGAGGGAGGTGAGCAGAAGAGAGGGAGCGGTGACGGGATCTCTCCTCACCGCGAGAGGAGTGAGAGAGAGGCGCGAGAGGAGAGAGGAAGGGAGAAGCGAGAGAGAGAGGAGGAGAGAAGATTTTGTCCCGTAGTGGGGGGTGAGCGAAAATGAGGAAGAGAGAGAATAAGAAAAGGAAGAGAGAGAGAGAGAGACGAAGGTGGGCCAGTGACGAGGGAAGAAGTGCTGTGATTGGTGAGGGGAAATTTTGTTTAGGTATAAAAATTTTCAGAAAGAGTTATTTCTGGTGAAAGGATTTCCAACCCAACCAACAAAATTCTATGCAGCCGAATATATTAAATAATCAAATTTGGCGGGCTACAAATATTTCAGAATTGCGCCCGGGTTGAGTCCAAAAATTTGAATTTGAAATATGAATTTTACTGTTGAGTTCCAAAACTTAAAATGAAGGATTATGTAATAAAAATGCATACCCCCAAGAACGGACGCACGTACGTGCGCGTAGACGTTCAACCACGTCCGTTTCGCTGAACGGGATGAAAACAGAATGCAAGGATGCTACTACAGGGTTAGGGGTGTCGAGCAGGCCATGACAAGTATTTTAAAATTACTTTACGTGATTAAAAAAATGTTATATGATAAAGATGCAATGCCAGATAAAATATCGGTATATATTAAATCATGAGATGTACTAGTCCATGCCACAAGTCAAGGCAATCTATAATAAGAGTCAAACGGGTTCAAGCAAGTGGGTCGGGTCGAATGCCCAGTAACATGTAAAAATACCATTCGACCCAAACACGATAAATCACGAACAGACCATAGATAAGTAAATACGGAAACTGGACTTGGTATAAATGACCTCGGGTGTTACATTATACCCAACTACAAAAGAATTTCGTCCTCGAAATTCCAAGAGCAAGAAAGGATAGTCAATCAAGGAGCTACAAAGATAGATGAGAAATCTTCTGCCGGATTTCACCTTCTCGTTCCTAAGTGGACTCTCCATGCGAGCGATTACTTCAAGAAAACAAGTACAAAAGTGATAACCTCGTTCTTAAGAACCTTTTCCCCTCGATCCACAATTTCAACCGGTCGCTCCTCAAAAGTCAAATCTTCTCGTACAGTCAA
Source organism: Agapanthus africanus (assembly GCA_030015575.1). Classification (NCBI taxonomy): domain Eukaryota; kingdom Viridiplantae; phylum Streptophyta; class Magnoliopsida; order Asparagales; family Amaryllidaceae; genus Agapanthus; species Agapanthus africanus. The sequence goes on along the minus strand of JASDDO010000018.1, from coordinate 34,217,096 downwards.
CTCCGAATGATCCAACACATGTGTTTCATCTCGAACATACTTACGGAGTTGAGATACGTGAAACACATCGTGCACATTCGCCAAGGACTGTGGTAATGCCAAACGATACGCTACCACAACAACACGCTCCAAGATCTCAAAGGGTCCAACGAATCGAGGACTGAGCTTTCCTCGACTTCCAAAACGAATCACCCCTCTAGTCGGTGATATCTTCAAGAATACCAAACCGCCCACGGCGAACTCTAGCGGTCTTCTCGACGTATCTGCCCAACTCTTCTGTCGGTCTTGAGATGCTTTTATATGATTCCGAATAGCGTTAACTTTCTTAACCGTCTGCATAACCTGATCCGGTCCCAACAACCTTCGTTCACCGACATCGTCCCAACAAACAGGTGAACTGTTGGAGATAGCGCCCTCAGAGTCAATTATTGGATCGCATGTACGTGATTGCAATGATTGCGGAGGACCTATACCGGTAGGACAGTCTTACTCGAGATGATAGTATGCTATCTGGTTTGCCTTTATCGGTCATGTACAGGTTCAGGTGACTGATCACTGTTACACTTTGATAGAGCCCTTAGGATCTTGCTTTAATACCAACAGTATGATGGCGATCATATACGTGAGGGTTGGGTGGTTTATAAGCATATCCTTAATTGTGGTCCCTAGTCATGGGAGTTTCGAGACAGGGCATCGATACTCCGGAGTAGACTAGTGTATACAGTCGAGACCCCGACGAGGGGCGGTGGCCGGTCTCACAAGCCACTGGTGTCAGTTAGATCACCTAAGATGTATACAGGTGCTCATTGGGATATGAGTACGCCGGACAGGACTCGCCGGGAACCTGCTAGTTGGTATTATACATATCGTCAGATAGCAGTTCCCTGGTGACATGTGTACAGGTTAGTTCATCGACCTGAGGTCGTCATTTTTTTCGTGTGAGTTCCCACTGTGCTTTGATTTCTACCCTACCACGGCTCAAAGGAGTCGTGCAAACAGGTAGTTTTTGGGTACAGTCCCGAGCCACATGGAGGCACGTGAGCGGATCGGCAGGGGATTCGTCTCTCCCGGTATTGGGGGTGAGATCGTGCTGTGTCTAGGAGAGCCATTACACAAAGCCCACGGCCATGGAAGGAGATTTACTGGTAGGTACTCCAGTAGTATCTCAGGGTGTTATTGGGCTACACTCCGACACGACTTATACCGCTTTTGGGGGTCTGACGTTACCAGCGTCCTAGGCAGATATGCGATACTCATAGACGAACGGACCGGGATGTATATACATTGTCACTGTTAGGCTCAGTAGGGTTTCCGAATGAGTTCTCTCATCGGCCTCCCTTGAGGTCAGTCCATGGGCAGCCGTTACGCATAACTAGTGCCGCTGACGGCTTGTGGTTAAACCCACTGCCAGGGTACTGACGAGTTATTAGAGTCCCCCACAGACAGTTTCCCAAGTTCGGGCGAAACGTTGTAGAGGCCGTATGGTTTTATGGCAGGGTTCGGAAAATGCACGTGCGTTTACGCACGTGTCATTTTTTGGGCAGATAATACTGGTGGGCTTTGGTTTTAGCCGGATCCGAGTATTATACTGTGTAGATATAATATTTTTGTCTCAGTTGCATTTGTATTCGGTCGTAATACAAATGCGGGTATATTTATACAGTTACGGGGTTATCCTGAAATTCGTTTCGGGATCGCTTTTGGAAGTTGCCAGTTTCCAGTTTTCTATCGCCCGTCTTTTAACATTCGGTTAAAGACGGATTTATCTTTTCTTGGATGAGGGTGAGTCATGCTTCTAGAAGGTTCTAGAAGTGATGATAAGATTAGTGACTCATGGGTGCTTTTAATGATTCAATTAATGCAAGATGACTAAGGGTAGTGATTCATTTGTTTCATTCATTGTGTTCATACTAAGTGTTCTATGACTCATGCTTTTTTCTTTGTGCTAATGGTCACCACTTCCCTCCTACACTCACCCCCCACCTCCTTAAAGTGGCCGGCCCCTCCCCTCTCACTACTACACTTGATGAGAATGGTTGTTGAAAAAAAAAGATAGAGTTTTGGATGTATGGAAATTAACATATTCATATCTCATTTTTATATCGATCCAAAAGGCAACTTCATTAACCGTTCGTCCATAGTTTTGGACGTAACGAGACAAAGTATTCTACTCATTCTCTACATCAATCTTAGTCATCTCTTTTAGCAAACTTGATGACCGAGTTGCCTCGAGTCAGAGGCGGGAGCCCGTTTAAAGATCCGTTGACGTGGTGCCACCTGGACGAGGAGATCGGAGATCGACGAGATCGGAGCAGCCGCAACAAAGCGTGGGATGATGGTTAAAGAACGAAGGACTCGGATCGTTCGGTATAACCTTTCTACCCTCTTTGTAGTTTGTTAGTTTAGCAATAATGGCAGATCCGGGTTATAGTATACGATAGCGCCAGTTAAAAAGTTTTTGTTCTGTATTTGGCGTCTGTTAGACGGTCGGGGTGCTACCGTAAACTTACATGAACGGCATTAGCGACTATACAAAGCTTCAAATGGGGCCATCTGAATAGTTGCCTGGAAACTGTTGTTGTAAGAAAACTCCACCAAATGTAGATGATCCTTCCAAGAACCCTTGAAGTCCAACATGCATGCTCTCAACATATCCTCAAGAGTTTGAATCGTTCTTTCCGACTGGCCATCAGTTTGAGGATGATAAGTTGTGCTAAACTTCAATCGAGTCCCCAAACTTTCCCGTAAGCTCTGCCAAAAGTCTCTGTTGATTGACCAACCCGGAAGGGAATGAAATGAGCTGCTTTGGTCAATCGATCAACAATTACCCATACTGCACTGTTGCCTTTTGGACTCCGCGGTAAAGCTGTCACAAAAATCCATGGTTATATGTTCCCACTTCCACTGAGGAATCGGAAGTGGTTGCAATAAACCAGCAGCCCTCTGATGTTCAGCCTTAACTTGCTGACACACCAAGCACTTTGCCACGAAGCGAGCAACCTCCGCTTCATGCCTTCCCACCAGAAATGCTGTCGTAAGTCTCGGCACATCTTCGTGCCTCCTGGATGTATGGAATAAGCTAAATTGTGTGCCTCCTTCATAAGCTCTTCGCGAATATCTCCCTTTGGCACACACAAACGGCTACCATAACTCAACGAACCATCTTCATGTATCAGTAAATCTGTTCGTAGTCCGGCTTCAACCTGTTCTCGAAACCTTTGCAATCTAGGGTCCTGTGATTGCGCTGCCTTAATATTCTCGATCAACGACGAATGTACTTGCAGCTGCATCAACTGTCCCGAAGAATGCGGTAGCACAACTTCCAAATCAAATCTCCGAAAGTTTTCAACGAGTTCCTTCTGCATAGTCAACATCTGAATTGCTGGTACCCGACTGAGCGCATCCTGTACGATATTAACTTACCCCGGATGGTACTTAAGATCAAGATCGTAGTCAGCCATCCGCTCCACCCGTCTACTTTGCCTCATATTAAGCTCCTTCTGCGTGAACACATACTTCAAGCTTCTCTGGTTTGTGAAAACTTCTACCCCTTTCGCCCAATAAATAATGTCTCCAAAACTTCAAAGCGAAGAAAATCTCAGCTGTTAACTCCCAGTCATGAGTTGGGTAATTCTTCTTATAAGACTTCAACTGTCTCGTTGCGTAAGCTACAACCTTCTCATGCTGTATTAATACACATCCCAATCCTTTCCCAGATGCGTTGCTACGAAACACCAATCCTCCGGAATTGTCTGGCACGGTTAAAACAAGAGCGGTTATCAAACCTTACTCCAACGCCTCAAGAGCTGACGCACACTTATTCGTCCACACAAATGGTACTTTCTTGTGCGTAAGCTTGGTCAGAGGCTCAGCCAAACGAGCAAAATTCTTCACGAACCTTCTATAGTATCCTACTAGTCCAAGAACTTCTGATCTTTACAACGTTCCTCGGAATCGGCCAGTCTTGAATTGCTGCAATCTTCCCTGAGTAAACGGCGATTCCATCTCCAGCTACGATAAGTCCCAAAACTTTACTTCTTCAAGCCAAAACTTACGCTTGCTCATCCTTGCATAAAATCTTTCTTGCCTTAATGTCTGCAGTGCGATCTTTCAAGTATTTTGCACGATCTTCCTTACTCCCTGATTCGACCAGAATATCATCAATGAATATCACTATAAACTGGTCCAAGATTGGTGAAAAGATTCGGTTCATCAAGTTCACAAATATTGCCGGTGTATTCGTTACTCTGACGGGCATCACTAATACTCGTAATGTCCATACTGAGTTCGGAACGCAGTCTTGCAAATATCTTCAGCTTTCACTCGGACCTGATGATATCTGGATCACAAATCCAGCTTTGAGAATACCCTCGCGCCACTAAGCTGCTCAAATAGTTCGCCAATGCGAGGGATCGGGTACTTGTTCTTAATAGTCACCCGGTTTATTTCTCGATAATCGGCGCACGTCTTCCCTGTGCCACCTTCTTCTTTACTAGAAGAACTGGAGCTCTCCAAAGTGAGTTGCTGCTGCGAATCTACTCCTTTGCTAGCAATTCGGTAACCTGCTTCTTGACTTTCTTCCAACTCCATTGGTGCCATCGGGTAATACGCCTTGGAGATTGGCGCCGCACTAGGAACAAGCTCAATTGCAAACTCCACGTCTTTCTTCGGCGGTAAACCTGATATGTCTTCGAACACGTCCATGAAACTCTCGAATATAGCCTGCGCTTCTTCCTTATCCACCGCCATTGACGAAAGAACCTTGTTTGTCGGCCTAGCCCTAACTCGACTGGCCCGACAGAACTGCTTCCTCCAGTAAAACAACTTCCGAATGTCCAGGAATCTGGAGAATCACTTTCCTTTCCTTACCATCAATATGAGCATGGGAAGTGCTGCAAGCTCCATTCCCAAGACAACAACAAACAAGGGAACGCACTAGGATTGAATAGTCCTAATGCGGGGAAAACAAGAACAAGTAAGATATCGAGATGACTTTATCCGAAGTCAAAATACTGAAGAGGGTTAACCATGGTAAACATGATTCAAGCTGGCGATGAAACAATAACTGGTAAGCAGTGAAACCGAGAGGAACAAGGTAGTACAACGATCATGGAACATGGAAGTGAATCAAGACCAGGACTCCAAGTTACTTAAATAGAGTACCGCATTGTAACCATGCTGCAGTTCATGGGTACAATTACACAACTCCACCCAAGTCGCCCAAATCTTTGTATCAGAATCAAGAAATAGGGAGCAACAATAGAGAACCCAAAAGATTTCAGGTCGAAATGCAAGGTGGTTTGCATATCGCCCAAACAAAGGATCAAGAGAAGGATATGATTCAACAATCACGATAATCAAGGTGGCAGGACATGTTCCTAATCACGAGTATTCTGATTCGTGTATTGGGTCCAATACCCAACTACAAAAGAATCAACTCGATTAACCTATATCCTATGGCTCTGATACCAAAAGAACCATGTCACGCCCCGCTTCCCAGAGTACGCTAAGATGGGCACGTGACATAGCCAACCATGCTACCTGTGGATATGAAAAATCCTTCCACGGTCACATTACGGCTGTAGAGATATCAAGAACAGGAAGTAAACCAACTATCTAGTACATGTCCGTAAGCCAGAGTAAAAGAGTCAAGAAATAACAATGTGCGGAAGCCAAAAGGTACAATAAATGAAACACCTGGAAGTGAAACTACATACCGACAGGAACTTCACCGCTCGGTCTAACAGCGGCAATACTCCTGAACAGTCTGTAATAAGGGTAGAAGGATCTGGGCCATGCAAAACCCAGACGTCAGCGCGTCATAACATCAAGCAATAAAATATAAACAGGGTAACAGGCAATGCAAGTATAATCATGAATGAAAAGCATGTGTAACAGTAATAAGAATCAGGACAGTGAAGGGCATTATGCAGTGAGTAACTAAACTGTTCTATTGGGTTTTCTACTCTCAAGTCTTTAAAATCAATTTGATGAATCATCGATGTAACTCAATAGTATCCGGTGCATGCCCGGGACCACGGTCTACAGACTCTCGGGCTGAAATCGAGACGTGCCGCTAAGCAGTAAAAGGTAGCAGGTACAGACGAGTGATGTCAGCATCATCACTCCGGGGTTGGCCTAGCCCGTAAGACTGATCAGAACAGGTATCGAACTGTTGAGTTACAAGTCAGGTTTCATCATTGATTTCCCCATACTCCCAAGCTATGTATGTCAAGTCAGATATTCAGTAATCAAGAACTAATGCCAACACAGGATCGGGTAAGAGCAGGTTTGTCTGGATAGACAACAGGAACGGTCCGTGAGGACTGCATGTCAGGTTTGTTGGCATTAGACACAAGATCAGGTAACAGGTCAAGCCATGGTACATCAGGTCAAGTCAAGTAGTGTACGGTACCATGTCGGGTCAAGTAGTATGTGTGTAGCAAGTCATGTTAGGGTGTACAAGATAACATGTAGATGCTCAATGTCGACTAGTATGATCATGGTTATGAATAAACAAACATGGCGCTATCAGAACAATAAACAGGCACAATACATGATAGCAACATGTGCAGATTAAACTACTTAGTTGTACGGTCATCAGTTTGGTTTAAGTAATAGTTTTAACAGTTCAAGAATGCGGTATTACACATATGGATGATAAAATCATATAAATAAGCATTAAAACAATTTTATAGGTGCAACTGAATGTGAATAAGGCTAAATGTATGCAATCGGTCGTCCGATAGGGTAAAACTACAAAAAGGGTAATGTGGCTATAAACAATTGTAATTATGTGATCTAAAATATAAATGGGGTTACGTTTATGGTTCCCAAACTAAATAGGGTGCAATTTATAAAACATGGGTATCAATATTACAGTGTTATATATTCAAGTGATCTATGGGTACAATGATATATATATTCTAAATGAAATGGATGCAGACGGTATCCGAAATTATAAAACTATCACATGGTGACATGGGATGTACCACTAAGCAATACGTGATGGAAATACTGGTATGGATGCAGTATAACGGAATCTAACATGCAACAATCTAGGTTTCCATGTTCTAGATCTTAAAATAATACAAACGGATGCAAACGGAACACCAAAATGTTATAAAATGATGCATGGGGTACTATATTTAAACTACAGGTATTATATATATTAGAATAGGTATAAAATGATTTAAATAGCATGTAGCAAGATTAACTTGCCCCGGGGATCCACAGATGCACGACACGCAGCAAGAATGCGAGAAAACGACGGAAAATCTCCATTGGGTCGTCTGGATCGTCAGCGTCAGCGTCACGTACGGCTCCGGCGATAGCGATCGACAATCCTATCGAAGTACTCACGATCCTCTATGCTAAAGTCAAAGGATCTCAGTTCGAAGATCCGGGAAATGACGATGAAACGATGCAAGGATCAAAGCTTGGATCTCTGCTGGGCTCAACCTAAACTAGGCTTGGGTAGTGATGCGGCCAAGGAACATTGCGATATTGGCGATAAAGGCTTCGTCAATAGTGAGCGTTGATGCGATGAGTTTTTTGCTGCGATGGGATTGGCGGCAAGGGTAGCGATGTTGGTGGTGCTCCAGAGGCCGGATAGCCATTTCAAGGCCCAATTCTTCAGCCATTGCAACTGTTGGATATATATGCCCTAGAAGCCTTCATTGTATAGGATATTGGGCATATGTATGTACATAACAGTCTTGCTTAATATGATAGTACGCTATTTGGTTTGTCTTTATCTTGACATATGATATATTTTGTGTAGTATTCATATATATGTATACGTGTTGATAAAGCCCATAGGGTGTTTTCCTGACTTCCGGCGTTATGATGGCAGTCATACTAGTGGGAGCTGGATAGTCAATAGGCACATCTTTAGATGTCCCTGGTCGCAGGAGTATCGAGACTGGGCATCGATACTCCGGAGTAGACTGGTGTATACATATCTAGACCCTGAGGAAGGGCGATGGATTGGTCCCTCAGCCATTGGTGGAGTGCACCTAAGATTGTATACAGATGCTCACTGGGTGTGAGTACACCGGACAGGACTCGCCGAGAACTGACTGGATGGTATTTATACCTAACGTCAGATAGCAGTTCTCAGGTGACATGTGTGCAGATAGTCCATTGACTTAAAGTCGTCATTTGTCTCGTGTGAGTTCCCACTGTGCTTTGATTACTACCCTACCACGGTTCAAAGGAGTCGTGCAAACAGGTTTTAGTTGAGCACAGTCCTGAGCCACGTGGAGGCAGTGAGTGACTGTTAGGGATTCGTCTCTCCCGGTATAGGGAGTTGATATCGTATAGTGATCGGTTGGTCATTACCATAAGTCCCTGGCCAGGGCTGATTGAGAATTACTGATAGATTGATCAGTAGATTCTCGGATGGTGATAGAGCCATACCGACAAGATTTGTACGGTTATTAGGGGTCTGACGTTTACCACCTCCCTAGACCATATATGCGTACTCTTAGACGAACAGACCGGACTGCACGGATATTGTCACGCACAGGCTCAGTAGGAGTTCGGATGGGTATCCTCACCGGCCTTCTTATCGACATCTACCTGGGGACCGTTACGTACAGCTAGTGCCGCTTACGGTCTGTGGTTAAACCCACTGCCAGCGTAGTAGTCGAGTCTTTAGAGTCCCACACAGAGTTTTCCCAACTCCAGGCGAAATGATATAGAGGTCGTACGGTTTTATGACAAAGGGTTCGGACGCATACGTGTTTAAACGCACGTACGACATTCGGACAGTTTTTACTAGTCGGCTTTGGTTTAAGCCAGATTCTAGTATCGGGTTATTGGATTTATACAGTCTAAAGTTTTTCCGTGTTTTCACGGATGCGAGGGGCGTTCTCGTAATTTTCCGAGAAGCTTCTAGAAGGAGGGTGACTAAGGAGGTTAAGGTGGCATTTTCATTTATTGCAAATTGTGACTCATTAGTATGATTCACTATGTCATTAATGCATCATTTATTACTTAATGACTCACATAGTGAATCACTCTTATTGAATTAATGAAACATGGTGAATAATCATTTATATTCATTTATTTGATAATTCATTATGTTTTCATATATTCAAGTGAGAAGCTTTTTTCATTCTCATTATCATCTCCACCTTCTCTCTCCTCAAGTGCACTCCTTCTTCAAATCCTAATCCTACCACTCATGAGTTGAGACCAAGGATTGGGATAGACTAAACACTCCATAACCTAACTCTACATCATCTTAGTTACTTTGGTTAGCAACTAGAGAAACAAAGTTACCTCAAGTCTTGAGATGTAGCTTGGATTAGGGTACTCGGGTAGATCTTATATTACGGAAAGGAGGCCGAGGAGGATGTAGAGATCACAAAGACGAAGGACTAGAATCATTAGGTATAATCTCTTTACATAGTAGCTTAGAACTCTATGGTTGTTGTTAATTATCGTTTAGAAATGATCTTCGGTTAGTCGATGTACGCTTCAAAACAAGATCGTTTTTCATATTTCCGCATCCCCGCTACTCGTGGGGTGTTACACATCGACTTACAGCAACAAGGGCCTCGTCTGATATTCTGCTGTCCATAATGTAAGTGGTGTTCCATTGGTGAAGTCTCGCCGAAAGAGATGGAGTCGTGGGTTAACGTCGGTGAGGCGGCTGCTGGAGGAAGACGAAGGTGTCGATGGTTGCAGTGTTGGTAGATGAAGGCGTGGGGTTCTGCGTTGCAACGAGGGTCTCGGCGTGATGATGGGTTCTATGGTTGGCTTGGCCTAGGGTTGTCGGGGTTCACAGAGGAGGAAGGGTCACGATGTTGTGAGGAAAGGGGATGATGACGACGAGGTGATGGGTCGCCGTCGATGGGGTCGGTCTGCAGGCGAGAGAAGGGTGTGCAGGGACGAGGGTGCTAGGGTTTGAAAAGAAGAAGAATGGTGGTTGGTGAGGATTGAAGAGGGTGAAGGTGAAGGTGTCGGTGATGAAGGTACGCAATCATCGGTGATCGGAGTTTTGGCGATGAGGGTTAGGATTCTAGGTTGATGGGTCATGTGGTGAGTGCAGGCTCGGTCGGGGATGAAGGAAAGGGGAGAAGAGAATGAGAGAGGAAGGAGGTCGAGGAAGGCGACGAGGGAATGAGGAGCGAGGTCGGGGAAAAATGAGAGGAGGCGGCTAGATGTTTTGGGTTCTGGGTTTCCTCGTCGTGGGGTTTAAAAGAAGTGAAGAAGAAGGAAAGGAGAAGAAGAAGTATATAGAGGGAGGTGAGCAGAAGAGAGGGAGCGGTGACGGGATCTCTCCTCACCGTGAGAGGAGTGAGAGAGAGGCGCGAGAGGAGAGAGGAAAGGAGAAGCGAGAGAGAGAGGAGGAGAGAAGATTTTGTCTCGTAGTGGGGGGTGAGCGAAAACGAGGAAGAGAGAGAATAAGAAAAGGAAGAGAGAGAGAGAGAGAGAGACGAAGGTAGGCCAGCGACGAGGGAAGAAGTGCTGTGATTGGTGAGGGGAAATTTTGTTTAGGTATAAAAATTTTCAGAAAGATTTATTTCTGGTGAAAGGATTTCCAACCCAACCAACAAAATTCTATGCAGCCGAATATATTATATAATCAAATTTGGCGGTCTACAAAATATTTCAGAATTGCGCCCGGGTTGAGTCCAAAAATTTGAATTTGAAATATGAAATTTACTGTTGAGTTCCAAAACTTAAAATGAAGGATTATGTAATAAAAATGCATACCCCCAAGAACGGACGCACGTACGTGCGCGTAGACATCCAACCACGTCCGTTTCGCTGAACGGGACGAAAACAGAATGCAAGGACGCTACCACAGGGTTAGGGGTGTCGAGCAGGCCATGACAAGTATTTTAAAATTACTTTACGTGATTAAAAAAATGTTATATGATAAAGATGCAATGCCAGATAAAATATCGGTATATACTAAATCATGAGATGTACTAGTCCATGCCACAAGTCAAGGCAATCTATAATAAGAGTCAAATGGGTTCAAGCAAGCGAGTCGGGTCGAATGCCCAGTAACATGTAAAAATACCATTCGACCCAAACACGATAAATCACGAACAGACCATAGATAAGTAAATACGGAAACTGGACTTGGTATAAATGACCTCGGGTGTTACATATCGATGCCCCGTCTCGATACACCCTCGACTAGGAACAATTAAAGGATGTACTTGTGGACTACCCTGGCTCCACAAGTATGATCTGCATCATAATCCTGGTAGTCAAGTATACATCCTAATGGCTTTATCAACATATAAGAGAAAGACAGTATCACAATACAAGTCTACATGTTAAGATAAAGAGCAACCGGATATCATACTATCATGTTAAGCATGAAAGTCATCCCCATATATGTCCAAGCATCCATTGTAATATACAATCATGTACAACAATGGACTCTAGGGCATACATACAACTAATAACCTCCCACTTGCACTAAAGCCAGTTGTTGTAGTATCTTATACCCAACATCCCAAAATCTTTCAAACTCTATGTGGGGTTTTGACCTCTGTGAGTGGATCCGTCGTGTCATTCTTCCTATCAACTCTCCTGACTTCGATCGCCCGGAGATCAACCATCTTCCTGATCAGGTGATACTACCTAAGAATATGTCTGGATCACTGATGGGACCGGGGTTCCTAGGCCAAAACCACAGCTCCATTGCCACCATAATGGTAGGAACCAAGTTCATCTCATGAACATCTATACCCAGACAACCTCTTTGGTAGCATCGTTGGCAGCGATGTAATCACCTTTTATCGTCGAGTCTGCCACGGTATCTAGCTTGGAACACTTCCAACAGACCGTCCCTCCACTGAGGGTAAAGACAAAACTCGAGACTATCTTACAGTTGGCCTTATCACTCTGTAAGCTCGAATCGGTAAAGGACTCCACTTCGAGTTCACCGTTACTATACACCAAGAACGTTTCTTTAGTCCTTCTCAAGTACTCAAGAATGTTCTTCACTGCTGTCCGGTGATTCTCCTGAGGATCTGATTGATACCTACTTACAATACCCAGTACGTACGCAACATCCGGTCGGGTACTTAACATCTCATACATGATAGACCCGACTTCCGAAGCATAGGGTATCCCTTGCATGCGAGCCCTCTCCAAATCAGTCTTGGAGGACATCTCTTTGGAGAGAATGATTCCTGAAATCGTGGGTAAATTCCCACGCTTGGAATCTTCCATACTAAATCTCTTTAGTATGGTGCCAATGTACCTAAATTGGGACAATCCCAACATCCGCATAGATATATCTCTATAGATCTTACTCTCCAGGATGTAGAAGGAATCACCCAGATCCTTCATGGAGAATCTTTGTGATAAGAGGAGCTTGACCGAGTGTATCATAGGAACACCATTTCCTATGAAGAGTATGCCATTCACATACGATACGAGCAAAACAACTTTACACCCTACAACCTTCTTGGATATACAAGCTTCATCTACCATTTTGATGAAGTCAAGCTCTTTGACTGCCACATCAAAACAGATGTTCCAACTCCGCGATACCTGCTTTAATCCGTATATTGATTTAAGCAACTTGCACACCTTTCCGCTGCTCCCACTGTCTTCGAAGCCCTCTAGCAGTGGCATGTACACGCTCTCTTCTAAATCACTATTTAGAAAAGTGGTATTGACGTCGATCTGCCAGATTTCGTAGTCATGGTATGCAGCAATAGCAAGTAGGATCCGGATGGTCTTAAGCATAGCCACTGGAGAAAAGGTTTCATCAAAATCCATTCCTGGTTATTGACGACAACCTTTTTCAACAAGTCTAGTTTTGAAAGTCTTAATTTTTCCATCTACACCAAGAATCTTCTCAAGATCTACTTGCTCCCGATGGGTTTTACCCCTTCAGGTGCAACTACTAAAGTCCATACTTTGTTGGTGTATATAGATTCCATCTCAGATCATATAGCATCCAGCCATTTCACAGAGTCCCTACTTGTGATGGCCTGCTCGAAACTAGTTGGGTCATCATCTTCCATGATGCAATTCTCACTCCCACCGTCATTGAGAAAACCGTAATATCTCTCAGGCGGATAGGAAACCCTACTGGATCTGCGGAGAGGCTGAGGTTCGTCGGAAACTATTGAATCCTCTGGTTCTACCGAATCATCAGCTGTTAGTTTTTCTAACTGGAACTTCTTCCAGTTCTACCTCATGACCACTTAATTTCTTCCATAAGAAATTCCTTTTCTAAAAAGGTGGCATGCTGAGAAACAAAACACCTTTTGCTCCGCAATGTGGTAGAAGATATGCCCTCACGAATGTTCAGGATATCCAACAAACTTATACAGCACCGACCTTGCCTCGAGCTTGTCCGGGTTTTGCTTTTCAACATAGGCCGGACAACCCCATATCTTAACTTGTTTAATAGATGGTCTCTTCCTATTACATATCTCATATAGAGTGGTATGCACTGATTTGGATGGAACTCTATTCAATAGATATGCAGCTTCTCAAACGCATAACCCCAAAAGGAAACAGGTAACTTAGCAGTACTCATCATATAGCGCACCATATTTTATAGGGTGTAATTCCTCCGCCCCGATACACCGTTGTGCTGTGGTGTATACGGAGGATTAAGCTGAGAGAGAATCCCATTCTCTTTTAAATAATTCAGGAATTCCATTCACAAGTATTCTCTTCATCGATCATATCGAACGATTTTAATACTTTTACCTATTTGGTTCTCTACTTCGCACTTATATTCCTTGAATTTCTCAGAAGCTTCAGGCTTGTATTTCAACAGGAACACATGTCTGAATCTCGAGAGATCATCAGTGAATATAATGAAGTACGAGTAACCAACCCTGACATGTGTCGACATAAGACTGCATACATCACTATGTATCATTCTCTAGAGTTCAGTAACTCTCTCTCCGTGTAGTAAACGGAGTTTTAGTCATTTTACTTTTGAGACATGACTGGCAAGTTTCATAAGATGTAAATCCAAACTGATTTAAATATCCATTTTTATGTAACTTAGTTGGTCGTGTCGCATTGATATGACCTAGTCTGCAATGCCACAAGAAGGACTCGTTCATTTCTGAACTTTTCTTCTTGTGTGTGTTTTGTACGTTAAGATCTGTGGTTTCATTTAGAACGTATATGCCATTACTTAACGAGCCTAATCCAATAAACTTTTGATTCAGGAAAATGTTCATAACATTATCCCGCAATACAAAATTATATCCTTCTTTACTTAATAAAGAAACCGATATAATATTGCATATCAGGTTCCGTATGTAATAACATTCGTTCAGAATCAATATATTACCATTTGGCAATACAAGGTGATATTCGCCAACTGTTTTGGCTGCAACACTTGCACCATTCTCTACTCTTAGAGAATGATCACCTTTTCTCAGTTTTCTACTTTTCTTTAGCCCATGTAACATATTACATATGTGGGATCCTGATCCGATATCTAATACCCAGGACGTTGATTATACTGAGAAACAGTTCTTGGTAACGAACACACTTGAAGAAGATGCATCAACATGCTCATTCTTTGTTTGGGTCGCGTAGGAATTTGGATAATCCCCTATTTCCTGCTCGGACTTATAACAATTATAAAATAGAGCGAAACTAATGTTCCCCGGCTTAGTATAACAAGCGGGTTTGGTCAATACATCCATATTATTATCTTGATTAAGGCGTGATATGGTCGCTACCTGGAGAGAGAGAAGAAAACACTCTGCGTATGCTCTTGCAAGATTAGATTGGTTATTATTTTATCTAATCAGGATGGATCTTACTATTTTTATCAAATCTTCCTTCAAACCCTAAAAGGTAAGACTAGCCGGGATTAATTACACCCTATAAGTTCATCAATCTTTCAGCCAGGCCAGTGTTGGTACTTTGAGGGAGGTTCCCCGTTCTTTCGCACGAACCTAATTAAAATAAACCTCGTTTTCCCAGAGGCATAACCCCGTTAACACCTTTCTAGACACCTACTTGATTGGCTAATTATGATGTGTAAAACTCTCCTAGGAGTAACTCTTACTCGCAGTGGGTATCGGGATCCAACTATCTCATAGAAGGAATGCAATCTCATTGCAAATTTCAACACTTGAAATTCCCAATAATATTTTGCCCCTAGCGTTCTATGAGCTTGACGAAGGTCAACAAACCATAGGCTGCTAGTCAAGTTCAACCCATACATTTCATGATTGAATTAAACCCACCCGCACGACCCTTGACGAAGGCCAACAAAGTCGTACGACTACCCTAATCCAATCGCATCATATGCAGCAGATAAGCACTAATCAGCTATCGCACACTACGCCTTGATGAAGGCCAACAAACGTAGCATGAATACTAAATAATACTTATATGAGATGACGGAGGGCTACGACAGGTTTTTAAGAAAATCTTTTGCGCAATGAACTTGATATCGTTGTGGAATCGAGTGATTTTGAAAAGGAGTGTTTTTGAGGCTTTTGCTAGTTTCGCTAAAGTGGTCACTCCCGGTAAAGGGATCTCGATTTTTTCCTCATCGAATAAGGTGCTGGATATTCATGAATACCACCATGCAAAGCAAGAACTAGAGAAGCAATAAAAAGACAAAACCGAGTGGGTTGTAGCATCTGCTAGGTTTTGCTAAATAGGTCATTCCCGGTGAAGGGATCTCGGCTCTTTTCTCATCGAATGAGGTGCTGGATATTCATCAAGGAATACCACTATGCAAAGCAAAAACTAGAGCTAGCATTTTTGAAAATTTGATTCTACAACATCTTTAGGTTTCTTTCCTTTTCATTAATCTCATTAATGAAGTCCCATCATTTATGCTTCCTAAGCATCACAGATAAAGAAACGAAAATACTTATATAACGTACGCTTATGACATCCGTATTCAGACGCCGAACGCGGAACAAAAACTTTTATAACTAGCGCTATCGCATACTATAACCCGGATCTTTCCATTAACGCTAAACTAACAAACTGTAAAGAGGTAGAAAGGCTATACCGATCGATCCGAGTCCTTCGGTCTTTAGCAATCATCCCACGCTCCTCGCGGCAACTCCGATCTCTTGTCCCCTCATTGAAGTGGCACCACGTCAACGGATCTTTAAACGGGCTCCCGCCTCTATACCGAGGAAACTCGGACATCAAGTCTGCTAAAAGAGATGACCAAGATGAAGTAGAGAATGAGTAGAATACTTTATCTCAAACACCCTAAGGTTCTCATCACATGAGAGGGTAAGAGTGGAGGTTGAATAAGATGCTAAGGATTGGAAATTGTGAACTCAAGAAAATATCAAAAGAGAAAAAACTCAAGCATAATAACTTGTGATTTCTTCTCATCATCTTGTGAATAGATATATAATGTTGTTTTATAAAAAAACCAAAGAAAATATCTGATGAAAATATCTCCTCAAATATCCATACCCAAAACAAAACTCATTAATACTTTAACGACTCACTAGATGACTCATTACATGAGTCATTAGTGAACATTCTAGAATTGATGGGTCACAACAATGAGTCACACTTTCCATTAATCATTTAAACCAAAATGATTAAACCAAAAAGAAATGCATCTTCTAAAATATTCTCGTAACGGATTACGAGAATACCCCTCACCTGTATATACATACATGTATCCGTATTCCGACCGAATACGAATACGGGAGACTAAAATATTCCGACTCAATATAATACTTGGATCCGGCTTAAACCAAAGCCCACCAGTATTATCTGTCCGAAATACGACACGTGCACAAGTGCACGTGCATTTTCGAACCCAGCCATAAAACCATACGGCCTCTACAACGTTTCGTCCGAACTTGGGAAACTATCTGTAGGGGATTCTAAAGACTCGTCAGTACCCTGGCAGTGGGTTTAACCACAAGCACGTCAGCGGCCCTAGCAGTGCGTAACGGCTGCCCATATACTGATCGAAAGGGAATCCGATGAGCAAACTCATCCTGGAACCCTACTGAGCCTATCAGTGACAATATACATACAGTCCGGTCCGTTCGTCTATGAGCATCGCATATCGAGCCTAGGGGGCTGGTAACGTCAGACCCCCAATAGCGGTATAAGTCGTGTCGAAGAGTAGCCCTGAACACCCTGAGAAACTACTGGAATACTTACCAGTAATTCTCACCTGCCTTGGCTAAGGAGTTGGTGTAATGGCTTTTCTAGACACAGCGAGATCACTCCCAATACCGGGAGAGACGAATCCCCTGCCGATCCGCTCACTTGTCTCCATATGGCTCGGGACCGTACCTAACTAAAACCTGTTTGCACGACTCCTTTGAGCCGTGGTAGGGTAGTAATCTAACCACAGTGGGAACTCATACGAGACAAATGACGACCTCAGGTCGATGAACTAACCTGTACACATGTCACCAGGAAACTGCTATCTGACGCTAGGTATAAAACCAACTAGCAGGTTCCCTGCGAGTCCTGTCCGGTGTACTCATAACCCAATGAGCACCTGTATACATCTTAGGTGATCCAACCGACACCAATGGCTTGTGAGACCGGCCATCGCCCCTTGTCGGGGTCTCGACTGTATACACTAGTCTACTCCGGAGTATCGATGCCCTGTCTCGAAACTCCCACGACTAGGGACCACTTTTAAGGATGTGCTTATAGACCACCCAACTCTCACGTATATGATCGCCATCATACTGTTGGTAGTCAAGCAGGATCCTAAGGGCTCTATCAATGTGTAATAGTGATCATGTCACCTAAAGCTGTACACGACTGATAAAGGAAAACCAGATAGCATACTATCATCTTGATTAAGACTGTCCTACCGGTATAGGTCCTCCTCAATCATTGCAATCACGTGCCTGCGATCCAATAATTGACTTTGAGGGTACTATATCCAACAATCTCCCACTTGCACTTAAGGCTAATTATTGCGATGTCGCATACTCACAGCCCGTGTGATACCGAACACCTAACTCCTCTACTAAACAGTTTCACAAAGCTCGTTTGTAAAAACTCTTGTGTTCGAGAAATAGCCTCAGTGAGTGGATCCGCCCTGATGTATCTTTCTATGTCTCTCTTAATCTCAAGTTTGCGGAGAAAGCCATCTCCCGAATTGAGTAATACCTGTCTTAGAATATGTCTGGATATCTGATGGGACCTAGTTCATAAATGAACTCCAAAACCAAACTTCTTAGACTGTATCGACAACTGGAACTAATCAGTATCCAGCACCATGCCTCCCACGGTATCCTCTTGGACCACCTGTCCATAATACTGCCCCCTTTGTCAGAGGGAAAACTATAACTCTGACAATCACTCTGTCATCCATGTCACCTTTGGAAGCCTGGAATGATAACCGTCTCCCGAAGGAGGCTGCCGTCATCAAATCCCTAGAACATGCACTTATGTTCTAAAACTGCTTCCGTATGTTTCTTCAGGATTGGATTAATATAAACTTATTGCATCTAGTGCAAAAACAACATCTGGTGTGGTACTTGACATCT
Organism: Agapanthus africanus; assembly: GCA_030015575.1. Lineage (NCBI taxonomy): Eukaryota > Viridiplantae > Streptophyta > Magnoliopsida > Asparagales > Amaryllidaceae > Agapanthus > Agapanthus africanus. Next base: position 34,198,617 of record JASDDO010000018.1, on the reverse strand, counting down.
CATGATCGACTCAATTGCCTAAGCAAGTGATATACCAATCATGCACATCCCTCTCCACTTTAGTCTGTAAGTCGCCTTTAGAGAGGTTGACTCCATCACCTGCAGGTACACCACCATGCCAGGAGTCATCTATTCTAAATACTTTTAGAATACTGTCTAAGTACCTATATTGGGAAACTACCCAAATCTAGATCTAAAACCATAGATCTAGTAACCAGAATATCTGATGTTATATCCATATCGTTTATGGAGAAACAACTGTATGACAACCAAAGTATAACCGATCGTAGTATAGGAATTTTACTTCCTACTCTGTGTATGTCATCCAAATACCAGGATATCACACACTACTACCTTCTTAACAGATCCATCCCTTATTCTGAGGAAGTCAAAGCCATGACTGTCACATCAAAATTAGACGATCTATCTCCGCTATATCTTCTCTAGTCTATAAATAGACATAAGCTACTTGCCCACTATGCTTCCGCTGCTCCCACTGACCACAATAACCCTCTGGCAGAATAATATATACGTGCACTTCTAAAGCTAGTTTAGAACGACGCTATACTCAACCTCCTGCCGGGTCTCATAGCCTGGAACAATAGTAGTGTCAAGTCTGGGTAAACAAGAACCTCCATGTCACCGTCCTTGAGGCTACCGGAGTACCTCTCGGGTGCCTGAGGTTACCCACCATAACTGCGGAGCGGCTAATGGAATGTCAAATCTGATTGAATCTTTAGGTCCTATTAAATTTTCAGTAATCGTTTGCGGTTCTGGAATCACTTCCAGTTCTACCATACTCCCACTGCTGTTTTCTGAAAAAATCCATTTTACTAAAACTGTGGCGAGTTAAGAACAATATCACCATTGATCTTCCAGATGGTAGAAAGTCAACCCTCGTCGTAGCCTGGGCCAACCCGCAAACTGCCATCACAGAAACGTGCCATGAGTTATCCGGAGTCTGGTTTTAAGCATAAGCCGGACAACTCCCCGTACCTTAACATCTTTACGATATGAACCATTCTATATCCAATATAGAAACTTTGGCACTTATTTAATTGGAACCAGATTCTAATCATGCAGCTGTCTCCAGTGCATATCAACTTAATGGAAAGAGACTAATCGGCATTTACTCAACTTAGGAATGCATCCAATTATGAGTAACCTGAAAGAGAAACAAGTTTCTCAAAACTATTACTATCAACTGAATACCAATCACAAGTATCTACATCTTCGATCACCTTGAAGAATCCTGATACTTGCGACACCTGGTTCTCTACTTTATTCTTGTACCTATAACTTCTCAAAACTTAGACATTGTATTTCTACGAAACACTTGTCTAAAAACTAAAGAAGTCACAAGTAAACAGAACATAGTACGAGGACCAACCCCTTTGTCCTAATGGACACTGGACAACATACAATACTCTGTATGAGTCCCCTGAGTTGAATAACTCAAAACCTGTGCATCGTAGGTTGAAAACTGTACCTATGGTTAAGAACTACTCCGCTGTTCAATGCTCCTTACCCAATCGTCAACTGATATAGGTAAATGTCATGGATATAATTTCAAAAAGTTATATCTCACTTTATAAAAATAAACGTACAGATATTTCATTTTGAAATTGGTGCACAACAACGGATACTCAAAACTAAATACTTTCCGTCCGGCAAAAACCCAGGCGACTTCATCAAATATCACCAATTACAACGAATTCCGATATAATGAGGACGATCACCTAATTCCCAATAACTTACTCCCGCTCATCATCTGTAAAACCATACAGATGTGAGAATCATACCTGGTAAATACATACCCTGGAATAAGTATCTAATCGGAAAATCAGTTTTCCTTTAACAACGCACAGTGAAACTGAAACATGAAAATGTTTCGAAGGGGTATCTTGGTATTCTTAGTAATGCCTCTTCCATAATCCAATTCATGACTGTAACCGTATATTTCTTTGCCATCTCTCCAAATCCCTTTATTTGTCTTTAGTCGTTACCTTCTGTACACCATCGTTAGGCTAAATGGTTTTCTTCCTTCCCTACCGTTCGGCACCAGCCTATGGTTTGGAAGAAGACTATCCAGTAAGCATAATAGGTGTACTCTCCTTATCCTAGAAGTACTCGCAACCTGAGAGAAAGTGATGATAAAAGACAACTGAATAATACCTTATTCTATTTCTCCCGAACTGGGGAAAAAATCAAAGGTGAAGTAGGAGTGGCGATGAAGTACGCGGTTTGGTCGTGAATGATAGCAGTCGCAATTTACTTTGCCCTCTTTCTAATCCCTTTATTTTGTCTTTACTTATTACCTTCTGTACGCCCTACTTAGGCTAATTGGTTTTCTTCATTCCCTACCTTTCTGCACCTGCCTATGGTTTGGAAGAAGACTACCCAATAAGCGTAATAGGTTTACTCTCCTAAACCAAGGAGCCCTCGCAACCTGAGAGAAGGTGATAATAAAAGACAATTGAATAAACCAATTCAATTTCTCCTGAACCTGAATCCATCCTCAAAGAAGTCCTTTCGAGTTCGTATATAACCATACGATGGATCTATCCAATGGAAGTGGATGTTCGTAGTGATACGAGATGTTCTGAGAAATGCAAAGGGTAAAAGAAGGAGCGACAATGACTTATGCAACTTAGACAATCCAAAAGCCAGTATTTTAAAAAGGTTCGGTCAACTTGGTTACTGAGTCATAGTCTAGGGTCGGTCTAAGGTTGCTGCCAAAGAAAGAGAGAAAAGAAACACTCTGCGTGCACTCTAACCTAGATCAGAATGGTTATCACTTTATCTAATCAGGAAACCTCCCACTGTACTGTCAAATTCTCCTCCAAACCTGAAAGAAGAATCAATCGGGATCACCCGAAGAGTAAACCAACTCATCAGTGGGAATCGGGATCCAACTCTCATCGCATGATAACGTGAAGGAATCCACTCACGTTATCACACTTCAGAAGGTATGCGCATGCCTGGCAAGTTTCAGTTTCTTTAGAAACTCCCGATATGATTTTTACCCCATGCTCTTATGACCCTGACGTTGGTCAAATGCCATAAGTCATATGCCAAGTTCTACCCATCATTATCTTATCAATTTGAACCCACCCGTACATGCCCCTGACGTTGGCCAAATGGCAGAACGACTGTCCCAAACCAACTCATCTATCTATGCAACAGATGAATACCCAGCAGCTACCAAACACTATGCCTTGGCGTTGGTCAAATAAACATAGCTTGAATACTACTGAATACCCAAATGAAATGACGGAGGGCTACGGCTGGTTTTTGGCGAAAAACCTTTAACGTAACGAACTTGATATCGCTGAAGGAACCTGATAGCTTTTTAGAAAATATAGTGGCGAAAACCTTCGCTAAAGAGGTCACTCCCGGTGAAGGGATCTTGGCTCTTTCCTCGTGGAATGAGGTGCAGGATATTCCAACTGAATACCGCGATGCAAAGCAACAAGTAATCGACTATAGTGAAGTTATTACCCTGACGCAAATTTCTGCCCAAGAGGTCACTCCCGGTAAAGGGATCTCGGCCCTTGCCTCGTCGTATGAGGTGCAGGATATTCCAACTGAATACCACTATGCAAAACAAAAGAAAACGTCCTTGTAATAACACTTTTTAAAACTGTTCCAACAACATCCAAACAGGTTTGTTTTCCTTTGCATTGATCAGAATCAACGCAGTCCCATCAATTAATCACACCAGAAAAGAACGAAAATAAAATGTACGTATATGCCATCCGCATTCGTCACTGGGTCCCATCATCACCCGTTAGGTTACTTAACTAACGACGGAGCGGGGACTAGACTAGCGCGGGTGTAAAACATATACAACATCTACTAGTATATATACCAATATACAATAATCGCTCCAGACGTGATAAATATGCAACATTACAGAAAAGTAATAAGCATCACAGAACAATACAGATAATCTGGGATCCCCGGGTTTCACAGAGCCGCTGCTGAAACCCGACGTTCCCCTGGTCATGTGGATAGCATGTGCAATGAAATCTAGACCCCTACGAGTGCGACAAGTTACCCGCCAAAACCTGAAGTGAGGCAGCCCCCTACAGCAAAGTGAATGGACCACCCAACACTTCATGGAATCCAGTAACTTGAGCACCCCTCCTTGGGTCAACCTGTACCCCCTACGAGTGCGGCGAATAGTCTACCATTTCTAGAGTGAGGCCCCCTGCCTCTCAAAGCCATGAGATGCAGACCCATTGCCCTCCAGAACCCGGCTATCCGTGCACTCCGCCGCGAGGTAAACCTAGTACAGAAATGAAAAAATATGTACAACGGGTACATCTACCTCAGCCCGGTCGTGCCCCAAAAGAATATTATACAAACAGGCAGTGACGGCAGTCCACATGTTGGATGCTTGCCCCGCAATATCAAATGTACAAATAAATCCAAACTGCACTACCATCGCACACAGCTATCCACCACGACATATCCGCAACATCACAGCACAACACAGAACATCAACGCGAATGTCATGTTCGCAAACCCGTCTAAAAGAGCTATAGCAATTAGACACGATTTACCGCTCGAATGACATTCACGGTTGGAGATATAATGTAAGTACTGTAAACTAACAAGTTAAAAATTCCGATCGACAAAACTTCTCGAAGTGGGCCCCAAGTATAACTGCAGTACTCAAACAAAATCTAGGCCCAAACAAAATATTCCAAAACCACAATTCCCTATGCAAGACACTACTGTAGAAAAATGGTATACTGTTGCTCCAAAACGGCGGCGGAACCGCGGCCAATACATGGCTTGTGCGACTGTTCTGCGGCGTTCTGGAAGCTTCAGTCGACCAAATTTCTTCCAGAGTCTTAAAAAAGCCTGCTCGATTTTCTGAGATACTCAAAATGATTTTTAGACCAGTTTAAAAAATCGACAGAAACTTTAACATGAAAAGTGCGGTTTTGGAAATTTCGTTCGATCGTTGTTTTAAACACGTTAGAAAAAGTTAGTAAAGGTTAATGGCGTGGCTCTGATACCATGTAAGTCTACGGTAGCGCCCTGGCCGTCATTCAGACGCCAAACGCGGAACAAAAACTTTTATAACTGGCGCTATCGCATACTATAACCCGGATCTTGCCATTAACGCTAAACTAACAAACTGTAAAGAGGTAGAAAGGCTATACCGCGATCTGAGTCTTTCGGTCTTTAGCCATCATCCTACGCTCCTCGCGGCAACTCCGATCTCTTGTCTCCTCATCGAGATGGCACCACGTCAACGGATCTTTAAACGGGCTCCCGCCTCTATACCGAGGCAACTCGGACATCAAGTCTGCTAAAAGAGATGACCAAGATGAAGTAGAGAATGGGTAGAATACTTTGTCTCAAATACCCTAGGGTTCTCATCACATGAGAGGGTAAGAGTGGTGGTTGAAGAAGATGCTAAGGATTGAAAATTGTGAACTCAAGAAAATATCAAGAGAGCAAAAACTCAAGCATAATAACTTGTGATTTCTTCTCATCATCTTGTGAATAGATATATGAGGTTGTTTTATAAAAAACCAAAGAAAATATCTTATGAAAATATCTCCTCAAATATCCATACCCAAAACAAAACTCATTAATACTTTAACGACTCACTAGACGACTCATTATATGAGTCATTAGTGAACATTCTAGAATTGATGAGTCACAACAATGAGTCACACTTTCCATTAACCATTTAAACCAAAATGATTAATCCAAAAAGAAATGCATCTTCTAAAATATTCTCGTAACGGATTACGAGAATACCCCTCACCTGTATATACATGTATCCGTATTCCGACCGAATACGAATACGGGAGACTAAAATATTCCGACTCAATATAATACTTGGATCCGGCTTAAACCAAAGCCCACCAGTATTATCTATCTGAAATATGACACGTGCACAAGTGCACGTGCATTTTCGAACCCTGCCATAAAACCATATGGCCTCTACAACGTTTCGCCCGAACTTGGGAAACTATCTGTGGGGGACTCTAAAGACTCGTCAGTACCCTGGCAGTGGGTTTAACCACAAGCACGTCAGCGGCACTAACAGTGCGTAATGACTGCCCATGTACTGACCGAAAGGGAAGCCGATGAGCGAACTCATCCCGGAACCCTACTGAGCCTATCGGTGACAATATACATACAGTCCGGTCCGTTAGTCTATGAGCATCGCATATCGGGCCTAGGGGGCTGGTAACGTCAGACCCCCAATAGCGGTATAAGTCGTGTCGGAGAGTAGCCCTGAACACCCTGAGAAACTACTGGAATGCTTACCAGTAATTCTCACCTGCCTTGCCCTAGGACTTGGTGTAATGGCACTCCTAGACACTGTTAGTGTATATGCCCTAGAGGCCATTACTGTATCATACTAGTTTGTATATTACTTAATGGAAGCTTGGGATATTCACCTTGTATTGACAATCTTGCTCAAAATGGTAGTATGCTACTTGGTTTGTTTCTACTTTAATATGTGCATGTGTTTCTTTCAGCATATTGCTTATACATATTAGTAGAGCCCTTAGGATCTTTTCTTGATTACCAGCGTTGTGATGGCAGTCACACTCGTGGGGGCTGGGTAATCCACAAGCACATCCTTATACAGGTCCCTAATCGTAGGACTATCGAGACAGGGCATCGATACTCCGGAGTAGACTAGCGTATGCGCTTCTCATCCCAGCAGGGGAGACGGTCTGTCCCACAGCCGTCAGTACGTCGTACTTGAGATAGTATGCGGGTGCTCGTTAGGTTACGGGTATACTGGACATGACTCGTCGGGAGCTGATTGGTTGGTACTATACCTATCGTCAGTTATCAGTTCCCAGGTGACATGAGTACAGCTTAGTCCGCTGACTTGACACTGTCACTTCGCCTCGAGTGTGTTCCCACGGTACTTTGATTACTACCCTACCATGGCTCAAAGGAGTCATGCAAACAGGTAGTAGTTGGGTGCAGTCCCGAAGCACTTGGAGGCAGTGACGGTTAGACAGGATTCGTCTCTCCCGGTATTGGGGGTTGATATCGCGCTGTGTTTAGGAGAGCCATTACACAAGTAGTCCCTGGCCAGGGCAAGCGAGATATACTGGTAGGTTTCCAGTGTTATCTCAGGGTGTTCTGGGCTACACTCCGACACGACTTGTACCGCTATTAGGGGACTGACGTTTACCGCCCCTCTAGGCCCGCCATGCGATGTACTCAGACGAACAGACCGGACTGTACGGAGACTGTCACATTCAGGCTCAGTAGGAGTTCAGATGGGTTTCACTTCGTCCGTCTTCTTATCGGCATCTACCTGGGGGCCGTTACGCACAGCTAGTGCCGCTTGCGATCTGTGGTTAAACCCACTGCCAGCGTAGCGTCGAGTCTTTAGTCCCATACAGAGAGCTATTCACCTTTAGGCAAAAGAGTAGAGGTCGCATGGTTTTGCGACTGGTCGCATGGTTTTGCGACAGGGTTCGGTCACATCCGTGCACTTGTGCACGTTTAGTGACCGGGCGGTTATTACTAGTGGGCTTTGGTTTAAGCCAGATCCTAGTATACGTTTTGGGATTGGTTTTATCTCGTTTGTATTCGTGTTCCCCGGAACGCGGAGACGGGTGTGTATGCACAGTTGACAGAGACAGAGGCAGAGGATTCTCATTAGGGTTGTTGACTGTTGACTTTTGCTTAACCCTAATGAGAATTAGAAATATGATTAACAATAATATTAATTGAGTATTATAGTGACATGGTTAGGGTTGAAAGGTTGACCTTGTTGACTTGTTGACTTTTGTTGACCGGTTGACTAGGTTGGACTTGTTGACCACCATCATGACAATGGCCATCATCTGGTTGCATTGACTTATGCTTGCTTTTTTGTTCACCATTTGCATTTAATGCAAGAAATGATAGTGTCATTTGTCATGATAACAACCATTACAATATACTCAATTATTATTACATTGTTATGATGATTTTGGATTATGAGAGCTTGGATGGCCAAAAGGTTTGCTCATTCTTTCATTTCATTTCTCTCTCTTGCCATCACTTGCTCAAGCTCTCCCTCTTCCTCTTGCTCTCTCTAGCTCAAGGCAACTCCCTCTATGTGTTGAGAAACATTGCCTTTGAGATAAAAACACCAAAACAATTCTCTACTCATCCTAGTTCACAAGGCCTAGCAAGCCAAGTGTTCTAGTTTCTTCAACTTCGAAGATGAACCGAAAAGGTAGAAGCTTTCGGGTGGATCCATCTTCGGCGAGAGGAGATGACGAGGTGAGGCCGATCCGTACACCCCCAAGAGTTGAAGACGAAGGAGTTCAAGAAAGGTATAACCCCCTAACCGAGTAGATAAAACTCCTAGTTAGGTTGTCAGGTAGTTGTTTAACAAAAATCCGTATTTTGAGTCCATGTTACCACCCTAGCAAAAATCGTTTTTGACCATTTCCGCAACCCCAAAGAATCGGGGAAGGGTAGCATGGAATTATAGTGGTATCAGAGCCTAGTTAAACACTATCTAACATGTTAGCAAAGTAACTAGAAATTCGATCGGAGAAAAAGTCGCGAAATACACCCGGAACTCAAACTTTCTGTCGATTTTTAAAGTGCTGTAAAAATTATTTGACATATACCAAAAATCGACTCAGGGTTTTTATAGCATACTGCAGAAAAACGATCCATAGAGCCGGCCAACTAACCGCGGTTCCGCGGCAAGAACAGCTTCTTGCCGCGGATCCGCGGCCGAGTTGACTCGGCCGTGGATCGCTTTCACTGCAGTATACTCTATGGGGTATTTTGGGATTTTTGGAGAATGTTTTTTCAGCCCAGATTTTCCAGATGGCAAAATTTGTTTTTGGGGCTTAAAAAACCGTATTTTGATCGAGTTTCTAAAAACTAAAGCTGACGGGTTTATATCTGTGATGTGTTATATGTATTGAACGTCTGCTAATCGCTATACGTCGATTAGTGGGGGTTATACATATCTGTGATCTGTAATGTTGATGGTATGTGTATATGAATTCATTGGATTGTCGCGGATGAATAGCCGGGGGTTGTGAGATGAGAGATTTTTCTTTATCTTTCATGTAAATTTGTAATTGATGTAATATTATTTATTTGGCCGCACAACCGGGGTGAGGTTGTAGCCGTCATTGTATAATTTCTTTCACTGTTTTTGCTCCTAGGATAGACCCATGGAGGGGGTGCACAAACTACCGGGTACCTCGAAGTGCCGAGTGGCCTATTCACGAGTTGAGGGAGGTTGCTTCGTTTCGGGTATTTGGCTGGTAGTTTGCCGCACCCGTAGGGGTCTTGGGTGGGGTATTGGCTATTCATCGCGACCGTGTAATCCGCTTTCCGTTACAGGCTCGTGCGGAATGCGGATTCCTAGTATATCCAATGTGTTTATCTGTGATCTGGATTGGCTATCATTGCAATATATCTATATATGATAACTATTTAGGCGTTGCTTATGTTTTGCATCCGTGCTAGTCTAGCCCCCACTCTGTCGTTAGTTAAGTAACCTAACACGTAATGATGGGGCCCCGTGGCGAATGCGGATGGCATAAGCGTATGTCATATTTTGGTTGTTTTCTGCAATGGTAGGATTAAATGATGGGACGCATTAAAAAGAATTAATGCAAGAAAATAAACCAAAGTAAAGTCGTTGGAACACTTTCAAAAACCATTCGGTTCTTTTCAAAAACCAACTTTTAAATGCGGAGCTTGAGCCACTCCTTTTAAAAGCTATCTCGTTCCATCGATTATATCAAGTTCACTACGTTCACGGTTTCGCCAAAACCATTCGTAGCCCTCCATCATTTCAGTTAAATATTCGGTAGTATTCAAGCTATGTATTTTGACCTCACACCAAGGCATAGTGATTGGTAGCTTCCGGATATTTATTTGTTGCATAGATAGAATGTGTTGGTTTGAGACAGTCGTACTACCATTTTGGCCTACGTCAAGGGTAGGTACGGGTGGGTTCAAATTAACCTGGATAATGATGGGTAGAACTTGACATGTGACTTATGAAATTTTGACCTCACGCCAAGGTCATAAGAGCATGGGGCAAAAATCCACATCGGGAGTTTCTAAAGAACCAGAAACTTGCTAGTGCTGCATACCATTTGGAGTGTGATGATTCTGGTAGGATTCCTTCAGTTTTGTCACGCGATGATATTTGGATCCTGATCCTACTGTGAGTATATGCTACTCCTTGGGAAATTTCTCACTTAACGATCAATGCTATAAACCAAGTAGGTGTCTAGAAAGGTGTTAGCGGGGCTACGCCCTCAGGGAAAAGAGGTTATTTAATTAAGGAACTTCGCGAAAGCGTTGGAAAACCTCCCTCGAAGTACCAACACTGGCCTGGCTGAACGGTTAAGCAAGTATTGTACGGTGAGATTGATTCCGACTAATTCTTCCTTTTTGGTTTGAGGAGGAATTCGAGATACAGTGGGAGTCATCCTGTTTAGACAAATTAAAAACCACTCTAAACTTGCAAGAGCATCATGCTGAGTGTTTCTTCTCTCTCTCCTAATTGCAGCGACCAATCGTCATGACTAGACTTAAGTTACTTCTAGATAAAAACATACTGACAGGGCCAAACTACAAAGATTGGCTCAGGAATGTCAAAATGGCAATCATTTACGACAAGCTGGGGTATCTTCTTACCACCAAAGCTCCCCCTGTCCCAGGTCCCACCTCCAGCGTCGCGGATAGGGAAATCCGTAAGACCTGGGAGATCGATTGCGCGAAAGCCAAGTGCCTCGTGCTTGCCTCTATAGACAATGAACATCAGAGGATGCACAAGAATATGGACCTCGAATCCATATTTCTCCATACAAAAGAACTGTATGGAGAGCAATCTCGTATCGCAAGATACGAAGTGTCGAAGAAGCTATTTTCGGCAAGGTTGGCCATCGGATCATCGGTAGCGGAACACGTGCTTAAGATGATTGGCTTCATTGAGGAGCTCGCGGACCTTGGGACCACGTTAGAGAACGGGCTCTATACGAACTTGATTCTCCAGTCCCTTCCTTCCACTTATGCCCAGTTTATCCTGAACTTCAACTTGCAAGGAAAAGAAGTTGAACTTCTGGAGCTCCTCAACATGCTGAGGAGTGCAAAGGGCACCCTACAGAAAGGTAGGGATACATCCACTTTGTTTGTAGGAGGATATTCCTCTTCTAAGTCCAAGGCGAAAGCCAAGGGAAAGAAGAAGAAAGCCCCTGCCAAACCAAGGGGCGGTGTTAGTAAAGTGGATACGAAGGGAAAAGCAAAGGCAACAAAGATAGCGGGGCAGCTTGTGGGTAAGGAAGAATGCTTCTATTGTCATAAGAAGGGACACTGGAAGAAAGATTGCAGGGCTTGGAAGGCCAGAAACCAGGATCCGAAGCAAGTTGCGGCTTCGGCTTCAGGTGTGTATGTTATTGAAAACTGTCTTTCAATAAACTCTACTTCCTGGGTATTGGATACCGGATCAGGATCTCATATCTGTAATTCTTTGCAGGCACTGAGAAAGCGTAGGGTTTTGAAGGCAGGTGATATGACCCTCACAGTTGCAAACGGAGCTGGCATGGATGCTGAGTCCGTGGGGGACTATCCCCTGGGCTTGTCAGATGGACACGTTTTGGTTTTGCGTAATTGCTATTTTGTACCCAATGCAACTTGTAATATCATTTCTGTATCTTTATTATCTAAAGAAGGTTATGAATTTGCATTTGTAAGTAATGTTGTGAACATTCACCTTAATCAAGTTCTGATTGGGTCAGGTACATTAAGCAATGGTATATACGTATTAAACCCACCACAGATTTTCAATGTCCAGAATACACACAAAAGAATGTCTCCGGAAACTAATCAGGCTTTCTTATGGCATTGTAGACTGGGTCACATCAATGAGAGAAGATTGACTAAGTTACATACAGAAGGATATTTGGATCCATTCCAATATCAATCATATGCAACTTGTCAATCCTGTCTCAAAGGAAAGATGACAAAGACTCCGTTCACTGGACACGGAGTAAGAGCGAGCTCGCTCTTGGGACTCATACACAGTGACGTGTGTGGTCCAATGTCTACGCATGCGCGAAGCGGTTATTCTTACTTCATTACTTTTACGGATGACTTTTCAAGGTACGGATATGTCTTCTTAATGAAACATAAATCTAAAGCCTTTGGAAAGTTCCAGGAATATAAGAATGAAGTAGAAAAACAAACCGGCAAAAGTATCAAAACACTGAGATCTGATCGAGGTGGTGAATACTTGAGTGCCGAGTTCCTGGATTACCTAAAAGAGAATAGAATTCTCTCTCAGCTTACTCCTCCATACACTCCGCAACATAACGGTGTATTGGAGAGACGGAACCGAACCCTATTGGATATGGTACGGTCCATGATGAGTAACGCTGAGTTACCGCGATCATTCTGGGGATATGCACTAGAATCAGCTGCATACCTTTTGAACCGAGTTCCAACTAAGACTGTGCCTACTACACCATATCAGATGTCCAGGTTTTGTCAAAAAGCAGCATGCGGACAAACTCGAGGCACACTCAGTACAGTGCAAGTTTGTGGGATATCCAAAGAACTCTAAGGGATATTTCTTCTATTGCGAAGAGGAACAAAAGGTTTTTGTTTCTCGTCATGCCCATTTTCTGGAACACCAGTTCTTAGAAAAGGAAATTAGTGGGAGCACGATAGAACTGGAAGAAATTCCAGAACTACAGATTATTACTGAAAGCTTAGTAGAACCAGAGGGTTCAAAAGAACAGGACATTCCTACGCCGCTCCGCAGGAGTAGTAGGCAGTCTCATCCGCCCAAGAGATACTACGGTTTTCTCATAGACGGAGATAGAGAGGACTGCATCATTGATTATGATGAGCCTACTAGCTTCCAGCAGGCCATTCAGAGCGTTGACTCGGTAAAATGGCTGGATGCAATGCGGACCGAAATGGAGTCCATGTACACCAACAAAGTATGGACGTTGGACGTTGCTTCAGATGGGGTAAAACCCATAGGATGCAAGTGGATCTTCAAAAGGAAGATTGGTGTAGATGGACAGGTTGAGACCTATAATGCTAGGCTTGTTGCAAAGGGTTTCCGTCAAAGACCTGGCTTGGACTATGACGAAACCTTTTCTCCAGTGGCTATGCTGAAATCCATTCGGATCCTTCTTGCCATTGCTGCCTTCCACGATTATGAGATCTGGCAAATGGACGTAAAGACCGCTTTTCTAAATGGAAATTTAGAGGAGTGTGTCTATATGGACCAGCCAGAGGGTTTCATTCAGAGTGGGAGCAGCGGAAAGTTATGCAAGTTGCTTAAGTCCATCTATGGACTAAAGCAGGCATCGCGGATTTGGAACATCTGTTTTGATGAGGCAGTCAAAAAATTTGGCTTTATCAAAAATCCAGATGAACCATGCATCTATAGTAGATTTGTAGCGAGAACTGTAGTATTCCTCGTTTTATACGTGGATGACATTCTTTTGATAGGAAATGACATTCCTATGCTACAATCTGTCAAAGGGTTCTTGTCACACAGGTTCTCCATGAAAGACCTGGGTGATGCCACTTACATTCTGGGGATCCGGATCCATCGTGATAGATCCAAGAGGATGTTAGGAATTTCGCAGTCCAGGTACATCGACACCATACAGAAAAGATTCAGTATGGAAGATTCCAAGCATGGTAATCTACCGGCTTGTCACGGGATCACCCTCTCCAAATAGATGTCTCCCAAGACTGATTTGGAAAGGGATCGCATGTCTATTATACCCTACGCTTCTGTGGTAGGCTCTATAATGCATGCGATGTTGTGTAACAGACCGGATGTAGCTTATGCACTGAGTGTAGTAAGTCGGTATCAGTCAAACCCTGGGGAGAAACACTGGATAGCGGTAAAGAACATTCTCAAGTACCTGAGAAGGACTAAGGAGATGTTCTTGGTGTATGGCGGAAAAGACCTCCAGATCGAGGGCTTTGCCGACTCCAGCTTCCAGAGTGACAAGGATGATTCCAAGTCCATGTCGGGTTTTGTCTTTACCCTCAATGGAGGGGCGGTGTGTTGGAAGAGTTCCAAACAGGAAACCGTTGCTGACTCAACGATGGAAACGGAATACATCGCTGCTGCTGATGCCGTAAAAGAAGCCGTCTGGATGAGGAAGTTCTTGAAAGAACTTCAGGTGGTTCCGTCCATTGTTGATCCAATACCTCTGTATTGCGACAACAACGGGGCTATAGCTTTAGCGAAGGAACCCAGGTCCCATCAGAAATCCAGACACATCTTGAGGCGGTATCACCCGATCAGGGAGATCGTGGATTGCCAGGAGATCGAGGTTCGGAGGGTTGCTTCAGAAGATAACACTGCAGATCCATTCACCAAGGCCTTGCCCCAGACTCAGTTCGAGCGGCTGATCGAGATGATAGGTCTTCGATACGCCAGTACATGGCCTTAGTGCAAGTGGGAGATTGTTAGTGTATATGCCCTAGAGGCCATTACTGTATCATAGTAGTTTGTATATTACTTAATGGAAGCTTGGGATATTCACCTTGTATTGACAATCTTGCTCAAAATGGTAGTATGCTACTTGGTTTGTTTCTACTTTAATATGTGCATGTATTTCTTTTAGCATATTGCTTATACATATTAGTAGAGCCCTTAGGATCTTTGCTTGATTACCAGCGTTGTGATGGCAGTCACACTCGTGGGGGCTGGGTAATCCACAAGCACATCCTTATACAGGTCCCTAGTCGTAGGACTATCGAGACAGGGCATCGATACTCTGGAGTAGACTTGCGTATGCGCTTCTCATCCCAGCAGGGGAGACGGTCTGTCCCACAGCCGTCAGTACGTCATACTTGAGATAGTATGCGGGTGCTCGTTAGGTTACGGGTACACTGGACAGGACTCGTCGGGAACTGATTGGTTGGTACTATACCTATCGTCAGTTATCAGTTCCCAGGTGACATGAGTACAGCTTAGTCCGCTGACTTGACACTGTCACTTCGCCTCGAGTGTGTTCCCACTGTACTTTGATTACTACCCTACCACGGCTCAAAGGATTCGTGCAAACAGGTAGTAGTTAGGTGCAGTCCTGAAGCACTTGGAGGCAGTGACGGTTAGACAGGATTCGCCTCTCCCGGTATTGGGGGTTGACATCGCGCTGTGTCTAGGAGAGCCATTACACAAGTAGTCCCTGGCCAGGGCAAGCGAGATATACTGGTAGGTTTCTAGTGTTATCTCAAGGTGTTCTGGGCTACACTCCGACACGACTTGTACCGCTATTAGAGGACTGAAGTTTACCGCCCTCCTAGGCCCGCCATGCGATGTACTCAGACAAACAGACCGGACTGTACGGAGACTGTCACATTCAGGCTCAGTAGGAGTTCAGATGGATTTCACCTCGTCCGTCTTCTTATCGGCATCTACCTGGGGGCCGTTACGCACAGCTAGTGCCGCTTGCGATCTATGGTTAAACCCACTGCCAGCGTAGTGTCGAGTCTTTAGAGTCCCACACAAAGATCTATTTGCCTTTAGGCAAAAGAGTAGAGGTCGCATGGTTTTGCGACTGGTCGCATGGTTTTGCGACAGGGTTCGGTCACATCCATGCACTTGTGGACGTTTAGTGACCGGGCGGTTATTACTAGTGGGCTTTGGTTTAAGCCAGATCCTAGTATACGTTTTGGGATTGGTTTTATCTCGTTTGTATTCGTGTTCCCCGGAACGCGGAGACGGGTGTGTATGCACAGTTGAAAGAGACAGAGGCAGAGGATTCTCATTAGGGTTGTTGACTGTTGACTTTTGCTTAACCCTAATGAGAATTAGAAATATGATTAACAATAATTTTAATTGAGTATTATAGTGACATGGTTAGGGTTGAAAGGTTGACCTTGTTGACTTGTTGACTTTTGTTGACCGGTTGACTAGGTTGGACTTGTTGACCACCATCATGACAATGGCCATCATTTGGTTGCATTGACTTATGCTTGCTTGTTTTGTTCACTATTTGCATTTAATGCAAGAAATGATAGTGTCATTTGTCATGATAACAACCATTACAATATACTCAATTATTATTACATTGTTATGATGATTTTGGATTATGAGAGCTTGGATGGCAAAAAGGTTTGCTCATTCTTTCATTTCATTTCTCTCTCTTGCCATCACTTGCTCAAGCTCTCCCTCTTCATCTTGCTCTCTCTAGCTCAAGGCAACTCCCTCTCATGTGTTGAGAAACATTGCCTTAGTGATAAAAACACTAAAACAATCCTTTACTCATCCTAGTTCACAAGGCCTAGCAAGCCAAGTGTTCTAGTTTCTTCAAGTTCGAAGAAGAACCCAAAAGGTAGAAGCTTTAGGGTGGATCCATCTTCGGCGAGAGGAGACGACGAGGTGAGGCCGATCCATACACCACCAAGAGTTGAAGACGAAGGAGTTCAAGAAAGGTATAACCCCCTAACCGAGTAGATAAAACTCCTAGTTAGGTTGTTAGGTAGTTGTTTAACAAAGATCCGTATTTTGAGTCCATGTTACCACCCTAGCAAAAATCGTTTTTGACCATTTCCGCTACCCCAAAGAACCGGGGAAGGGTAGCATGGACTTACAGACACAGCGCGATCTCACCCCCAATACTGGGAGAGACGAATCCCCTGCCGATCCGCTCACTTGCCTCCATGTAGCTCTGGACTGCACCCAACTAAAACCTGTTTGCACGACTCCTTTGAGCCATGGTAGGGTAGTAATCTAAGCACAGTGGGAACTCACACGAGACAAATGACGACCTCAGGTCGATGAACTAACCTGTACACATGTCACCAGGGAACTGCTATCTGACGCTAGGTATAAAACCAACTAGTAGGTTCCCAGCGAGTCCTGTCCGGTGTACTCATAACTCAATGAGCACCTGTATACATCTTAGGTGATCCAACTGACACCAATGGCTTGTGAGACCGGCCACCGCCCCTTGTCGGGGTCTCGACTGTATACACTAGTCTACTCCGGAGTATCGATGCCCTGTCTTGAAACTCCCACGAATAGAGACCACTTTTAAGTATGTGTTTATAGACTACCCAACTCTCACATATATGATTGCCATCATACTGTTGGTAGTCAAGCAGGATCCTAAGGGCTCTATCAACGTGTAATAGTGACATATCACCTAAAGCTGTACACGACTTATAAAGGCAAACCAGATAGCATACTATCATCTCGAGTAAGACTGTCCTACCGGTATAGGTCCTTCTCAATCATTGCAATCACGTGCCTGCGATCCAATAATTGACTTTGAGGGCACTATATCCAACAGTCCCGTCATGCACCGTTAGGTTAGATAACTAACGACAGAGCGGGGGCAGGACTAGCACAGATGCAAAACATAAGCAACGTTTATTATATGTCATATATATAATATAAAGCTTTCGTCTCAGGCAGTTATATGATCTCATCACAGAACATTACAGCAGAAGTCAACATATGAAATATTGGATATACTAGGAGGTCTGTGTTTTAAATTAAGCCAGTAAAAAACACGGATTCCATGGTCGTGATGAATAGACAAATCCACATCCCTAGTGTAAGTCGATGTCGCGCACCCCACGTATTCGCGGGGATGCAGAATTTGCAAAAAATGATTTTTACGAGCTTAGCAACATCGACTAGAACTAAGAATCGTCCATAAACCCTAGCTAGCAAACTACTTGAGCTTTAACTACTCGGATACGAAATTATACCTCATGATACATGTCCTTCGGGTCTTCATCGCTGTCCTCCTCGTCTACGTAGGCTCCAAGGATCGATCCGGATCGTAGCTTCTTCGACGGCCTCCTCGAGTCAAAGACGATCCACCCGAGAGTCTATAGTCCGAACTCTATCTCAAAACCGAGGTAACTAGTGCAATAAGCTTGCTAAACTTGATGGCCTAGGTGATGTAGAGTATGAAGGTGGATTTATTTGTCTCTTGAAACCCTAGAATTCTCGACACATGAGAGCTTTTAGGGTTTTGATGTGAGGAAGAAGAAGAGAGCTAACATGATAACTCACTTGAGGAAAGAGAAATAATTTTGATAAATGATAATCATAAATGAAAAATGTGATGGCTAACTTGACATGACCACAAGCATGGCATGAAAAATATCTCATCAAAATATCTAGGTCACAAAATATCTCACAAAAATATCTAAGTCAAATAGTCAAACCAAGTCAAGTGGTCAAGCCAATTCAAAAGGTCAAACAAAGTCAAATAGTCAAAACTAGTAGCCATGCCTCAATTATCATTTACAAAAAATAACAAATACTTTCCTCCACCTCATAATTGTTTTAATCAAGTAAATGGTCAAAACACTAATGAGGTGTCTCTTTTTGTGCTCCTTTCATCCGTATATACATACCCGCATTCGTGTTCCGAGAAACACGAATATAAAGAGACGAAACTGATCCATCAATATAATACTAGGATTTGGTTTAAACTAAAGCCCACTAGTATTATCCGTCCGAACATCATACGCGCACAAGTGTACGTAAGTGATCGAAGTCCTGCCGTAAAACCATACGGCCTCTACACCTTTTTCCCAGTGCAGGGAAACTTTCTGTGTGGGACTCTAAACACTCGACACTACGCTGACAATGGGTTTAACCACAGGCTGCAAGCGGTACTAGCTGCACGTAACGGTCCCCAGGTAGATGTCGATAAGAAGGCCGATGTGGAAAACCCATCCGAAATCCTACTGAGCCTGAATGTGACAATCTCTGTACAGTCCAGTCTGTTCGTCTAAGAGTATCTCATATCGGGCCTAGGGGGCGGTAATCATCAGACCCCTAATAGCACAATAAGTCATGTCGGAGAGTAGCCCAATACACCTTGAGAAACTACTGGAATACCTACCAGTAAACTCGCTTGCCTTGGCCAAGGACTTTGTGTAATGGCCTTCCGAATACAGCGTGATATCAATCCCCAATACCGGGAGAGACGAATCCTATCTAACTGCCACTGCCTCCAAGTGCTTCGGGACTGTACCAAAATACTACCTGTTTGCATGACTCCTTTGAGCCGTGGTAGGGTAGTAATCAAAGTACAATGGGAACACACTTGAGGCGAAGCAGCAGTATCACGTTGATGGACTAAGCTGTACTCATGTCACCTGGGAACTGCTACCCGACGACAGGTATAATACCCACCAACAGTTCCCGGCGAGTCATGTCCAGTGTACTCATAACCTAATGAGTACCTGCATACTATCTCCAGTACGATGTACTAATGGCTGTGGGACAGACCATCTCCCCTGCTGGGATGAGAAGCATATACACTAGTCTACTATGGAGTATCGATACCCCGTCTCGATAATCCTACGACTAGGGACCTGTACAGGATGTGCTTATAGACTACCCAACCCAATAGTGTGACTGCCATCACAACGCTGGTAATCAAGCAAAGATCCTGAGGGCTCTACCAATATGTATAAGTGATATGCTAAAAGAAACATATGCACATATTGAGGTAGAAACAAACAAGGTAGCATACTACCATTTCGAGCAAGACTGTTACCATATCCGTGTATATCCCAAGCTCCCATTAAGTAATATACAATCCAGTATGATACAATAATGGCATCTAGGGCATATATCACTAACAATCTCCCACTTACACTAAGGCTATATACTGGCATATTGTAGACCGAAGATCTCGAATAGCCTCTCGAACACTGTCTGAGGGATGACCTCTATGAGTGGATCTGCAGTGTTGTTCTCCGTATCTACTCTCTTCACCTTGATCCTCTGGGGATCAACAATCTCCCTGATAAGGTGGTACCGCCCCAAGATATGTCTGGATCTCTGATGGGACCTGGGTTCCTTCCCTATAGCTATAGCGCCGTATGTTTGTCACAATACTAAAGTATTGGACTACCAATGGAAGGAACCACCAAAAGTTCAATTAAGAACTTCCATATCCAGACTGCCTCTTTTGCGGCGTCTCATGCAGTGAACTACTCCGTTTCCAACGTCGAGTTTGCAACAGTGTCCTGCTTGGAGCTCTTCCAACAGACCGCGCCTCCACTGAGGGTAAAGACATAACTTGACATGGACTTGGAGTCATTCTTATCACTCTAGAAGCTGGAGTTAGCAAAGTCCTCGATCTGGAGGTCCCTTTCCTCCATACACCAAGAATATCTCCTTAATCCTTCTCAGGAACATGAGAATGTTATTTACTGCTTCCCAGTGCTTCTTCCCTGGGTTTGACTGATACCGGCTTACCACACTCAGTGTGTAAGCTACATCTGGTCTGGTACATAACATCGCATACATTATAGAGCTTACCGCAGAAGCGTAGGGTATAATTGACATACGAGCCCTTTCCAAATCATTCTTGGAAGACATCTCTTTGGAGAGGGTGATTTCGTGACAAGCTGGTAGACTACCGCGCTTAGAATTATCCATACTAAATATTTTCAGTATGGTGTTGTTGTACCTTGACTGTAAAAGTCCCACCATCCTCTTGAATCTATCACGATAGATCTGGATCCCCAGAATGTAGTTGGTATCAGCCAGATTTTTCATGGAGAACCTCTGTGACAAGAATCCTTTGACTGATTGTAGCATAGGAATGTCATTTCCTATCAAGAGAATGTCATCCACATACTCAACGAGAAATACCAAAGTTCTTGCTACAATCTTACTATAAATGCATGGTTCATCTGGATTTTTGATAAAGTCGAATTCTTTGACTGTCTCAATAAAAACAGATGTTCCAACTCCGCGATGCCTGCTTTAGACTTAAGCAACTTGCACATTGTCCCGTTGCTCCCACTCTGATTGAAACCCTCTAGCCGATCCATATATACGCACTCTTCCAAATTACCATTTAGAAAAGCCATCTCTACATCCATCTGCCGGATCTCAAAATCTTGGAAGGCAGCAATGGTAAGAAGAATCCGAATGGATTTGAGCATAGACACTGGAGAAAAGGTTTCATCATGGTCCAAACCAGGTCTTTGAAGAAAACCTTTTGCAACAAGTCTAGCCTTATAAGTTTCAACCTATCCATCTACACCAATCTTCTTTCTGAAGATCCATTTGCAGCCTACGGTTTTCACCCATTCTGGAGCAATGTTCAAAGTGCATACTTTGTTGGTGTACATGGACTCCATTTCGGTCCGCATTGCATCCAATCATTTTACCGAGTCGCCACTCTGATGGCTTACTGGAAGCTAGTTGGCTCATCATTGTCAATAATGCAATCCTCTCATCCCCGTCTACAAGAAAATTATAATATCTCTCGGGCGGATGAGAATGCCTACTAGTCCTACGGATTGAAGTAGGGATGTCCGGTTCTTTTGAAACCTTTGGTTCCACCATACTTTCAGTAATAGTTTGTGGTTCTAGAATTTCTTCCAGTTCTATTGCGCTCTCACTATTTCCTTTTACAAAAAAAATGATTTTCTAAAAAGTGGGCATGACGAGGAACAAAAACCTTTTATTTCTCTGCGTAATAGGAAAGATACCCCCTGGAGTTCTTTGGGTATCCCACAAACCTATACAGTACTGAGCGTGCCTCGAGCTTGTTTGCATACTGCTTTTCAACAAAAGGTAGACATCTCTATATCTTCAGATACTGAAGATAGGGTTTCTTCCCACTCTATATCTGATATGGTGTGGTAGGCACAGTCTTGGTAGGAACCTTATTCAAAAGATATGAAGCCGATTCTAGTGCATAACTTCAGAAGGATCGCGACAACTCAGCGTTACTCATCATAGAACGAAAAATATCCAATAGGGTTCTGTTCCGCCTTTCCTATACACCGTTGTGTTGTGGTGTGTATGGAGGAGTAAGCTGAGAGAGAATTCCATTCTCTTTTAGGCAATTTAGGAACTCGACAATTAAGTATTCACCACATCGATCAGATCTCAGTGTCTTGATGCTTTTGCCAGTTTGTTTTTCCACATCATTCTTATATTCTCGGAATTTTTCAAAGGGTTTCGGATTTATGCTTCATCAAGAAGACATGTCCTTACCTAGAGAAATTATCCGTAAAAATAATGAAACAGGAATAACCACTTCGTGCATCTATAGATATTGGATTATACACATCGCTATGTATAAGTCCAAAGTGCTCGCTCGCTCTTACTCCGTGTCCAGTGAATGGAGTTTTTGTCATCTTTCTTATGAGAAAAGATTGAAAAGTTGCATAAGACTGATATTCGAACAGATCCAAATATCCATCTCTATGTAATTTCGACAATCGTGTTTCATTGATGTGACCCCTTCTACAATGCCATAAGAAAGTCCTATTTAATTCTGGAGACTTTCTTTTAAGTGTGTTCTAGACATTGAAAACCTGAGCTAGATTTAACACGTATATACTGTCCTCTAGTGTACCTGACCCAATCACACTTTGATTTAGGTGGATGTGAACCACATCACTTACAAACTAGACTTGGTACACACAAACAATTACGTAGAATAAATATCTGCCCACTTATCAATTCTAGGTGATATACCCTACGGATACAACGTCCACGTTCATTCTGTTAGTAACCCTGAGAGTCATATCACCTGCCTGATAACTCTACGGTTTCTCAAAGCCTGTAATGAATTACAGATATGAGATCCTGATCCGGTATCTAGTACCAGGCTGTAGAGTTAATTGACATACTGTTTTCAATCATTAACACACCCGAAGTCGAAACCACAACATGCTTCGGATCCTGGATTCCGGCTTTCCAAGCCCAACATCCCATCTACCAATGCCCTTTCTTGTAACAATAGGAACATCCCTCCATCCCTACTGTTAGCCCAGAAACTTTTCCCTTCCCTTTACTTCTACCTTACCGACACCGCCTATTGGCTTTGTGGAGGTCTTCTTCTTCTCACCCTTGGCATCCTCCTTAGATCCAGAAGAGAAAAATTCCCCAATAAGAAGAGCGGGTTGTCTCCCTGGTTTCCTTCAGGGTGCACTCAACTGGAAGTATAACTTTCTTTCCCTGGGCGTATGTAGGAGGTAGGGACTGTAGAAACAAGTCAGCATATGACCCGTTTCCTAACGTGGTCTCCAGATCCGTGAGCTCTTCAATATAGCTAGTCATCGTAAGGACGTTGTTCCCTACAGATGACCCGACAGCCAACCTCGCTTGAAGCAATTCCTTCGAGGTCTCATATCTTGCGATACGAGATTGCTCTCCATATAAAACATTGTTGTAGAGGAAGATGGAAACTAAGTCCATCTTCTCGTGCTACCCTTGGTATACACCATGAACTGAGGCCAACACGAGACACTTGGCATTCGCACAGTCTTATTCCCTTGTCTTACCGATATTTATATCCACGACGGTGGAAACTGGACCTGGGACGGTGGGGGCTATGAGTAGTAATGAGGTGGTCCAGCTTGTCATAGATAATGGACATCTGGACAAACCTTTGCCAGTCATTATAGTATAACTCAGTCATTTTATTATCTATCTGTAACCTAATCTGATTACCTTGTCGCTGCATTTAGGAGAGAGAGAAGAATACACTCAGCATGATGCTCTTGAAAGTTTAGATTGGTTTTTAATTTATCTAAACAGGATGGCTTCCACTGTTTCTCGAATCCTTCCTCAAATCAAAAAGAAGAATTAGTCAGGGTTGATCTCACCGTACAATTCTTGCTTAACCATTCGGCCAGGCTAGCGTTGGTACTTCGAGGGAGGTTTTATGACGCTTTTGCGATGTTCCTTAATTAAATAACCTCTTTTCCCTGGAGGCGTAGCCCCGCTAACACTGTTCTAGATACTTGGTTTATAGCATTGATCGTTAAGTGAAGAATCTCCCGAGGAGTAGCGGATACTCACAGTACGATCAGGACCCAAATATCATTGTGTGATAATGCTGAAGGAATCCTATCAAACTCCAAATGGTATGCAACACTAGCAAGTTTCAGTTTCTTTAGAAACTCCTGTTCATATCATAATATTGCAATTCATACGCCCCACTTTTATGCATTTTATAAGTAAACATGTACTTTTGACGCTCGTTTGTTGCATGTTACAGGATACAGGCTCTTGGAGCAAATACAGTGAAAAAGATGAAAGATGCTACAGAAAAGAGACTTTTGACCAACAAGCAGACGGATCTTACTCAAGCCGAGACGAAGAACAGTGCAAGATCCAAAAGACGAAAGTGAAACGGTCAAAAGATCCTTACAAGTTTTCACTGAGGATCTGGAGAAGACTAAGAAGCCCAACAGAGAAAAGAAGTATAAAAATAGGAAGTCCAAGAAAAGCCAAACCAAGCCCAGAAAGATGGTGAGCCAAGCCCACCAAAGGGCCGCGGAACCGCGGCCCAAGCGCTCCATTGCCGCGGTTCCGCGGCCATATTAGGCCCGTATCGGTGGAAATTTTCCCTGTCGGTGTGTCGGTGCAGATGTTGGGAATTTTAGGGGGCAAATCTGTAATTTCATATCTACGAGAGTCTGCAACCCTAGCTTCACTGTTTGCTTATAAATTGTACTCAAAATCTGTAAAATGGGATGCCTCTTTTCAATCAATAAAAATCAAATTTGTTGGGAGATCTAGAGCATCACTTTCTTGAAAGTTTTAATTCTTTTTATTCCTGCCTTAGTTCTAATTTTATTACTTGCCCTAGTTAACTAGTTTAGCTATTTTTAATCTGCAGTAAGTGATAACACAAGATCTGAACAAACACTTTAAAACTTAACAACAAAATGTCGTTTTTAGATAATTCCCTAATGAGAGAGTAAAATCCTCGCTCGTTAGGGTTAGGAATAAGGGAAGGAGTGAGAGATGGATATCTCTCACCTCCTTCAATACCAACATATTTTCAAAACAAGAACTTCATGCACGCATGTATGATCCGCCCCCTACGGCACCCTACCTACAAGGTAACGGTGAACCGTAGTATAAAAGGCCGGACATACATGACGTCCATGAAGATTGCAGCAATTAATAGGAAAGGACTGACAAGGATCTAGAGGAAGAAACTTCGTTTCTTCCCGATCATCCTAATCCCCTTTGCTAATAATTGTTGTGATTTTCTAAAAAGCTTTAATCAAACGGCATTGAAAGAGGTGACAATATTGATCTCATCAACCTTATCTTAGACCTAACCCTAACGAGTTCTTTCATATCATATAAATTAGTTTTTAAATCAATCGACAAAAACCAAACAACCAACGGAATCAACTCGTGAAAACACAAAAACAGAAATTTACACATCTCTGCGGATCGACCCGTATTCACCGGCTAGCTGCAAAGCGACGCCGTTTCTGATTACGGTAAACTTAAATTTTTGGAATAACCAAATGGCGCCGTTGCCGGGGATGGCGTAATTTTTTGTTTTGTATGATTTCGGGTTGATATAAATTGTGAAAAATCATAAAAATCAGAAAATAGAAAAATAAAAAAACATTTTATCAATTTTTATCTGTTTGAAGGGTTTGTTATTTGAATCTTGCAAGAACAACGAAGGATTGCGAATCTGGAAATTTACAGAGGGCAAAACAGAAGCTGGTATATAAGAACAGAGAGGAATCACAAGTACAGAGCAGCACAAAATTTTTCAGAGGCTGAACCCACCAAGGCGTCGCGCTTCCGCCGCACAAATAGGCTTCCCGCCGCGGTTCCGCGCTCCTCCTGCTACGTCAGCACCTAAAAATTGCATGGTTTGATCCCTCATTCTCCCCTCTGGAACCTTCATATCTCCACTGTAAAAAATTTTCTGCAGGAATTCTTTGCGCTAAAAATTCTTTCTCCCCCTTCTAAATAACAGATTTTCTGCAGGTTTCTTTGTGCCGCGCTAAAAATTGATTGCAAGTGAATTTTACTGTTTTGCATAATTTAATCGGACTTTAAGGGGCTAATTGACCAAACTCAGATTGGGTGGGGATTTCATCACTCTTCCCAGGACCCCAGAAAACACCTAAAGCTTGTGCATTGACCACAAGTAATTAAAAAAATATTAGACTCAGACCTAAGGACATCGAGCTCAATAGGAAAAGGACTAGTATAGGCATCGGCCGTTTATCCTAATCGACATTGCGGTGTCTAGGCTAGTGGTTATTAATTAGGCCCACTGTAGTGGTGGTTCCTTCCCACTTACCTGGCCGTACTTGTCCGTGAAGAGGCGGTTTGAGGTCCTATTTCTAGCCCTAGTTAGGAGCTGTCTAGCAGACCTAGGCGATCCTAGATCTAGGCCTGATTGTGCATGTGTGGTTGATTTGTGTCACGAGTCCCTTTCCAAAAACCTTTTTTGCAAAACTCTCACATAAAAAAAAAAAGAAAAATCTTTTCAAAACTTGCAACTTGCCGCTAAGAAAACTTGGAACTCACTTCCACCATTTTCCCTCACTGACGTTATCTTACCTCCACATTCTGTCTTTTTCTTTTTTCTGACTACACTACCCTTTAGTGTATGTCACTTTGGACTAGGGATACTGACGCCCGATTAGTCCGTGTTTCGTTGGTACCGACCGACGAACCTTTCGACACTAAAGTCGACACTCCGTCCATTTTCTTACCCTCAACTTCAAATTCTTTCACCGAAGGCATGTCGGGATTCAACCCCAACAATACCTTACCGACGGGAAGGATTCCACCTCCATCAGGTGCGAATAACCCGAACCAGCAGCTTGTTGAAGCGCCCGCACGAGTTGCGCTCCAGGATCTCTTTTACCCCATCCGCACTTCTTTACCTACTTGTCTTTCACCCCCACCGGCAAATGGGGACAATTTTGAAATAAAACTACATTTCATCAATATGCTGCCAAAATTTCATGGTTTGGAATCTGAAGATGCATATATCTTTATTAATAAATTCCAAAATGTATGCGCTATGATGAAAACAACCCAATTAAGTGATGACGCGATAAGGCTAAGGGTCATTCCTTTCACCTTATGTGACCTAGTCGAGAAGTGGCTATATAGCACCGCATCACATTCTATAAGAAATTGGGACGAATTTGTGAAGGCTTTTCTGAAAAAGTTCTATCCTCATCACAAAACTGCCAGAATCCGCAATGAAATAATTCAATTCTCACAACTTCCTTCCGAACCATTTTGGAAGTGCTTCGAGAGATTTAAGGACCTACTAGTTCAATGCCCTCATCATGGGATCGAAAGTTGGCAACTTTGCCAAACATTATACGAGGCATTGAACTCGACAACGAAGCAGTTGTTAGAAACCATCTGTCAAGGTCATTTTCTCTCTAAGTCTAGTGATGAAGCATGGCAGTTTCTTGAGGATCTTAGTGAGCAAACAATACAGTGGGAGAGTACCAAGACCACATCATCTTCTAGTGGTCAATCTAGGGCAGACATACATCAAGTAGAGATGTCGATTGCCATGAAGGCCGAGATGGCCGCTCTTACGAAAAAGCTAGAAGCGATTGAGACCAAAATCTCACCGCCTTCTCTTGCCCCTGCTATGCCCCCACGAACTGTCTGTGCTTGTTGTGCGGATCCATCACACCTAACCGAAGAGTGTCCTTATAACGCATCCACTCAAGGACAGGATCAAGTCAATACTGCATTTCAGCAACGACAAAGAAACGATCCATACTCTTCGACATATAATCCGGGGTGGAGGAGTCACCCAAATTTCGCTTGGAACCAAAATCAACAATTCCAAGAAAATAACAATTTTCAAAGACCTCCTCCTCCACAACAACAACAAGCACCTTCACAAACTCAATTTCAACCGCAACAATTTCAACAACAACCTTACCCTAATCAGGTGAACAATTTTGTGCCTAACAATGCTTACCAGCCAAATAATTATTTTCAACCTAATAATGATAAGGTTAGCTCGCTTGAAAGAAGTCTAGATGCGTTCCTTAAGCAATCTACACAGTCTACAGCAAGACTTGAGACTTCTATTCAATCTTTAGTGCAAAATAGTGCCTCACACGATCAAAGCAAATCTATTGAGGCACAAATTGCACAACTCAATGCAGCTTTGAGCGAGCGCGAAAAAGGAAAACTCCCGTCTCAACCACTGCCCAATCCCGGTCACGCACATGCTGCCTACCAGCAGCAGAATCATAACATAAATGTTGTGACCACGTTGAGATCGGGAAAAGTGTTGCAGAAAAATGTGGGCATGAACAATGACACCCCTGCCGGTGGACCTTCTTCATCTTCTTCACCTTCTTCTTCTTCTTCAGAGCCTATTCTCCACCCTTCACATGGCTCTACCTCTTCTAGCTCGAACGGACCCATTTCTAACAACACGAACACATCTACACGGGGTGCCGTTCCAACAGAACAATCTGATCCGCAAAAATTGGACTCAACCACCTTTCAAAATGTTCCTTTCCCTAATAGGTTGAGATCCAATAAACCAACTCCACAGATGGAGAAGATTGTTGAGTTGTTCAAACAGGTTAGCATAAATATCCCTGTTTTGGATGCCATCCAGCAAGTTCCTTCATATGCAAAAATTTTAAAGGACTTATGCACCAAAAAGAGGAAGTCGCAAGTGCCAAAGAAAGTTTTTGTGGCTAGTGCTATTAGTGATGCTCTTGTAAATTCCCTTCCCCCAAAGCAAAAGGACCCCGGGTGTCCTACCATTTCGATAACAATTGGGGACAAGAACATCAATAGAGCACTATTAGATCTTGGCGCGAGTGTCAATTTGCTACCCTATTATGTGTACGAGCAATTGGGCGTTGGGGAGCTTAAGCCCACTCACTGTACTCTCCAAATGGCCGACCGGTCAATAACCCATCCTAGGGGAGAGCTGGAGGATGTGTTAATTAGAGTAGGGGATTTCATTTTCCCCGTTGACTTTATAGTGATGGATACACAACCTGTTGCTAACCCCCGGAACCAAATTCCGGTAATACTTGGTCGACCATTTCTGGCTACTTCCAACGCAGTGATCAATTGTCGTAACGGTTCAATGAACCTATCTTTCGACAATATGACAATTGAGCTCAATATTTTCAAGTTGGGAAGTCAGCCGGCTGAGCCTAATGCTAGCGTACTCGATGTTTGCTCGATCAATGAGATCGCGGAGGAGGACTGTGAATTCGAGAATTTTTTGTTCGATCACAGCAATATTAACGCCACTAGTGCGTTCCTCCTAGAATCCGACGCAGCTTTCACAGCGGATAATGATTTTGAGTGCTTTACCTTCGTTGATGACTTTGAAGACTCATCACCTGAATTGGAGTCTTTTGCTTTTTCGGATGAGTTAGTTGAACCATCCGACACTGTTGCGTACACTCGGTTCGAACCTTTGATGGAATCATTCGAGTTTGAAACAACTACCCCATTGTTACCATCTATTGTTTCACCTCCTAAACTCGAATTAAAGTTTTTGCCGACATACCTAAAATATGCTTATCTAGGTAATAATGAGACCTTACCTGTCATTATATCAGCCTCTCTAGCTCTTGAGCAAGAGAAGGCTCTTTTGATGGTCTTACATAATAATCGGCAAGCTTTTGGCTGGTCTATGGCGGACATTAAGGGGATTAGTCCCCTCATAGTCGAACATCATATACACTTAATGGATGATGCCAAGCCAGCACGGGATCCACAAAGGCGCCTCAACCCTATCATGAAAGAGGCTGTTAAAAAGGAAATTGTCAAGTGTCTGGATAGCGGTATCATTTACCCTATCTCGGATAGCCAATGGGTTAGCCCAATCCACGTCGTGCCAAAGAAATCGGGCATTACGGTCATTACCAATAAGGCAAATGAGTTGATTCCCACTCGCACCCAAACTGGGTGGCGAGTCTGCATAGACTATAGGAAACTCAATGCCGCAACAAGGAAAGACCACTTTCCTTTACCTTTCATTGACCAAATGCTCGAGCGATTGGCAGGGCACGAGTTCTATTGCTTTCTCGATGGCTATTCCGGTTACAACCAAGTCCCCATCGCCAAAGAGGACCAAGACAAGACAACATTCACTTGTCCCTTTGGCACGTTTGCTTATCGTCGCATGCCCTTTGGGTTATGCAATGCACCCGCGACATTTCAGCGGTGTATGATGGGGATCTTTTCAGACATGGTTGAAAAGTTCTTGGAGATCTTTATGGATGATTTCTCCATCTTTGGCGACTCCTTCGACGAGTGTTTACGCCATCTTGACGCTGTTCTTACCCGCTGCAGGGATAAGAACCTCACATTGAATTGGGAGAAGTGCCATTTCATGGTGCGAGAGGGCATTGTCTTAGGACATGTCATCTCGCAACACGGCATCGAGGTAGATAGAGCAAAAATCGAAGTGATTTCTAACCTCCCTCCCCCAAAATGCGTCAAAGATATTAGAGCCTTCCTTGGCCACGCCGGTTTCTACAGACTGTTCATCAAGGACTTTAGCAAGATTGCTAGACCCTTGACTCTATTACTGGCCAAGGACACAACTTTTGCTTTCGACTCCACTTGCATTGAAGCATTCGAGTCTTTGAAGCAGTCCCTCATCACTGCGCCCATCCTCTCATCTCCCGACTGGACGCACCCTTTTGAAATCATGTGCGACGCATCAGACTTTGCTATTGGCGCTGT
The DNA here is from genome assembly GCA_030015575.1 of Agapanthus africanus. Lineage (NCBI taxonomy): Eukaryota > Viridiplantae > Streptophyta > Magnoliopsida > Asparagales > Amaryllidaceae > Agapanthus > Agapanthus africanus. The sequence continues at coordinate 34,168,109 of JASDDO010000018.1, read as the reverse complement.
TCTTGGACAGCACATTAATAAGATGCCGCACGTGATTTATTATGCTAGCCGAACACTAAATGAGGCCCAACTCAACTACACAACAACAGAGAAAGAGTTTTTAGCTGTTGTGTTTGCACTCGAAAAATTTCGGCCTTATTTAATCGGCTCTCCAGTCATTGTATATACTGATCATTCAGCTCTTCGCCACCTTTTTGCGAAGAAAGATGCTAAGTCAAGGCTAATACGTTGGATCCTTTTATTACAAGAGTTTGACCTTGTCATTAAGGACAAAAAAGGTTGTGAAAACATAGTAGCTGATCACTTATCACGACTTCCTTCTTCGCCCACGCTCGATCTTCCAATCACTGATGTTTTTCCCGACGAGCAACTCTTGACCGTTTCTTGCGAACCATGGTTCGCCGATATTGTGAATTACTTAGCCACCGGCCTGATACCCAATGATTGGTCGAAACAGGATAAACTTCGATTTTTATCCCAAGTAAAGCATTTTTACTGGGATGCGCCCTATCTTTTTAAATATTGTTCCGACCAAATCATTCGTCGGTGTGTACCCGAAAGTGAGGTCAAGAGTGTGCTGTCTTTTTGCCACGATCAAGCATGTGGCGGGCATTTTGGCCCAAAGAAGACAGCCGAAAAAGTTTTGCAGTGTGGTTTCTACTGGCCACGACTCTTCAAGGATGCATTTGAATACTGCAAAACTTGCTCCCGGTGCCAACACTTGGGCCGGATTTCGCGGAGAAACGAAATGCCGCTCCAACCTATTTTGGTTGTGGACATTTTTGATGTTTGGGGTATAGATTTCATGGGACCATTTCCTAACTCTTTTGGAAATGTGTATATTCTGTTGGCGGTTGACTATGTTTGTAAGTGGGTCGAGGCTGTGCCCAGCCGAACGAACGATAATAAAGTTGTCGTTCGGTTTCTTAAAGAACACATATTTTCTCGATTTGGGCACCCTCGGGCGATAATAAGTGATAATGGTTCTCACTTCTGCAATAGGAATTTCGAGTCCTTAATGCGCAAATACTCTATCACCCACAAGTTGTCAACGCCATATCACCCTCAAACATGTGGGCAAGCCGAGGTTTCAAATCGGCAAATAAAGCAAATCTTGGAGAAAACGGTTTCCAAAAACCGTAAGGATTGGTCACTTAAACTGATCGATGCACTATGGGCTTTCCGTACTGCATATAAGACCGATCTTGGTATGTCTCCATACCGGCTTGTGTACGGGAAGGCTTGCCACCTCCCAGTGGAGATCGAGCATAAAGCATTTTGGGCTATCAAAGAGCTGAATCTATCTTTAGGAGAGGCGAGCAGCAATCGAAAGCTGCAATTGAATGAGTTGGAGGAGCTGAGGGATGAGGCATATGATAATGCCACAACTGCTAAAAACCGAGCCAAGGTGTTCCACGATAAACACCTTTTGCGAAAAACTTTCGAACCTGGTCAACAGGTTCTACTTTATGACACTCGGTTATATTTTCATCCCGGCAAGCTCCGGTCCAGATGGAGAGGACCTTTTGTAGTCCGCACCGTTTATCCGCACGGTGCGGTTGATCTTGAGAACCCTGAAGCCGGTACCTTATTCAAGGTGAATGGGCATCGACTGAAACTGTTCTTCACAGTGGACCCTACGGAGGAGCTCCTGTTTTTGCAGGAGCCGATTTACACTGATTGATCTTCCTCCACTTTCACCCCCAAATTTCTTTTCCCAAAACATTATTTCAAATAAGTTTGGGAGTGTGTATATTGTTTGTATATATATATAAAAATAAATAAATAAAAAAAAATAATAAAAAATAAATTTTTTTTATAATAAAAACTAATAATTTTTGGACCTAATTGCAAATTTGCAGATTAAGAGCTGATTTTACAAATAAAACCCTCGTTTTAGAGGGTGTTTTATGTAAATCACCCTCCCATCCCCTATTTAAAGGAACCCGACCCCCCTGTGTTCATAACCCTAAATTTTTTCTCTCTAAAAAACCCTAGCCGCCGCCCCCTATCCTCTGCAGAAGAATCTCGCCGTGCCGCCGCCAACCCGCCGCGGAACCGCCGCCGTTGCCGCCTCCCGCCGCTGATCCGCCGCAGTCTGGTGTCTTCACCCCCTGAAATTTTCAGGGGAGGTAAATCTGACTGTTTCTTCTCTGTTACTGCATATCTTTTTACTGAAAAATCGTAATGGCACATAAAATGCAGTTTGAAAGGGATTTTTCCCCTGTTTTCGCACACGAAGTATACGGTAGATATTTCGCACATGAAATCGCACAAAGGGGCTGGAATTTCCTGCTCTATAATCACTCATCTGCGTTTGCCCTACCTAACCTATTTGCCCTATTTTACGAATCCATGGAAGATAATAGCCTTGACAACTTATGTTACATTAAACTAAATTGGGGAAATCGTGAAATTCACATCGATAGGGACTTGATACACGAGGTTACACTCATACCACGTGTACCTGCACATGAACACCCACTGCGCTTTGAAGATTATATGCCCTTGATGGGTAATGACTGTGCACGAGAACCGCGTAAGGGCATCCAAGCATGGACCCTTTTCGCGAACGTTTTAACTGTGTGCCGGTGGGCACAAAACAATATCTTTGGTAGTTCCCACAACACGACCTTTTTCACCCCTTCATTACATGTCGTACACACACTGATGATGAAGAATCCTAGGTTCGACATGTGCACGGTTTTGCTCCAATCCATAGGTACGGGGAAACGAGGTACCGTATACCCATGCCCCATGCTTGTTACCCAACTCTGCCGATATTTCCTCCCCATCGAGGAATTTGACGCATACATGATAGACGGTGTTCCGGTTCGACCACTTGTAGAGGGCGTCTCGTCGTCCTACTCTAGACTCATGGATATTTGGACACGAACTGAACCGGCAGAAAATGTACCTGCACACACCCCTAGCTCGAGCTCGACTTCGAGCGGGGAAGAACTAACTCCTCAGGAGCATGCGCGATTGATGCGAAGAACAGTGAGAAGAATCGACTCTTTGAGGGATGAGTTTCGGGCAACTGCACGAGATCACGACCGTCGGTTGACGGAAATTGAGAGGGGAATCCAAACACTTTTGGCTAGAGGGGAACGATCACGTTCCCGCTCACGAGCGCGACGTGGGGCCGGGCAGTGAGGGCACTGCTTTGCTCAAGTTTGGGGGAGAGGGGTAATGTATATAGTTATCTTTTGCATTGCATATTGTATATATTTTTCTTTTCCTTTTGCATATTTAATTTCTGCATTGCACCTTTATATATAAAAAAAATCATAAAAATTTGAAAAATAAAATTTTTTTTAGAAAACTGAAAAACCAATAAAAATTGAGAAAAATTCAAAAATTATAAAAATTATTGTATTCAATTTTGGTTAATTGACTTGAGTTTGATAAAAAGGTTAACTGGCTAGGAAAAACTAGATTTTAGACTTAGCAAATTAAAAACCCTAAAAATAACCTTCCTTAGAGTTTAACGGTAGAGAATATATGTCTTTGTAGGTTATTTAGGAATAGGAAAATTTTGGGTTCACTTCGTGGGTTAAGCCAAAACGAGGGAAGAGTATTAATGTTCTTATTAGAGTATAAGTTTGAAAGATAGTTCCTAGCTTAAGTTTAGATTCTAAAAACATGTACCCTACAAAATGCACAATCACGCACCTTGAAACTTGGATTAGTAGAAGAGACCTTGAATTACTTTTGTCTAAAGTCCTTAGCACAATGAAAATAAAAAAAAAGAAAAAAAAATAGTGAATAAAAAAATGGACACTGGTTTTTGTGATCACTTAGAGCTAGAAAATTGTTTAGCGAGGGTGCTTTATCACCTAGTGCCTTAGATCAACTGGTTTGGGAGTCACTGCTAAAAGCCTTGGGTGTTGCAAAACTAAGAAATACGCTTTAAAGGGCTAACGCATCTTGTAATCGGCTGTTGGTAGCTCAAGAAGTATTAACGGTCGCATGAAGGATGTGTAAGCGAAAGTTAAATTCACAAATTAATAAGTGCTTTGGACAATTGACGAGAGTACGATTGCTTGATTTGAATTTCCAAGTGTAAGGGTGACAATTACACACACGTGGGGATATGTGATTAGAGTTTAGATAAGAGAAAGGAATGAAGAATAAAACTTGTATCTTTAATAGAGTTGATAGAAATTCCTAAGTGGAGATGAAACTCTAGAAGAAAAACTTAAGAAATGCTGAATTCTAAGTAATTTTATAGAACATGTACAATCTTAAGTTACATAATAAGGAAGTGTGAAGAATATGGGTGGATAATTTGCGGGGCGACGATAATAGAATTCCTTGTTAGAAAACCTAATTGGAAAACAAAAGTCGAAAAACCAAGTTGATAGGATTTTGTGGGTGTAATCCGCTGAAAACCCTCAGGAGACAACACTCCTCCTACTAGGGACACCTAGAGGTTTAACGGCTTGTTGCATGTGCTCAGTGCAATCGCGTTTCCCTGCGAAAGTGCGGCTAGGTTAGAATAAATTAATAAGTTTGCTCGAGGACGAGAAAAAGATAAGTTTAGGGGTATTTGTTCATATCATAATATTGCAATTCATACGCCCCACTTTTATGCATTTTATAAGTAAACAGGTACTTTTGACGCTCGTTTGTTGCATGTTACAGGATACAGGCTCTTGGAGCAAATACAGTGAAAAAGACGAAAAATGCTACAGAAAAGAGACTTTTGACCAACAAGCAGACGGATCTTACTCAAGCCGAGACGAAGAACAGTGCAAGATCCAAAAGACGAAAGTGAAACGGTCAAAAGATCCTTACAAGTTTTCACTGAGGATCTGGAGAAGACTAAGAAGCCCAACAGAGAAAAGAAGTATAAAAATAGGAAGCCCAAGAAAAGCCAAACCAAGCCCAGAAAGATGGTGAACCAAGCCCACCAAAGGGCCGCGGAACCGCGGCCCAAGCGCTCCATTGCCGCGGTTCCGCGGCCATATTAGGCCCGTGTCGATGGAAATTTTCCCTGTCGGTGTGTCGGTGCAGATGTTGGGATTTTTAGGGGGCAAATCTGTAATTTCATATCTACGAGAGTCTGCAACCCTAGCTTCACTGTTTGCTTATAAATTGTACTCAAAATCTGTAAAATGGGATGCCTCTTTTGAATCAATAAAAATCAAATTTGTTGGGAGATCTAGAGCATCACTTTCTTGTAAGTTTTAATTCTTTTTATTCCTGCCTTAGTTCTAATTTTATTACTTGCCCTAGTTAACTAGTTTAGCTATTTTTAATCTGCAGTAAGTGATAACACAAGATCTGAACAAACACTTTAAAACTTAACAACAAAATGTCGTTTTTAGATAATTCCCTAATGAGAGAGTAAAATCCTCGCTCGTTAGGGTTAGGAATAAGGGAAGGAGTGAGAGATGGATATCTCTCACCTCCTTCAATGCCAACATATTTTCAAAACAAGAACTTCATGCACGCATGTATGATCCGCCCCCTACGGCACCCTACCTACGAGGTAACGGTGAACCGTAGTATAAAAGGCCGGACATACATGACGTCCATGAAGATTGCAGCAATTAATAGGAGAGGACGGACAAGGATCTAGAGGAAGAAACTTCGTTTCTTCCCGATCATCCTAATCCCCTTTGCTAATAATTGTTGTGATTTTCTAAAAAGCTTTAATCAAACGGCATTGAAAGAGATGACAATATTGATCTCATCAACCCTACCTTAGACCTAACCCTAACGAGTTCTTTCATATCAAATAAATTAGTTTTTAAATCAATCGACAAAAACCAAACAACCAACGGAATCAACTCGTGAAAACACAAAAACAAAAATTTACACATCTCTGCGGATCGACCCGTATTCACCGGCTAGCTGCAAAGCGACGCCGTTTCTGATTACGGTAAACTTAAATTTTTGGAATAATCAACTCCCGATATGTATTTTTGCCCCATGCTCTTATGACCTTGACTAAGGTCAACAAATCATAAGTCACATGTCAAGTTCTACCCGTCATTGTCCAGGTTAATTTGAACCCACCCGTACATACCCTTGACTAAGGCCAACAAAATAGTACGACTGTCCCAAACCAACGCATCTATCTATGCAACATATGAATATCCAGCAGTTACCAATTACTATGCCTTGACTAAGGCCAACAAACATAGCTTGAATACTATTGAATATTCATATGAAATGACAGAGGGCTACGAATGGTTTTGGCGAAACTGTGAACGTAGTGAAATTGATATAATTGAAAGAACCTAATAGCTTTTAAAAGGAGTGGTTTAAGCTCCGCATTTAAAAGTCTCCTGTTTTAAAATAACCGAGTGGTTTTTAAAATTTTTTCCAACGTTCAGCTCAGGTTTGTTTGCTTTGCATTAATTTAATGCAGTTCCATCAATTAACCTACCATTGTAGAAAACAACGAAAATACAACGTACGTTTATGCCATCCGCATTCGCCACGGGGCCCCATCATCATCCGTTAGGTTACTTAACTAACGACAGAGCGGGGGCTGGACTAGAGCGGATGTAAAACATAAGCAACGTCTATTATATAATATATATATATATATATATATAATAATATCTACTCGTCAGATGCAATGATAGGCATTCCAGATCATAGATGAACACATTGGATATACTAGGAATTCCGTGCTTCGTTTGAGCCTGTAACGAAAGGCAGATTCCACGGTCGTGATGAATAGACAAACCCCACCCTAGACCCCTATGGGTGTGGCAAACTACCCGCCAAATACCCGATGTGAAGCAACCTCCCTCAGCAAGGTGAGTAGGCCACTCGGCACTTCAAAGTACCCAGTAGTTTGTGCACCCCACCTTGGGTCTATCCTAGGAGCAAAAACAGTAAAAGAAATAATACAACGGTGGCTACAACCTCAACCTGGATGTGCCCCGCAAAAATGATATTACATCACTTTACAAATTTACATCGAATGAAAGAATGAAAACCCTTATCTTACATCCCCGGCTATTCATCCATGACGATCCAACAAGTTCATATACACAAACCATCACAACAACATCAAAGATATGTGCAACCCCGACTAATCGACGTATAGCAATTATTCGACGTTTCCAAACACATATATACAACACAAAGCTTGTAAAGTAACTACGGCATTATAATTCCGCACGCAATTTAGCAAACTTAAACAATTTTCCAAGACTTGAAAATCCAGTGAGCTAAAGTTCCAAAACTGATAGTTTTGAGCCAATCCAGGAGTCGAAACGAACTCGAAACCCGCTCGAATCTTCACGGAGGCAAACATACATGAATTATTATCGAATGGGGGGCCTTAGGGGTGTACCCACCCCTGGGGGCCACCACGAGGTGGCCCCCAAAGGAAGGCAGACCCGAGAGCACCAATTCCTGGTGCTCTCGGGTCACCAGCCCCCAAGGCCACGAAGTGGTGGTCTTGGGGGGTGGTCCCGACCGTTGGTCTCCCCGGGGTGTCTTTGGGGTGCACACTCTTCACCCCATGGCTTCTCGGTTCAAACTGTGAGCCCGTGGGGTGTGCAAACAACTCAAAACCTCACTTTTGAAAACTGTTTTTGTCGACAGATTTTCCGTGACAAAAACGGCGGAATTCTAATATCGCTACAAGCTGTCTAAGGTTTATGAGAGGCTATGATACCACTGTAAGTCGATGTCGCGCACCCCAAGTGTTCGCGGGGAGGCATAATTTGCAGAAAATGATTTTTACGAGCTTCGCAACACCGACTAGAACCAAGGATCGTCCATAAACCCTAGCTAGCAAACTACTTGAGGTTTAACTACTTGGATACAAAGTTATACCTCACGATACATATCCTTCAGGTCCTCATTGCTGTCCTCATCGTCTACGTAGGCTCCAAGGATCGATCCGGATCGTAGCTTCTTCGACGACTTCCTCGAGTCAAAGACGATCCACCCGAGAGTCTATAGTCCGAGCTCCACCTCAAAACCGAGGTAACTAGAGCAACAAGCTTGCTAAAAATGATGTCCTATATGATGTAGAGTATGAAGATGGATTTATTTGTCTCTTGAATCCCTAGGATTCTCAACACATAAGAGATTTTAGGGTTTTGATGTGAGGAAGAAGAAGAGAGCTAACATGAGAGCTCACTTGAGGAAAGAGAAATGATTTTGATAAATGATAATCATAAATGAAAAATGAGATTGCTAACTTGACATGACCACAAGCATGGCATGAAAAATATCTCATCAAAATATCTAGGTCACAAAATATCTTACAAAAATATTTAAGTCAAATAATCAAACTAAGTCAAGTGGTCAACCCAAGTCAAAAGGTCAAACAAAGTCAAGTAGTCAAAACTAGTAGCCATGCCTCAATTATCATTTACAAAAAATAACAAATACTTTCCTCTACCTCATAATTGTTTTAATCAAGTAAATGGTCGAAACCCTAATGAGGTGTCTCCTTCTGTGCTCGTCCCATCCGTATATACATACCCGCATTCGCGTTCCGAGAAACACGAATACAAAGAGACGAAACTGATCCATCAATATAATAATAGGATTTGGCTTAAACCAAAGCCCACTAGTATTATCCTTCCAAACATCATACGCGCACAAGTGTACGTAAGTGACCGAAGCCTTACCGTAAAACCATACGGACTCTACACCTTTTTCCCAGTGCAGGGAAACTTTCTGTGTGGGACTCTAAAAACTTGACACTACGCTGGCGGTGGGTTTAACCACAGGCCGTAAGTGGTACTAGCTGCATGTAACGGTCCCCAGGTAGATGTCGATAAGAAAGCTGATGAGGAAAACCCATCCGAACTCCTACTGAGCCTAAATGTGACAATCTCTGTACAGTCCGGTCTGTTCGTCTAAGAGTATCGCGTATCGGGCCTAGGGGGCGGTAATCGTCAGACCCATAATAGCGCAATAAGTCGTGTCGGAGAGTAGTCCAATACACCCTGAGAAACTACTGGAATACCTACCAGTAAATCTCGCTTGTCTTGGCCAAGGACTTTGTGTAATGGCCTTCCGAACACAGTGCGATATCAACCCCCAATACTGGGAGAGACGAATCCTATCTAACTGCTACTGCCTTCAAGTGCTTCGGGACTGCACCCAACTACTACCTGTTTGCATGACTCCTTTGAGCCGTGGTAGGGTAGTAATCAAAGTACAGTGGAAACACACTTGAGGCGAAGCAGCAGTGTCAAGTCGACGGACTAAGCTGTACTCATGTCACCTGGGAACTACTACCTGACGACAGGTATTATACCCACCAACGGTTCCCAACGAGTCCTGTCCAGTGTACTCATAACCTAATGAGAACTTGCATACTATCTCCAGTACGATGTACTAATGGCTGTGGGACAGACTATCTCCTCTGCTGGGATGAGAAGCGTATATACTAGTCTACTATGGAGTATCGATGCCCCGTCTCGATAATCCTACGACTAGGGACCTGTACAGGATGTGCTTATAGACTACCCATCCCCCACTAGTATGACTGCCATCACAACGCTGGTAATCAAGCAAAGTTCCTAAGGGCTCTACCAATATGTATAAGCGATATGCTAAAAGAAACACATGCACATATTGAGGTAGAAACAAACCAGGTAGTATACTACCATTTCGAGCAAGACTGTTACCAAATCCGTGTATATCCCAAGCTCCCATTAAGTAATATACAATCCAGTATGATACAATAATGGCCTCTAGGGAATATATCACTAACACCTAGACCCCTACGAGAGCGGCAAGCAACCCTACCAATTCTAGAATTAGGAGAACCGGACTTGACTCTTCGAGATGGTCTCCCACTGGACTCTAGAACCCGGTTACTTATGCTCCCCGCCTGGGTCTATCCTAATGCGGAAAAATAAATAATAAACATCAATGGTGATATCATCCTCAACCCGGAAGTGCCCCAATAAAAGAATATTATATACAAGTTTTTTACATGAATGAAAATGAAAAACTCTCATCTTACGCAAAAACCCTTGGCTATTCAAACACGACAATCCAATATAATATATCACAGCAACACATAACATCACATGTTATCAACGTAAGTAAATATGCGTATCCCAATTGTCGTTGACGTATAGTAATGAAACCGGCGATACACCACATATTACACTTACGGTCGCAGAAAAGAAAGTGAAAACTACAACAATTGGAATCCACAACTACCTTAGACATCATAAACCCGAAATATCATATACTTCGGATTTCATGCTTAACCAAATGAACTCCTTAGACATCATAAATCCGGAATATCTCATATTTCGAATTTCATGCTTAACCTTATAAACCCCGCATTTTAGTTTCAATATTGAAAACACTTTTCAATAACCAGTCGGGTAATTCAACAAGATTTTCAACAACCTGATCAAATCCTCGTCGGAAACTTTAGTAGACGGCCGCATCCCCCGATGCCGTCGACGAAGTGCACTTAGGCGGAACACCGCGGCCACGAGCACCCGGGGGGATGCTTTTGGCAACGGGGTTCTCCTACAGTCACTTGGTCGGGGTTATGGGGCGTGGCTATCTAGTAATGTTACCCGGCGAGTATCCGCGTACACTACGTGATTACGACAGAGTCTTGATCCATATCAAAACCCTATGGCAACCGATCAAAGGAGACTAAATTGCTAGGTTTATAAAATTCAAACTAGTTTTCACAAAACTAGTTATTTTGGATTCCGAATATTGTATCACATATATAAATCCGAAACGATGTTAAAATTACGAATATGAAACACTTCGAATTGCCACTACAGAAAAGGTAGCATCACATGCAATCTTGGCAAAATCAAACAATACCTGAATCACCAAACCCTAGAGACTGGAACACCAAAGAAAATTCAAGCCAAAACCACAATACAAAACGGGCCAGGCCGGTTATTTGATGAGTTTCGCCAGGTCAAATCCAGTGGAATTGGCTCGTTTTCCTCTAGTGTTCATGTTACATCACATGTAACATTCTGCAGTTGTTTAAAAAATTTTCAGGGAACTTAAAAATTCGACAGAAACTAGGGATTTTGTTTTGAGGTTTCGGAGTTTTTTTGGTTTCGTAATTCTACTAACATCGTCTAATTCTCAAGCTTGTCTCTGATACCACTGAAGGGTTCCTTAGCACCTTCACCACGTTTTCTAGGGCATCAAGCATGCAGTTTTAAAATCCCTAGAGTGATAAGTAACCCATAACCAAGGATCTAACTAGAGGATTGGGGTTTAAAACACATGTAAACTACTTTACTCTAAGTGAACAAGGAATACCACCTTTGTAGATCGGTCCTTCACGTCTAAAGCTCCGTGTAGCAGTCTCCTTTTGCTCCAAGTAGTGGTCTCCCGGACTCTCCTTTGGCTCCACTAGATGAAAGGAACGAGCTTGCTCAAGGATTTTCGAGGCCGAAAATGATCTACGTCGAAAAATCTCTAACTCAAGCTACCTCTTCACTAATTGAGAATTAGTGAAGCAAACAACCTATACTAAATGGCTACTCTAGTGTAGAATGGTGAAGTAGGAATTTTGCTCACTTTAGAATAATTTTTCTCACTCTCTTTTCTTTTCTCACTTTAAACTAGAGAGCAAATGGAGGAGATGAAGAAAATGATCTACTGATCAACTCTTGAACCATGGGTGAGAAAATATCATATATAACTCATGTAAAGTCTAAACCATGGCTAAAGATAATGGTTAGGTTAATAAATATCTAAAGTAAAACAAAATTAGTGGACTAAATCAATAGTTTCCACAAGCTTCTCCAAGCTTCAAGCCGTGACTAATTTCCACCTAATTTTGATTTTCCCTTAATAATTAAAACCCCACATTATCTTAAGTATGGTATGAGTATCATACATCCAAGTCCAATGTATCATCTAACACGACACAAAATAAATACATTAACATATATCACATATATATTAAATATATAAAGAGAAAACAATTTTTTAAGTGAGCTAATATTAGTTAATGTATATTAATATATCAAATATATAATCACAAATTAAATTATTAAATCAACACTTGATTTAATAATCCGGTTGTATCGCATAAAACCGACTAATATCATTTATATGCATATCACATATACATATAACATATCATTGAATCAACACTTGATTCAACAATCCGGTTGTATCACATATAACCCGTATCGTGAGATTGGAATATGGTATCACATACACGTATTAATCTTGGTCCCACACATATCACATATGTGCGCTTCCTCGTTTTGCATGAGCTAGGAAACCTCTGTGTAGGACTCTAATGACTCGTCAATACTTCGGCAGTAGGTGATGATCATATCAGTCACCCACAAGCCGTCAGCGGTACTAGCTGGACGTAACGGTTACCCGGGTATTGAGCGATCAGAAGATCAATAAGCAAGCTTGTCCATACTCCTGTGAATCCAACAGCAACACTACTGTACAGTCCGGTCACTTCGTCTGATATGTCGCATATCGAGTCTAGGGGGTGGTAAACGTCAGACCCTAATATCTTGATAAGTCGTGCCGATGTGAGGCTCATAACGGGTCGAGAAACTATTGATAACACTTACCAGTAAATCTCCATATCAGCCCTGGTCAGGGACTTCCTGTTATGGTCAATCGAGCACATCGCAATATCAACCCTCAATACCGGGAGAGACGAATCCCCTCCTATCGCTCATTTCCTCCATGTGACTCGGGACTGTACCCAAAAACCACCATTTTGCATACTCTCTTGAACGTGGTAAGGTGGAAATCAAAGCACAGTGGGAATCATACAAGACTCTATGACGATCTCGGTTCTACAGACTAACCTGTACCAGTGTCACCAGAGAACTGCTATCCGACGTTAGGTATAATATTATCTAGGAGTTCTCAGCGACACCTATTCAGTGTACCCAGTCTCCACTGAGCACCCGTATAACATCTTTGATGTCAAACACTAATGGATATGGGATCATCCATCGCCCATCATATGGGTCAAGAAGCGTATACGCTAGTCTACTCTTGAATATCGATGCCCCGTTTCGATACACCCTCGACTAAGAACAATTAAAGGATGTACTTGTGGACTACCCTGGCTCCACAAGTATGATCTTCATCATAATCCTGGTAGTTAAGTATACATCTTAAGGGCTTTATCAACATGTGAGAGAAAGACAATATCACAATACAAGTCTATATGTTAAGATAAAGAGCAACCAGATAGTATACTATCATGTCGAGCAAGAAAGTCCTCCCTATATATGTCCAAGCATCCATTGTAATATACAATCATGTACAACAATGGCCTCTAGGGCATACATACAACTAACAATAGTATGCTATCTGATTTGAGTTTATCTTAATATGTGTATATGTTCTTTTAACATATCGCTAATACATGTTGACAGAACCCTTAGGATCTTTGCTTGACTACCAGCGTTGTGATGGCAGTCACACTAGTGGGGGATGGATAGTCTATAAACACATCCTTAAACTTGTCCCTGGTCGTAGGAGTATTAAGACTTGGCATCGATACTCCAGAGTAAACTAGTGTATACACTTTTTATCCCCGTCAAAGGAAGCAACCTATCCCGCAGCCAATGGTATACGGTACGAAAGGTAGTATACATGTGCTCATTGGGTTATGAGTTACACTGGACGAACTCGCTGGGAACTGCTGGTTGGTATTATACCTATCTTCAGTTAGCAGTTCCCCGATGACATGAGTACAGATTAGTCCGTTGACTTGACATCACTATTCGTCTCGAGTGTGTTCCCACTGTACTTAGATTACTACCCTTTCACGGCTCAAATGAGTCGTGCAAACATGTAGTAGTTGGGTGCAGTCCCGAAGCACTTGGAGGCAGTAGGGTTAGAAGGGATTTGTCTCTCCCGGTATGGAGAGTTGATATCGCGCTGTGTACGGCTGGCCAATACACAAAGTCCCTGGCAAGGGCAAGTGAGATTTACTGGTAAGTACACCAGTAGTTTCTCAGGGTGTATTGGGTTCCAGACCGACACGACTTATTGCGCTATTAGGGGTCTGACATTTACTACTCCTAGGCCTGATATGCGATACTCTTAGACGGATAGACCGGACTGTACGGAGAATATCACCTATATGCTCAGTATGGTTTTCGGACGAGTTATCATGTCGATCTTCCCTTCGACAGATACCTGGGTAGCCGTTACGTACAGCTAGTGTCACTGACGTGCTTATGGTTAAACCCACTGCCAGCGTATTGTCGAGTTTTTAGCGTCACACACAGAGAGTTTCCCGGTTCAGGCGAAACGATGTAGTTTGCATATAGTTTTACGCAGGGGTGTTCGATTGAACACGTGTATTTATACATGTGCTTTAATCGGACGGTTTAGTAATACTAGATGGTATGAAAGATAGCCAGTTTTGATACTAGTATTTTATTGCTTTCTTTTGGATATTTGTATTTTAACACGAATACGATATTTATACGAATATGTGTATTTGTATAAATACGGGTATTTGTGCTTTGATACAAATACTTGTATTTCTTTCTAAATATGAATATGCGTATTTTGTATTTTCGGTACAAATACGGTATTCGTAATTTGGTAGAAATACGGTATACGTATTTATACGGGTTTGAGTATACTTGTTTATATACATGCATTTATATTTATATATGTGTATGTGTATGTATACTTGATGAGGTGGGTACTCTTTCACTCACCTCTCCATCATTAAATGAAGAAGTGTGTGGGCTTGTGAATTACCCTAGCCCACCCACTCTTTTGTTTGTGCTATGAAGAGATAAGATAAGAGTATGAGATATTTTGGGGAGGTTGTTTTATCACAAGTCTTGAGATATTTTCTTTAGTAGCCATTTTCCTTCTTCATCTTCCTTATTTTGCTCTCTTGAGTTCTAGAGGATTAAAAGAGAGTATCTTGTTCATAAACTACATCACTTTAAGCATCTTACCTTAACAAGACTTGATTTTTAGTTGCTTCAAACAAACTATCCCTTGAATCGACATCCTCGGGTGGATCCTCTTTGACGCGGAAGATCGTTTTTGAGAGCTCGTTCCACCAATCCAAGAAGCTTTAGGAGTCAACCTTTTAAGACCCGAAGGACCATCTATAAAGGTTGTAATTTCAACCTAGTATCTAAAATCTCTAGTTAGGGTTTGTTTAGTTTAGTCTTTGGGCTTGTATCCTGCGATTTTAGTGTATTATGCTCAAGATTTTAAAGCTTTTGATTTTGCGTAGCTGTCGTTGTCACTATAAAGAGCATATATACACTTACACTGGTATCAGAGCCTACCCAAACACTTAACTAATGGTTTAGACGAAGTTCAGAGTTTCGAAACCGAAATAACTCCGTATCGATAAATTTTAGATCAAAGTTTCTTTCGATTTTTCTGGAGCTTCTAAATTTTTTTTAATCAATTGCAGAGTGCTCTTTATGTTGAATCTAGAACACCAGAGAAAAATGAGGCACTCAGTCAAATAACAAACCGTCAGAAATTGCGTTTTCCCCGCCATGGGCGGTTTTATAGTGGCTTCTGGTCTCGTGCTTCTTATGGTGTTTTGTACTCTTGGATTTAGGATTTATGATATGTTTGATTTTGCCCAAATTTCATCTAGTGTTATCTTTGTACTTGGGCAATACGGAATATTTCTAAGTTGAAATTTTAACACCGTTTATTAGTTTTAAGCTTTTATATGTGTTTCTAAACATTGACTAATTGTTATACGTCGACTAATAGGGGTTGCAGTTATTGCGGTTTGTGGATATGAAGTATTGGATCGTCGTGATTGAATAGCCGGAGGATGTGAGAATAGTGTTCTTTTCTTCCATTCATGTAAGTTGTAAATTAATGTAATATTCTTTTGCAGGGCACATCTGGGTTGAGATTGTAGTCATCGTTGTATTAATTCATTTACTTTTTCTGCATCTAGGATAGACCCAAGGTAGGGTGCACAAACTACCGGGTTCTTAAAGTGCCGAGTGACCTACTCATTTCATTGAGGGAGGTTGCTTCACTTTGGGAATTTGGTGGGTAGTTTGCCGCACCCGTAGCGGGCTAGGGTGAGGGTTTGGCTATTCATCACGACCGTGGAATCCGTTTTTCGTTAGAGACTAAAACGAAACACGGAAATCCTAATGTATCTAATATATTCATCTATGTTGCTTGTGTTGTGATCTGTGATCTGAAATGGCTATTATTGCATGAGACGAATGGCTATATATATATTATATATAACAAACGTTGCTTATGTTTTATACCCATGCTAGCCCTGCCCCCGCTCTGCCGTTAGTTATGTAACCTAACGGTGCATGACGGGGCCCCGTGGCGAATACGGATGGCATAAGCGTACGTTCTATTTTCGTTTTTTCTGCAATGATAAGATTAAATGATGGGACCGCATTAATATTGATGATTGCAAAGAAAACAAATCAAAGCATAAATCGTTGGAACAATTTCAAAACCACTCGGTTTTCTTTGAAAATAACTTTTAAATGAGGAGCCTAAACCACTCCTTTTAAAAGCAATCATGGTTCTTTCGACTATATCAAGTTCATTACGTTCACGGTATTCCCCAAAACCAGTTATAGCCCTCCGTCATTTCAGATGGGTATTCAGTAGTATTCAAGCTATATATTTTGACCTTCACCAAAGCATAGTGATTGGTAGCTGTTGGGTATTCATCTGTAGTATAGATAGATGCATTAATCTGGGACAGGCGTACTGCTATTTTGGCCTTCGTTAAGGGTTTGTGTGAATGGGTTCAGATTAATCTAGACAATGACGGGTAGAACTTGATTTGTGTCTTATGATATTTTGGCCTTCGTCAAGGTCATAAGTGCCTGGGGCAAAAATCCACATCGGGAGTTTCAAACGAAAATGAAACTTGCTAGTTTTGCATACCATCTGGAGTGTGATGATTTTTGTAGGATTTCTTCAAAGTTGTCACACAATTATAGTTGGATCCCGATCCCACCGTGAGGATTATTACTCCTTGGGAAAGTTTTTCACTTTACAATCAATACTATAAACCAAGTAGGTGTCTAAAACTGTGTTAGCGGGGCTACTCCTCCAGGGAAAAGAGCTTATTTAATTAAGGAATTTCCTAAAAGCGTTGTAAAACCACCCTCGAAGTACCGACGTTAGCCCGGCCGAAAGGTTAAGCAAGAATTGTAGGGTGCAATTAATCCCGACTAATTCTTCTTCTATGGTTTGAAGGAGGATTTGAGGAAACAGTGAGAGCCATCCTGTTTAGATAAACTAATAACCAATCTAAATTTGCAAGAGTATCATACTGAGTGTTTCTTCTCTCTCTCTCCTAATTGCAGCGACCAAGATGACTGGGCTTAAGTTACTACTAGATAAAAATATATTGATGGGGCCAAACTATAAAAATTGGCTAAGGAATATCTATATAGCCATTACCTATGACAAGCTAGGCTACCTCCTTACTACTAAAGCCCCCGCCGTCTCAGGTCTAGATTCCACCGTCGCGGATATTGAGACCTGTAAGATATAGGAATTAAACAGTGCAAAAACTAAGTGCCCCGTGTTAGCTTCTATTGATAATGAACACCAGAGGCGGCACGAGAATATGGACCTTGCTTCCATATTCCTCCATACCAAAGATTTATATGGAGAGTAATCTAGATACGAGACCTCGAAGAAATTATTTCAGGCGAGGTTGGCTATCGAGACATCTGTAGGGCACTATGTCCTTAAGATGAACAGCTATGTTAAATAGCTCGCGGACCTTGAGACCACATTTGAGAACGAGTTGTACATGGACTTGATTCTACAGTCCCTCCCCTCTACTTATGCCCAGTTTATATTGAATTTCAATATACAAAATAAGAAAGTTACACTTCCAGAGCTCCTTAACATTTTGAGAAGTGCAGAGGGCACCCTGAAGAAATCCAAAAAGACACCCACTCTACTTGTTAGGGAACCTTCTTTCTCTAGATCCAAGGCGAAAACAAAGGGAAAGAAGAAGAAGGCCCCCACCAAACCGAAAAGTGGTGTCGGTAAGGTAAAAGGGCAAGGCAAAAGTTAGGGGGCCAACAGTATGGAAAGAGGAATGCTTCTATTGTCACAAGAAAGGCCATTGGAAGAAGGACTGCAAGGCTTGGAAAGGCAGGACCCAGGATTCGAAGCAAGTTGTGGTTTCGGCTTCAGGTGTGTTTATGATTGAAAACTGTCTGTCAATCAACTCTACTTCCTGGGTATTGGATACCGGTTCAGGATTTCATATCTGTAATTTATTGCAGGCACTGAGAAACCGTAGAGTTATAAAGGCAGGTGATATGACCCTCAAGGTTGCTAACGGAGTGAGCGTGGATACTGTTTCCGTAGGGGAATATCACCTATGATTGAAAAGTGGACACATTTTGGTTTTGCGTAACTGTTTTTGTGTACCAAGTTTGACATGAATGTTTCCCTAATATTTAAACCTAATAAAAGAGTAAATCTTTGTAGGATTTAATGAGGTAGCGCCTCACGTGCTCTCCATGAGGGCGACAGCACCAGAGTCAATCTTATAAGATTAAATGCTATGGTGGTGCGTCACGTGCTCTTCACGCGGGCGCCAATGTGGAAAGCATAGAAGAACTTATTATGTAAGAGTTAAACTCTTAGATGGAGCCACACGTGCTTCTTATGCAGACGCCAATGTGCAAAGCACATAAGTACCTATCATAAGAATTAAATTCTTAACTGGCGCCCACGTGCATAACACGTGAGTGCCAGGGCCCATGTTCATATCAGTAGAATTAAATTCTATATTTCCTTAACAAAAGTTGGGATATTCTCTGTTAAATAGAGCCGTTGAATCAAAAATCCAACGGAGATGATAAATCATCAAAATATAGAATCAAAATCTATTAGGAGAAAATATCTCCCATATCTTTCTAAATAAGAAAGATACTCTTGGTTGGATCAATGATCCAATAGTAGAATAAAATTCTATTTTGGGAATATATTCCCTTAATCTTTCGAAACAAAAAGATTGCTCTATGTAAAACAGATAACACTTGGATTAAAAATCCAATGGTGATTAAAAATCACCACCTGACAGAATAAATTCTGTATATGGGAAAACATTTCCCCAATCTTATTAAAAACAAGAATAACATATTTTATGAAAACATAAACACTTGGATCAAAAATCCAACGGTGGGTAAAACTCCCCAAGTTAATTTTTAGACCAATTAAATCAATTGGAATATCTCAATGAGAGATTTTCTCAAAACCAATTAACAATCTGCCTTTACTATATAAAGGACCCGAGACTTTAAGACTCTTTCTCTTTTACACACACACACACACAGAAGGACACACTCACAAAATGGAGGAAACCCCTTATAAGTTTCTGCCAAAAAAATTACAGTGAGCTCTTGAGAGAATAGAGAATTCGATTCTCAAAGAAGAAAACCTTCCTTCTCGAAACCCTAGGTAAAGAAAAAAGACCAAAATATCTCTATCACAACTAAGGATTTAACCCTTTTAAAAGAACTTAGTTTTTTCTCTAAATCTGAGATCCACAAGACAAGTCTCCTATAAGTTGAGAATTTAATTCTCATCGGGAAGATCTTGTTCTTGAGAATTTAACATTCAGGGAAAAATAAATTCAAAATGAAAAAAAAATGGAGTGCATAATACTTTAAGAACTCAGTTCCTTCAAATCAAGAACTCAGTTCATTCAAATCAAGAACTTATTTCTCTAAAAACTCAACCTGAAATCCTAAAAAATAGTGATTTTGGTGAACGTTATTGGTCAAAATGCCATCGACAGAGATTTAACCTCTTTGAAAATATCAACAGAGATTAAATTCCCATATAAAAAAAACTAACGCCTCACGTGCTTCCCACGTAGGCGCCCTTCTTTAATAGCGCCTAGCGCCTCACGTGAAAAACATGCGGGCATCCAAAACAGAAGGCTAGCACCTCACATGGGCGTCATATAAAAAGTGCTTAACATTTCATATACAGCCAAAACGGTTGAGTTCTCAGCACTAATTGGGCCGTGCCCAGCGCCGCATGTGCATCTCATATAGGCGCCATACAAAAAGTTCTTAGCATTTCACATACAGCCAAAACAGTTGAGTGCTCAGCACTAATTGGGCTGCGCCCAGCGCCGCACGTGCACCTCATGTGGGCACCATAAGAAGTGCTTCACATTTAGTCAAAATGATTAAGTGTTCAACATTTACTGGGTAGCGCCCATGTCTGAATGCTTTACATGACATACATGTGGGCATCATAGTTCAAATAAGTGCTTAGCACTTTTACATAAAAGGGAAAGGGTTGAACAAATAAAGCCCAAATAAGTTCTTAGCACTTTTGAATAAAAGAAAAGACTAAGCAGACTACGCCCAAATTGGCTAGATCTCTGAATTTTTCTTGCAGCTGTGCCCAAATGCTCTTCTGCTGGATCTTAAGTAAAAATGATCCTAAAATGTTGCTAAGTGGATTTTAGTCTCAAATTAGACTAACGTATTCTTAGAAAAAAAAATTAAGCCCCAAATGCTCATATATATGTAAGTTGATCTTAATCTCAAACTAAATTAATGGTTCTTAAATAAAAAAAATCCAAATCTAAGATATAGGGATTTAGACTAATCCGCGTCCTACGGGCGACGACACAAACTAGTCTCCGTATACAATCCACGGGCAACCAAAACAAAAAAAACACACACGACACGAAGTGAACTGCCGGAGCAGGAAAAAGTGGTTATGACAATACGATAACGTAATTAACTGCAGGGGATTGCGCCTGTAGGGAAGTGCGTCCCCACAATAAAAAAACCCCTCATAAAATGAGGGGGAATCTGATAAAGTCTGCTATAACGGCCGCGTCTGTCCAAACCTCCGATATATGGTGCTATTAATCAACTTAGTATCTTTGGAGAGGTGGATGGATAAGTCCAAATAGCATCTGCCCCCAGATTCAGGCAAGACGACCCATCCCGGTTCGTCCTCGTCTCCAGTGGTGAACAGATTCCGGCATGCCCGGTGAGACCTTTTCCTCTTTCTACTCCACACTTCTTGTGTCATGTTTCGTGAACAAAATCGCGGTTCCCTATGGTTGCCCTTAGAATCGAGATACTAAAATTTTGCGTCTTTCTTTTGTGCAAAAAAAATCAATGGGTTCCAACTGCGTAATATGCAACAGCAACACTCTTTCCACCCCAGCTGGAGGAGTGACCTACGGGCCCAACACGACCTCTATCTTTTCAATGCCGGTGAGGAAAGTAACACTAGCCACTAATGGACTATTCTTCGGGACCATCCGCTGGTGAGTTTCGGTGCTTCAACGCCGTAAGAGGAAGCTCCCAAGAGGTCAGTCTTTGATCGACTGGCGACCACAACGGCCGCTCTCAACGGGCCGTCCAAAGCTGATGTCTCAGTCTTCAACAGGCTGGGAAAGAACCCCAACGGGCCTACAAAGAGGCTCGTAATACCTGAAGAGGCTGCCCCAAAACGGATAGCCCTCCCATCTCCTGTTATGAGCGAAGCCGTCAAAAGTGCTTCCCCTATCAGAAGATCGGTCTTTTAAAGATTTGCTGTTCTTCCTCAAACCCTGCCAAGGACGTCAGTCTTCAACAGGTTGATGCCAATAACAGCCACTAAGCAAAGATGGGGGCATAAAGAAGCCGCTTCCAAAGCTGAGGCGGTTCCTTTTGCAAGACACGCTCGATATCGCCATTGGCGCCGAGTGAGAAAAGCTGGGGAAAACTCCTCCTCTGGACTTACCCCACCAGCTCCAATGGTGGAAGTTGATGCTGCTGTTCCAACCGGGAACAACTTTGATCTGCTCAGGAGGGTATGCAAGAACTCTCCAACGACGGTGCTAAAGAAATCGCCCCCGCTTACAGAAGCCACAATGCAGGCAAAGATGGAACAGCCCCATCAGCGGCTCTCCTCGCAAATTCACAAGGTCTGGCGAAAAGTCTAGGACTCTATGATTGATCAAAACTAATCTTCTCGTCCAAAAAAATCGAAGGCTCGGCAAGAGGAAGACCACACCTCCGTCATACAGCGAGGGGCTTCTTCTATACGGGAGCCTGTTACAACGGCTACTTCAACTTCGACCTCCTATAAAAGGATGAGGCCGGGGAAAATCCCACCGCTTGCGGCAAATTAAAAAGGTGATGGACCAAAATGCCCCAAGTCTGGGGGCATGGTCGTGCATACGGTCTACATGGCTTTCGAGAAAGAAGAAAGCCGTGCTTCCGTAGGTTATTGACCAAAACATCGGTCGCTAACAAAAGCTCAGGAGCAACAACAAAAGCTCCAGGAAATGCTGACCAAAATGGCAGCACTTACCGGGTAGAAAGAAAGCCCGGACACAACAGCCGAACAACACCAGGAGCAGGAGACCGATACAGAGTTCCTACGAAGGGTGCTTGAAAGAAAAGACAAAGAAGCTGCTGAACAAGCTGCTAACATGAAGCAGATGGCGTTCTTATTTTGGGACATGGTTGGAATGATGATCCATCCAGAACCCCCAGCCGAGGATCCGCCGATAATCATCGAGGATGACAGAGGGGAAACATCAAACCCTCTTCCAGCTTTATCGCCAGCCAAAGAGGAAACAATCTCTAAGGTAGCTTTTGATGATTATATCGCTCAACAAATATGAGCTCATCAAGCTATTGAAGCCGCATGCCAAATTGTCAGAACTGAGCGACCATATCAAGGATGGTATAGCCAAATTAAATACCTGCCGGGATATACGATCCCCAAGTTCCATGTGTACAAGGGGACATGCAACCTACACCAGCACGTCGCGCAGTTCAGAGCTCTGTACAACAACACTGGAGGCGACGACAAACTATTATTTTGCCAGTTCATTGGCAGCTTGTCAGAGACGGACTTTGAATGGTATTCGGAGCTCCCTAATGACTCCGTGAGAACATTCATAGAGATAGAACTGCTGTTCACACAGTGGTTCGCCAGCGCAAGCGAGCGCACCCGGATCACGACATTAATTAATGCCAGGGTAAGGCCAGGAGAAACCTGGGTCTAATATGCGATCCGGTGGCGGAACTGTTAGGAATATGTATGCCCTAGAAGCCATTATTGTATGATATAGTGGATGCTTGAACATATATATAGAGAACTTTCTTGCTCGGCATGATAGTATGCTATCTGGTTGCTCTTTATCTTAACATGTACACTAGTATTATTATACTGTCTCTCTGATACATATTGATAAAGCCCTTAGGATGTTTGCTTGACTACCAGGACTATGATGCAGATCATATTACTAGGACTTATGTAGTCTACAAGCACATCCTTTAATTATTCTTAGTCGAGGGAGTATCGAGACAGGGCATCGATATTACAGAGTAGACTAGTGTGTACGTTTCTTGACCCTGTATGGGGCAATGGTTGATCCCATAACTATTGGTGTTTGATATCAAAGATTGTACACAGGTGCTCATTAGAGAATGGGTACACTGAACATGACTCGCCGTGAACTCCTAGTTGGTACTATACCTATCGTCAGATAGCAGTTCTCTGGTGACACTGGTACATGTTAGTCTATAAATTCGAGATCGTCATAGAGTCTTGTGTGGTTTCCACTGTTCTTTGATTTCCTCCCTACCACGGCTCAAAAGAGTCGTGCAAACAGGTGGATTTTGGGTAAAATACCGAGTCACATGGAGGCAATGAGCGATAGGAGGGGTTTCGTCTCTCCCGGTATTGGGAGTTGATGTTGCGCTATGCTCGATTGGCTATAACAGTAAGTCCCTGGCCAGGGCTGATGAGATTTCCTGGTAAGTGTTATCAATAGTTTCTCGAACCATTATGAGCCATACATCGGCATGACTTATCAAGTTATTAGGATCTGACGAATCCACCCCCAGACTCGATATGCGACATATCATATGAAGAGACTGGACTGTACGGTAAGTGTTACTTATATGCTTCATGGGAGTTTGGACAAGCTTGCTTGTTGATCTTCTATTCGCTCAATACCTGGGTAGCCATTACGTCCAGCTAGTACCGCTGACGGCTTATGGGTAACTGATGTGATCATTACCTACTGCTGGCGTATTGACGAGTCTTTAGAGTCCCACACAGAAGTTTCCTAGTTCAAGCGAAACGAAGTAGGGCACATATGCTGATATGTGCAGGGGGCCTGATTAAATACGAGTATGTGATACCGTATTCTAATCTGGCAATAATCCGATATTGATTAGGTTATATGTAATATGACCGGATTATTGAATCAAGTATTGATTTGATAATGTGATATACAGATAAATGATATTAGTAGGTTATATGTGATATAACCGGATTATTGAATTAAGTGTTGATTTAATAATATGATATATATTTATATTTGATATAATCATATATTAACTAATATTATTGCTAACTAATTATTTTCTTCTTAATATATATATATATATATATTATGAAGCATGGCATAGATTTTTTATTTTGAGAAAATAGAAAATGAGGTGGAAAATGGGGAGACTTTTAAAAGGAATGGGTGAAGCATGTTTTGGCTTTACTATTGAAGTATGGTTCATTTCTTTAATGAAATGAATTCCATACTTCAATAATAGAGTTCATTTTTGATCAAGCCATTCTTGACTTGCATTCAACACTTGTTCTTTTTCTTACATGAGCTCTTACTCTCTAGTTCTCTTCATCTTCTTCCTCACCTCCTCCAAGCTCAATCCCGCACATGAGTTGTGAAACCTTGAGCTTGTAAGAACCTTAGTGAGCAAACAAAATCCCTACTTCACCATCCTACACTTGATTAGCAATTAAGTGTAGTGAGTTTCCTTCACTAAAGAGTTTAGTGAAGAGGTAGCTTGGATTAGCGGAGTTTCGAGTGGATCATCTTCGGCATGAAGATCGCAAAGGAAGCTCGATCCAACTTCAAGTGGAGCCTAGTGGAGTCACGTGGACTACTACATGGAGCTTGTGAAGAGAAGAACACGGTCTATAAAGGTTGTAGCCTCCATCTCTTAGCTAGCTTAGTTGATATCAAACCATAAACCCTAATTATCTATTTTATATTCTAGGTTAGTGTTAATTAGCACCCCAAAATTTCTAAAAATGGCAAGCTTGATTATAGTAAAACCCAGTGGTAGTGGTAACAAACACTTTCAGGAACCTATGGTCAAAGTGCGAACAGCGCATCGAAGAATCCCCCAGCGTGGGCATGTTCATTGGGACCCTTTATCCTCAAACGACCGTGTCCCAGTTCACGACGTTCTTCAAACCAACAACCTTCCAGGCTATGATAGATAAACTGGCCCAAATGGACCAGATGGGCCATAGGCCTTCCTCCTCAAATAAGGACCCTCGAAATAACAAGGGTAAAGAGAAAGCGGCTTTCGTTGCCAATACGCAAAAACAACCGAGCGGTCCAAAACCAGCTGCTTGCCAAAACAACGCGCGTGCACGCCTATCCCTGGAAGAGAGGCTATGACGCGCTTACTCGTTTCCCTACGACAAGACGAGGAGATTATTTGAGTTGGTAGTGTTTAACAAACTTATCACATTGCCAGACCCACGGCGTCCACCGCAACCCGGCAACGTCAACAACCCCAACTATTGCTCCTATCACAGAATGGTGAGCCACCCAATTAAGGATTGCTACGTCTTCAAGAACTGGGTCGAGGAACGAGATCAACAGGGGAAGTTCATGCTGTTTGAGAACTGGAGGGTGAACCCACCACATAAGCACACTCCCAAAAAAGTGGATGCGCCGGGGGCATCATGCTCACTCGTGGAAGAAACTCCATGGGAAGTCGTTCTTTCAGCTAAAACCAAAAGAATGCTGAATGATCTATAGGCATGTCCAGCAGTCAGGTGGAAAAGCCTACTTGAACCTGAAATTATCGAAGGGATGCTGCAACCGCGTCCCGTACCGAAAATTATTGACAAAGGGCAAAATTCCCAAGTCAAGCCTTCAAAGTCTTCGAAAAAAGAATAAGGCCAAGAAGCCTGTGCAGCCTGCCGAGTATGAGAACAAGCGCATGGACCTACAAAAATATATTAACACGTTGGAGGAGTACAACCAGAAGGCGCGGAAACCGGTCACGCTCGAAGAGTTCCTCAAGCATATTCTTGAGAACGAAAATAGTGATAACGATGAGGAAAACGACTCATAAGATGAAACCGAAAATTATGTAGCAAGTTGCCACATGGTCTCCCATTTGTTGTTAAAAGACGAAGAAACTCGCTCAGCGTCAGAAATCAACGCGGAAGGATTGGGGGCAGGATCGGCGCTAAAGTCCCCGAAACTGCTAGAAGACCCGATCGATAGGCTGTTAAACGAAGTCTTTTGAAAAAGCAAAGCTGACCGAGAACGTAAAACAGCCATATACGAAAAGGCTAAGCGTCAGCGTCAGGATGAAGAAGCTGTGGCAACAATGATTCGTAAAGTACTCCAACCAAAGAAAAGCATACCTGCGGCAAATAAAAGCAGGATCAGGGCAGAGAAGCGATTCGTCAAAACCCTGTCAATGGGAATGAAGCTGCCGCCTCTCGTAGGAAACACTCTCAGGGTAATATGCTTCGATGGAGAGGATTCACATCAAAGCTACTGCCTATACCATCGGAGGGAAATCCACCCTACCGAGGAATGTAGTGCCTTAAAGAAGTGTTGGTAAGGATACGTTGCCCATAAAAAACACTTCAAGAAGGTGAGGCGCGAAGCTCGTTGATGGCAAAATAATGCGACAGATGCGCATGAAAAAATGACTGACAACTGTCATATGGTTGATACCAGTTCAGAAGGGGAAAAGCCCTGAGTTCTTACATTCGGGAGCGATTTTGAGGATAAAATACCCAACAGCCCTCTCTTCAAAGACTCCACCTCCGAAAAAGAAGAGGAGGCGAAGAACTATGAGAATATTCAGCTGCATAACCGCATGCTTCCTGAAAAGAACCTCAGACCTACAAATAAAGGTTCAAGCAAAAAGGACAAAGGGAAAGAAAAAATCTATGTAGAAATTGCCCTCGACGATGGAGTTGTCAAAGAGCTCGCAGCAAGAGACCCACCTAAGAAAAACAAAGTGGATTACAATGTCCTAGCATATGTGAGGAAAATACCCTTACAACTGAGCATATTGGATGCTCTCCTCATGTCCAAAGAGACACGGAATTCTCTGATCAAGGCATTACAAGAGCCAGATCAGTTCCAAGATTTCCTTGCGGAAGAGAAGATGAAAGAAGAACTGGCAGAGGTCCACACGGCTGCCATTATATTCAGCGATGAAAATATTCTCCTCGGTACATGCGAACATAACCGCCCGTTATACGTCACCGGGTACTGCTAAGACATCAAGATAGGGAAAATCCTTGTCGACAACGGATCCTCCGTCAACCTTCTCAACGTGAGAGTGCTGAAGGAGATTTGCATGAACATTCAGCACCTGACCCGAGACAAAATTACCATCTCCGGGTTCGACTCACATTCGTCACGAACGCTTGGGTCCATAATATTGATGTTGCATTTGGGTTGCTCATCACTGACATCAAATTTCATGTCATTGACTCCAAGACTTGCTATAATTCTTTGCTCGGCAGGCCTTGGTTACACGAGTGCCGCGTCATCCCTTCTATACAAATCAGTGTGTGAAGTATTTCAAGGATGGCTCGGAGTACACCGTCATAGGGGAGCTAAATCGGTTCTCCATAAACGAGGTCTGAAAATATGAAGACACAAAGTACTTCCTGCCATACTTCGAGGATACGGAAAGGTTTCATAGGCCGGAGGATAAACAGAAGCCCATCGCCACTATCCCGATCTTTAGGAACGATTCCGAGTAATTTGAAGAAATAGTCAACTCGGGGGAACCCCAGAAAGAAAACAGCAGGCCCGTACATCATAGACAAAGTCTACCATGGTGGAGCCTACCTACTTATGGATATGCATGGTGAAAGACCCTTCCAGCCAATAAACGACCGATTCCTCAAAAAATACAACGCTTGACGAGTCACGACTTAGGTCAATAATTGATGACGATGCTCGTGTCCGTTTGCTATCTTCCTGAGTCAGAACTCTGAGAATAGTATGCAAAGAAGCTCCATCACCTCAAACATGGCGATGAAATACCGAAAAGTCCTTAAACTAGAAATTTGCATCAAACATGGTGATAACGGACCAAGATGTCCCTAAACTAGAACCTTGCCTCAAACATGGCGATAACAAACCGAGATGTCCTTAAACTAGAACCTTGCCTCAAACATGGCGATAACTGACCGAGATGTCCCTAAACTAGAAACTAGAACCTTGCCTTAAATTTGGCGATAACGGACCGAGATATCCCTAAACTAGAACTCCGCCTCAAACATGGCGATTTTGGACCGAGATGTCCTTAAACTAACTATCCGCATCAAACATGGCGATACTGGACCGAAAAGTCCCTAAACTAAAATGTCGCTTCAAACATGGCGATAATGGACCGAAACGTCCCTAAACTAGCGCATGGCTCCAAATACGGCGATATTCTCTCTTGATATCTATGTTGTCATCAAAGTCTTAGTGACAAAGATTGCAACTCAAGTCGCACTGGCTATACAGCCACTCCAACAATGAAGCCACCCCTAAGTCCCACCGACAAATTGATGGGCACCTGTGACGAAACTACTCTTGGGTGTTCCATCGTTAAAAAAGGTATGTCCACAAGCAAAATGGGCACGGATGAAAACCCGAAAGGGCACCGTGAGTAAAAACAGCAGGACTACTGGCGAGCTTGTGAAAACCCGAAAGGGCGCAACCTCATTAAAAAACACTTATGAAATCCTCACGGCTCGTAAGGAGAATTCCCCCCTATGAGACCCACACGGCTCATAGGATTCAGACGCCTTAAGCTACAGGGTTCTGAACCTGTTCTTAAGCCGTCATATCCCCCAAGTTGCCCTACAGATGGTCCATATTGACCCTTGTATATAATCCACGGGCGCGAATAAATATTTCCTTACCAAGTTCTACCAATGGCAAGAAATGTCCCCATATGGTGAATGACACTTGTAAGTCCTCTTGATTTATGTGGAGAAAACACTCTTGGAAGATCCTTACGACTTACAAGAGAGAACATCACTTAGGAATCCCCACGATTCTTAAGAAGAAAAATACACCTACGGGATCCTCACGACTCGTAGGGAGAAACACCTTTATGAGATCCTTACGGCTCATAAAGTCAAAAGACTTAGTCAACGGGATCCTAACCCTGTTCACTAAGCCACCTTTGTTCAAATCAACAAAGGCAAATGATGATTCGCTCATGGCAATATCTCAGTTGAAGCGATGCCGATGCCTAAACAGGTGTCAAACATCAAGTCCCCTCATGGAAAATGATGATTCGCTCCTGTCAATATTCCAGTTACAGCGATGCTGATGCCACAATAGGTATCAGGACCAAGTCCCCAACTTGTGACAAAAATCAGCGAGCAAAAAAAAGAAGAGCCGGAATGATAGGGCAACACGCAATAAAAAGCAACGAGTAAAAACAAAAACAGTCGAAATGATAGGACAACTCGCAATAAAAAGCAGCGAGTAAAGAAAAACAGCTGAAATGATTGGGCACAGCGATAAATAGCCGAAATGATTGGGCAATCGCGACTTTCGCGATATGAAAAGCTGAAAATATAGAGCATCGCGGAAAGAAGTAATAATAAAAAATGATGAATGAAACTTTTCTGCCCTGCAGGTGAGTCCACACTGACTCTTGTATACAATCCTTGTGCACAAATGAAAAGGAAACCATATATTCCCACCAGGCTCCGTCAAAGGGAGTGCCAGATCTTGACAGAAACATTTACAGCCTAGAGATCAGCTCGATATTCTTCTCATTCCAATAGCGTGCAGACGTGACGTCAACAAAGCTCCAAGGAGCCAAATCAAAATGGAGTAATGGCAAAATCCTAGCTCCAACACGGCGTTCCTTCTCATTCCAGCAGGATGCAAACGCAACGTCAACAAAAGACCCAAGGGTCAAAGCAAAAATGGAGTAATGGCAAAATCCTAACTCCAAGTCTTGACGGTGTATATACAGCCTATAGACTATCCTGGTGTTCCTTCTCATGCCAGCAGGGTGCAGACACGACGTCAACAAAGACCTAAGGGTCAAACAGAAATGGAGTCATGGCAAAATCCTAGCTCCAAGTCTTGACGGTACATATAAAACCTAAAGACTATCCCGGCGTTTCCCCCTCATTCCAGCAGGATGCAGATGCGACTATCAAATAAAATTGGAGCAATGGCATATTCTTAGCTCCGGGCTTCGATTGCAATACATACAGCATAGAGCTCCTACAAATGTCTACCCTACTTCATCAAAGAAACAGCACGGCATTGTCAAAACAAAAATGAAGGGATGGTATATTCCCAGCTTCGGGTCTTGACGGAAACTCATATAAAGCCTAAAAGACTATCGGGGATCATCCCACACTAGAGCGAAGTGGTTATGACTCATCGGGGCTCCAAATTGAGCCTAACCTCAAGTAAAAAGTATCATGGCAAATTCCTAACATTTGCTCTTCCGATGGTAATATGACCTAAGGAGATTACCTGAAGACGTCTTGTCCAGCCCTCGAAGGGATCAGAGACACGACAGTCGCGGGGCTACTCGAACAGCGGCTTAAAGACTGCATATTGAGAAATACATCAGCCAACGCGGCGGTACCACGGATTATAACCCTAGCACCACAAACCTAACGGACCTTTGTTGTAAAGAATATGGGTTATCTAAATACAACGTTAGGACAAGTTTGCCTGTAAACCCAAGGGAGGTAAACTAAAAACACTCTGAAATGAGTACATAAACTAGAGACCCCGAAACAAGTGAATAAACTGCAAACTCCGAAATGAGTACATAAACTAGAGACTCCAAAACGAGTGAATAAACTACAAACTCCGAAATGAGTACATAAACTAATTCGCGCAAGATGAAGACATCAAGAAACATAATGGCACAACTCATAGGCCTCGAGATTTAGAACTATATTTCTTAAGGATTGAGATCTGAGTTAATGATAGATGATGACGCTTGTGTCCACTCGCTATCTTCTCAGATCAAAATTCTAATAAAATTGTGTATGCCAGCTCGAAACCGGTCGTATGCTATGCATTACTTCACTCACGACCATGAGCAACGTGGTAGGGGGAAGCATTTGTTGACATCGGTCTGTTCACCTATAGCTAGATGCATGCATCAGAAACTTCTAAGATTACAATGCAAAGTATATGTGCAGAGGTAAGATACCCACATGGATATGTATAGGAGGAAAAAAATTCAACAGTCAACAATAAAGAAGCACATTTAAATAAGTACTTTATTCTGCAGGAAAAAAATCATCGAACACGGGATCAAAAGCACAAGGGTTTACAAAACTAAGAATAAAATTTCCTAAAGCCCTCTTTGCCTTCTCCACCATGTCGAAGCAGCGATCTTCATGAGGAGTTGATCCCCATCGGTCAGCGCCGTGCCCATCAGCAAAGGCAGATATGGTGGCCCGCTGAGCCCGTATCTGACTTAGCAACTGAACAGAACGACCTCTCAGAGGCTGGGTAATCAAATGTGCCTCATGAAAGCACTCGATCTTGTCCTCCGCCGCGTTGAGCATCGCTGGAGTCATCTCCGCTGGATGAGGAGGGATGTCAACAAGTACAGACGAGAAGTTCATCCGGAGCCAAATAGAGCCGATAGGAAGACGAGAGCCCCTATGAGCCAGGAGCTCAAACATCATCATGTCACATTGGTCATCTGTGAGAACGGGATCCACTAACCGCGCGGCAAAACGAGAAACAATTCCCTCAATAGGTACCTCCCATGGTTGCCGACGAGCATGAGGATGATTGCAAGCCATGACTCTTGGTCTGTTAAAAATGGTTTTCTCCTTGTGAAGAAAAAAAAGATCATTACTTCAGAATATAAAGAGAA
Organism: Agapanthus africanus; assembly: GCA_030015575.1. Classification (NCBI taxonomy): domain Eukaryota; kingdom Viridiplantae; phylum Streptophyta; class Magnoliopsida; order Asparagales; family Amaryllidaceae; genus Agapanthus; species Agapanthus africanus. The sequence continues at coordinate 34,136,229 of JASDDO010000018.1, read as the reverse complement.
GGAGTTAAATTTAGGCATAGAAAATGTTGTGCATGATGGAACTATTTCTAAGGCCTGAAAAAAAGAGCACGGGAAAAGAAAGAGTTGACTCATGAAAATCAGAGCCAGAAAGTGAAGTGACTCCTTCAGCAGCGCCTCACGTACATGACACGTGAGCGCCGGCGCTGATTCTTTTTAGGATTAAATCCATCAGCAGCGCCCAACGTATATGATACGTGAGCGCCGGCGCTGATTCCTTTAGGATTAAATCCATCAGCAGTGCCTCACATGCATGACATGCGAAGCGCCAGCGCTGATTCTTTTTAGGATTGAATCCATCAGCAACGACTCACGTACATGACACATGAGCACCGGCACTAGTTTACACACACACACACACATACATATATATATATAACAACACCTCACAGAGGCACATATGAACATTGGCGTAAAGAAAAGGGGGAGCTGTGTCATTCATACTTCGAAGAAATTTATACATTGGTGACAAAAAAAGAACAAATATCATCAAAATATTTCCAATGGCAAGACGCTGAATTCCGGACACGGATTCATGAACTTAGAGGCAAGTTTGAGTAAAGTGCTTCTAACTTCATTAACCATCTTCTTATGCATTTTCTCACGAATGAAAGCGTCGGGATCCCCGCTGATGTCGTCCATCCTCTGGTATGCGGATATTATCGCCTTATGTTGGAAAACATAATGCAAAACAGCGAAAAGATCATCACTCCGCTTCTTTGAGATCAGGCACATCAGATATACTAAATGCACCTTGTCTTCAGCATCATCAAGTGCCTCAAGCGGCATAACCTCATCAAGCTCAGGAAGTACTTCCCAAATCGACCGAACGACAATCTTCAAAAGAGCAGAACGGCGGGGGAGCAATCGACCGTTGTAATCGTCGAAGCGACGCATCATCTTAGCGCACTGGGCATCAGAAAACTCTTGGCTCTGGCAGTGGCCTTGGATGCGAATCTCCTCATAAGAGATAATCTCTTCAAGATCATACAGATGAGAAGCCATAGTATCTGAAAAGAAAACCAGTAAAGGTCAAAATACCAAAATCATTACAATCTAGAAGAAAAAACAATGTCCCCCACAAAATCAAGGTAATGCCCCATCAATGATGAGGCAGACACTCATTGTAAGAATCCAAAAGGATTTTCATTTAATGAAAATTTTTATTAAACAGAGGAGTTCAAGTTTCCCAATGGCCTCGAAGAACGTTTTATACAACAGATTCAAATCTTCAAGAAGAACCCTAAAAAGAAAATAAGAAAATGGAATAAAATTCTCCAAAGAATTTTCAAAAGAAATCTTCTCAGAGCTAAGCTCTGTAGAACAAACCGGAATTGAATTCTTCTGATAGTGGGATTAAATCCTAGAAATCTCTATGGGAAATATATTGGAATTAAATTCCAGAGAAACCTTCAAAGATCAAAGTCACTAACAGGGTAAAACTCTCAAATCTCTAAGACCCATGATCTACCCAAATAAAAGTTTTTTTAAGATCTCTAAGAGATCATTCCAAGAAAAGAGAAAAGCTCTGTTAATGGGTAAAAATCCAAAACAAAAAGGAAGTTTTTTTATGGGTTGAAATTTGGTCATGATTCTTACCAAGTTTTTTGACAGAGTTCAACTCTAAGAATTTCTTTGGGGCAGAGATCTAAGCTCTGAAAAGAGAATTAAATTCTCAAAGGAAGAAGAAAGAAAATGATGGAACGACAGTCATATTAAGGGCCAAAGGCCTTATTTATAAGATGTGAAGGGATGGTTCAACTCCCTAGAAGATCCAACGGTGGAAAAAGTAACACCATTGCACCCACGTGTGAGCCACATGAGAACAACGGTGGGAGGCATTTGCTTCCCCAATATTTAAACCTAATAAAAGAGCAAATCTCTGTTGGATTTAACAAGGCAGCGCCTTACGTGCTCTCCACAAGGGTGCCAGTGCCAGAGCTAATCTTATAGGTTTAAATTCTATAGTAGAGTCTCACGTGCTCCTCATGCAGGTGCCAATGTGCAAAGTACATATGTACCTATCAAAAGAATTAAATTCTTAAGTGGCGCCTACGTGCATAACACGTGAGCGCCAGCGTTCATATCATTAGAATTAAATTCTACATTTCCCTAACAAAAGTTGGGATATTCTCTGTTAAACAGAGCCGTTGGATCAAATATCCAACGGAGATGATAAATTATCAAAATATAAAATCAAATTCTATTAGGAGAAAATATCTCCCAGATATTTCTAAATAAGAAAGATACTCTCGGTTGGATCAATGATCCAATAATAGAATAAAATTTTATTTTGGGAATATATTCCATTAATCTTTCCAAACAAAAATATTGCTCTATGTAAAACGGTGAACTCTTGGATTAAAAATCCAATTGTGATTAAAAATCACCACTTGACAGAATAAATTCTGTATATAGGAAAACATTTTCTTAATCTTGTTAAAAACAAGAACAACATATTCTGTGAAAACAGAAACACTTAGATCAAAAATCCAACGGTGGGTAAAACTCCCCAAGTCAATTTTGAGACTAATTAAATCAATTGGAATCTCTCAATGAGAGATTTTCTCAAAACTAGTTAACAATCTGCCTTTACTATATAAAGGACCCGAGACTTCAAGTCTCTCTATCTCTCTCTCTCTCTCTCTCTCACACACACACACAGAGGGACACATTCACAAAATAGAAGAAACCCCCTATAAGCTTCTGCCAAGAAAAATACAGTGAGCTCTTGAGAGAATAGAAAATTCAATTCTCAAAGAAGAAAACCTTCTTTCTCGAAACGCTAGGTAAAGAAAAGAGACCAAAATATCTCTATCACAACTAAAGGTTAAACCCTTTTAAAAGAACTTGGTTCTTTCTCTGGATCTGAGACCTACAAGACAAGTCTCGCATAAGTTGAGAATTTAATTCTCATTGGGAAGATATTGTTCTTGAGAATCTAACATTCAGGGAAGATTAAATTCAAAAAGAAAAGAATTGGAGTCCATAATACTCCAAGAACTCAGTTCCTTCAAATCAAGAACTTAGTTCTCTAAAAACCCAACCCGAAATCCTCAAAAATAGTGATTTTGGTGAGCGTTAATGGTCAAAACGCCATTAACAGAGGTTTAACCTCACCGAAAACATCAACAGAGATTAAATCTCCATATAAAAAAACTAGCGCCTCACGAACTTCCCACGTAAGCACCCATGTTTAACAGCGCCTAGCGCCTTACGTGAAAAACACGCGGGTGCCCAAAACAGAAGGCCAGCGCCTCACGTGGGCGCCATATAAAAAGTGCTTAGCACTTCATATACAGCCAATACGACTGAGTGCTCAACACTAATTAGGCAGTGCCCAGCGCCGCACGTGCACCTCACGTGGGCGCTATACAAAAGTTCTTAGCACTTCACATATAGCCAAAACGCCTGAGTGCTCAGCACTAATTGGGCAGCGCCGCACGTGCACTTCATATGGACGCCATAAGAAGTGCTTGACATTTAGTCAAAATGACTAAAGTGTTCAATATTTATTGGGCAGCATCCATAACTGAATGCTTCACATGACATACATGTGGGCATCAGAGTTCAAATAAGTGCTTAGCTATTTTACTTAAAAGAAAAAGTGCTGAACAAATAACGCCCAAATAAGTGTTTAACACTTTTTAATAAAAGAAAAGGCTAAGCAGACTATGCCCAAATTGGTTAGGTCTCTAAAATTTTCTTGCAGCTGATCCCAAATGCTCTTCTGCTGGATCTTAAGTAAAAATGATCCTAAAATGTTGCTAAGTGGATCTTAGTCTCAAATTAGACTAACGTATCTTTAGCAAAAAAACAAATTGAGCCTCAGATGCTCATATATATTTTAGTTGATCTTAATCTCAAATTAGATTAATGGTCCTTAAATAAAACAAACCCAAATCTAAGATATACGGATTTGGACTAATCCGCGCCCTACGGGCGACGACACAAACTAGTCTCCGTATACAATACACGGGAAACTAAAACAAACAAAAACACACACGATACGAAATGAACTGCCGGAGCAGGAGAAAGTGCTTATCCCAATGCGATAACATAATTAACTGCAGGGGCTTGCGCCTACATGGAAGAGCGTCCCCACAATCAAAAAACCCTCATAAAATGAGGAGGGATATAATAAAGTTTGCTACAACGGTCGTGTCTGTCCAAACCTCCGATATATGGTGCCATAAATCAACTTGGTATCTTCGGAGAGGTGGATGGATAAGTCCAAATAGCATCTGCCTCTAGATTCAAGCAAGACGACCCATCCCGGTTCGTCCCCGTCTCCGGCGGTGAACAATGTAATATCATTTCTTTATCTTTACTATCTAAAAAAGGTTATGATTTTACATTGTAAGCGATGTTGTAAACATTCAGCTTAATCATAGTTTAATTGGGTCCGGTACACTAGACAACGGTATATACGTATTAAATCAACATTCAGTTTTAAACGTTCAGAACACACTCAAAAGAAAGTCTCCAGAGTTGAATCAAGCTTATTTATGGGATTATAGACTATGTCACATCAATGAAATACGGTTGACGAAATTACATAGAGTGGGTGCCACGACCCGAAAAAGGCACGTGAATGGCACTTGAATCATGTGAAGTCTATAGGACCCCACCTAATTCAAATAAGCCAAAAGCCTAGAAATCTAAACCTATTTTACGGGGAAATAGTGGAGGTGCCATTTTGAAAGACTGGTATAATGAAATCAAGTTCTTTTTAAAAATATATAAGTAATAATATATGAAAAACAGAATCTTTGTATTTAACTTGAAAAACTTTTCGTCATTCAAAATTTGGCAGCGCCTCCTTTGTAATTTTTAACCCAAAAATGAATACAAGTAATAATATATAAGGCATCCCCAAGTGGGAGCTATCACTTCGTCAATTGGCGGAAACAACCACACAAACACACACATACACACAGTGCCGAATGGCGAGGATAAAAAAAACACGGAAAGAAAGCAAGAAAACTAAAACTCGTCAAGAAAAACCAGAAACAAAGAATAATACATAACCACAACTCTAAGGCTGAAAGAATATACAAACTGTGGTTTCTAAGTCTACTAAATATACATAGTCTGTTTGATGGAGCCTTTAACTAGATACAACTGAAATAAATAACAAGTACAACTGGAATGAAAAGTACATATACAACGATGGTCACGATGCAAGTGAAACCACCCACCAAACAATCATCCGAAAGAAAGTGATGTGCCAGCAAACCGCAACGGAACATGTACGGCCAAACCTGCAAAGAAACTGTGGCATAACGGGGGTGAGTTGCCAACTCGTGAGTAGAAGACATCACCGAGTAGAAATCATATGTATGACAATATCCGAGGTCATACAGTACAATACAATAATAGTAATAACATTGTAACAACGAGTAACAGTAGAGGTAATAATATAGACATCTGCGTAAAGTCAAGTACTCATGTCTGTGTCATAAAGTGACTACAAGTTATATGTATTATGTATGAATGCATCACTAGAAGGGTGTGTCCAGCAACGACACAGAAAAATCAGGATAAACCTGAGTGCCAAGTATCAACACTCGAAAATATCATGGAAATCGTGTCCATCAGTGACACAAAATCCTTAAATCTCGGGCTCTGTCAGTCCGGATCGGCCCATATCATCATATTTCACGACTACGGCCGGTATCCTCCGGTCGGTAGTGCTCCCCTGCCGGGCTCAACGCCTTTCTATACGATTTTCTTGCCCCGGGATACCACATCGGGTCCACCATGTACCCACGGACGGTGCATCCCCCTCCTCCAATCGGGTATGTGTACACACATGGCTCAAGAACCGAGAAATCTCATGGTGGATGCCACACATCATATCATGAGAAACCGCATTTTTCTTTTGAAAATTATAGTCATGAGTTTATAAATATCACTTGCGGTTTCCCAAAATCCAGAAATCACATGAATACGAAAATCTCCAAAAGAATCACAATCTATGAGTATACAATGAGATAATAAATACCGACGTAAAGCCAATGATCAGCGCATAACTAGAATGTATGGATACAAATGCATGTGGCATCTAAGTAAGAACTATAATGTCTATACTAGCATTTAAGATCATGAATGTAAAACAATACCACTTCTACAGATTATCAGGTTATATGAATGAAGTAAAAGTTCTCTAGTGTGTACGTGGCATGACAATTATCAATGATGATGTGTGTGAGCCGGAAAGCAAGTGTACATACAACATACGCATCATTGGTAATGGTGCAGGTGTCCTAGCAGACGAGATTATAATAGCTAAAGAAAACACATGTATATATGCAATGCAAAGAGAACATCATGAATATAACGGAAAATGAATAGTAAACACAACATTATAGAATATACATATCTGCATACGAGTCATACAATTTTAGTGTTTGAAATAGCACGAATCGTGGATTTTAGAAAAGTAGGGCTACGGTGTTTTTGAGAAAAGATATGTTCTTTGAAAATCCGTAGCATCCCTCGGTTTGTCTTCGAAAACACTCACGATTCGTTAGTTTGAAAATAGGTATGGCTCGAGCCTAGTCTAGTATCTACCTAAAAAACTAAAAGACTAAACTAAGAACCTAGTCGGAGTGATAAGAAAATCTAAACATATTCCGAGTCAATATATCTAGTAGTTGGCGATCCAGCCTCATAGCGTCACATACTGTATAATACTTCGTACGACATTCTTGAGTTGAGAGTGCAGATCTATCATCATATATACTTCATATGGTAATATCCATCATACGGCATCCTCAAAATCGAGGGTACGGGTCAAATATCATATGTATATCATATAATTCGTACGGTATCAATCGTCGTACAAATCATAATTAGTGGTACGGATTTAAGGTCTCGTACAATCTATCTTTCATCAAGTCACATGTTATCGCATGTTTTCATATCTATATATATCGCCCAACGATCCTTTATTATATCATATCATAACAGTGACTCGACTCAATCATATATCATAACCTCACGGCATCATGCCTGATCATATCGACTCATATCCATAAGCATATTATATCCTCATCTTACACGTATATGTATACTACACACACACACACATATATACATATACACCCATATCATATCACGTGTGTGCGCGCGCACGCGCGCGCAACAATAAAAACTAACGGGTCTCGACTGTAGAAAATAGACTAAGGATAACACTACCTACAAGTATGCCTATTCTATCCTAGAGTCTTCTAGAGCCCTGCTTGCTAAGTATCTGTATCTCACATTAACATATATATAATAATATACGCATTCTAATCTACGAATTATGGGGGTGCTATACGCCATCCACCCGACATCCCCCGTAGAAATACATCTACTTACCTCGATCCTCACTTGCCGAAGTCGACGACGCCACGTTCTCTCCTTGTCGTCCCGAAGTCCATGCAAAGGTACCTACATTTCAAATTCGTCGTATCATAAAGAAGATTCAATTACGATAAAACTGATATGATACGCGAAATATCCATAGGTTAGAACCTATGGCTCACGCATGCAAAAACAACCAAACAACTCTCGACATCGACGCACGAACGTTAATCGACCGAGATAAAACACAAATATCAAAATCTAAGTAATAAAATGCCACAAAACCAAAACAACACATTAGGAAAACACCTCCAGATTTGTTTCAGGTGAGAATTGGGACATTTAGCATATAGGATAGGTCTAAATATAGGATAAAGAAGCCATGGACCAAGAACGACACTCAAAGCTCATACCCTGGCCGCAATTTGTGGCCAAAAAGAGTTTATTTATGGCCAAAGGTTGGGGTTTGGGTCTCGGGTCCCTAGGTTATCTTCTAGGTCACCTGCATGACTCACAGTAATCGCTAAATAATTTTCAAAGATCAGGAGTTATAGCAGATCTCAAAATATCATCACAATTCCCACAAAAATCCAATATCGACAAATTCAAGTTCAAGTCTTGGGTTTTCTGTACTAAATTGGTCCAGAGCAACATTAACAAACTTGTGGTCACTAATTAGGCTCAAATACACCATCACAACTCAAGATAAGAAACTCTAATTTTCCATCTAGGAATTTTCCATCTAGGAATTTTCCATCATCACAAAACCACATTTGTTTTGCTTTAAAATACAATAGGAGTTAAAGAAACTCTAATTCTAACTAAGTGTGTAGGAATATACCTCATTTGGCAACTCAAGAATACTCTTGAGTAGTTCAAACTCTTCAAAGTCCAAACCTGATTGATCCAAATGGTTTGTAGTGAGGTTGTGACGATTTTTTGTGAAGAGAGCATGGTGTTTTGGCTAAAACTTGATGGGTATTGTAGGAGGTAGAGGAGGTGGAAAATGAGGAGGGAGCTGAAGAAAGAGATGAGGCAATGAAAGAGGAAGGAAGAGTTAAAGACATGGTAGAATGTTGTAGAAGTTTCTTCTTCTCTCTCTCTCTCTAACCATACCTCCATGCCATGCCATATATTCTTTATTCTTTCCTTTTCTTTTCTCTTCTCTCTTTTTTTTTAAAAACAAAACAAAAACCATACATAAATGAAAAATAAGGAGTTAAGCCATGGTTTAAAAATATGTTACCAGTGTTGCAACATGTCATGTTGCATGTCATAACACATAACAAGATTAATGCATAATTAGTAAATATTAAACAAGTTTAGCATTAACATAGAATACAAATAATTATTTAAAATCCATAAATGCTCAATTCACATAATTTCTTTCAAAATCAATAATTCTTATTAATTTTCCGAATATTTTCCAAACTATCGGTATATAATTATACCCCTTCCATTAAAACTAATTCTCATACTTATTAATATTCATGAAATTTATTATTTTAATTATTTAAATTCCCAAAAATAATATTTTATTTTCTGAAATGTTACAGAGAGATATTTGGAACTATTTGAATATTTATCTTATACAACTTGCCAATCATATCTCAAAGGAAAGATGACAAAGACTCCGTTCATTAGACACAGAGTAAGAGCCACTGAGCTCTTGGGACTCTTACACGGCGACGTGTGTGGTCCAATGTCTACATATATAAGAACTGGTTATTCCTACTTTATTACTTTTACGGATGATTTCTCAAGTTATGGACATGTATTCTTGATGAAACATATATCTGAGGCCTTTGAGAAATTCCAGGAATATAAGAATGAAATGGAAAAACAAACAGGCAAAAGTATCAAGACATTTCGATCTGATCGGGGGGTAATACTTAAGTGCCGAGTTCCTGTGTTATTTAAAAGAGAATGAAATTCTCTCTCAGCTTACTCCTCCATACACATCTCAACACAACGGCGTATCGGAAAGGCGGAATTGCACCTTATTGTATATAGTGCGTTCCATGATGAGTAATGCTGAGTTACCACGATCTTCCTGGGGTTATGCACTAGAATCGGCTGCATATCTTTTGGACAAAATTCCTACTAAATCAATGCCTACCACACCATATGAAATGTGGAGTGGAAAAAAACCTATCTTAAGTATATAAATATATGGGGATATCCAGCTTTTATCAAAACGCAGTATGCGGACAAGCTCGATGCACGATCAGTACTGTGTAAGTTTGTGGGATACCTAAGGAACTACAGGGGGTATCTTTTCTATTACGCAGATGAACAAAAGGTTTTTATTTCTCGGCATGCCCATTTTCTAGAGACTCAATTTCTTGAAAAAGAAATAAGTGGTAGCGCAATAGAACTGGAAGAAATTCTAGAACCACAATCTATTACTGAATGCTTGGTGGAACCAAAATTTCAAAAGAACCGGACATCCTTACGCCACTCCGCAGATTTAGTAGGCAATCTCATCTGCCCGAGAGAATTGCATCAATGATGATGATGATCCGACTAGTTTCCAGTAGGCCGTTACGAGCAGAGACTTAGTAAAGTGGCTAGATGCAATGCTGTAACATTTCAGAAAATATAAAATATTATTTTTGGAATTTAATATTAAAATAATATATTTCCCGAAAACTGCCCGATTTGCGAAATTGGGGTTTTCGAAAAAAAGGTATAAATATATACCAATAATTGTAAAATAATTGGAAATTAAAATGATTTGTTCATTCAAAAATATATTTATTGGATTTGGCATTTTTTAAAAATAAATTATATGCAGTTTAAATGAAAACCCGATTAGTGCACTGCTAATCGCGATTAGGCCAAATCCGTATTTCTACAGTTTTCCATGGCTGGTGCACCATGTCATGTTGCATTTTGATTACAAGTTACTTCTTATGTTGTTTTGGGGTATTATGTGATTGTGTTTTAAAAAAAAAGGAAAGAAAAAGAGAAAATGGTAGAAGGGTAAAAGAATAAGAGAGTGGGAGAGAGGGCTGCCATCTAAGCTCACCCCAATTTGTTTCCGCCATCATTTCCTCATCTCCTTCAATCTCATCTCCCTCCATATAAATCCCCAAATATCATCTCCAAATATTCATCCAAACCCTAAACCCTTTTCATTAAAAGTGATCCCCTCTTCATCCTCTACACAATGGACAAAGCAAAGTTGGATTTTGATGACTTTGGGACAGCTAGGGTTTTTCATGAGTTTCCAAATGAGGTAATTCTTGCACCATTAGAATAGTATTCCTTTTCCTTTAACATCTATTTAAGTTTAGAATCGATGTAGTATAGGTTAGTGAACTTGGAAATTTTCTAGAAGAAGTTAGGGTTTAATTTGAATCCAAAAGTATAATTGAGGTTGGTGGAGACCATACAACCCCTGTAGTGGTGATATATTGGATTAAAACCAGAGATAGAACCCCAAACCCCAAACTTAGAAACCCCGATATCGGAAAATTGTGAGAATTGTGATGGTATTTAAGAATCTGGAGTGACTCGGAGACCAGGAAAATTATTTAGCAGAGACTGAGAGCTGTGCAGGCAACCTAGAACCTATACCCAAAACCCAGGAACCCAATTCCTTAATGTGGCCGCAAATTTACCCCTTTTGGACGCAATTTGCGGCCTGGGTAGAGTGGAAATGTTCCGTGTTTGGTCCATGGCTCCATTTGCTATAAATTAGACCCTTTTTATATGCAAAATTGGCTAATTTCACCTAGGGCAAAATCTTGGACCATTTTCTTGAGTTGCTGTTTTGAAATGTGACTTTTAAATGACTTGAACATGTGATATTTCGTTTTTTCTCGATCGATTGGCGTTTGTACGTCGATATCGAGGGTTATTGGTTCTTCTTGCATGTGTAGACCATAGGTTTAAACCTATGTGTGATACGTGCACTGTGTTGGTTTTGTGCGAGATTTCTGCTTACGATGCTATATGTGTATATATGTAGGTACCTTCAAGTGGACTTCAGACGACGAGTAAGAGCAAGCCGACATCGACTTCGGCAAGCTTGGATTAAGGTGAGTAGATCTATATCTATGGGGGAAGTCGGGTGGATGGCGTATAGCACCCCCGCAAACTTTGATGGAAACCGATTTATATATATAGAATATGGTTAAAGGAACCTTTAATAGAAAACTATGGATAGAGTTAAAAGATAGTTAGAGAAACCATATTATAAACTAAAAGATAGTTAGAAGTGATATGATACGATTAATGCGTGATGACGAGATTTGAGGATGATGTTCGATGATATTGCTGTTTTGGATACTATAAGACTAGATAGCTGACGTAAATGTGTCATACGAACCATACTTTTTTTCCAAATTGATGAATCGTATGCATCTTTTAAACAGATACATTGAGGGACGTTACGGATTTTCAAATGATATCTTTTTCTTAAAAACACCGTAGCCCTATTTTCAAAACTACGATTCACATCATTTAAAAAAACTGATCGTATGGTTCATGTGTGAATGTATTTATGGAAATGACTTGATGTGGGGTATAAATGCGATTCAAAGAATATACGATGTGATATGATGATTTGATGATGTGTTGGTATAAGGATGCGAGTCGATTGAGATGGTTGATACCTTGCCGGTCCCCTGATATGAGATTGTTATGGATGTGACCTGGGACATATGTATATAGATATATTTATCTATGTTGTGAATCATGAGTGATTGCCGTGCGAGACCTTAGGTCCGTACCCTCATTGTCATATAGGTTGATAGGATCCCCATTGGTTTAATGCCGCCGTACGATGATTTTCCGTACGTGATGAGTTTGACTTGAGGTTTGATCCATACCCTTGACTAGAGGATGCCGTACGACGGATTATACCGTACGTGATGTTGTGAAGCTGGATGCCGATTGATAAATTCACCGACTCGATCATGCTGGATACGTATACCTTATAGCTTTTAGCTGATGTTTTACCTTATGCTGCATTCATATTATTCTCATTGCATTGCATATACCTGTGCTAGTACACTTACACCATTATTGATGATGCGTATGTTACACGTACACAGATTTGCCGGCTCACACACTTCATCATCGATAATTGCCATGTCACTACACAGTAGGATTGCTGCATCATGATATGACCCCCTTGCATAGTTTACTTGCTATACTTACATATACACCTTATATGATGTTGCATTTGACTTGGGAGAAATTGGGAACCACAAGATATATTTTAAAACTGGATTCATTCAGAAAGGCGGCTTTCCCTCGACATATGCATATTACTGATTCCATATTGCATGATATACGGATATGCTTACATTTCTGTTATATGTTGCATACATCATGCTTTACGATTATACGCATTGAGTTATGCTGTTTTCATGAGATTTCTGGATTTGAGAACCGTGCTTATTTCAAAAGAAAGTATGTATTGTTTTAAAAACCCGGTTTATCTTGATATGATATTTCAGTGCGTCCACCATGCGTTTTCTCGGTTCTGAGATGTGTGATATGTGAAACCCGATTCGAGGAGGCGGATGATCCGTTTGCGGGTTCATGGTGGACCCGGTATGGTTCCCCGGGGCAAGAAATATTTTTCGTGGAGTAGACGATGAGACTGGCAGGGTGTCTAGTACCTACCGGTGATTGGTTGGACCTGGCGGCTATCCGGAAGATACCGACCGGAGTCAAGAGATGTTATGGGCCGATCCGGACTGACGGAGCCCGAGAGATATGAGGATTTACGTGCCGATGCTGGGCACGGGTTTCATGATGTTTCGAGTGTCGATGCTGGACACCCAGGTTCCATGATTTGATGTGTCGCGAGGGACACACGTTGATTTATATCCTCATATTTTTCATGCATATGCTTTTATGATATTTACATGCATGATGTTGTTGTGTCATTGGTGGACACGTGGACGAGATCCACATGCATACATACATTGATTATATGAGTGGACGAGATCCACATGCATACATACATTGATTATATGGTTGGACGAGATCCACATGAATTCAGGCATTGATTATATTGTTGGATGTTATCCACATGCTGATAGGCGTTTATTTTCTATTGTTGGCACATATACAGATACGGTCACCTTAGATATCATAGTATTACCATTATGATATAGTTGACTTAGGAGTCGTTATTTATTCAATTTCTACTTGTTGATGTTTTTCTACTCACGAGTTGAAAACTCACCCACGTTCTACCACAGTTCTTGCAGGTTGACCGCATGGATCAGTAGCGGTATCGTTGGCACACAGTTGCATTCGGGTGTTTTGCATTGGTAGGTGGTACATGTTGGATCGTACCCCTCTTGTATTATTATTATTTCTATTTTATCTAGTCACTCCATCAATCAAACTAGTAATTGTATAAGTAATGAGACTTAGCAAGATTTGTAGTTGCGATACTTGAGCGATGGGTTTTATGTTCGCATTTTGGGTTGATGTCTTGCTTATTTATTTTTCTCTTGTGGTGAACTTCGCCGTTGGGCGTCGTATACTTATATTTATGTTTTGCGTGGTTGTGGATCCGCCGTTTGGCGAAGAGCTAGCTCCCGCTTGGGGATGCCTTTATTATTATCATGTATTGTGGTTTTGGATCAAAAAGTACAAAGGAGATGCTGCCCAAATTTTAAAAAGACGAAACATGTTTTCAACTAGTAAAATTTACTTGCATTTTCATATTCCATCATTTACGTATTTAAGAAAACTTATGATTTTCACCATACCATTATTTCAAAACTTCACCTTTTTTATTTTCTTAAAAGGTTTAGATTTCTGGGTTTCGGATTACTTGAATTACATTACGTCTTTAGTCGTTGCGTGATTTGAGTGACGGTCACGTGCTAAAATTCGTGTCGTGACAAAGTTGGTATTAGAGCGCTAGGTTTAACCTTGATTCGAGTCTATGTTTGACTATGCGGAGTCTAGGGCGGGTATGTATTTTGGAACCTAGGCTTGACCTTACGGAACTTAGACTTGAACGGGGGGTATTAGACCTGAACTTTCGTTTCATAAGTTGACCCTGATTGATGGAGTATGTATCTTGAGTAGAGTGACGTACCGTACGTATGTTCTGCGGCATATTTACGATACGATACTCCACTTAAAAAACCTTAGGATGTACATATTTTGAGATCTGTGATTTTCTTCGTACCCATGATTATACATCCATTTTAGATCCTTGATTCTATTCGTTTCCATGATCATACTCTCATTGATGCTGTTTTTTCTTATGATCATGTATCCATTCTGGATCTGTCGTTTCCTTTCATGCCCTTGATTTATTTTCATCGTTACACGTTTGAGGTTCCTGTCACCATAGTTTGAGCGCAGATTGAGCTGCTGCTAGTGTTGCGGTCAGGGCGAGCTCGTCATGGACGAGGACTGACCATTATGTTTTCTGGTGACATAGGAACGTCTCGATGTTGTGTTGTGACCTCTGGTTGAGGCGAGTGTTTGGTTTTACACCGGATGATCGAGCCATTGTTAGAGCTGCTAGTTGTGAGAGGACTGTCGATGTACAGCCTACCTCGGAGAATGTGATGTCGTCTATCGTGTGGACAGATAACCCAGCTGTTGCTGAGATTGATGTGATGCCGCTTCCAGAGTTTACGAGCTGAGATCGCTAGAGCTTCCAGGCAGAGACGCGACAGGTGATAGCTAGTCTATCCCGAGTTGAGAGACGAAGGTGATTTGTCAGATTGATGCGCTGACGTAGGCCCAGTTGAGTTGAAGATTTCCAGGGTGGAGAGTTGTTCATATCAGAATTTTGCATTATTATATTCCCCATTCTTAATCATATTGCAAATAAATTGGTGCTTTTGATCCATTTCTGTTGAATAGTTGCAGGTAACAGGTTCTCGGAACAATACAGTGAAAATGATGAAAAAACGCTACAAAAGTGAGACTACGACCAACAAATAGAAGAATCTTTATGATGCCGCCTATAGTTAAGGAACAAATGAAGATCAATGAACAGTTCGATTTCACAAAGTACAAAGGCAGCACAAGATTCAAGACTTCAACACGAAGCGAACAGGAAAAGTCCACAACATTCTGCACTGTGGAAATCTGGAAGAAACTAGAAGACATTCTGAAGAACCAAGTGAAGAAAATAGAAGGAAAAAGCAACAGAAAGAAACCCTGAAGAAATGAGCCAGCAAGCCCATCAAATGGCCGCGGATCCGCGGCCGTGCTGTGCACGTGTCGGCGCGTGTCGGTGCGTGTCGGTGGAGTCGGTGCATTGAGCCGGTTTTCTTAGGGTATTTTTGTAATTCTAGATATGGATCAGATGTAAACCCTAGGGTATCTATTATCTATAGATAGGAATCCTACAGCTCTTTTTGGAGCATACCTCTTTTTATTTCTCTATTTTAAAATTTCATTCCTTGTAATTGTCAAAGAGTGCATCAATAAAAAAGCAAGTTTTTTTTATCTTGAATTTTTATCTAGCAATTTTATTTCTCTGCCGTAGTTATTTTCTGCAAGTTAATTAGGTTATTAAATAAAAACCATAAAAATGAATTCCTTTATTAATTCCCTAATGAGTGAGTAGTTCCTTACTTGTTAGGGTTAGGTTTGGGGAAGGTTTGAGAGATGAAAATCTCTCACCCCTTTCTTGCCCGTTCAATATTTTAAAGTAGGACTCTATGCAAACATACACACACCGATCACTACGGCACCCTATCCCACGAGGTAGCGGTGATTCCATAGTTAAAGACCGGTTGTGTTTGATTTCCATAGAGGTTAGGGCTAAGAGTTAAGAAAGGACGGACAAGGACCAAAGGGAAGAAACCCAAGTTTCTTCCCGATCGTGCTAATCCCCTTTGTTAACTATTACCTTAACACCTAAAAGTTCTTAATTAGGGCAAAGAAAGCGGTGAGAATAATTGACTTTCCAAACTAACCTAATCCTAACCCTAGCAAGGTTTTAATCCAAATCAATTCCAACCTCAATTTTTATAGAAAATCAAAACCCACCACAAATAGGAATTGACTCGTTAGAACAATTAGAAAATACACGTTTTCCCTGTGGACCGACCCGTACTCAACCGGCTAGCTACCAAGCGACACCGTCTTGATTGCGGTTAATTCTTTGATTTCAAAACGCACGTACAAAACACCGATCAATCAAGAGTCTTACTCAGATCTAGAGCAGACCGATATAGAGATACCGTTGATATATCATCTTTCCTGGAGGATTGAGGAATTGTTTAGCATGCGGACGAAGGGTATTCACGTGTCGTCTAGGCGAAGTTAAAAAGTTCGAACGAATGTCAAAAACCCATTTTTCCAAGTTTAAAGTATTCGTAGGAACATGCAAGTAATTCTGTGGACCCTCTAAAAGAATGAAACCCTAACTCGACAGGATGACCATGTTATTGCTTCTGAACCTTGGGGTTTGTAGCAGTTCAGCGGTGCTATCGGTGAGGCTTGAGTTTGCCTTTCTACCGTTGGTCCATGGATACTGTGGCATGTACTGGATCTTATTAGATTGTGCTCAGGTGTTGAGCTTTCGAGGAATTATGGGACTTTGACAAATCGATCGAAAAGTTTGACGTCGTCCGAATATCATGTGATAAGAGATCAACAAGCTGACCAGCTTCGGATAGAGGACCTCACCCAGATGTGTTGTGAGTTGATCGAGAGCGGACGAGTGTTGAGTATTCCTCCGATGGTTGGGACGAGTTCCCGAGGAAGTGATAGGCTAGATATCTTCTACAGAGTGATGAAGATACCGAGTTCGTGATTTCGAGTCCGTGTGAGAGACTTCGGATTGACTGTTGCCGAGGACAATTGCAATACGCAGATAGCATGACGTGACGTCGAAGTGGACGATGATACAGACGAGTGGAACCAGAGGTTCGTGTGAGACACTGACGAACTGTTGTTACTCCCCGTTGAGGTTGGAGATCTGATATGTATACAGAGGCGTGAGATACGACCGGTTCCTAAGGAATTGCTGTGCTGAGAACGAAGATGTCCAGAAAGCGAGAAAAGATTATGCAAGAGTACCAGCCTCCGTATTGTTCAGTATAGGCGAGATCGGAAGAGATCTTGAGCGGATTCCTTCCAGGACACTGCTGCGATAAGATTTACACCTAGGATCAGTTGTGTCACTTCTATTCAGAGGACTAGGGGCCAACGACAGTGACGTGCTGCCTTTTGAGTGATCATGTTAATTGACCGAGAGTTGATCAGAGGGGTACTAGAGCGGATCGTTTCCGTTAGCACACCTGACCGGGCCGACGAGCCGATAGATTGCGAGATTGGTGAATCTATAGAGAAATGAAGACCCAGAGACAGAGGACGCCAGACCGTGAGCAGGAGGCAAGCGGATGATCTTGCTCTGCCAGTTTTGGGCGCATCGGTATTTTTCGACATTGTAGGAGGTGTACCTCAATGTCATTTATTGCGATTTGCGTTTGTGATCCGAGTATCACGCTTATATCGCTTGAATTTGAGTTTTGATGATTGAGTTTCATGATATTGTTTTCATGCACCATGGCTGCACCTACTGGGTATTTACATTTTGTGCATAGTTATGGCACTTGAGATATGTTTTTATACACTGTTGTGTTGGTTTATGATTTGTGCATATCTATTGCACTTGATATTGATTTTGTGCCTTGGTTGCACATGTTTATGATTTCGTGGATTTCATGCAGTTGATTTGATTTTGTGCGTGTGGTACACACTCGATTTGATTTTGCACTCGGTATAGCTTATATGTGCTTCCAGTGCATTGATATGTGTTTTGTGCACGTAGTTGCGCACGTTTTATGATTTTATACACCTTGGTACACTCGGTGTTGTTGTTTACGCATTTGAGTTATTGATTTGTGTTTTGTGCATTTGATGCACCAGATTGGTATTTTGTGCACAGGATACACTGTATTTGTATTTCGTGCACTAGATGCACTGGATTTGGATTTCGTGCACTGGATGCACCGGATTTGTATTTCGTGCATTCGTCGCACTAGATTTTTATTCCGTGCGTTCGTTGCACTGGATTTTTATTTCGTGCATTTGTCGCACCGGATTATATTTCGTGCATTTGTTGCACTGGATTTCTGTTTTTGTGCATTGGTTGCACTAGATTTATACTCCGTACATTGTTGCACCGATTTATGTCTTTGAGTATTTGTGTTATCCGATTTGTGTTTTCGTGCGTGTTGGCACTTGTCGTTCGTTTTCGTGCATGCTACTGCACAATATGCTTTTACGGACCCGACGCGCTTGGGTTGGATTTTTGCGCATATTAAGCGCTTGATTTTGGATTTTTGTGCACACCGGATGCACTCGATTGGGATTTTCATTCGTGCATGTTAATTACACCGGATTGAGATTTTCATGCACTCTAGATGCACTTGGTGTAGTTGTCGTGCACACCCGTTGCACTGGACAGATACTTTCGTGCACATCCGTTGCACTTAGTTTTGCTTTTTGTGCATATTGTGGCACTTGTATTTGGATTTGATTTCCGTGCGTACTAGACGCACGTGATTGTTGGATACGCCTTTTGAGACTGATTTTTTCTCTTGAGCACCTTGTTTTCAGGTTGAGCACTATGTTATGTAGTAGCTGAACGAGACTGATCTTAGGACAGTACCTGAGTGCTTTGCATGCATTAAAAGTTATCAAGAGATTTTCAAAAAGGAGCTATAGTCTCGCAAATTCCTACGTGTCCATGAGCGACACGAACGTTTATAAAGGAAAACCTTTTGGGATATTTCAAAACGACGGAATGTATATTTAAGCAAAAAACATATATTTATTATTTTACAATGAGCATCCGTCACTGTGCCATGAGTTACGCATCACACGGCGATTCAGAAAAGATTTTGCATGTATTTTATTCGGTTTTTGGAGATTTTTTTCAAGGATGCGTACTATATACATACTATAGTATTTGACTAGTGTATATTGGATTTCTGTAGTGGATTTCGAGATCTGTATCTCCATTATAACTCCGATGATATGCGTGCAAATCCGTTAATTTGCGTGACGCTTGACGGAGTTCGATTTTTGAGTTGTATACTTGTTTTCGTGTGCACTTGACGCACTGTGTTACCTCTATATCTTCCGTGATTTCGGAGCCCCATTGATTTGAGTTGAGTATTGAAATATTTTAGTATTTGGGGATTTAAATTTAAATTCGGGGACCGAATTTATTTAAGGGGGGAAGATTGTAATATTTCAGAAAATATAAAATATTATTTTTGGAATTTAATATTAAAATAATATATTTCCCGAAAACTGCCCGATTTGCGAAATTGGGGTTTTCGAAAAAAAGGTATAAATATATACCAATAATTGTGAAATATTTGGAAATTAAAATGATTTGTTCATTTAGAAATATATTTATTAGATTTGGCATTTTTTAAAAAATCAATTATATGCAGTTTAAATGAAAACCCGATTAATGCACTGCTAATCGTGATTAGGCCAAATCCGTGTTTCTACAGTTTTCCATGGCTGGTGCACCATGTCATGTTGCATTTTGATTACATGTTACTTCTTATGTTGTTTTGGAGTATTATGTTATTGTGTTTTAAAAAAAAAAGGAAAGAAAAAGAGAAAAGGGTAGAAGGGTAAAAGAATAAGAGGGTGAGTGAGAATAAGAGAGTGAGAGAGAGAGGGCTGCCATCTAACCTCACCCCCATTTGTTTCCTCCATCATTTCCTCATCTATTTCAACCTCATCTCCCTCCATATAAATTCCCAAATATCATCTCCAAATATTCATCCAAACCCTAAACCCGTTTCATTAAAAGTGATCCCCTCTTCATCCTCTACACAATGGACCAAGCAAAATTGGATTTTGATGACTTTGGGACAACTAGGGTTTTTCTTGAGTTGCTAAATGAGGTAATTCTTGCACCATTAGAATATTATTCCTTTTCCTTTAACATCTATTTAAGTTTAGAATCGATATGGTATAGGTTAGTGAGCTTGGAAAATTTCTAGAAGAAGTTAGGGTTTAATTTGAATCCAAAGTGTAATTGAGGTTGGTGGAGACCATACAACCCCTGTAGTGATGATATATTGGATTAAAACCAGAGATAGAACCCCAAACCCCAAACTTAGAAACCCCGACATCGGAAAATTGTGAGAATTGTGATGGTATTTAAGAATCTGGAGTGACTCGGAGACCTGGAAAATAATTTAGCAGAGACTGAGAGATGTGCAGACAACCTAGAACCTATACCCAAAACCCAGGAACCCAATTCCTTAATGTGGCCACAAATTTACACCTTTTGGCCGCAATTTGCGGCCTGGGTAGAGTGGAAATGCTCCGTGTTTGGTCCATGGCTCCATTTGCTATAAATTAGACCCCTTTTATATGCAAAATTGGTTCACCTAGGGCAAAATCTGGGACCATTTCCTTGAGTTGCTGTTTTGAAATGTGACTTTTAAATGACTTGAACTTTTGATATTTCGTTTTTTCTCGATCTATTGGCGTTTGTACGTCGATGTCGAGGGTTATTGGTTCTTCTTTCATGTGTAGACCATAGGTTTAAACCTATGTGTGATACATGCACTGTGTTGGTTTTGTGCGAGATTTCTTCTTACGATGCTATATGTGTATATATGTAGGTACCTTCAAGTGGACTTCGGACGATGAGTAAAAGCAAGACGACATCGACTTCGGAAAGCGTGGATTAAGGTGAGTAGATCTATATCTACGGGGGAAGTCGGGTCGATGGCGTATAGCACCCCCGCAAACTTTGATGGAAACCGATTTATATATATAGAATATGGTTAAGGGAACTTTTAATAGAAAACTATGGATAGAGTTAAAAGATGGTTATAGAAACCATATTATAAACTAAAAGATAGTTAGAAGTGATATGATACGATTATTGCGTGATGACGAGATTTGAGGATGATGTTCGATGATATTGCTGTTTTGGATACTATAAGACTAGATAGCCGACGTAAATGTGTCATGCGAACCATACTTTTTTTCCAAACTGATGAATCGTATGCATATTTTAAACAGATACTTTGAGGGACGTTATGGATTTTCAAATGATATCTTTTTCTTTAAAACACCGTAGCCCTACTTTCAAAATTACAATTCGTATCATTTAAAAAAAATGGATCGTATGGTTCGTGTGTGAATGTATATATGGAAATGACTTGATGTGGGGTATAAATGCGATTAAAAGAATATACGATGTGATATGATGATTTGATGATGTGTTGGTATAAGGATGTGAGTCGATTGAGATGGTTGATACCTTGTCGGTCCCCTGATATGAGATTTTTATGGATGTGACCTGGGACATAGGTATATAGATATATTTATCTATGTTGTGAATCATGAGTGATTGTCGTGCGAGACCTTAGGTCCGTACCCTCATTGTCATATAGGTTGATAGGATCCCCATTGGTTTAATGCCGCCGTACGATGATTTTCCGTACGTGATGAGTTTGACTTGAGGTTTGATCCATACCCTTGACTAGAGGATGCCGTATGATGGATTATACCGTACGTGATGTTGTGAGGCTGAATGCCGATTGATAAATTCACCGACTCGATCTTGTTAGATACGTATACCTTATAGCTTTTAGCTGATGTTTTACCTTATGCTGCATTCATGTTATTCTCATTACATTGTATATACCTGTGCTAATACACTTACACCATTATCGATGATGTGTATGTTACACGTACACAGATTTGCCGGCTCACACACTTCATCATCGATAACTGCCATGTCACTACACAGTAGGATTGCTGCATCATGATATGACCCCTTGCATAGTTTACTTGCTATAGTTACATATGCACTTTATACGATGTTGCATTTTACTTGGGAGAAATTGGGAACCGTAAGAATATATTTTACAACTAGATTCATTTAAAAAGGCGGCTTTCCCTCGACATGTACATATTACTGATTCCATGTTGCATGATATACGGATATGCTTACATTTCTGTTATATGTCGCATACATCATGCTTTACGATTATACGCACTGAGTTATGCTATTTTCATGAGATTTCTGGATTTGAGAACCGTGCTTATTTCAAAAGGAAGTATGTATTGTTTTAAAAACCCGGTTTATCTTGATAAGATATTTTAGTGCGTCCACCATGCGTTTTCTCGGTTCTGAGACGTGTGATATGTGAAACCCGATTCGAGGAGGTGGATGATCCGTTTGCGGGTTCATGGTAGACCCGGTACGGTTCACCGGGGCGAGAAATATTTTTCGTGGAGTAGACGATGAGCCCGGCAGGGTGGCTAGTACCTACCGATGATTGGTTGGACCTGGCGGCTACCCGGAGGATACCGACCGGAGTCGAGAGATGTTATGGGCCGATCCGGACTGACGGAGCCCAAGAGATATGAGGATTTACGTGCCGATACTGGGCACGGGTTTCATGATGTTTAGAGTGTCGATGCTGGACACTCAGGTTCCATGATTTGATGTGTCGTGAGGGACACACGTTGATTTATATCCTCATATTTTTCATGCATATATTTTTATGATATTTACATGCATGATGTTGTTGTGTCATTGGTGGACACATGGACGAGATCCACATGCATACATACATTGATTATATGGGTGGACGATATCCACATGCATACATACATTGATTATATGGTTAGACGAGATCCACATGCATTCAGGCATTGATTATATTGTTGGATATTATCCACATGCCGATAGGCGTTTATTTTCTATTGTTGGCACATATACAGATATGGTCACCCTAGATATCATAGTATTACCTTTATGATATAGTTGACCTAGGAGTCTCTATTTATTCGATTTCTACTTGTTGATGTTTTTCTACTCACGAGTTGGCAACTCACCCCCGTTGTGCCACAGTTCTTGCAGGTTGACCGCATGGATAAGTAGCGGTATCCTTGGCACACATTTGCATTCGGGTGTTTTGCATTGGTAAGTGGTACATGTTGGATCGTACCCCTCTTGTATTATTATTATTTCTATTGTATCTAGTCACTCCATCAATCAAACTAGTAATTGTATAAGTAATGAGACTTAGCAAGACTTGTAGTTGTGAGACTTGAGCGATGGGTTTTATGTTCGCATTTTGGGTTGATGTCTTGCTTATTTATTTATTTTTTGTGGTGAACTTCGCCGTTGGGCGTCGTATACTTATATTTATGTTTTGTGTGGTTGTGGATCCGCCGTTTGGCGAAGAGCTAGCTCCCGCTTGGGGATGCCTTTATTATTATCATGTATTGTGGTTTTGGATCAAAAAATAGAAAGGATGTGCTGCCCAAATTTTAAAAAGACGAAACATGTTTTCAATTAGTAAAATTTACTTGTATTTTCATATTCCATCATTTACGTATTTAAAAAAAACTTATGATTTTCACCATACCTTTATTTCAAAATTTCACCTCTTTTATTTTCTTAAAAGGTTTAGATTTCTGGGTTTCGGCTTACTCGAATTACGTTACGCCTTTAGTCGTTGCGTGATTTGAGTGCCGGTAATGAGCTAAAATTCAGGTCATGACAAATGCGGACAGAAATGGAATCCATGTACACCAACAAAGTTTGTGAAAGTATGTCTTATCACCTCTACTAGGTTTCAATGAGCATTAAGTATACAATTTTAAAAAATTAGAGGTCTAAGTATACTAAATATGAATCGAACTACAGAATTAGGGTTTCAAAGTAAGCAAACAAGTTCTAAACTAAGTGATGGGAAACTACAACCTTTGTAGTCTAGTCCTTCACTACCAAAGCTCCGAGTTGAAGTCTTTAGAACTCTTCTTAAGGTTTTACTTGAAGAAAGGATCAAGCTTGCTTATTGTCTTCGTTGCTGAAGATGATCCACCTGAAGTCTCTCTCACTCAAGCTCACACTTCACTAATCAATGTATTAGTGAAGTTAACAACCTATACTAAAGGGCTAAAGTAGTGTAGATTGATGAAGTAGGAATTTTTCTCACAAAATTTACTTCTTTTTCTTTTCTTATTCTCAGCCCTAGAATTCTAGTGAAGAGATGAAGATGATGATGAACTTGGATGAATGAGAATGAACCATAAAGATAAGATTAGATGAGAATAAGAGTGATAAAATACCTACGAATAAAACAAGAAAAAAGCATGAGTCATGGCTTCTCAAACCATCGAAAAACAATGACTCATTTCTTTTTTTCTTTAATTCATATATATCAATCATTATCTCCTCATCTCCACCTCTCTTGTGATTCTCATACATCCTAGATTCATGTATCATCAACCATGATACAAATGCATATATATATATATATATCACATATATAAATATATATAAAGAGAAGAAAATCTTAAGTGAGCTAAATATTAGTTTATATATATATATATATATGTCAAATATATCAAATATATATCAAATATATAAATATATATCAAATAATTAAATCAACACTTGATTCAATAATCCGGTTATATCATATATAACCGACTAATATCATATATATATATATATATCAAAATATTAAATCAACACTTGGTTCAATTATAATATTCAATATTAGATATTAAATCAACACTTGATTCAATAATCCAGTTATATCATATATAACCGGCCAATATAAAACACACACACACATATTAAATCATTGAATCAATAATTAATTCAATAATCCGGTTATATCACATATAACCGTCTAATATTCAATATTAGATATTAAATCAACACTCGATTCGATAATCCAGTTATATCATATATAACCGGCCAATATAAAACACACACACACATATCAAATCATTGAATCAATACTTAATTAAATAATCCGGTTATATCACATATAACCAGGATAATATCAAATATCACTAGATTAGAATACAATATCATATACTTGTATTTAATCAAGCTTCCGCACATATCTCTGTTCCCCCAATATTTAACCTAATAAAAGAGCAAAGCTCTACTGAATTTAATGAGGCAGCGCCTCACGTGCTCTCTACGAGGGCGCCGGCACCAATGCCACTCTTATAAGATTAAATTCTATGGTGGCGCCTCACGTGCTCCTCACGCGAGCGCCAATATGCAAAGCACAGAAGAATTTATTACTTAAGAGTTAAACTCTTAGATGGCGCCGCACGTGCTCCTCATGCGGGTACCGATGTGCAAAGCACAGAAGAATTTATTACATAAGAGTTAAACTCTTTGATGGCACTGCACGTGCTCCTCACACGGGCGCCAATGTGCAAAGCACAGGAATACTCATCTTAAGAATTAAATTCTTAAGTGGCGTCCACATGCATAACACGTGACCACTGGTGCCTGTAAGTCGATGTCGCGCATCCCGCAAATTCGCGGGGAGGCGGAATACGCAAAAAACGATTTTTACGGGCTTCACAACACCGACTTGAACCCGGGATCGAGCATAAACCCTAGCTAGCACAACTATTATGAGGTTTAACTACTCGGAAGAAAGTTATACCTCCTAGTATCAAGTCCTTTGGTTCTTGTACTCCCCTCCTCTTCTTGAGCTCCTTGAAGAGTATGGATCGCGCTTGATCGTCGGACTCCCCGCGTTAAAGTTGATCCACCCGAGAGTGTGTACATGGAGCTCCTACCTCTAAACCGAGATAACTAGGGTACATAGTTCGCTAAATTAGATGGCCTAGAGGATGTAGTGAGTGATGATGGAATGATTTGTCTCAAAATACGCTAGGTTTCTCAACACAAGAGACTTTTAGGATTGAGGAAGAAGAAGAGAGCTATTAAGGAGAGAATGTATTAAAGAGAATAATGGAGTGAAGATATCTATTTCTTGTGATGAATGAAGCATACAATAATTCACAATTGAAAATATCAAGTATGCTTCAATACTCACAAGATGAGTCACCCCATGAGTCACCAAGTAGGCATGCTTCATTTAATGAAAATCCATACCTCATACCTCCACCTCATTAACCATTTAATCTAAATGGTTATACAAGAAATGAGGTGTCTTCTTCTAGAAGCACTCTTGAGTAAATTACAAGAATACCCCTTACCGTATATACATACCCGTATCCATATTCCAAAAAATATGAATACAAAAAGACAAAAATAATACTAGGATCTGGTTTAAACCAAAGCCCACTAGTATTATCCGCTCGAACATCATACATGCACAAGTATAGTTATGTGATCGAAATCCTGTCGTAAAATGATACAGCCTCTACATCTTTTACCCGAAGTAAGGAAACCCTCTGTGTGGGATTCTAAAGACTCGACAGTACGTTGGCAGTGGGTTTGACCACAAGTACATCAGCGGTACTAGCTACACGTAACGTCTATCCAGGTATCTCTCGATAAGATAGCCGATGAGAAAACTCATCCGAACTCATACTGAGCATATCTGTGACAATCTCCGTACAGTCCAGTCTGTTCGTCTAAGAGTATCGCATATCGGACCAAGAGGGCGGTAACCGTCAGACCCCTAATAGCGCAATAAGTTATGCTGGAGCAGAGCCTAAAACACCCTAAGAAACTACTGGAGTACCTACCAGTAAATCTCGCTTGCCCTGGCCAGGGAATTTGTGTAATGGCCTTCCGAATACAGCGCGATATCAACCCCCAATACCGGGAGAGACGAATCCTATCTAACCTTTACTGCCTCCAAGTGCTTCGGTACTGCACCCAACTACTACCTGTTTGCACAACTCCTTTGAGCCGTGGTAGGGTAGTAATCTAAGAATAGTGGGAACACACTCGAGGTGAAGTAGCAATGTCAATTTAACGGACTAAGCTGTACTCATGTCACCTTGGAACTGCTACCTAACGATAGGTATAGTACCAACCAGCAGTTCCCTACGAGTCCTGTCCAGTGTACTCATAACTTAATGAGAACCTGCATACTATCTCCAGTACGACATACTAATTGCTGTGGGACAGACCATCTCCCCTGCTGGGATGAGAAGCGTATACACTAGTCTACTCTAGAGTAACGATGCCCCGTCTCGATAATCCTACGACTAGGGACCTGTATAAGGATGTGTTTATAGACTACCCAGCCCCCACTAGGGTGACTGCCATCACAATGCTGGTAGTCAAGCAAAGATCCTAAGGGCTCTACCAATATGTATAAGCGATATGGTAAAAAAAACACATGCACATATTGAGGTAGAAACAAACCAAGTAGCGTACTACAATTTTGACCAAGACTGTTATTATATCCGTGTATATCCCAAGCTTCTAAAATATAATATATAAACCGGTACTATACAATAATGGCCTCTAGGGCATATATCACTAACAATGCGATAACGTAATTAACTGTAGGGGCTTGCGCATGCAGGGAAGAGCGTCCCCACAATCAAAAACCCCTTATAAAATAAGGGGGAACCTGATGAAGTCTGCTACAACGGCCGCATCTATCCAAACCTCCGATATATGGTGCTATAAATCAACTTGGTATTTACGGAGAGGTGGATGGATAAATCCAAATAGCAGCTACCCCCAGACTCAGGCAAGACGATCTATCCTAGTTCGTCTCTGTTTTTGGTGGTGAACAGATTCTGGCACGCTCGGTGGGACATTTTTCTCTTTCCACTCCACACTTCGTATATTGTGTTTCGCAAACAAAATCACAGTTTGCTATGGTTGCCCTAGGATTCAAGATACTAAAATTTGGTGTCTTTCTCCTATGCAGAAAAATCGTTGGCTTCCAACCGCACAACATGCAATAGCAACACTCGCTCCACCCCAGTTGGAAGAGTAACCTACGAGTCCAACGCGGCTTCTATCTTTTCAATACCGGTGGGGCAAGTAACACAAGCCACTACTGGACTATTTTTCGGGACCATGTTCCCATCAGTGAGTTTCGGTGCCTCAGCGCCGCAAGAGGAAGCTCCTAAAAGGCCAGTCTTTGATTGACTGGCGACCACAACGGCCCTCTCAACGGGCCGTCCAAAGATGATGTCTCAATCTTCAACAGGCTAGGCAAGAACCCAAATGGGCCCGCAAAGAGGCTCATGATACCTAAAGGGGGCACCCCAAAACAAATAGCCCTCCCAACTCTTGCTACGAGCGAAGTCGTCAAAGGTGCTTCCCCCATCAGGAGATCGGTCTTTGAAAGATTGGTCGTTTCTCCCCAAACTTCAATCAGGACGTCGGTCTTCAATAGGCTGACACCAACAACATACCCTCAGCAAAGAGAGGTGCACAAAGAAGCCGCTTCCAAAACTGAGGTGGTCCCTTCTGCAAGGCACGCTCGACGTCACCACTGGCGCCGGGTGAGAAAAGCTAGGGGCACTCCCCCTCCGGACTTACTCTGCCAGCTCCAATGGTAGAAGTTGACGCTGTTGATCCAACCAGAAACAGCTTTGATCCGCTTAGGAGGGTGCGAAAGAACTCTCCAATGGTGGTACTGTAGAAATCTCCCCCACCTGCAGAGGTTACTGTGCAGGGAAAACCGGAATAGCCCCATCAGCGGCTCTCCACCGAAATTCATAGAGTTTGGTGGAAAGTCCAAGACTCTGTGATCGACAAAGACTACTCTCGTCGACCGAAGAAATCAAAGGCTCGTCAAGAGGAAGACATCCCTCCTCCATACAGTGAGGGACTTCTTCTACACAGGTTCCTGTCATAACGGCTCCTTCAACATCGACCTCCTACAAAAGGATGAGGCCGGAGAAAATCCTACCGCCTGCGTCAAATTCCAAAGGTGATGGACCCAAACGCCCCAAGTCTAGGCGCATGATCGTGCATATAGTCTACATGGCTTCCGGGAAAGAAGAAAGTCGTGCTTCCGTAGGATATCGACCGCAAACTCGGTCGCTGACAAAAGCTCAGGAGCAACAAAAAAAGCTCAAAGAGATGCTGACCAAAATGGCAGCACTTATCGGACAGAAAGAAAGCCTGGACACAACAGCCGAACAGCGCCAGGAGAAGGAAACTGATACAGAGTTTCTACGAAGGGTGCTTGAAAGAAAGGGCAAGAAACCTGTTGAGTAGGCTACTAACATAAAGCAGATGGTTCTTTTGTTTCAAGATATGGTTGGAATGATGATCCTGCCAGAACCCCCAGCTGAGAATTCGCCGATAATTATCGAGGATGACAGAGGGGAAACATCAAACCCACTTCTGGCATTTTTGGCAGCCAAAGAGGAATCAATCTCCAAGGCTGCTCTTGATGATTATATCGCTCAACAAATACGAGCTCATCAAGCTAATGAAGCCGCAGGCCAAATTGTCAGAATTGGGCGACCGTATCCAGGCTGGTATAACCAAATTAAATACCCGACGGGATATACAATCCACAAGTTCCATGTGTACAAGGGGACAAGTAACCTGCACCAGCACATGGCGCAGTTCAGAGCTCTGTGTGGCAACACTGGAGGCGACGACAAACAGTTGCTTCGCCAGTTTATTGGAAGCTTGTCGGAAATGGCCTTTGAATGGTCCTCGGAGCTCCCAAATGACTCCGTGAGAACATTCACAGATATAGAACTGCTGTTCACACAACGGTTCTCCAGCGCAAGCGAGCATACCCCTATCACGGCATTAATCAATGCCAGGGTAATGCCAGGAGAAACCTGAGTCCAATACGCGATTCGGTGGAGGAACCTATGGTGAAAGTGCGAACAACGCATCGAAAAATCTCTTGCCGTGGGAATGTTCATCGGGACTTTATATCCTTAAATGATTGTGTCCCAGATCATGACATTCTTCAAGCCGACCACCTTTCAGGCTCTGATCGATAAGCTGGCCTAAATGGGCTAGATGGGCCACGGGCCTTCCTCCTCAAATACGGACCCTCGAAATGCCAAGGGTAAAGGGAAAGCAGCCTTCGTTGCCAACACTCAACAACAACTGAGTGGCCCAAAACCGGCTGCTCGCCATAACAACGAGCATTTACGCCTATCCCTGGAAAAAAGGCTAGGATGTGCTTAGTCGTTTTTCTGTGACAAGACGAGGAGATTACTTGAGTTGGAAGTGTGCAACAAACTCATCATATTGCCAGACCCACGGCATCCACCGCAACTCGGCGATATCAACAACCCTAACCACTTCTCCTATCACAGAATGGTGAGCTACCAAATTGAGGATTGTTACGTCTTCAAGAACTGGATCGATGACTAGTATCAACAGGGAAAGTTCGCGCTTCTGAGAACTGGAGGGTGAACCCACCACAGAAGCACACTCCTAAAAAGGTGGATGCGCCGAGGGCATCATGCTCGCTCGTGGAAGAAACTCCATGGGAAGTCATTCTTTCAGCAAAAACCAAAAGAATGCTGAAGGATCTGCAGGCATGTCCAGCAGTTAGGTGGAAAAGCCCACTCGAACCTAAAATCATTGAAGGCATGCTGAAACTGCATCCCGTACCGAATATTGTTGACAAAGGGCAAAATCCCCAAGTCAAGCCTTCAAAGTCTTCGAAGAAAAAGAAGAAGACCAAGAAGCCTATGCAGCCTACCGAGTATGACGACAAGCGCACAGACGTACAAAAGTATATTGACATACTGGAGGAGTACAACCAGAAGGCACGTAAACCGGTCATGCTCGAAGAGTTCCTCGAGCATATTCTTGAGAACGAAGATAGTGACAACGATGAGGAAAATGACTCATCGGAAGTAACCGAAGACTATATAGAAAGTTGCCGCATGGTCTCCCATTCATCGTTAAATGATGAAGAAACTCCCTCGGCATCAGAAAATAAGGCGGAGGAACTGGGTGCAGAATCGGCGCTAAAATCTCCGGAACTGCCAGAAGACCCGATCGATAGGCTGTTGATAGATGTGTTTTTAAAAAGATGTAGCTTGTAAAGTAAAGTAACCGCAAGCAATAACGGTGTCGCGAGTAGCTAGCCGAGATGAGTATGGGTCGTCCTCAGGGAAACGTTGAATCTTTTACTTGCTTTAGACGAGTTGATTGAAAGAAGGGGTGATTGGTTGTAAATCTACGATATGCGGATGTAGAATCTTTAAAGAAGAGGCTCATAAGGTTTATAGAATTTGGTAGTAATGGATGATTAATTAAAGATGACTCCTTTTATCTTTCAATAGATTTAAAACTAGATCGATTGTGGTGAATGAAGATTAGATTTTTTGGAGGAAATATGGTTCTCGCTCATAACTCTTATCTTTTCATTGACCTCTATTCATGTCTAGCTTTTACCAAAACAAGTGTTAATCTAATCTCAAATCGCGGTCGAGACTATCAATAAATTGACAGCGTGCCCGATTAGGATGTTAATAATTACTTTGCTAAAGTTTATAAACTTTAAAAGATATAAAAGAAGTTAAGAGATTTTATCATGCATTGATCTACCCTAATCCTACGAACCCTAGCAAGCTAGGAATTACTCACACATGGTTGAGATAGAAGAGAAAATGAAGAAAGAGATCATATTGTAAATGCAGAAAGTAATGCAGAAAGTAAAATTCAAAGAATTAAACTAAAGATCTACCTTTTTATTAATCAGCTATCATTTACAAATTCATCAAATTTAGAGTACAAGAACCCTAGTTTATGCTCCCAATCTCTGTCTCGTAGAAAGTAGATGAAAAGTTGATGATCAACCTGGATGCGTGGATCGTCTTGAACCTCATGATCTCTTTGGTTTGATGATTTGCAAGTATAACTCTCGGTCCTTTAAATAGTCACAAAAGATACTAACCCTATATCCCATAAGTTAGGATATCCAGCTATCATCCAACCACCAAAATATCAGATCCTACGGCGAAGATCTTGCCACGGATCCGCGGCATATATTGCATTTGGCCGCTAAACCACGGCGGTTTAGTGGATTCATGAGTTGAGATTTATTGTGGTCTATAGTGTTGATATTTGGAGATTTCTTAGATGTCTACATTCTGCATATCTTATTTTGAATCTCTGTCGTTGCTAGATCTTGTGATTTGCTTCAATATTTCGGCAGATTTGATTCGACATCTCGGATCTCCTTGATTCCACACCTGAGCGAACATCTGCACAATATCTCAAATCTAGTGTTAGCAATATTTATTATATTATTGAGAATTATCCTAACAATTTTATATGATATGATATATTAAGAATATTGATTAGGGATATTTGATATGATATGCATATTTAAATTACTAAAATATTATATAAATATTATATGCATATATTTTCCTTCATAATGTTAAGTATAGTGTATAAACATATGATAAAGAGTATTTTGCAGATAAACCCATATATGTTTCATAATTACAATAAAAACGTTTAAGTACTTAACAAAAGTAAGAAAAATATTCCATCAAATGTGCAATATTTTTGACTGAACAAATACCCCCAAACTTAACTTTGATCTTCCCGAGCAAACTAGCTATATAAGAAAGGGAGAAAAAACGAAAAGGAAAACCCAGCACAATTTCGTAGGCAACACGATTGCACTTAGCACGTGCAACAAGCTGTTAAACCTCTAGGTCTCCCTAGTAAGAGGAGTGTTGTCTCCTGAGGGTTTTCAGCGAATTACACCCACAAAATCCCATAATAAAAGAAAGACGATGAAAGTTACATGCAAAGATAAAGAACATATAAAAGAAAGAACTTGAAAAGATGAGTTTCCAACTACACTAGCTTTTCGGTTGCTATGAGTCCTATCTTAATGGTCATGAAAAAATGTCGGAAATCACATCATCTCTCAATAAAATATCGTTTTTAGTCTTCCTTCCTACCTTTCTTCCAAATATCGATCATATACCCATACGTGTATATAAAAGACAACCCTACACTCAAAGAATTCAATTTAAACTATCATACTCTTGTCCATCTTCCTTAGTACTTTTTAGTCGGTGAATATTATCAGATGGAATTGCTCACACATCATTCATGCGACCGTTAATATTTCTTGAGGTACTGATCAACCGATTACCAAATGTGCTCGTTTATTTAGGCGTAATTAGCAATTTCCTCGTCTTGCAACACCTAAAACTCCTAAACCAGTTGGTCTAAGGCACTAGGTGAAAAAACACCCTCGCTATATTTTTTTACCGCCTTAAGTAATTACAAAACCAGTGTTCATTTTTCTTCACCATTTTTTATATATATATTTTTTCTTCATACTAAGGCTTTTAGACAAGAGCAGTTCAAGGTATTCTCTACTATCTCAAGTTTCAAGATGTGTACAAGTGCGTATAGTAGGGTATCAAAGTTCAAATGTTTGGACTCAAGAATACGGACTATTTTTTAGACTTAATTCTATCCTCAAAATAGAGATTCTCTTCATCTTACTAACCCTTGCGACAACAGCTCATAACTACTTATTACTAGTTTCGTTTAAGAAAACATCTAATTTTCTTGCTTTTCTCAAACTATTCCTATCTTTCATATGTAAATTTTCACTTTCTAATTTTCATTATCAAAAAAAAAAATTGTTCTTATATTTATGATAATGCAAAATAATGCGTGAATAAGCATAAACCTCCCCCAAATCTGTTTACAGCAGTGTCCTCACTGATGTCATCTTTTAAGCTAAAAAAACTGTAGACTTTGAAGGAAAAGTTATTAATGGGGACAAGAAATAATGACAGTGAAATCCTCCCCGAAACATATTTTTGGCTCACAATTTTGTAAAAATTTATTTTCAAGAGCCAAAATATTTTTCTCCCCCTCCCCAGACTTGAGTAAAATAGTATTAAGCATTTAAAATTATGAGGGGGGTTAAAATTATTGGTCTATGCAAAGCTTTACAAAGACCAAAAGTCAACACCAACCATTCGAATATTGTATTGATGTAACAATATAGTTAGTAGAAGATCAGAAATTTGAAGAAGTGGGGAGATAGGTGGTGGAATAGATCTGGTTTATGTTTTGGTTGGTAGAGATGGAACAATAATGGTGAACGAAAACGAGAATGTGAATGATTAGGAATGGGTAGAATAGTCACATTCTCATATGGGATAAGGAGAAAGGGTGGTGGTTCAATTTCTTCGGGTGGAGGTTTATTTATCACAACATTTGTGTCGTTTATGAATGCGAGTTCGTCAGCAAAAATATCTTTGAAACTTTTAGCGATGGTCCGAGTGAACGTTTCAATGTCCTTCTGTTTTGCGCCTGATTTCAACACACTTGATTTGTCAGAAATTATGGCGGGAGGAGACTCGAAAAGCTCATCTACCTTATTCTCAAAAGCGTCTAAATCTAGTGGTCTTTCTAGAATTATCGAACTTGAAATATCGGAGTGTCATTCATCAACACTCGATAGAATTAAAGGAAGATTAGAAGAAGAACCAAAGAAAGTGGGAGATGGAATGGGTAAACAAATTTGGGTGTCGAGCATTGTTGAACCAGATGTGGGAAATGAAATCCAGATGTCGTGTGTCTTATCGGATAGGCCGGTGGTACGAATAGGATCGGTTATTTGTACAGGAAGATATTCGTATTCAATAGATGGGACATGATGGGTCGGAGAATCCAACTCATCTAACATAACGGGTTCATCTTCAAAAATTATCTCAAAATTCAGCTCATCCATGCATTTATCATCAATTTCCAGACGCATATGGGGTTCGGGAAAAACAGTGAATGGTTCGAGATGATGTCCACACGGAAGTGAAAGGACCTGATGAGTTGGTGAGAAAGACTCATCCAAAACTGAGGGTTTATCATCCAAAATATTCCCAGCATCAATATCCTCAATCAAGTGAAAGTCAGACACCACATTAAAAGCATGGTTTTCAATCAATTTTGGTTCTAGAGTGGAGGTGTAGATATCACAAGGATTGAGTATGGTTTCACTTGAAATGGACCCTTCACAACTAGGTAGATCAAACATTACAAAGTCGCACAACTCATCAAACATTATATCTTCAATTGGTGAATCATCTGGTATACTCGATAGATTTATGAAACTGGAGTTGTGGAATTCAATTTGGAATGGGGATGTTTGATTTGGAAGGGTGTGCTACTCACTCTCTCTACTCAAATTCTCAATTTGTCCCATTGCCCATCATACATTAGAAAATTTTGAACTAGTTGGAAACCTGCTGCTGGTTCGTTGGGTTGTATGAGGGTGGCCATGGATGCATTCAATTCTTCTATCTGGTGGTACAACGCTACCCAAAATTTTTCCAATGACTGTTCAAGACTAGACATGGATTGTGAAGGGGTTTCAGTAGAAGATTGAAATTCTTGTGGATAGGTGAAACTCCCAAATGGCTGTTTAGAAAAAAATGTCTAGAGAAGGTGTAAAAGTCGGGTAGGATTGATAGGAATCGAATGGTTATGAAAAGTGGACAGGAGTGGGATCAACATTCTAATAAGAAGGTGATTGGAATTGTTGTCCTAACGAATTTAGAATGGTGAAAGGAGTGAAAGATTGGTTACGGGATTGTTCAATTCTGTCAGCAATGGACATGGGTTTCGGAGTCGCAACATGACTCTCAGAAGGGGTATCAACGTAAGAAAGTGGGAGAGGTTGAAACGGTTGATACAAAGTGGAGTTCAGTGTCCAATTGTTTTTCCTAGACGCG
Source organism: Agapanthus africanus (assembly GCA_030015575.1). Classification (NCBI taxonomy): domain Eukaryota; kingdom Viridiplantae; phylum Streptophyta; class Magnoliopsida; order Asparagales; family Amaryllidaceae; genus Agapanthus; species Agapanthus africanus. Next base: position 34,100,430 of record JASDDO010000018.1, on the reverse strand, counting down.
TCTATCCGATCTCTCAAAGAAATAGTAGGGTCGGATTTTGTACCGAAGCAGTTATGAAAACAAGAGATATCTGGTTTTGGATAGCAAAGCTCGGCAAGAGTTCGTCTGTTTGGGTTACCCATTATAAGAAAGTGAAAAGAAAAGTGGGTGAAATGGTAATCATTTAAGCTCTATTTGGATTGTTTTGCTTTGAAAGAGGGACTTGAGGGTTGACTCAACAAATCACAAAATGCACAATTAAACCCTAGAACTAAGGTCACATAGGTCAAGCACTAGACCGCTCCTGGACTTCCAAAGGACAAGTCGCAAGATCAGTCCTCTACTACCTCTTTATCACTTTTGTGGCCAGGTAAGTGCCAGGTAAGTGGGAGGTATCCGCTATACAAATCACCTAAATAGCGGGCCTAATTAAGTAACCACTTTCCTTACCCACACTTGCCTTAGACACCAGGAGAGAAATGCGGATAAGGGATAGATTACCAACGACCCTCCTCTGTCCTAATTGAGCGCAGCGGTCCATAGAGGCTTGGTCTAGATTTTTTTTTATTAATGTAGGGTTATGTGGATGCTCTTTTTGTGATTTGTGGGGCCTACGTGATCCCCACCTAATCTGAATTTTGGTTATTTCCTCATAAGGTCCGTGCAAAAATAACCCGAAATCAAAACACGCAAAATGATTTTTGAGTGGCGATATTTGCAAAGAATCTTGCAGGACAATCAGATTATTGGATTTGAGAGGAAAAAGAGATATGAAGAAGTTACCATATGATTTTGGCGACTTGAACCCACCACAGAGCCGCGGTTCCGTCGCATTTTGCTCACTTATGCCGTTGTTCCGTGGTGGTATGGTGGAATCGTTTGACCAATTTTCTTAAGTGGCCTCCTCTAATCCTCTTTGCTTTGTAAAAAATCTTTGAATCTCCAATTCCTCATTCCCGTGACTCTAGATTCCCCCGCAAAAGTCGCACAATAATCGTTAAATACACAAGATACGGTTTTGAATTTTTTTATGATATAGATTAATAAGAATTCAAGCCGAATAGTAAGAAAAAAATTACAGCCGTTTTCCCGGTAATGGCGTCATTTGATTGATGAGTTTTTAAAAAGATGTATTTTGTAAAGTAAAGAAACCGCAATCAATAACGGTGTCGCGAGTAGCTAGCCAAAATGAGTACGGGTCGTCCTTAGGGAAACATTGAATCTTTTACTTGGTTTAGATGAGTTGATTGAAAGAAGGGGTGATTGGTTGTAAATCTATGATATACGGATGTAGAATCTATAAAGAAGTGGCTCGCAGGGTTCATGGAATTTGGTAGTAATGGATGATTAATTAAAGATGACTCATTTTATCTTTCAATAGATTTAAAACTAGATCGATAGTGGCGAATGAAGATTAGATTTTTTGGAGGGAATATGGTTCTCGCTCATAACTCTTATCTTTTCATTGACCTCTATTCATGTCTAGCCTTTACTAAAATAAGTATTAATCTAATCTCAAATCGCGGTCGAGACTATCATAAATTGATAGCGCGCCCAATTAGGATGTTAACAATTACTTTGCTAAAGTTTATAAACTTTAAAAGATATAAAAGGAGTTAAGAGATTTTATCATCTATTGATCTACCCTAATCCCATAAACCCTAGTAAGTTAGGAATTACTCACGCATGGTTGAGATAGAAGTGAAGATGAAGAAGGAGATTATATTGTAAATACAGAAAGTAATGCAGAAAGTAAAATGCAAAGAATTAAACTAAAGATCTACTTTTTTATTAATCAACTATCATTTACAAATCCGTCGAATTTAGAGTACAAGAACCCTAGTTTATGCTCACAATCTCTGTCTCGTAGGATGTAGATGAACAGCTGATGATCAACCTGGATGCGTGGATCGTCTTGGACCTCGTGATCTCTTCGGTTTGATGATTTCCTAGTGTAGCTCTCGGTCCTTTAAATAGTCACAGAAGATACAAACCCTATATCCCATAAGTTAGGATATGCAGCTATCATCCAACAACCAAAATATCAGATCCTACGGCGAAGATCTTGCCGCGGATCTGCGGCATATATTGCATTTGGCCGCTAAAAAGCGGTTTAGTTGATTCATGAGTTGAGATTTATTGTAGTCTCTGGTGTTGACATTTGGAGATTTCTTAGATATTTACATTCTGCATATCTTATTCTGAATCTCTGTCGTTGCTAGATCTTATGATTTGTTTCAATATTTCGGCAGATTTGATTCGACATCTCGGATCTCCTTAATTCCAGACCTGAGCTAACATCTGCACAATATCTCAAATCGTAGTAATAGTAATATTTGTTATATTATTGAGATATTATCCTAACCATTTTATATGATATGATATTTTAAGAATATTGATTAGAGATATTTGATATGATATGCATATTTAAATTACTAAAATATTATATAAATATTATATGCATATATTTTCCTTCATAATGTTAAGTATAGTGTATAAACAAATGATAAAGAGTATTTTGCAGATAAACCCACATATGTTCCATAATTACAATAAACACATTTAAGTACTTAACAAAAGTAAGGAAAATGTTCTATCAAATATGCAATATTTTCGACTGAACAACTGTTAAACAGAGCCTTTCGATAAAGCAAAGCGGACCGAGAACGCGATTCAGTCATATACGAAAAGGCTAAGTATCAGTGTCAGGATGAAGAAGCAGCGGCAAGGAGGAGTCGTAAAGTACTCCAACCGAACCAAATCATACCTGCGAAAAATAAGATCAGGATCAAGGTAGAGAAGCGGTTCGCCAAAGACCTGTCAATGGAAATGAAGCTGCCACCTCTAGTAAGAAACACTCTTGGGGTCATGTGCCTCGACGAAGAGGATTCACATCCAAACTACTTCCTATACCATCGGAGGGCTATCCACCCCACCGAGGAATGCAGTGCCCTCAAAAAGTAGTGGCAAGGATATGTTACCCATAAAAAACACTTCAAGAGGGTGAAGCACGAAGATCGCTGACGGTAAAATAGTGCGACAGATGCGCATGAAAAAACGACTGCCAACTGTCATATGGTTGATACCAGTTCGGAAGGGGGAAAACCCTAAGTTCTAACTTTTGGGAGTGATTCTGAGGACGAAATACCCCTCAGCCCTCTCTTCAAAAACTTCACCTTCGAAAAAAAAGAGGAGGAGAAGAACTGTGAGAATATTCAGCTGCGTAACTGCACGATGCCTGAAAAGAAGCTCGGACCTATAAACAAAGGCTCGAGCAAAAAGGACAATGGGAAAGAAAAAATCTCTGAAGAAATTGCCCTCGACGGTGGAGTTGTCAAAGAGCTCGCGGCAAGGGACCCGCCTAGGAAAAATAAGGTGGATTACAATGTCCTAGCAAATTTGAAGAAAACACCCTCACAACTAAGCATACTGGATGTTCTTCTCATGTCCAAAGAGGCACGTGATTCTCTAGTCAAGGCATTACAAGAGCCCGACCAGTTCCAAGCTTTCGTCATGGAAGAGAAGATGAAAGATGAACTGGCAGAGGTCCACACGGCTGACATTACATTCAGCGATGCAGATCTCCTTCTCCGAACGTGCGAACATAATTGCTCGTTATACATCACCGGATACTGCCACGACATAAAGATAGGGAAAATCCTTGTCGACAACGGATCCTCCGTTAACCTTCTCAACGTGAGAGTGCTGAAGGAGATTTGCATGAACGTACAGCAGCTGGCTTGAGAAAAAATTACCATTTCCGGGTTTGACTCACAGTCGTCACGGACGCTTGGGTCTGTAATACTAATGTTACACTTTGGGATGCTTGTCACTGACATCAAACTTCATGTCATTGACGCCAAGACTTGCTATAATGCTTTTCTCGGCATGCCTTGGTTACACGAGTACAACGTCATCCCTTCTACACAACATCAGTGTATGAAGTATTTCAAAGACAGATTGGATTACACCGTCACAAGGGAGCTAAATCCGTTCTCCGTAAACGAGGTTCGAAAATATGAAGACGCAAAATACTTCCTACCAGACTTCAAGAATATGGAAAGGTGTCATAGGCCAGAGGATAAACAGAAGCCCGTTGCCACTATCCGATTTTTGGGAGCGATTATGAGGAAGATGAATAGATAGTCTACTCGGGGCAACCCTAGAAAGAAAATAACAAGCCCGAACCATCTACGCCTACTTTGGTCTTTGGCAGCGACTCAGAAGATGAAGTGAAGGCGGTGTTCTCCGTCCTCCCATCAATGCAAGCTTTCGCCGGAGCAGATTAGAGTCTGCAAATCATAATGGCCCCGTCACAGCATTATAAGGAACTTGATGTGCTCTTACATATAGCGTACAAGAACTATGGACTTTCTACGTCCCTCCCAGGTGAAGAGGTAAAGAGGCGATCCTCTTCTACGAATCTACGGAGAATAAAGTAGAAAAAGAAGTCTGACATGATGCCGATTTTGCACTCGACAATCTTCAACCAATCTGTCTTCCAAGATACTACACGGAGGGATTGAAAAAGGCTGCTGAGATGCTAAGGTGTACCCCTCTAACAAACCTTTTCTCCAGTGGCTATGCTTAAGTCCATCTGGATCCTACTTGCCATCGCTGCATACCATGACTACGAAATCTGGCAAATGGATATTAAGACCGCATTTCTAAATGGTGATTTAGAAGAGAGCGCGTACATGACTCAGCCAGTGGGCTTCGTGGACAGTGGGAGCAGCGGCGGAAGTGCGGCCAGATGCAGGGAAATGCGGCGGTTGGACGGCGGCTTGGTGAGATCTCCCCGTGCGCTCTTCAGCGGCGGCTAGGGTTTTTTGAAGGTGGAAATTAGGGTTCTGTAAAATGCAGAGAGGGGTCGAGGTGTTTTTATAGGGGTTATTGGTTATTTGCGAAAAGGACCCCTTAAAAAGAGGAATTTATTTTGTAAAGGAAAAATTATATTATTTATTTATTCATTTAATAGAACTGAATATTTACAAAAATACCCCCGAAAATTTGAATTTTTTTTTATTTTTTTATTTTTATATTATATATTTTTTTTTATATAATTACAAGTGTGACATACCCCGAAACTTATTTGAAACTGTGTTTCCACTGTTTATGGCTGGATAACCGAACTTTGGGGGTAGGCGGAGAAAGATTATTCATTGTAATTCGGCTCCTGCAACATCAGGAGCTCCTCCAAAGGGTCGGTGGTGAAGAACGGTTTTAACCTATGTCCGTTCACTTTGAAGTGTGAACCGTTCTCAGGATTTTCTAAATCGACCGCACCGTGCGGATATACGGTACGTACAAAGAATGGCCTATTCCATCGAGATCTGAGCTTGCCGGGATGGAAATGTAGCCGGGTGTCGTAAAGAAGCACCTATTGACCTGGTTTAAAAGTTTTGCGCATAAGGTGTTTATCAGGAAACACCTTTGTTCGGTTCTTAACGACAACCGCGTTCTCGTAAGCTTTATCCCGAAGCTCGTTCAATTCGTTTAACTGCAGCTTTCGATGGCTGCCCGCATTATCAAGAGATACATTCAGCTCCTTAATTGCCCAAAATGCCCGATGCTCAATTTCCACTGGAGGGTGGCAAGCCTTTCCGTAAACAAGCCAATAAGGAGACATGCCAAGAACAGTCTTATAAGCCGTTCGAAATGCCCAAAGGGCATCAATAAGTTTTAAAGACCAATCCTTACGGTTCTTGGAGACCGTTTTCTCCAAAATCTGTTTGATTTGATGATTAGACACTTCGTCTTGCCTATATGTTTGGGATGGTAGGGCGTTGATAGCTTATGATTAATGGAATATTTCCGCATCAAGGACTCGAAATTCCTATTACAGAAATGAGTTCCATTGTCGCTAATGATTGCTCGGGGGTGCCCAAATCGGGAGAAAATGTTTTCCTTGAGGAATCTAACGATAACCTTATTGTCATTAGTCCGGCTGGGCACAGCCTCGACCCACTTAGAAACATAATCAACAGCGAGAAGAATATACAAGTTCCCAAAAGAATTGGGAAACGGCCCTATAAAATCAATCCCCCAAACATCAAAAATTTCCACAACCAAGATTGGTTGGAGCGGCATTTCGTTTCTCCTGGATATCCGGCCTAAGTGTTTACACCGGGAGCACGTTTTGCAGTAATCATGTGCGTCTTTAAAGAGTTTTGGTCAGTAGAAACCACACTGCAAGATCTTTTCAGCTGTCTTTCGAGGGCCAAAATGCCCACCACATGCTTGATCGTGGCAAAATGACAGCACGCTCTTGAATTCATTGTCAGGGACACACCGACGAATAATCTGGTCGGGACAGTATTTGAACAGATAAGGTTCGTCCCAGTAAAAGTGTTTTACCTGGGATTGGAATCGGAGTCTGTCCTGATTTGACCATTCATTCGGCAGTAGTCCGGTGGCTAAATAGTTCACAATATCTGCGAACCAAGGTTCGCATGATACTGTCAAGAGCTGCTCATCCGGAAAAACGTCGTTTATCGGAAATTGAAGCGTCGGCAAAGAAGGGAGGCGTGAAAGATGGTCGGCGACTACGTTTTCGCATCCTCTTTTGTCTTTGATGACAAGGTCAAACTCTTGGAGTAAGAGGATCCAACGGATCAGCCGAGATTTTGCATCCTTCTTCGCAAAAAGATGGCGAAGAGCTGAATGGTCAGTGTATACGATGACTGGAAAGCCGTTCAAGTAGGGCCTGAACTTTTCTAAGGCAAACACAACAGCCAAGAATTCCTTCTCGGTTGTTGTGTAATTCAATTGGGCATTGTTCAAGGTTCGGCTAGCAAAAAAGATTACATGCGGCATCTTATCAATGTGCTATCCAAGGACAGCACCAATGGCAAAATCGGATGCATCACACATAATCTAAAATGGATATGTCTAGTCAGGAGAAGAAAGAACGGGAGCAGAAGTAAGTGAGTTTTTTAATGATTCGAACGCATTCATACAGCTCGAGTCGAAATCGAATGTGGTGTCCTTGGCCAGCAAAAGAGTCATTTGATTGTCAAGTCATTTGATTGTCATTTAATTCCCCGGCAACAGCGCCATTTGATTGTCAAGTGTTTTTCTATGCGTGCTTAAATTTTAATTACCGCAATCAAGACAATTTCGCTTGGTAGCTAGCCGGTTGTGTACGGGTCGATCCACAGGGAGATAGAATCCTTTTCTTTATATTTTAACGAGTTAAATCTGATTAAGTCGGGTTTTGTTTTAAGATCTACGAATGAGATAAAAGATGATAAAATGCTTGCTAGGGTTAGAATTAGATTAATTTGAATTTAGAAAATTTGTACTTCTTTCAATGCCTTAGTTATGAATATCGGTGTTAAGGTAATCGGCAACAACGGGGATTAGGACGATTAGGAAGAAACTTACAAATCTAAGTTAGGCTTTCCATGCTTAATTTCTTCCTTTTGGTCCTTGTCCGTCCGTTCTTGTCTCTTAACCCTAATCTCTAATTAATTCAACCACAACCGGTCTAACTAGGGAATCACCGCTATCATGTAGGATAGGGTGCCATAGTGAGCGGATTATGGTTGAGTTAATTGGAGTCCGTATTTTGAAGTGTTGGGCAAAGAAAGGAGTGAGAGAGATTTCCTTCTCTCAAACCTTCCTTCTCCTAGCCCTAACAAGTGAGGAATTACTCACCCATTAAAAAAAGATAAAAGAAATAAAATTCGAGATAAGAAAAAGAATGCAGATTTAATTCTACGACTAAGTTTACAAATAGAAATTGCAGATAATAAAATGCGATAAAAAAATGCGAGAAAGATAAAAAGAACTTACTTTTATTGATACCTCTTAAAAGCTCATTACAATGGAGAATTAAATTCTAGATCTAGAAATAAAAAGAAAGAGAAATAAAAATAAAAAGAGGCATCAAAGAAAGGCACCCTAAAAGAGGCTTTGAACCCTCCTATTTATAGATAGGAAAATCCTAGGTTTACATTCCGATCCATACACGAAATTACAGAACTACCCCAAGAGAGCCGAGTCAATGCATCGACACTGCCACCGACGCCTGCATAACACGGCCGTGGTTCCGCATCAGAAGTGCCTGTTTGGCCACGGTTCCGCGGCCGTTTGGCGGAATCATGGGGCCATCTCTTCAGGGTTTTTCCATGTTGCTTTAATCTTCTGTTTTATTCACTTGGTTTCTTAGAATCTTTTCAATCTTCTTCCAGATTTCCCACAGTGCAGAATGATATGGACTCTTGCCTTGAGCTCCACGTTGAAGTCTTGGATCTTCTGCTGCCTTTGTGTTTTGTGCATTGAAATGCCCAATGATTTTCCATTTGTTCCTTGAACTGGTAGGCGGCATTATACGGATAGTGTGCGGAAACCTGTATTTCTCTGTTTGTTGGTCGTAGTCCCACATTTGTTGCGACTTTTCATGAATTTCACTGTAAAGAGCTGAGAACCTGTAACCTGCAACTATTTAGCAGACATGGATCAAAAGTACCTACTTATATGCAATGTGATTAAGAATGGGCGGTATAAAAATGCAAAAATCTGATATGAACAAATACCCCCAAACTTATCTTTTGCTCGTCCCGAGCAAAGCTAATTTATTCTGAAAAAATCCTAACCTCACTTTCGCAGGGAACGCGATTGCACTGAGCTCGTGCAATAAGCCGTTAAAGCTCTAGGTGTCCCTAGTAGGAGGAGTGTTGTCTCCTGAAGGTTTTCAGCGGATACTACCCACAAAATCCGATCAATTTGGCCGTTGACTCTAATTCTTCAATTCAGTATTCTAGCAAGAAATTCTATTATCTTCAACTTAAAAATCATCAACCCGTATTTTTTCACACTTCTTTTTTATTTATCTTAAGATCATATACGTTTTGCCAGTTTATAAAGCTTTTAGCATCTCCTAAGTTTTCCTTCTAAGGTGCAATCTTAACTTAGGAATTTTTATCTTCTCTACTGAAGATATAAGTCCTATCTTTTATTCCTATCTCTCCTCCAAACTCCAATTATATACCCCTACGTGTGTGTAATTATCACCCCTACACTTGGAAATTCAATTCAAGCTATCATAGTCTTGTCCATCTTCCAAAATACTTTTAGTTGGTGAATTTTAGATGAAATTGCTCACACATCCTTCATGCGACCGTTAATACTTCTTGAGGTACTAAACAACCGATTACAAAATGTGCTTGCGCATTTAGGCATAATTCCTCGTCTTGCAACACCTAAGGCTTAGCAGTGACTCCCAAACCAGTTGGTCTAAGGCACTAGGTGATAAAGCACCCTCGCTATATTTTTTTTATTTATGCTGCCTTAAGCAATTACAAAACCAATGTTCATTCTTTTATCTCTTTATTCAACACTTATACTTTTATTTTATTTTCCTTCATACTAAGGATTTTAGACAAGAGCATTTCAAGATATCCTCTACTATCCCAAGTTTCAAGATGTGTATGAGTGCGTAAAGTAGGGTATATATTTTCAGAATTTGGACTTAAGGTTCAGAATTATTTTTCAGACTTATACTTCAAATAGAGCTTTCAATACTCTTCCCTTATTTCGATTTAGCCCAAGAACTGAACTCAAAATTTACCTATTTCTAAATAAACTACAAGGACGTATATTTTTTACAGTTAAACTTTAAGAAAAGTTATTTTTAGGGTTTTTAATTTACTAAGTTTAGGATCTAGTTTTTCCTAACTAGTCAACCGTCATGTTGAACTTAAGTCAAGTATGGCTAAAATTAAACTTTTCAATTTTTATAATTTTAAAAAAATTTCAATTTTTATTGATTTTATTTTTATATTTTTATAATTTTTTTTTATTTTTTTTATTTTTTATAAAGATGCAATACGGAATTAAATATGCAAAGAAAAAACAAATATGTACAAAAAATTAAAATATGCAGATGCAATGCAAAGATAACTATTTACAATCAACCTCCACCCCCAAACTTATTAATAGTACTGACCTCACTGCTCCCTGCGGCGTCTACTAGACGCAGCCTCACTAGTCTCACCCCGCCATCCCCTCGATCGTGATCGAGAACGCTCTTCTCTAGCCAGCAGGGTGCTCATGCCCTGTTCCAGGCTCATTATACGCTGATCAAATCGTGTCATCATCCCTATCATTCTTTCCACCCCCTATGTGTTCTTCTAAGCAATCGCGCTTGCGCAGCGGGGGTAAGCTCTTCATCGCTCGCGGTTGAGCTCGAGCTGGGTGTCTTTGCGGGCACGTCCTCGGCCGGCTCGGTGTGCGACCATAGATCATGTAATCCCAAGAAGGGGTCTAATGGGAATCCCACCATGCATATAAAATTCAAACCCCTCTACAGGGAGGAAATAGCGATACAGTTGTGTCACCAACATAGTGCATGGATAGTTGGCAGCCCTCTTTCCCGCGCTAATTGAGTGAAGTAATGCAGATTACATATCATAATTAGGATTTCGAGTCATTAGTGTATGCAGTATATGTAGGGATGGCGTGAAAAAGTTGTATTGTGCGGACTTCCAAAAATATTATTTTGTGCCCAATGGCACACAGTTAAGACGTTCGCAAAAAGCGTTCGGGCCTGGATGCCTTTTCGTGGCTCCCTAAAGCAGTCGTTTCCCATCAAGGGTGGGTAGTCCTCAAATCGGAGGGGTTGATCGTGAATGGGGAGTCTAGGTATTAAGGTGACTTCATGGATGAAATCCCTATCAATTATTATTTCCCTATCTCCCCACATTAATCTAATGTACGCGTTTTGTGCAAGACAACCCTCCTCCATGCATTCATAAAAACGGGTGACAAGATCCGGAAGCACGAAAGAATTCGGATGGTTAAATAAGAGAAAGTTCCATCCGCGCCTTCGGATCTCATCACCGAAGTAACTACCGTAAACAGCGTGTGCGAACATTTGGGAAAAGTTCCTTTCAAACTGAAGTGCGGGTGCCATTACAGGGATTAATTGCAGAATTTATAAATTAACAGAGAAGGGTTTAGAAGATCGAACCGCCTTTGAAACTTTCAGAGGTTGACGAGGCTAAGCAGCGGTGGAAGCGCAGCCAGATGCAGGGAAATGCGGCGGTTGGGCGGCGGCCTGGTGAGATCTCTCCGTGCGCTCTTCAGCGGCGGCTAGGGTTTTCTGAAGGTGGAAATTAGTGTTCTGTAAAATGCAGAGAGGGGTCGAGGTGTTTTTATAGGGGTTATTGGTTATTTGCAAAAAGGACCCCTTAAAAAGAGGAATTTATTTTGTAAAGGAAAAATTGTATTATTTATTTATTCATTTAAAAGAACTGAATATTTACAAAAATACGCCCGAAAATTTGAATTTTTTTAAAATATTTTTTATATAATTACAAGTGTGACATACCCCCAAACTTATTTAAAACAGTGTTTCCACTGTTTATGGCTGGATAACCGACCTTTGGGGGTAGGCGGAATCAAATGTGGTGTCCTTGGCCAGCAAAAGAGTCATTTGATTGTCAAGTCATTTGATTGTCATTTAATTCCCCGGCAACGGCGTCATTTGATTGTCAAGTGTTTTTCTATACGTGCTTAAATTTTAATTACCGCAATCAAGACGGTTTCGCTTGGTAGCTAACCGGTTGAGTACGGATCGATCCATAGGGAGATGGAATCCTTGTCTTTATGTTTTAACGAGTTAAATCCGATTAAGTCGGGTTTTGTTTTAAGATCTACGAATGAGATAAAAGATGATAAAATGCTTGCTAGGGTTAGGATTGGGTTAATTTGAATTTAGGAAATTCGTACTTCTTTCAATGCCTTAGTTATGAATATTGGTGTTAAGGTAATCGGCAACAACGGGGATTAGGACGACTAAGAAGAAACTTACAAGTCTAAGCTAGGCTTTCCATGCTTAGTTTCTTCCTTTTGGTCCTTGTCCGTCCGTTCTTGTCTCTTAGCCCTAACCTCTAATTAATTCAACTACAAAGGGTCTAACTAGGGAATCACCGCTATCATGTAGGATAGGGTGCCGTAGTGAGCAAATTATGGTTGAGTTAATTGGAGTCCGTATTTTGAAGTGTTGGGCAAAGAAAGGAGTGAGAGAGATTTCCTCTCTCAAACCTTCCTTCTCCTAGCCCCAACAAGTGAGGAATTACTCACCCATTAAAAAAAAGATAAAAGAAATAAAATTCGAGATAAGAAAAAGAATGCAGATTTAATTCTACGACTAAGTTTACAAATAGAAATTGCAGATAATAAAATGCGATAAAAAATGCGAGAAAGATGAAAAGAACTTACTTTTATTGATACCTCTTAAAAGCTCATTACAATGGAGAATTAAATTCTAGATCTAGAAATAAAAAGAAAGAGAAATAAAAATAAAAAGAGGCATCAAAGAAAGGCACCCTAAAAGAGGCTTTGAACCCTCCTATTTATAGATAGGAAAACCCTAGGTTTACATTCTGATCCATACACGAAATTACAGAACTATCCCAAGAGAGCCGAGTCAATGCACCGACACTGCCACCGACACGTGCATAACACGACCGCGGTTCCATGGGAGAAGTGCCTGTTTGGCCACGGTTCCGCGGCAGTTTGGTGGAATCATGGGGTTATCTTTCTCCATGTTGCTTTCATCTTCTGTTTTATTCACTTGGTTTCTCAGAATCTCTTCAATCTCCTTCCAGAATTCCCACAGTGCAGAACGATATGGACTCTTACCTTGAGCTCTGCGTTAAAGTCTTGGATCTTATGCTGCTTTTGTGTTTTGTGCATTGAAATGCCCAATGATTTTCCATCTGTTTTTTGGTCGCAGTCCCATATTTGTTGTGACTTTTCATGAATTTCACTGTAAAGAGCTGAGAACCTGTAACCTGCAACAATTTAGCAAACATGGATCAAAAGTACCTACTTATATGCAATGTGATTAAGAATGGGCGGTATAAAAATGCAAAAATCTGATATGAACAACTGTCTTACTCTCACATGTTGATAAAGCCCTTAGGATGTGTACTTGACTACTAGGACTATGATGGAGATCATACTAGTGGGGCCAGGATAGTCCACAAGTACATCCTTTAATTGTTCCTAGTCGAGGGTGTATCGAGACAGGGCATCGATACTCCAGAGTAGACTAGCGTATACGCTTCTTGACCCATATGATGGGCGATGGATGATCCCATATCCATTGGTGTTTGACATCAAAGATGGTATACGGGTGCTCAGTAGAGACTGGGTACACTGAGCAGACTCACTGAGAACTCCTAGTTGGTATTGTACCTATCGTCAAATAGCAGTTCTATGGTGACACTGGTACAGGTTAGTCTGTAGACCCGAGATCATCATAGTGTCTTGTGTGATTCCCACTGTGCTTTCATTTCCACCTTACCACGTTCAAGAGAACATGAAAAACGGTGGCTTTTGGGTATAGTCCCGAATCAAATGGAGGCAATGAGCGATAGGAGCGGATTTGTCTCTCCCGGTATTGGGGGTTGATATTGCGCTGTGCTCGATTGGCTATAACAGGAAGTCCCTAGCCAGGGCTGATATAGAGATTTACTGGTAAGTGTTATCGGTTGTTTCTCAACCTGTTATGAGCCTCATATCGGCACGACTTATCGGTTACTGGGGTCTGACGTTTACCACCCCAGACTAGATATGCGACATATCAGACGAAGAGACCGGACTCTACAGTAGTGTTACTGACAGGCTTTACAGGAGTAAGAGCAGGCTTGCTTGTTGATCTTCTGATCGCTCAATACCCGGGTAGCCGTTACGTCCAGCTAGTACCGCTGACGGATTGGGTACTTGATATGATAATCACCCACTGACGGCGTATTGACGAGTCTTCAGAGTCCTATACAGAGCTTTACTGGCTCAGGAAAAACGAAGTAGGAGCACATATGTGATATGTGCGGGACCGAGATTAATACGAGTATGTGATACCGTATTCTATTCTCGTGATTTATGATATCGGTCGGTTATATGAGATATAGCCGGGTTATCGAATGTTATATGAGATGTAACATGAACACTGAACAAATACGAACCCATTTCGCCGGTTTTGACACGGTGACATGCCCAGATTTTCCGAGCCGGCCGGGCCAATGTTCTTATTTCGGGTTCGTTTTGGTTTGGTGTTCTGTTCTCTGGGTTTTGGTGTTTCAGATGTTGCTTGTTTTTTCTGAAATTGCATGAGATGTTTACTTTCTTTAAAGGCAATTCAGAGTGTTTCGTAGTCGTAATTCTAACATTATTTCGGGTTATTCAGACGGCGTTAAAAAGTTCGAACGAATATCAAACATCCAATTTTCTCCCTCGCTGGAAATTTTCCAAGAGTTGGATTTTTCCAAGTTAAAGAACATTCAAAAATCGTGCAAGTAATGCGATGGATCCTCTAGAAGAACGAAACCCTAACTCGATTTTATGACCGTAAGGACCGTCGCTAAACCCTAAGGTTTGCGGTAGTTCCGCGGCGCCATTGGTGAGGCAAGGGTTGGCACTTCTACTTTTGGTCCATAGGTACTGTGGCATGTTCTGAGTATTTTTAAACCGTGCTCAAATGTTGAGCTCTTTGGGAAATTTTGGGTGTTTGTTGATTCGATCGGAATGTTTAATATCGTCTAGCTCTTTGTGGAATGTGATACAATATTTGGAGTTTATATTGTTAGGCATGAAATCCGAAGTATGTGATATTTCGGGTTTATGATGTTTAAGGTGATTGTGGATTCCAAATGCTGTAGTTTGATATTTTCTTTTCTGCGGCCGTAAGTGTAATATGTGGTGTATCGCCAGTTTTGTTGCTATATGTCAACGACAATTGGGATATTTATATTTACTTACGTTGATGACATGTGATATTTTGTGTTGCTGAGATATGTTATATTGGATCGTCGTGTTTTGAATAGCCGAGGGTTTTTATGTGAGATGAGAGTTTTTTCATTTTTCATTCATGTAAAAACATGTATGTAATATTCTTTTATTGGGGCACTTCCGGGATGAGGATGATGTCACCATCGATGTATATTATTTACTTTTTCGCATTAGGATAGATCCAAGGTGGGGAGCACAAGTAACCAGGTTCTAAAGTCCAGTGGGAGACCATCTCGAGGAGTCGAGTCCGGGTCTCCTAACTCTAAAATTGGTAGGGTTGCTTACCGCTCTCGTAGGGGTCTAGGGATGTGGGTTTGGCTATTCATCAGGACCGTGGAATCCGTGTTTTATACTGGCTTAATTTAAAACATGGAATTCCTAGTATATCCAATACTTCATATGTTATCTTCTGCTTCTGATATTCTGTGATGTGATCAGTTTATATGCATGAGACGAATGCTTTATTATTATATATATGATATATAATAAACGTTGCTTATGTTTTGCACCCGCACTAGTCCTGCCCCGCTATGGCGTTAGTTAAGTAACCTAACGGTGCATAATGGGACACTGTGGTGAATGCGGATGGCATAAGCGTACGTTATATTTTCGTTTCTTCTGTGATGCTTAGGAAGTATAATTGATGGGACTTCATTAATAAGATTAATGAAATAGAAAGAAACCTAAAAAGATATTGTGGAATCAAATTTTCAACAAGAATAGCTCTAGTTTTTGTTTTGCATAGCGATATTCCTTGTAGAATATCCAGCACCTCATTCGATGAGGAAAGGGCAGAGATCCTTTCACCGGGAGTAACCTCTTTAGCAAAACTAGCAGATGCTACAACCCACTCGGTTTTGTCTTTTGATTGCTTCTTTTAGTTCTTGCTTTGCATAGTGGTATTTGTGAAATATTCTGCACCTTATTCGATAAGGAAAGAGCCGAGATCCCTTCACCGGGAGTGACCTCTTTAGCGAAACTAGCAGATGATACAACCCACTCGGTTTTGTCTTTTGATTGCTTCTATAGTTCTTGCTTTGCATAGTGGTATTTATGAAATATCCAGCACTTTATTCGATAAGGAAAGAGACGAGATCCCTTTACCGGGAGTGACCTCTTTAGCAAAACTAGTAAAATCCTAAAAAACATTCCTTTTCAAAATCACTCGATTCTACAACGATATCAAGTTCATTACGCTCATGGTTTTCTTAAAAAACCTGCATAGCCCTCTGTCATTTCAGATAAGTGCTATTTTAGTATTTGTGCTACGGTAGTTTAGCCTCCGTCAAGGCATAGTGTACGGTAGCTGATTAGTACTTATCTATAGTATGAGATGCGAGTGGATTAGGGTATTCGTACGGCGTTGTTTGGCCTCCGTCAAGGGTCGTGCGGGCGGGTCTAATTTAATCGAGAAATGAATGGGTTGAACTTGACTAGCGCCCTATGGGTACTTTGGCCTCCGTCAAGGTTATAGGATGCTAGGGGTACAAACTATTATCGGGAATTTCAAGTGTTGAAATTTGCAATGAGATTCCATACCTTCTATGAGATAGTTGGATCCTGATACCCACTGCGAGTAAGAGTTACTCCTGGGAGAGTTTTACACATCACAATTAGCTGATCAAGTAGGTGTCTAGAAAGGTGTTAACGGGGTTACGCCCCTGGGAAAACGAAATTTATTTTAATTAGGTCCGTGTGAAAGCACGGGGAACCTCCCTCAAAGTATCGATACTAGACTGGCTAAAAGATTGGCGAACTTGTAAGGTGTAATTAATCCCGGCTAGTCTTACTTTTTAGGGTTTGAAGGAAGATTTGATAAAAACAGTGGGAGCCATCCTGATTAGATAAGACAATAACCAATCTAATCTTGTAAGAGCATACGCTAAGTGTTTTCTTCTCTCTCTCCACGGGTAACGACCATGTCAGCCTTAATCAAGATAATAATATGGATGTATTGACTGAACCCGCTTGTTATACTGAGCAGGGGAATGTTGGTTCCGTTCTTTCTTATAATTGTTATAAGACTGAGCAGGGAATAGGGACATATACATATTCCCACGCCACCCAAACGAAGAATAAGCATGTTGATGCATCTTCTTCGGGTGTGTTAGTTACCGAGAACTGTTTCTCAGTACACTCTACGTCCTGGGTATTAGATACCAGATCGGGATCCCACATATGTAATATGTTGCATGGGCTAAGAAAAGGTAGAGAACTGGGAATAGGTGATCATTCTTTAAAGTAGGGAATGGTGCAAGTGTTGCAGCCAAAGCATTTGTTGAATATCATCTTGTATTACCAAATGGCAATACTTTGATCTTGAACGAATGTTATTACGTACTCTCTATGATATGCAATTTAATATCAATTTCTTTATTAGATAAAGAAGGATATAACTTTGTAGTAGAGAATAATGTTATGAACATTTACCTAAGTCAAGTGTTGATTGGGTTTGGTGCGTTATGTAACGGTTTATACGTTCTAAATCAAAACACAGTTCTTAACGTACAAGACACACACAAGAGGAAAAGTTCAAAAATGAACGAATCCTTCTTGTAACATTGTAGACTAGGTCATATCAATGCGACAAGACTAGCTAAGTTACATAAGGATCGATATTTGAATCTATTCGAGTTATCATCATATCAAACTTGTCAGTCATGTCTCAAAGGAAAGATGACCAAAACTCCGTTTACTGGACACAGAGAGAGTTACAGAACTCTTGGGACTGATACATAGTGATGTATGCGGTCCCATGTTTACACATGCCAGGGATGGTTCCTCATACTTCATTACATTCACTGACGATCTCTCAAGATTCGGTCATGTGTTCCTGATGAAACACAAGTCTGAAGCTTTTGAGAAATTCAAAAAATATAAGCATGAAGTTGAGAACCAGACGGGTAAAAGTATTAAAATCTTACGATCTGATCGGGGAGGAGAATACTTGAGCACGGAATTCCGTAACTATCTAAAAGAAAATAGGATTCTTTCTCATCTTACTCCTCCATATACACCACAGTACACCGGTGTATCGGAGCGGAGGAATCGCACCCTATTGGATATTATGCGCTCTATGATGAGCACCGCTGAGTTGCCTATTTCCTTTTGGGGTTATGCGCTTGAGACAGCTGCATATATATTGAATAGCGTTCCGATCAAATCAGTGCCTACCACTACATATGAGATATGGAATGTGAAGAGGACATATCTTAATTTTATTCAGATATGGGGTTGCCCGGCCTATTTGAAAACACAAAATTTGGACAAGCTCGAGGCAAGGTCAGTTCTGTGCAAGTATATAGGATATCCCAAACATTCGTGAGGGTATATCTTCTACCACTCCGAGGAACAAATGGTATTTGTTTCTCGACATGCCACGTTTTTAGAAAAGGGTTTTCTTATGAAATAAATTAGTGGCTATGATGTAGAACTGGAAGAAGTTCCAGCAGCACAGACTACAACTGACGATTTGGTGGAAACAGAGGATTCGATAGCTCCCAACAAACCTTGGCCACTCCGCCGATCTAGTATGGTTTCTCATCCACCTGAAAGATACTGCGGTTTTCTCATTGATGGTGAGAGTGAGGATTGCATCATGGAAGATAATGACCCAACTAGCTTCAAGCAGGCCATCACAAGTGGGGACTCTGTGAAACGGCTGGATGCAATGCGATCTGAGATGGAATCCATGTACACCAACAAAGTATGTACCTTGGAAGATGCTCCTGAAGGGGTAAAACCCATCGGGAGCAAGTGGATATTCAAGAAAAAACTTGGTGTAGATGGAAAAGTTGAGACTTTCAAAGCTAAACTTGTTGCAAAAGGTTTTCGTCAATGACCAGGTATGTATTAAGATGAAACCTTTTCTCCAGAGGTTATGCTTAAGTCCATCCGGATCCTACTTTCCATCGCTGCATACCATGACTACGAAATCTGGCAAATGGATGTTAAGACCGCCTTTCTAAATGGTGATTTAGAAGAGAGCGTGTACATGACTCAGCCAGAGGGCTTGATGGACAGTGGGAGCAGCGGGAAGGTATGCAAGCTGCTTAAATCCATCTATGGGTTAAAGCAGGCATCGCGGAGTTGGAACATCTGTTTTGGTGTCGTAGTCAAAGAGTTTGACTTCATAAAAAACGTAGATGAACCTTGTATATATAAGAAGTTGGCAGAGAGTAAGGTTGTCTTTCTCAAACTATACGTGGATGACATACTCTTGATAGGAAATGATATTCCTATGATGCACTCGGTCAAGCTCTTCATATCACAAAGATTCTTAATGAAAGATCTAGGTGATGCCTCCTACATCTTGGGGATTAAGATTTATAGAGATAGATCTAAACGGATACTGGGATTGTCCCAATCCAGGTACATTGACACCATACTGAAGAGGTTTAGTACGGATGATTCCAAGCGTGGGAATTTACCCATGATCTCCGGACCCACTCTCTCCAAAGAGATGTCTCCCAAGACTGATTTAGAGAGAGCTCGCACGCAAGGGATACCCTATGCTTCGGCAGTAGGCTCTATCATGTACGCGATGCTATGTACCTGACCTGATGTAGCATACTCACTAAGTGTAGTGAGTAGGTATCAAGCAGATCCAGGAGAGAATCACTGGACAGCTGTGAAGAACATTCTCAAGTACTTGAGAAGGACTAAAGAGATGTTCTTGGTGTATGGTAATGGTGAACTCCAAGTGGAGCCCTTTACCGATTCGAGCTTCCAGAGTGATAAGGACGACTATAAGTCGATCTTGGGTTTTGTCTTCACCCTAAATGGAAGGGCGGTTTGCTGGAAGAGTTCCAAGCAAGAAACCATGGCAGACTCAACGATGGAGGCTGAATACATCGCTGCCAACGATGCTGCCAAAGAGGCTGTCTGGATGAAGAAGTTCATAACTGAACTTGGAGTGGTTCCGTCCATCGAGCATCCAATACCTTTGTATTGTGATAATAATGGAGCAGTGGCTTTGGCCAAGGAACCTAGGTCCCATCAGCGATCCAGGCATATTCTGAGGCGGTATCACCTGATCCGGGAGATAGTTGATCGCCGGGAGATCGAGGTCAAGAGAGTTGACACGAAGAACAACACGGCGGATCCCCTCACGAAGGCCATACCCCAGATACAATTTGAGAGACTCTTCGGGATGTTGGGTATGAGATACTACAACAACTGGCCTTAGTGCAAGTGGGAGATTGTTAGTTATGTGTATGCCCTAGAGGCCATTATTGTACATATGATATATATTATAGTGGATGCTTGGACATATATAGAGAGGACTTTCTTGCTCGACATGATAGTATGCTATCTGATTGCTCTTTGTCTTAACATGTAGACTTGTATTGTGATACTGTCTTACTCTCATATGTTGATAAAGCCCTTAGGATGTGTACTTGACTACTAGGACTATGATGGAAATTATACTAGTGGGACCAGGGTAGTCCACAAGTATATCCTTTAATTGTAGACCCGAGATCGTCATAGAGTCTTGTGAGATTCCCACTGTGCTTTGATTTCCACCTTACCATGTTCAATAGAATGTGCAAAACGGTGGCATTTGGGTACAGTCCCGAATCATATGGAGGCAATGAGCGATAGGAGGGGATTTGTCTCTCCCGGTATTGGGGGTTGATATTGCATTATGCTCGATTGGCTATAACAGGAAGTCCCTGGCCAGGGCTGATACAGAGATTTACTGATAAGTGTTATCGGTAGTTTCTCGACCCGTTATGAGCCTCATATCGGCACGACTTATCGGTTATGGGGTCTGACGTTTACCACCTATAGACTAGATATGCGACATATCAAACGAAGAGACCTGACTGTACGGTATTGTTACTGACAGGCTTTATAGGAGTAAGAGCAGGCTTGCTTGTTGATCTTATGATCGCTCAATACCCGGGTAGCCGTTACGTCCAGCTAGTACCGCAGATGGCTTGTGGGTGCTTGATATGATCATCACCCACTGCCGGCGTATTGACGAGTCTTTAGAATCCTACACAGTGGTTTACTGACTCAGTCCAAACGAAGTAGGAGCATATATGTGATATGTGCGGGACCGATATTAATACGAGTATGTGATACCGTATTCTATTCTCGCGATTTATGATATCGGTCGGTTATATGAGATATAGCCGGGTTATCGAATCAAGTGTTGATTCGATAAGTTGATACAAATAATATTAGTCAGTCATATGAGATATAGCCGGATTATTAAATCAAGTGTTGATTTAATGATTTAATGTATAATTATATATTTGATATATTAATTTACATTAACTAATATTAGCTCACTTAAGCATTTCGTTTCTTACTTATGCATTTAATATATATGTGATATATATTAATTGTGTTTCGTTTTGTGTCATGCTTGATACCACATGCTACATGGGTGTATGAGACTCACACCATGCTCATGATAATGAAAAGTTTATTTATTTAAAGTAAATCAAAATTAGTTGGAAATTAGTCACATGGGTGAAGCTTGTGGAAGCATGTAGACCCATTGACTTAGTCCACTAGTTTTGTCTTACTGTAGACATTTATTAACCTAACCATTATCTAAATCCATGGTAAAGTCTCTACATGAGTTATATGAGATATTTCTCACCCATGGTTGCCATAACATTATTGGCTTCATCTTCTTCATCAACAAGAGAGAGCTCTCTAGGTTTTGAGGTGGTGGGGGAAAATAGTGAGAAAAAGAATTCTAAAATGAGCAAAAATCCTACTTCATCATCCTCTACTAGATTAGCCATTTAGTTTAAGGTATTAGCTTCACTAATCCCTAATTAGTGAAGAGGTAGCTTGGGTTAGTGTCTCCTCGACGTAGATCATCTTCGGCCTCGAAGACTTCGTACAAACTTGTTCCTTTCATCTTGTTGAGCCATTCTAAAGTCCGGAAGATCACTACTAGGAGCGAAGGGACTAATACAAAGAGCTATTGAAGTGAAGGACCGGTCTACAAAGGTTGTATTCTATATTCACTTAGATATAAAGTTGTTTACATGTTGTATTGTCTAAATCTCTAGTTAAGATTCTATGGTTAGGTTTGTTTAGCATGGCAATTTTTTGAAAATGGCATGGACGATGCCTCCCGAAACCTTGCTGTCGTGCTAGGCATTCGTACAGTGGTATCAGAGCCAGGTTAGAGAATTAGACGATGTTTGTAGAATTACGAAACCGAAACAACTCCAAAACACTCGAAACCAAAACCTAGTTTCTGTCAAATTTTTTAAGTCGTCGGAAATTTTTTTAAGCAGTTGCAGAAAGATATATGAGAAGTAACATGAACACTTAACAAATACGAACCCATTTTGCCGATTTTGACACGGTGACATGCCCACATTTTCCGAGCTGGTCGGCCCAATGTTCATATTTCGGGTTCGTTTTGGTTTGGTGTTCTGGTCTTTGGGTTTTGGTGTTTCAGGTGTTGCTTATTTTTGCTGAAATTGCATGAGATGTTAACTTTCTGTAAAGGCAATTCAGAGTGTTTCGTAGTTCTAACATTATTTCGGGTTATTTAGACGGCGTTAAAAATTCGAACGAATATCAAATATCCAATTTTCTCGCTCGTTGTAAATTTTCCGAGAGTTGGATTTTTCCAAGTTAAAGAACGTTCAAAAATCATGCAAATAATGCGATGGACCCTCTAAAAGAACGAAACCCTAACTTAATTCTATGACCGTAAGAACTGCCGCTAAACCCTACGGTTTGCGGTAGTTCCGCGGTGCCATTGGTGAGGCAAGGGTTGGCACTTCTACGGTTGGTCCATAGGTATTGTGGCATGTTCTGAGTATTTTTAAACTTTGCTCAAGTGTTGAGCTCTTTGGGAAATTTTGAGTGTTTGTTGATTCGATCGGAATGTTTAACATCGTCTAGCTCTTTGTGGAATGTGATACAATATTTATGGAATGTGATATAATATTTGGAAAGCATAAGACAAAGAGGACCTATACCGTGAATATAGGACCAGCTCAACCATAAAAAGGGAAGCGGACTCGTACCTGCCATATGATAACACTCTCAAAAAAGGGAGGGCACGAGATTATGGATGACCTCCACATGTGCTTCGCAATTGAAGACGAGGACGAGGTGATCATAGAGTTTCCATCAGCACCAAAAGGGCTGGAAGATAGGATACACACTACAGCGGACAACCTAAGGAAAATTGACTTAGGGACGAAAAATGATCCGAGCCCGACATTCGTCAGTGAGCTACTATCTAACAAACAGGTAGCCACATTAAAGAACGTGCTCATGCATTGCTTCTCATGGAACTATTCCAAGATGCCAGGTCTAGATCCAAAAGTAGCAGTACGTAAACTGGCCATATCGCTGGACATAAAGCCCGTCAAACAGGCACCGAGAAGATGCGAATTGAACTCGAGATGAGTATCAACGCTGAAGTAAAGAAACTAATTGACTCCAGATTCATCCAAGAAGTTCAATATCCCGACTGGTTCGCTAACATCGTTCTGATGGTGAAGAAAAATGGGACGATGTGCATCAGCTTGGACTTTCGGGATCTCAACAAAGCTTTCCCGAAGGATAATTTTTCAGTACCTGTTACCGAGCTAATGATCGATAACACGTCTACCCATGAGTTCTTCTCCTTCATGGATGGATCTTCAGGAGATAATCAAATAAAAATGCATCCAGAAGATCAAAAGCATACCGTCTTCCGGACTCCACTGGACGTATTCTGCTATAAGGTGAACGCTGGCGCTACCTACCAAAGGGCCATAACAAAGATCTTCGATGACCTCATCCATGAGATCGTCGAATGCTACATCAACGACCTTGTGGTTAAAAGCATATCTCATGAGGAGCATTAGGAATATCTAAAAATAGTGTTCCGACGTCTTCGGAAGTATAATCTGAAGATAAATCCTCTAAAATGCGCGTTTGGAGTCTCCTTAGGCAAATTCCTAGGATTCATCATACGACACCAGGGCATTGAAATTGATCCCTCAAAGATCAAGGCGATTATGGAAATACCCATGCCAAAAACTCTCAAACAATTATGGTCTCTTCAAGGAAAGCTCGCATATATCCGGCGGTTTATAGCCAACCTCTCTGGAAAATACCATCCCTACAGTCATTTAATGAAGAAGGGGACCCTGTTCATTTAGGATCAAAAGTGCTAAAATGCACTAGACGAAATCAAGCAATACCTGCAAAATCCGCCGGTATTGACCGCTCTGGTTAAAGGAAGACCCCTTATCCTATATATAACATCTCTTGAGTGTTCTCTAGGCGCGCTATATGCACAAGAGAACGATCAGGGAAAGAAGAGAGCTCTGTACTATTTGAGTCGAGTTCTCCTGGGGACAGAAAACAATTACTCCCCCCTCGAAAAGTATTGCCTGGCACTAATCTTCGCAATAACTAAGCTCAGACATTACGCCTTGGCATATGAAGTCCATCTCATATCAAAGGTGGATCTTCTCAAATATCTAATTTTAAGGGCCATACTAACGGGAAGGCTTGCCAAATGGGCTCTCCTTCTGATGGAGTTCTCGATAACGTATCGACCCCTCAAAGCAGTGAAAGGTCAGGCCATTGCTGACTTTCTTGCCGAGTATCCGATACCAGCCGACTCCCCCTTAAATTGCGAGCTTCCGGATGAACATGCATTTGACACAATCTAAGAAGAGAAGGAAGAAAATGATTCTCAATGGGAACTCTACTTCGATGGAGCGTCTTCCATGAAGAAGCGAAAGCAAAACACCCTCATAATCAAAGTCGGGGTGGGCCTTATTTTCGTGACTCCGCAAGGAGGGATATTGTGTTATGCCATCTCCTTAACGGAGCTAAGGACTAATAACGAAGCTGAATATGAAGCTTTGATAGCAGGTCTCGAGATCGCTGTCGGCATGGGAATCAAAGACCTCCTCATATATGGAGACTCCTAACTGATCGTTAGACTGGCGACTATCAGATGTGCAAGCCAGAGCTAATAAAGTATGGCAAAAGAGTGCAGCAACTGCTTACACAAATCCCCTCCTATATCCTGGAGAGTATACCACGTGCAGAAAACAGAAAGATGGATGCATTGGCCAAATTGGCCAAGGAACTGGCCGACGAAGACCTCAACGACGTAAGGATCATTGTGTAAAGCCGCGGGGGTCTCGCGCCAATAGAAATATCTTCGGAAGACTTAACAGAGCTATCCGAAGGAAAAGGAATGACCGAACAAGTAACCCTTCAAATAACGGACAAAGAAAAGGTCAACAATTGGAGGGACGACTTCATTGACTAATTCAAATCCCAACGAATGCCCGAAAATGCATCGTCTAGACATTAGCTCATGAAACAAGCTCTGTCTTTCGCCTTCGTCAATGACACTCTATCTAAGAGATCGTTTGACTGCCTATGGCTAAGATGCCTGGGACTAGAAGTGAAGAGAGTCGTCCAAGAAACTCATGATGGACTCTGCGGCTCGAATCAAGCTGGGCCAAAGATGAAGCTAAAGATCAAAAGAATGGGTTACTATTGGCCCATAATGATTCAGGACTGCCTCGAATATGTGAAACAGTGTAATTCGTGCCAAATTCACATGGACTTCATCCACCAACATCCAAATCTGCTACACCCAACAGTGGCTAGCTGGCCATTCGAAATGTGGGGAATCAATATATTTGGCCCCATTAAACCAGCATCGTCCAAAAGATATCGGTTCATACTGGCAACGACCGACTACTTTTCTAAATGGGCAGAAGCAGTACCTTTAAGGGAGGTGAAGACGGAGAATCCTCCATTTCTTCAAAGCACATGCCATCTATCGGTTCGGCACTCCGCAACGAATTATCTTGGATAATGGGCCAGGTTATAGAAGCCATAAAATCAGCCGGTTCACACAACAGCATAAGATAGATTGGAGATACTCCCTTCTCTACGAGTAGCGGTTCGATTATAAAAAAAAATAGTGTCCAGAAAGAAAAGAGACTGGCACGAAAGGCTACATGAAGCTCTCTGGGCGTATCGAACAACGTTCAAAATGACCATGAATACAACACCATATGCGTTGGTATTCGGTACGGAAGCAGTGCTTCCCCTGGAAATCTAACTCCCTTCTCTACGAGTAGCGGTTCGATATGAGCTGACAGATACAGAAAACGCTCATCTTTGGCTTGAGGAGCTCGATACCCTTGACGAAACTCGCCTTATAACACAGCAAAATTGGGAGGATTACAAGCCAAGGATGACGTGGTCCTATGAAAAACTGATCAGGCCGAGAACATTCCGCCAAGGCGAGCTCATGCTAGTCGTCAGAAGACCCATGATCCCCAATTGTGCAAAACGGGGGAAATTCAAGCCGAACTATGAAGGCCCATACATCATAAACAAATTCTACCAAGGTGGAGCCTACCTGCTCATGTATATGCATGGCGAAAGACCCTTCCGACCAATAAACGGCCGATTCCTCAAAAAATACTACGCTTAACGAGTCACAACTTAGGTCTATGATAGATGACGACGCTCGTGTCTGCTCGCTATAGTCCTGAGTCAGAACTCTGAGAGCAGTATGCAAAGAAGCCCCGTCACCTCAAACATGGCGATGAAAGACCGAAAAGTCCTTAAACTAGAAATTCGCCTCAAACATGGCGATAACGGACCGAGATATCCCTAAACTAACAATGGACCGGAATGTCCCTAAACTAGTGCGTCGCCTCAAAAATGGTGATAATGGACCGAAACGTTCCTAAACTAGTGTGTTAACTCAAACATAGCGCATCGCCCTAAATACGGCGATATCCTCCCTTGAGATCTATATTGCAATCAAAGTCTCAATGGTGAGGGTTGCAACTCAAGTCCTACTGGCTATACAGCTACTCCAGCGATGAAGCTACCCCAGCGATGAAGCTACCCCCAAGTCCTACCGGTAAACAGATGGGTCACCTGTAGCGAAACTACTTTCGAGAGTTCCACCATTCATAAAAAAACAGTATGTCCACGAGCGAAATGGGCATGGATGAAAACCCGAAAGGGCACCGTGAATAAAAACACCAGGATTGCCGGCAAGTTTATGAAAACCCGAAAGGGCGCAATCTCGCTTAAAAAAATAATAATAAAAAAAGAGAAGAATAAAAAGAAAAACGGTATGTCAAGCAAAATGGGCACGGATGAAAACCCGAAAGGGCGCCATGAGTAAAAATAACAGGACTGCTGGCGAGTTTGTGAAAACCCGAAAGGACGCAAACTCGTAAAATAAAAAGTTTATGTGCACTTGTAAGGTCCTCTAAACCTTGTGAGGAGAAAAAAACCTGTGTGAGATCTTTACGACTCACAAAGGAGCAACACGCTTAGGGATCCCCACGATTCCTAAAGAGAAAGTACACCTACGAGGTCCTCATGACTCGTAAGGAGAAATAATTTTATGAGACCCTTACGGCTTATAATGTCAAAACGCCTTAGTCAACAAGATCTTAACCCTGTTTGCTAAGCCACCTTTGTTCAAATCGATAAGGGCAAATGATGATTCGCTCCTGACACTATTCCAGTCGTAGTGATGTTGATGCCCGAATAGGTATCAAATTCCAAGTCCTCTCACGGCAAATGATGATTCGCTCCTGACAATATTCCAATAGTAGCGATGCTGATGCCAAAATAGGTATCAAGCTCCATGACCTCTCACGGAAAATGATGATTCGCTCCTGGCAATATTCTAGTGGTAGCGATGCTGATGCCTCAATAAGTATCAAGCTCCATGTCCTCTCACGGCAAATAATGATTCTCTCCTGGCAATATTCCAGTTGCAGCGATACTGATGCTAAGATTGGTATCAGATTTCATGTTCCTGACTCGCAATAAAAAGCAGCGAGTAAATAAAAAAATATATAGCCAAAATGATTGGGCACCATAATAAATAGTCAAAATGATTGGGCAATCGTGACTCTCGCGATATAAAATGCTGAAAAGATAGAGCATCGTGGTAATAAAAAATAAAATAAAATAAAATTTCCTCTACCCTGCAGGTGAGTCCATACTGACCCCTGTATACAATCCATGGGCACAAATGAAAAGGGAACAATATTTTCCCACCAGGCTCCATCAAAGGGAGAGCCAGATCTTGACGGAAACATCTACAGCCTAGAGATCAACTCGAAGTTCTTCTCATTCCAACAGGGTGTAAATGTGACGTCAACAAAGCTCCAAAGAGCCAAATCAAAACAGAGTAATGGCAAAATCCTAGCTCCAACTCGGCTTTCCTTCTCATTCCAGCAGGATGCAGACACAACGCCAACAAAAGACCCAAGGACCGAAACAAAAAAGAAGTTATGGAAAATTCCTAACTCCGGCTCGACGTGCTTCTCATGCCAGCAGGATGCAGACGCAACGTCAACAAAGGCTCCAAAGAGCCAAATCAAAAAGGAGTAATGGAAAAATCCTAGCTCCAACTCGGCGTTCTTTCTTATTCCAGCAGGATGCAGACGCAACGTCATCAAAGACCCAAGGGTCAAACAAAAAAATGAGTAATGGCAAAATCCCAGCTCCATCTCGACGTTCCAGTAGGGTGCAGATGCGACGTCAACAAAGGCTCTAAGCAGCCAAATCAAAAAGGAGTGACAGCAAAATCCTAGCTCCTAGAGACAATCCCTATGTCCCCTCACTCCTCATTCCAGCAAGGGCAGACATGGCAATCAAATAAAAGTGGAGCGACAGAAATTTCAGGACTTAATGGAAACATTTACAACCTAAAGATCGAATCGACGTGCTTCTCATGCCAGCAGGGTGCAGACATGACGTCAATAAAGACCCAAGGGTCAAATAAAAATGGAGTTACGGCAAAATCCTAGCTCCAAGTCTTGACGATTCATATACAACCCAGAGACTATCCCGACGTTCCTCCTCATTTCAGCAGGATGCGGATGCAACTATCAAATGAAATTTGAGCAATGGTATATTCCTAGCTCCAGACTTCGATTGCAATACATACAGTATAGAGGTCATATAGATGTCTACCCTACTTCAGCAAAGAAACATCACGGCATCGTTAAAATAAAAATGAAGTGACGGCATATTCCCATCTTTGGGTCTCGATGGCAACTCATATAAAGTATAAAAGACTATCGGAGATCATCCCACACCAGAGCGGAGTAGTTATGACTCATCGGAGCTCCAAATTAAGCCTAACCTCAAGTAAAAAGCGTCATGGAAAATTCCTAACGTTTGCTCTTCCGAAGGTAATATGACCTAAGGAGATTACTTGAAGACGTCTTGTCCAGCCCCTGAAGGGATCAAAGACACGACAGTCGTGGGGCTACTCGAACAGCGGCTTAAAACTGCATATCGAGGAATACATCAGCCAACACGACGGTACCACGGACTAAAACCCTAGTACCACAAACCTAACAAACCCCTGTCGTAAAGAATGGGGGTTATCTACAAATAACGTTAGGACAAGTTTGCCTGTAAACACAAGGGATGTAAACTACAAATTCCGAAATGAGTACATAAACTACAAACTCCGAAATGAGTACATAAACTAGAAACTCCGAAATGAGTGAATAAACTAGAAACTTCGAAACGAGTAAATAAACTAATAGGCGCTAGATTTAGACATCAGACACAGAGGAGCGCATGCAAAAAAAATGTGAATTCTTTATTCATAAATCGAAATGTTTAAAAGATACAGTTTACATTTATATAAAGAAAAGTGGGAAATACAATTCTAGCCGTTAAGAAGGCGGGGCTTTCAATAAACTGGCAACTCGCTCACTCTCTTCCCGCAGTGCCTCCTCACGTGCCACTATTGTAGCCAGTATCGCTTCAACTTGAGCCCCTTATTGCAAGCACGATGAAAGATTCTCAGCAATTTCTTGCTTAGCAACCTCGCAATCTCGCATACCCCGCTCGATAAAATTGAGGTTCTGCCTCAGCACCATTCCTTTAGACAAGCATTGCTGAAGACTTTCAAAGATAACTTGCAGCTACGCGGCATTTTCTTCGACTTGGGCATGCAATTGGCTGGATTCGCCAGAAGCTATCTCATGCTCCTTTCGTTTCAGGGCCAACTTTTGCTCAAAATATTTAATGGAAGCGACACTTTATTTGATCCATACAATCAGTTGAGCCTTCGAAGTTAACGCTTCAGGTGCAAGACGCTTGTGCTCAACCTCATGGAGACAAGCCTCAATCCGATTACAATAGTCAACCCAAATGCCAACGAAGTCCTCATTGTGGAAAGTCACAAGCGTCGTCAACATAGGGTTAACCTCGTCAGCAAAGTCCACAGCAGAGGTGAGGGCTTCAACGTTAAGATCTTCGATGAACTCACTTAGCATTTCCTGCTATTTGCCGCACCCCTGGAAAATTGGCGCTTAGAAAAGGGCCCTACGGGTATGGAAATGCGAGACTCAAAAGGAGCCAAAGCCGGTGCAGCTGCTGCAGAATAAAGAACACACAAAGAAGGGTTAGATTTCAACCTAAAAAAATAATAAAGAAGAATGATGATGAACAAGATTTGCCATATCAGTGGTTAAAGTGGCAAGTTAGGAAGCACAGGAGGCTCGGCTATTCCTTCGTTCTCCCTCTCGAGCCGTAATACTGCGGTCAATACGAGAAAGGATTAGCAATAGAAAGTTTACTCATGAAAAGATGAAATAAAAGATGAAGAATATACTAACCAACACCTGAAGGGGGAGCGAATTTTGTTTGGAAAACGAAGTGCGCGCTTAACATCTGGTGTAAGCGGTCAAAAAGCACTCCTGCAGGATTGCGACAATATATGGTAAAGAAATTAATCCAAGAAAATAATATCTACACTGAAACAAAGAAATGAAAAATCTTTACCTTCCGTCATTACACTCGAGAGAACTCGGGGGGACACAAAAGAGAGGGGTGGAACCGTGACAGTCGTGGCAACAGCTGGCAGTAATTCTTCAGTCAGCACAGCATTGGGGTTTACCATGCCTATATTCAGAATAAAGGAGATATTAGTAGAGATGCCTAAAAGGATTAAGAACTCAAAAATAATAGCTTGAGGAATACCTGACAGGGCAGAAACCATGACTGTGTCTAGAGCATCACCAGCTATGACAGCTTCCTCGGTTCCACCGGGAAGGTCGATTCAACGTCCACACCTTTGTCCCCTGAGTTGATAAGGGTCGTCGTAATGGTCGCATCACCTGTCGATATTAGGGATCCACAATGAGAGAAAACGGCAGTCGGAACAGTCCCAGATTCCAAAGGAAGGTCTGCCACTTCAGGCTCTTCAAGCATCGGCACGTCGCCCACCACATCACTACCTAAACTTAGCCATGTTAAAAAGTGTTATAATTCAAGAAAAATACTGTTACTAGGTTTCAAAATAGGACCGGGCGTTGTTCTGCCTTGAAGTAATCATTCGGCCTCTTCCCGAGCCGTACGCGCAACCTGCCTATGAGCGGTGGACAGGGCAGAAGGAACGTCCGCCATAGGAACGTCAGAGGGTCGAGCATCACTCGAACCCGCTCCTACGGCCAGGTTAGCCTGACACTCTCTTGCTGCATGCTTTTTGCGCTTTCTCTCAGCTTTAGCCGTCAAATAGATCTCCTCAGGACCTCTAACAGAGGAGCGTCTTTGTCCAAATCAGGCTCGGCCTCCAGATCTACTGCAACATCCATCACTGGCTGCTTCAGCAACGCCTCCCGTGGCGGCCCTGGAAGGACCTCAACCATAGCCGGTGGCTCTGATGGCTCCTCCGCACCACCACCCGAGGTTGGTATTGTACTCGGAACAACACGAGTGGTGGTGGTTCCTGTAATAGAAAGAATAAGGGAGTCAGGTTGTGAATAAAATGAACTAAATATGTAAAGGCATCACGAAACGAATCATACCGAGGCCCATAGAAGCGCGGAGCCTCTCCTCCTCCTCAAATGTCTTGAGGGATGCCAAGAGAGCCTCTTCAATGGAGATTCATGTTAAGAGAAGAGCGTTAATAAAGCGTAATAAATTCAAAATATATGTGTATATATATATATATATATATATATATATATATATATATATATATATATATATATATATATATATATATATATATATACGGAAGAATGCAAATGAAATATAACGGACGCCGCAAGAGAAGCTAATGCTGCTTGCTCATGGGCCAGCCTTTCTGAAGCTTCGATGGCAGCTTGGAGATCAGTAGTGACGGGAGTTTTGAACAAACCATCGTTGATGCCGTACTCGGACAAGCCTTTGCTATAAGGAGCATGAGGCTCCTGACCGAATACAACTTCGGCTGAGAATAAGGATTTCTTCTTCTGCGAGCTAGCACCAACACTCGATGAAAAGAGTTTTCGCTTAACGAGCATTTTCGGATGGCGGGTTCGATCTCCGAACCAATGCCCGACTCCGGAGAAGCCATAGCTACCACAGTCGCAGGAGCGTCCGGTCGAGGCTTATCCGGAAAAGCTCGCGGAACTACGACATCACTGCTCTCTTTCCAGGAAGGACGGACAACTTCCAGTCGCCTCAGCGGGACAGCGGGATTGCTGGCTGGGACAGAATCCTTGTGGTCAAGAAGTATCTGCCTTTACTCCTTAACGACGGCACTCGTTGTATGCTGATACCAAGCAACGTAGGCATTTGAGGCCCTTGGAATATGACTCGACTCGCTGATCAGGAAATGGGACCCCGTATTCAGACGCATGAAATGGTGCGCCACGTTGCGAACACCCTCCTCAGTAGTATCCGGATCAACGATGAACGCCTCGAGGGGAACGCCTTGGTTGTAACCCGATTGCTGGGAAAAATGGTGCAGATTATATCTCATAAACAAAACCGAGGCGTTTTGTCTGAATACCAGAAAACCCGGCCTGATAGAGTACAAATAGACGATCTCCCGGGCCCTCAATGCAGAAGCTCCATCCTTGAAGACATCATGGAGTGGTTAGACCACTTTGGAAGGCTCATTACCGATGGTTAAAACTTTATCTACAAAGTTCATGCTGTCCCCAACCATGCGTGGACGAAGAAGCAATCGCCGAGCCTCTCGCTGGGTTGGGTCTGGAGAAGAAGCATCGACCAAGTGCATGACCCGAGGAAAATTGTATCCTTCATAAAATCAAGGCCGTTTATGCACAACAAAAGCACCCAGCACATGCATCTCGTTCCACGAGGTGAAGTAGTGCAATGGGAGATTTACGGGCTTCACGCCTGGCTGAGTGGTGTCGGCCGCTAGACTCAGACCATGATATAAGTGAGCCAGTCCTGCAACCCCAATATCCATGTGTGTCCCCGCCACAATACGATGAGCTGGATATAAGACAGACGGTCCTATATGACAGGGGTGCATTGGAAGTACAAACCAGCTCAACCACAAGCCGATGAACCCCATGAAGAACGTCTCTTCATCAATGTCTGGAGCGGAGACCTCTGCGAAAGGGATTATTGGGGTATCTGGAATAAAGAACTACTTTAAATCCGCCTCCGCGGTTGGTAGTTTGTCCAATCCGAATCCAAACGGATTATCGAGCTTGGCAAACTTCTCAGCTTTCTTTGATAAAGCCTCCGGACGAAGGAAGCGGGCAACGAAGTCCGTGAAGCTAACTCCGTGCCTCCCAGACTCTAAGAATAAGCTTTCATATATGTTCAACACATTGATCAAGCTCGAAAATTTGTGTCGAACGGCATTCTCTGGGGTAAGACCCATAACCACTGATTCGGTAGCGAAGACATACTCATCAGGAGAAAGTATCTCCTCATAATGCTCTCCTCTGACGGGTAACCCGGATATCTTCGTGAATTCCTCCAGCGAGATTGGGACCTCCCGATCTGATAAGAGAAATGTATGGGTCGGGATATTCCATTGCTCCAAAAAGGATTTAACCCACCACACACGAGGAGTGTGGTAATAAAATAAGGATGCGTAGATCGCTGGATATAGCCCGGTCTTCAGCAGCAACGACTTCTTGGCCGACAGAATGTAACGGACCCACTGCAGATAACCAACTGGATGACGGGGGGTCACTCTTATCGAATAAACCTAGCCCCAAGGATGTGTTTCTCCTTGGCATATGCGACGCCCCAGAATGTTTAGGGCCATCGGTGGATGCACTGGTATCGACGCCAAGGAAGGTTGGAGATGATCTTCCAAAGTCCAGTTGACCTCCTCCACCGCATAAGTGACCTACGGAGGGTTGGCATAATGAAACGACGGGATCGGTTCTTATGGCGCCGCACAAGTAAAATTGCGCCGACCCCGGATAATCTAACAGTACCATGACCCCCACAAATGAAGAGACTTATGCTCTGGGTCATAATCCCGAATTAGCGCAAAGACTTCCCGGTCTGTAGGTGCATCGGCGAAAGCGCTCTCCGAGCAAACGTAGGGGAAGGAGGAATCGGAAGCCATGGTACCTATATATATATATATATATATATATATATATATATAATAGAGGGTTAGTTATCAACACAATGTAATCAACTACAATTAAAGGCCTTAGCGTTTTCAGTACATCCAAATTTGTACTACATTCTGGCATATTAAAGTCATCGCAGTCCAAAAGAAAAGGACAATGGGCCCCACCAAATCAAGGTAATTCCCCATCAATGATAAAGCGGGCACTCATTATAAGAATCCAAAAGGATTCTCATTTAATGAAAAATTTCATTGAACAGTGGAGTTCAAGACTCCCAATAGCCTTGAAGAACGTGTTCTACAACAGATTCAAATCTGCAAGAAGAACCCTAAAAAGAAAATAAGAAAAGGGAATAAAGTTCCCAAAAGAATTTTCAAAAGAAATTTTCTCAGAGCTAAACTCTGTAGAATAAACCGGAATTGAATTCCTCTGATAATGGGGATTAAATCCCAGAAATCCTCATAGGAAATATATTGAAATTAAATCCAGAAACCTTTAGAGATCAAAGTCACTAATAGGGTAAAAGTCTAAGATCTTTAAGACCCATGGTCTACCCAAATAAATTTTTTTAAAGATCTCTAAGAGATCATTCCAAGAAAAGAGCAAAGCTCTGTTAATGGGT
Source organism: Agapanthus africanus (assembly GCA_030015575.1). NCBI lineage: Eukaryota > Viridiplantae > Streptophyta > Magnoliopsida > Asparagales > Amaryllidaceae > Agapanthus > Agapanthus africanus. Next base: position 34,065,666 of record JASDDO010000018.1, on the reverse strand, counting down.
AAAAATCCAAAACAAAAAGGAAGATATTTTTATTGGTTGAAATTTGATCATGATTCTTACCAAGTTTTTTGGCAGAGTTCAACTCTAAGAGTTTCTTTGGGGCAGAGATCTAAGCTCTGAAAAGAGAATTAAATTATCAAGGAAGAAGAAAGAAGATGATGGAACGACAGTTATCTCAAGGGCCAAAGGCCCCCTATTTATAAGATGTGAAGGAACGGTTCAACTCCCTAGAAAATCCAACGGTGGAAAAAGTGATACTGTTGCATCCACGTGTGAGCCACGTGAGCACAACGGTGGGGGGCATTTGTTCTCCTAATATTTAACCTAATAAAAGAGTAAAACTCTGTTGAATTTAATGAGGCAGCGCCTCACATGCTCTCCACGAGGGAGCCAGTACCAGAGCCACTCTTATAGGATTAAATCCTATCGTGGCATCTCACGCGCTCCTCATGCGGGCGCCAATGTGCAAAGAACAGAAGAATTTATTACATAAGAGTTAAACTTTTAGATGGTGCCGCACGTGCTCCTCACGTGGGCCCCGATGTGCAAATCACAGAAGAATTTATTACATAAGAGTTAAACTCTTAGATAGCGCCGCACGTGCTCCTCCCTCGGGTGCCAATGTGCAAAGCACAGGAATACCCATCTTAAGAATTAAATTCTTAATTGGTGCCCGCATGCACAATACGTGAGCGAAGGCATCCTGGTAGAATTAAATTCTACAATACTCTCTGTTAAACAGAGCCGTTGGATCAAAGATCTAACGGAGGTGATAAATCATCAAAATATAGAATCAAATTCTATTAGGAGAAAATATCTCGCATATCTTTCTAAATAAGAAAGATACTCTCAGTTGGATCAATGATCCAATAACAGAATAAAATTCTATTTTTGGGAATATATTCCTTCAATCTTTCCAAACAAAAAGATTGCTTCCTGTAAAACAGAGAACCTTTGGATTAAAAATCCAATAGTGATTAAAAATTACCAGTTTACAGAATAAATTCTGTATATGGGAGAATATTTCGCCAATCTTGTCAAAAACAAGAACATTATATCCTGTAAAACAGAAGTCCTTGGATAAAAAAATCCAACAGTGGGTAAAATTCCCTAAATTAATTTTAAGACCAATTAAATCAATTGGAATATCTCAATGAAAGATTTTCTCAAAACCAATTAACAATCTGCCTCTACTAAATAAAAGACCCGAGACTTCAAGTCTCAAACAGAAAAAAACCCCTATAAGCCTCTCCAAAAAAAATACAGGGAGCTCTTGAGAGAACAGAGATTTAATTCTCAGAGAAAGAAGACCTTCCTCCTTAAAAAACACTCTAGGTAAATAATAAAGGAGAGATTTAAGAGTATCCCTCTCGCCTAGTATAATGGATATAAGGGTTTAACCCTTCATACAAGAACTTAGTTCTTCCTCTGGATTAGATTTACAAAAGCAAATCTCCCCACAAGTTGAGAATTGAATTCTTATCGGAGAGATTCTGTTCTTCAGACTCAAAACTTAGGAGGAAGAACTAGGTTAAAAAGAAAAAGAAAGAAAAAGAAAAGGAACATATGTTCTGGAAATTTAATTCACCCGAAATTAGGGTTTAACCCTACATAAAGAATTTAGTTCTTATAAAAATAAAAAAAAGAACTTAGTTCTCCAATAAAAACAATGATAACGATTCAAGATCTTCAAAACAAACATCTTGATTGTCATCAATCACTAAAATGTCATTAACAGAGATTAATATCTCTAAAATCAAGAAGAACTTGGGGTCTCACGTGAAACACACATGAGTAAAATTAGTGCTTAGCACTATTATTTTGCCTCATGTGTTTCCCACGTGAGTACTTAAAATAGACAAAAGAATAACTAAAACGCCTCACATGCTTCCCACGCGAGCGTCCAAAGGGCAAAGGAAAACCCATTTGTGTTGATTAGGCAGCCACTAAATAAAGCAGCCCAACACCCCAAAATAAGGCAATCACGTGAAATACACATGAAACACTCTTGGAAACCCAAAATCTGGTGTCTACATGCTTGACACATGAGCTCCAGCCAAGTGCTTAGCATTTATTTAAAAAAGGGGGTGAGCAAATAAAACCAGAGCGCTCCATGTTCAGTCAAAATGACTAAGTGCATAGCCCGGGTTGGGCAACGCCCATATCTGAGCGCTCCACGTGAAAAACAAGTGAGCGTCAAAAAAGATTAGTGCTCAACACTATTCCAGTGCCCCACGTGAAATGCACGTGAGCGCTGCATATATTAGTATTTAACCCTACTGGATAGTATAGAAACCCAATCTCAACCCAAATGGGCTAAATTTCCTGAGGTTAAACCTCTTTGTTTTTCTTAATCAACCGAGCCCATATTGCTCATGATTTCCCAAAATGATCTTAGTCTCAAACATAAATAATGATCTCACATTGATGATATCCAAAATGATATTCATCCCATATCTTCTAAGGTAATCTTAGTCTCAAATATGACTAACGATTCTTAGGTCCACCACAACCCATTTTTCCCTCAAATACGGGATTTAGTTTAAGAGTACATCTCACCATACCTTTGATATGTGTCGTTATAATTCCTCAACGTCTTCAGAAAGGTAGCGGGTCCCGACAACTAATAACACTTTTCTCGTCCCAACTTGATGTAAAATTTCATCAAGATAGGGAATGATACATCACACATTCGTCCCCAAAACGGGAATGTTGGACCGAAATGTCCCTAAACTAAAATTTCGCCTCAAACATGGCGATAATGGACCGAAATGTCCTTAAACTAATATTCGCCCCAAATACGGCGATAATGGACCGAAACGTCCTTAAACTAACATTCGTCTCAAATAGGAAATGTTGGACTGTGATGTCCTTAATCTAAAATAATTGAGCCCATACGCTCATTTGCTTCTAGGTTGATTTTAGTCTCAAATATGACTAACGATCCTTAGATCAAACCCAAATATCCCGTGAACTGATGGACCTCATTTATATGAGATCTGCGTCCTAAGTTCACTCCCGTTGGCAAACCAAGTGATCGCACGGTTTTGGCGTGCCGGATGTTCAAAATTCTAAAGTTATAACCGCGATCAGGACGGTGTCGCTATGCAGCTAGCCGGTTGAGCACGGGTCGATCCACAGGGAGATGGTTGTTTTTCCGTTCTTGCCTTAGACGAGTCAATAAAGAATGTGTATATGTTTGTTCGATTCTAACCTATGTGTATTATTTGCAAGTATAAAGTTGTTAAGAAAAGATACGAAAATGTAAGCTAAAGGAATCCATACTCAAAACCTTTGAGCCGAGTCTTGACCAATTGAAGCTAGAGCAATTGGCAACAACGTGGATTAGGGGATTTAAGCGCGGTATTCATGGAATCCGGCTTATTTACCCTTGTCCTTCCGTTCTTGTCTCTTGCTTTCGCCTCCGGCCAAACCGAACGCAACCGGTCGCGGTTAGGAATCACCGTTACCTTGTTAGGGTAGGGTGCCTAACGGAGCGCTTGCGTAACGTTTGGACGGAGTTCAATGGAAAATAACGGGAAAAGGAAATAAGCAAAGAAACGTTAACATATAATATCATATTGATTCTTGACAACAACAATAGTTACAACCATTCACAAAAAGAACCAAAAAAGAGCAAAAGAAAAGAAAAGAAAAGATTACAAGTAAGTAAGTGCATGGAATTAAATTGCAAGTAAGTAAGCAAGATAATAAAAAGCAAGTAATAAAAAGCGAGAAAGAAAACTAGAAACTAGAACTCAAGACAAGCATGGGATCAATAGCCAACCCTTAAACTTGCAAGCTCAATCAAGATGTTGCAAGATCAAGAGAAGGGTAAAGAACTCATGTGAAGTGAAGAACTAATTCCATAAGAAAATACAACCCTTGAGATCAATAACTAACCCTTAACCTTTCAAGCTCAATGAAGAGGTTGAAAGATCAAGAGGAAGCAAAAATCTCAAGGGGAAGCTAAACAAATAAGAATGATACAAAAACCCTCATCTTCATTCACATCCACTCAATGCTCTCACTACATTTCCATGGAGGAAGAATGAAGAAGAAGAAGAAGAAGAAAGAAACTAAAACTACACTAAAGTGGCTAAAAGAATTGGCACCCTTGGCTTGGCTCAGATCCGGGGTATTTATAGGAAGGGAACTGGAAACCTAGGGCAAGAATATGGCTCCAAATACAAGTTGACACAGAGAGGGGCCAGTACGGCCGCGGTTCCGCGGCCTAGACCCCCTATTGGCCGCGGAACCGCGGCCCTATTGAGGAGTTAGGTCATGGGGTTTTGTCGTATCCCCTGGTTCACTTTTTCCTCGTGTTTGCCAACTTTAAACTGCACAAAATCTTCCAGAATATCTTCAGATTTTATAGTCCAATATTGCATTATTTTCATCACTTTTGACTTCTATCTCCCTCGAGCTCCGCGCACCCATTGATTCTTGTGCAGCCCCCCTCGTGCTCTGTGCTTGTCCGAGACACGAATGACCACTGTCATATGTCTTGTCTCTGGAACTGGTACTCGGCACTGGACGGATATGGATGACCGGAACCCGGCTTTTATCTGCTGTCAACAGATGTTCTGTATTTGGCGTAACTGTGGAGATTTTGTCTTGATTTGCAATATTTGTATTGAAAACCTGTACTCTGTAAATATATAACAAATATGGATTAAAAGCACCTACCTATAAACACACGAGCGTAAGAATGGGCGGTATAAAATGCAATATTCTGGTATGAACAAATACCCCCAAACTTAACTTTTGCTCGTTCCGAGCAAAACCAATTATTCACAAAGATAAAATCCTAACCGCACTTTCATAGGGAACGCGATTGCACTGAGCACGTGTAACAAGCCGTTAAACCTCTAGGTGTCCTTAGTAGGAGGAGTGTTGTCTCCTGAGGGTTTTCAGCGGATACTACCCACAAAATCCCGTCGAGCTAGTGTCATAAGTTAACATCGATTCTACTCCTACAGTTTAGTATTTACGTTATAAACTCTATCATCCTAAGTTAGAAATATCCAACCCTTATGCTTCACACCTCCTATCTATTTAACCTTAGATCATATACGTTCCAAAAAAGCTTAAAAAGATATTGGTATCTCTTGAGTTTTCCTTCTAAAGTGTGGTCTTAAATCAGGGATTTTATCAACTTTACAGAAAACATAAGTCTTATTCTTTATTTCTATCTTTTATCCAAACATCGATTGTATGCCCCTACGTGTGTGTATATTTGCACCCCTACACTCAAGAATTCAATTCAAGCTATAATACCTTTGCCCTAATACCTAATACTACTTCTTTTCATTTAATGATGGACGGTGTTGCTCACACACTTTTCATGCGACTATTATTGCTTCTTGAGGCACTAACGCCGATTACTGAATGTGTGAGCTTAAAGCGTAAATAGCAGTTTCCAGGTCTTGACTTTATTCTATTTTTCTTTTTCTTTTTCTTTTTCTTTTTCTTTTTCAAGACTGAATATATTTTTCAACATGCTCTTTTGGTGTTTAGCTTTAAATACCGTTTTTTCTTTCATACTAGGCTTTCAGGCAAGAGTATTTCAAGGTATCCTCTACTATCCCAAGTTTCAAGGTGCGTGTAAGTGCAGTTTATAGGGTATATACTTTCTAAATTTGAACTCGAGAAAAGAAACTATTTTTCAGACTTATCCTCCAGTAAACCTTCAATATTTTCCCTTCATCTTGACTTGACTCAAGAACTGAACTCAAGATTACCTATTTCTCAAAAAAAACTGTAAGGACGTATACTTACCTAAGTTAGACAGAATGAGGGTTATTTTTAGGGTTTTTCAATCCCTAAACCTAGAATTTAGTTATTTCTATCATATCAACTAAACTTTCGGAATAAAGATCTAAGTTACCCTATTAGCTAACTTGACGACAAAGTTTTTATATTTTTTGGAAAATTTTCAATTTTTGTGGGTTTTTAATAAGGTATGCAAATGCAAAATATACAAATGAATGTGAAGGAAGAAACCTTACCGAGCACACCCCCAAACTTAAACTTGACAGTGCCCTCACTATCAGGCTACACCAAAAGGGTCAAAAATGTCGGCGCTCCCTAGAAACAAATTATATACAAAACAAAAAGGAAAACAAAAAATATATACAAAAAAGGAGTCCCCCCCTGATTGACAGAGTACGTGCGTGTTCAAGTTCTCGTTTAAATACCGCAATCAAGACGGTTTCGCTTGTAGTTAGCCGGTTGAGTACGGGTCGTCCGCAGGGAGATGGGAGTCTTTTTCAAAGTGTTTTAACGAGTTAAGTCCGGTTTTCAGATTTTGTTGGATTATCTAAGTGTTGAGTTGATATTTAAAGAGAGCATGTTAGGGTTAGGATTAGGTTAGTTTGAGTTAGGAGTCTCCACATCTTTCGTTGCCCCTCTTAATATCGGTGTTACGGTAATCGGCAACAACGGGGATTAGCACGACTAGGAAGGACTTTGCGAGTATAAGCTAGGCTTTCCAACGCATAAGTCTTCCTTTTGGTGCTTGTCCGTCCGTTCTTGGCTCTTAGCCATAACCTCCGGTTAATTCAACCACAACCGGTCTCACTACGGAATCACCGCTATCATGTAAGATAGGGTGCCGTAAGGAGCGGATTGTGGTTCAATTAACGGGAGTTGATTTAAGCTGTTGGGCAAGGAAAGAGTGAGAGAGATTTCCTTCTCTCAAACTTCCCTTATCCTACCTTAACAAGTATTAACTACTCACACTTCATTATAAGGAAAAACAAAACAAAACAAAAGAGGAAGATAGAAAGAAGGAGATTAGAAGAATACGACTAACTATTTGCGACCTCACCTTGGCGAGGATCGAGCGTAAGTATCATTGTCGTATGAATGATAAAGAAAAAGAGAGAAGAAAGAACAACAAGGAAATAACAACAACTACTTAGCAAATTAAAATTACAACAAGCATAAAGATAAGGAGACAAGCATGATAATAAAAATGGTCTTCTTTATTCATCACTCTTCACTCAAAAGCTCACTACAAGTTTAATGGAGAAGAGGTGAGAAGAGGAAGAAGAGAAACACTAAAACTAGGCAAAATGAAAATACAAGAATTCCCCCTCTCCTTCTCAAACTTCTGGGCTATTTATAGGCTGGAGAATGGAAATCTAGGGCAACCACCAGAACCCAAACAGAATGACCAATATACCTCCCAAAATTCTGCAGGTGCGGCGCCAGTACGGCCGCGGATCCGCGGCCTGGACCCCACTTTGGCCGCGGATCCGCGGCTCTACTGTGGAGTTAGGGTGTCGTTTTTTCTGTACTTCCCTGGTCTTCTGTGCTCTGTTCTCTGGTTCATATATTTTCTGAAAATACTTCCACATTTCTTCCAGAATTTCTGTTGAGGGAAAGGTGGACTTTTTGTCAAGATTTGGAATGATTGCCTCGAGCTCCGCGTAGATCTCTTAGATTTTGTGCTACCATTGAGCCTTGTGCATGAGAATGACATTGATTTGACCTTTTGTCCTCCTATTGATATCTGGCAACATACGGATGAAAAGCGGAGACCGTGTTTTTATCTGTGGTTGGCAGGAACCCGGATTTTTTCGTGTTTTCCATGAATTTCACCGTTTTAGAACCGAGAACCTGTATCCTGCAATTGACTAGTAAACACGGCTCAAGAGTATCTACCGATATGCAATGTGACAAAAATTGGGCGGTATGAAAATGCAAAAATCTGATATGAACAAATACCCCCAAACTTATCATTTGCTCGTCCCGAGCAAAGCCCATTTATTCACAAAAAATTTCCTAACCTCACTTTCGCAGGGAACGCGATTGCACTGAGCATGTGCAACAAGCCGTTTAACCTCTAGGTGTCCCTAGTAGGAGGAGTGTTGTCTCCTGAGGGTTTTCAGCGGATACTACCCACAAAATCCGGTCAAGTTGGTTTTGCAAAATAACTAAGATTCAAACCCTAAAGTTTTGTTTTAGAAAATAACAATTCTATAATCCTAAGTCTAGACCATCGAACCTTTATTTTTCACACCTCGCTTCTTATTTAACTACAGATTTTATATGTCTTTACGTGCAGTGCAAATAGTGTCGTTAAGTTCCAGAAGGATCGATTAAAGTCATCATGTCGCACAATAAAGCCCAGATAACAATTTAAAAAGGATCACATAAGTTTTATAAAGAGTTAAGCATTTTTCAAGTTTCGTTTTCCAGTAAGGTTTCAACTTCAGAATTTCTATCTTCCCTAACAGGAAACTAAGTCGTATTTTTCACTCCACCTTTTTCTTGTTTTCATTTCATACACACCTCTGTGAATCGTGCAATAGTCTTTATCATAGAATAAAACCTTCATATCTCCGCTAAAATTTTTATAAAAGCCTGTCTTTTATCAAGATTATTCTCACACAAAGAACCGTTAGGAATTTTAACTCGGAGAGAACACTTGCTTGACTTTGTTTTAAAACTGGACTTTCTAGGCTTCTTAGCGAGCTTTGGGCCAATGCACCCAAATCAGTTGGTTTTAGGGCATTAGGTGTAGAAACACCCCAGCGGACTTAATTACTCAAGTTGCCTAGGTCCAAAAACAAAAGACAGTTTGTCGTGAAAATCAGATGATTTAATACGAACGGAGATATAACCGGCAGTTCAAATATTTTTTTGGATAAAAGACGTGTTTAGTGAGTTTGGTGTCTAATCATTCCAATCAAGTTTCAGATGGGTTATTTTTCAGACTTAGCTCCAATTACGGCATCAATAACATTCCTTCATGTTCGCTTTACTTCATAAACTATTCTTGACATTACTTATTTCAGAACAAACCTATTTGATCCTCAGAAAATCATTTATCTGTTTAAAAGTTTAAACATGAAAGACTTGTCATCTAATTCCCAAAATCTTACGACACGTGTAGTGTGATGTAAAGACGTATATCAGCTATAGTTAACTTCAAAGGAGAGTTATCTTTCAGGTTTTCAAAATCCAAAAATAAGATTTAGTTATTCCTATTTTTTCAAACAAAACTGTCGAATGTTGAATCAGAGTTCTTCCACAAGCTAACTTGACAAAAAAGTTTTTATATTTTTTAGAAAATTTTCAAATTTTTATGGATTTTATGGATATTAATATGCAGATGCAAAATATACATATGAATGCGAAGGTAAGAAATGCGTACCGAGCGTACCCCCAAACTTAAACTGGACAGTGTCCTCACTGTCGTAGCATGAAGAGAGCAGTTGGAAGGTTCAAAATTGTCGGTTAGCGATACACAATTTTTTTTTTTTTTTTTTTGTTTTTAAAGAAAAGAAAAAGAATATACACAAATATAAACAAAATGGTTTGTACATACCCCCAAACTTATTTGGAACAGTGTCCACTGTTCTTGGCTGGATAACCGAAGTTTGGAGGAAGGCAAAGGAAGATCATTCAGGGTAAACCGGCTCCTGTAAGAACAGGAGCTCCTCTGTTGGTTCGGCGCTAAGGTACGGTTTGCATCGGTGTCCATTTACCTTGAAGAGTGAACCGTCATTTGGATTTTCTAAATCCACAGCGCCCTGCGGATACACATTCCGCACAAAATACGGCCCTTTCCAGCGAGATCTGAGCTTTCCAGAATGGAAGTGAAGTCGGGTGTCGTAAAGCAGTACCTGCTGACCAGGTACGAAGGTTTTGCGCAAAAGGTGTTTATCGTGAAACACCTTCGTTCGATTGAAAGAATTGAAGTTAACCGCGTTGTCGTAAGCCTCATCCCTAAGCTCGCATAGTTCGTTCAGCTGCAGCTTCCGATGGCTGCCCGCGTCCTCAAGAGACAGATTCAGCTCCTTTATCGCCCAAAATGCGCGATGCTCTATTTCGACAGGAAGGTGGCAGGCTTTTCCGTACACAAGCCGATAGGGAGACATGCCAAGGTCGGTCTTATAAGCGGTTCTAAATGCCCAAAGGGCATCAGTGAGTTTCAGCGACCAATCCTTACGGTTCTTGGAAACCGTCTTCTCCAGTATCTGCTTGATCTGCCGATTGGAAACTTCGGCCTGCCCGCAGGTTTGGGGGTGGTAGGGCGTAGAAAGCTTATGATTAATGGAGTATTTCCGCATCAAGGCTTCGAAAGTTTTATTGCAGAAATGACTTCCATTGTCGCTAATGATCGCTCGGGGGTGCCCAAACCGTGAGAAAATGTTTTCTTTAAGGAACCTAACGACAACCTTGTTGTCATTAGTTCGGCTGGGCACAGCCTCGACCCATTTAGAGACGTAATCAACAGCTAGAAGGATGTACAAGTTCCCAAAAGACCTGGGAAACGGCCCCATGAAGTCTATCCCCCAAACATCGAAAATCTCCACAACCAAGATCGGTTGGAGCGGCATCTCGTTCCTCCAGGATATCCGGCCCATGTGTTGGCACCGGGAGCAAGTCTTGCAATAGTCGTGAGCGTCTTTGAAAAGTTGTGGCCAGTAGAAACCACATTGCAAGATCTTCTCAGCTGTCTTTCTGGGCCCAAAATGCCCGCCACACGCTTGATCGTGGCAAAATGACAGCACACTCTTGAATTCCTCATCAGGGACACACCGGCGAATAATCTGGTCGGGACAGTACTTGAACAAGTAGGGTTCGTCCCAGTAAAAGTGTTTTACTTGGGATAAGAAGCGAAGTCTGTCCTGACTCGACCATTCAGTCGATAGTAATCCCGTGGCCAAATAGTTCACAATATCTGCGAACCAGGGTTCGCAAGATACTGTCAAGAGTAGTTCATCCGGGAAAACGTCGTTAATTGGAATTGGAAGCGAAGGCGAAGAAGGAAGTCGTGAGAGATGGTCGGCAACTACGTTTTCACATCCTCGTTTGTTTTTAATGACAAGGTCAAACTCTTGGAGAAAGAGGATCCAACGTATTAACCGAGATTTTGCATCTTTCTTCGCAAAAAGATGGCGCAGAGCTGAATGGTCCGTGTAGACAATGACTGGAGAGCCGATGAGGTAGGGCCTGAACTTTTCTAAAGCAAATACAACAGCTAAGAATTCCTTCTCAGTTGTTGTATAGTTAAGTTGGGCGTCGTTCAGGGTTCGGCTCGCGTAATAGATTACGTGCGGCATCTTGTTGATGTGCTGTCCAAGGACAGCACCGATGGCAAAGTCGGATGCATCGTACATAATCTCGAATGGGTGTGTCCAATCAGGTGAAGAAAGAACGGGAGCAGAAGTGAGTGAGCGTTTCAGTGACTCGAATGCAGTCACACAGCTCGAGTTGAAGTCGAAAGGCGTGTCCTTGGCCAGCAAAAGCGTCAAGGGCCTAGCAATCTTGCTAAAGTCCTTGATAAACCGTCTATAGAAACCGGCATGGCCAAGGAAGGCTCGGATATCTCTGACGCATCGGGGAGGAGGCAGATTGGAAATGACCTCAATCTTTGCTTTGTCAACCTTTATGCCATTTTGCGAGATGATATGTCCTAAGACAATACCTTCGCGCACCATGAAGTGGCATTTCTCCCAGTTCAAAGTGAGATTCTTGTCCTTACATCGGGTAAGGACAGCGTCAAGATGCAGCAAACACTCGTTGAAGGAATCGCCGAAGATGGAGAAGTCATCCATGAAAATCTCCAGAAATTTTTCCACCATGTCCGAGAAAATTCCCATCATACACCGCTGGAAGGTAGCGGGCGCATTGCATAACCCAAAGGGCATGCGTCGATATGCAAACGTGCCGAAAGGACAAGTGAAAGTGGTCTTGTCCTGGTCTTTTTCGGCGATGGGAATTTGATTATAGCCGGAGTAGCCATCAAGAAAGCAGTAGTACTCGTGTCCGGCCAATCGTTCAAGCATCTGGTCAATGAAAGGTAGCGGAAAGTGGTCTTTCCGCGTTGCGGTGTGGAGTTTTCTGTAATCAATGCAAACTCGCCATCCAGTTTGGGTGCGAGTAGGGATTAACTCATTCGCCTCGTTGGTGATAACCGTGATGCCCGACTTCTTGGGGACAACGTGAATGGGGCTAACCCACTGGCTATCAGAGATAGGGTAAATGATACCACTATCTAGACATTTGACGATCTCCTTCTTCACAGCCTCTTTCATGACTGGATTAAGACGTCTTTGTGGATCCCGGGCTGATTTGGCATCATCCATCAGATGAATGTGATGCTCAACGATGAGGGGACTAATCCCCTTGATGTCTGCCATGGACCAGCCAAAAGCTTGCCTGTTGCTGTGCAAGACCGCGAGAAGGGCTTTCTCTTGCTCGGAAGCTAGAGAAGCCGAGATGATGACAGGAAGGGTCTCGTTTTCACCTAAGTAAGCGTACTTAAGGTGAGACGGCAACGGCTTGAGTTCGAGCGTTGGAGGTGAAATGATGGAAGGCAAGACCGGTGCAAAGGTCTCGAACTCAAAGGACTCCAGCAAAGGTTCAAAGCGAGTGTAGGCAACCAAGTTGGATGGTTCAGGTAACTCATCCGGAAAGTCGACGGATTCAAACTCGGGTTGTGCGTGGCTAAGATCGTTCGTGAACGTGAAACACTCGTAGTCGTTGTCGGGCGCAGAAGCAGCAGCAGGTTCGAAGAGAAACGCACTAGTGGCGTCAAGATTATCGTGTTCAAACAGAAACTCCTCGAATTCACACTCTTCTGGGGTGATCTCCTGGATCGAGCAGACATCCAGTATATGAGCATTAGGTTCGGCGGGCTGATTCCCCAACCTAAAAATTTTGAGTTCAATCGTCATATTTCCAAAAGAGAAGTTCATTGAACCATTGCGACAATTGATCACAGCATTTGAGGTTGCGAGAAATGGGCGACCGAGTATCACCGGAATTTGATTCCGGGGGTTAGCTACAGGCTGTGTATCTAAGACAATGAAGTCGACGGGGAATATGAAGTCCCCGGCTCTTATTAACACATCCTCTAGCTCACCCCTAGGATGGGTGATCGATCGGTCGGCCATCTGGAGAGTGCAGTGTGTGGGTTTCAGCTCTCCGACGCCTAATTGCTCGTATACTGAATACGGAAGCAAGTTAACACTGGCACCAAGATCTAATAGTGCGCGGTTGATGTTCTTATCCCCAATAGTAATTGAAATCGTAGGACAGCCAGGGTCCTTCCGTTTTTGTGGTAAAGATTGGGTAAGGGCATCACTCACAGCACTAGCCAAGAAAACTTTCTTGGGTACCTGAGACTTCCTCTTTTTCGTGCACAAGTCCTTTAAGATTTTCGCGTAAGATGGGACTTGTTGGACAGCATCTAAAAGAGGAATGTTAATGTTAACTTGCTTAAATAACTCCAGAATCTTCTCCATTTGAGGATTTTGTTTATTAGACCTCAACCGGTTTGGAAATGGAACATTTTGAAAATTGGTTGAGTCTAATGCTGGAGGAGGAGATTGTGGAGTTGGAACGGATCCCAGAATAGGTGTTTTCGTGGAGTGAGAAGTGGGTCCGTTCAGAGCAGAAGAAGAGGAAGGGGAGCCTGTTGAAGAATGGAGGATAGGCTCAGAAGACGAAGAAGAAGAAGAAGAAGAAGCGGCCGGGGTGTCATCGTTGATCCGTTTGCCAGTGTTGTTTTGCAGCATCCTCCCTGATCTCAGTGTGGTCACGGCACTCACATTATGGTTTTGTTGTTCAAGAGCAACATGTGCATTATGTGGGTGACCGGGATTTGGAAGTGGCTGGGACGGGAGCTTCCCCTTCTCTCGCTCGCTCAAGGCTGCGTTCAGCTGTGCAATCTGGGCCTCGATGGTCTTGATGCTTTGCCCGTGTGCGGCAGTGTGTTGCACTAAAGATTGAATCGAAGACTGGATGTTGGCGGTGGATTGAGTCGATTGTTTAACAAATGTCTCCAGACTTCGCTCGAGCGAGGAAACCTTATCGTTGTTTGACGGAACAAAGTTGTTTGGTGGAAAAGAATTGTTGGGTGCAAAGTTGTTCGTCTGGTTTTGGAAAGGTTGGGGTTGGAAGGGCTGCTGATATTGATGCTGAGTTTGTTGTTGCGCTTGTTGTTGCGCTTGTTGTTGCGGCGGAGGGGCCCTTCGGAAATTGTTGCCTTGGAATTGATTCTGATTCTGATTCCAGGCGAAATTGGGGTGATTCCTCCAACCGGGATTGTAGGTGGAAGAGTATGGATCATTCCTCGGTCTTTGCTGGAAGGCAGCATTAACCTGATCCTGTCCTTGCGAGGGTGGATTGTAAGGACACTCTTCGGTCAAGTGGGAAGGATCGGAACAACAAGCGCGGATGGTACGAAGGGGGAGAACAGGGGCAGGAGCAGGAGCAGAAAATTTGCTCTCTATCGCTTCAAGCTTTCGTGTTATCGCAGCCATTTCAGCTTTCATCGCAATAGAGATGTCAAGTTGGTGGATTCCTACCCTAGACTGACCGGTAGAAGTGGAGGTAGATGAAGAAGAAGTCGGTCTGGTGTTCTCCCACTGTAGCGTTTGCTCCGTAAGATCGTCAAAGAACTGCCACGCTTCCTCGTCAGATTTCGATAGGAAGTGGCCCTGACAGATGGTTTCCAGCAACTGCTTCGTTGCTGGGTTCAGTCCCTCGTATAAGGTTTGGCAGAGCTGCCATTTCTCTATACCGTGGTGAGGACACTGAACAAGAAGGTCTTTGTACCGGTCAAAGCACTTCCAGAAGGGTTCAGAAGGAAGCTGGGAGAATTGGTTGATTTCATTTCGAATTCTTGCGGTCTTATGATTTGGATAGAATTTTTTCAGAAACGCTTTAACAAACTCGTCCCAGCTGGTGATTGAGTGGGAAGCGGTGCTATACAGCCATTTTTCAGCGAGATCGCATAAAGTGAACGGAATGACCCGTAGACGTATAGCATCGTCCGACAGCTGGGTGGTTTTCATCATGGCACAGACATTTTGAAATTTATTGATGAAGATATAGGCATCTTCAGATTCAAGCCCATGAAAACGTGGAAGCATGTTGATGAAATGGGGCTTAATTTCAAAGTTGTCCCCATTGGCCGGAGGAAGAGAAAGGCAGGTGGGAAGTGCAGAACGGGTGGGGTAGAAACGATCCTGGAGCGCGATTCGCTGCGGCGCTACAACAGACGGAGGTGGTGGGAGATTGGTCTCCGTAGGAGGTGGAGCCAATCCAGCGGTGGTCAAAGAGATGTTCGGATTAAATCCCGACATCGCGGAAGAAGAGGTTGGTGAAGGTGAAGGTGAAGGTGAAGATGTATGAACAGAATTCCGGTCAACGTCGGAGTTGGCCGGCAAAGGAAGGGGTGAAAGAGGAGTGGACGGAGTATCGACTTCGGAGTCGATCGCGTAGTCGGTAGCGACTAACGTAACGCGGACTAGACGGGCGCTAGTGTCCCGAGTCCAAGCGGACATACACTAAACGAGTTTAGTATAGTCAAAGCGGAGAAGGTGAGGGTAAGAAAACGTCAATGAAGAAAGGCGATGGGTGGTGGGTGAAAATGGATCTGGCGACAAAGGGCAAGTTTTTATAAAAGTTTTTGATTTTTTTTTTTTTTAGAAAGAGATTTACAGAAATATGTACGGAAATACGGCTTAAGCAATCACAAACAAGATATGCACAATCACACCTAGATCTAGGGTAACCTAGGTCTACTAGACCTGCTCCGGAACTTGATTGTCGAAGTTAAACAGTGTCGAGAAACAGGCTTAAAAATACACCGATCACGAGGCCAGGTAAGTGCAGAGATAAGGGGAGGTTGTCCAACGCTTTCGCGAAATTCCTTAATTAAATAACCCTTTCTCTTTCGGCGGTTGCGCCTTTAACACTTTCCTAGACACCCCGTAAATAATATACGGTTAAGCGAGGTTCTAAACACGGTTTATCTTCTCCTAATGAGCGCGAAGTCCTTAGGGCTGAAGTCTAGTATTTTTTAATTTATAATGGACAATGCATATGCTTTAGTGATTTTTGGGGTCCTGGGAAGGGTGATGAAATCCCCACCCAATCTGGATTGGTTTCAAGCCCCTTAAGTCCGTATTAAAGAAATGCAAAGCAGTAACAAATCAACTGCAAACAATTTTTATTTTGCGGCGCAAAGAATCCTGCACAAGAACAGTTTATTGGAAGGGGGAGAAGAATTTGCGCAAAGAAAGCTGCAGAAAACACAGTTCAGTGGAGTTCAGAGGAGTGGAGAGAGGCAGAGGGACTTACAGAGAGATTTTGGGGCTCTGAAGCCAACAGATGGCCGCGTTTCCGCGGCCAAACGCATACAATGGCCGCGGATCCGCGGCTATGTGGAGGTATTGAGCTTCCAAATTTTCTGGGTGTGCTGCTGTGGTGGTCCTCTGCTTGTCTGGATTTGTGGAATTTTTATTTGCTCACTGTATCTGCTCCAGATTTTGACAGTAGACCGTCTCCTCCGTTTTGGTCCGTCGCGGTGTAGCCGCGAAATGTGGGTCTATCTTCCCACGTCTTTGGCACTGTACTTGAACTCCGTATTTTCAACGTCTTGGCCACGGAACTTGAACCTTGTATTTTCCTGCACACTTGCACAAAAGCTAATCAAGAATAACAAGATGGTTTTTTACAAAGTATGGTTTTTTTTCGTTTTTTTTTTATACTTACAAATTAACCCGAAATTACACAAAGAAATAAACTACCGTCTCCCCGGCAACGGCGCCATTTGATTGACAGAGTACGTGCGTGTTCAAGTTCTAGTTTAAATACCGCAATCAAGACGGTTTCGCTTGTAGCTAGTCGGTTGAGTACGGGTCGTCCGCAGGGAGATGGGAGTCTTTTTCAAAGTGTTTTAACGAGTTAAGTCCGGTTTTCAGATTTTGTTGGATTATCTAAGTGTTGAGTTGATATTTAAAGAGAGCATGTTAGGGTTAGGATTAGGTTAGTTTGAGTTAGGAGTCTCCACATCTTTCGTTGCCCCTCTTAATATCGGTGTTACGGTAATCGGCAACAACGGGGATTAGCACGACTAGGAAGGACTTTGCGAGTATAAGCCAGGATTTCCAACGCATAAGTCTTCCTTTTGGTGCTTGTCCGTCCGTTCTTGGCTCTTAGCCATAACCTCCGGTTAATTCATCCACAACCGGTCTCACTACGGAATCACCGCTATCATGTAAGATAGGGTGCCGTAAGGAGCGGATTGTGGTTCAATTAACGGGAGTTGATTTAAGCTGTTGGGCAAGGAAAGAGTGAGAGAGATTTCCTTCTCTCAAACTTCCCTTATCCTACCCTAACAAGTATTAACTACTCACACTTCATTATAAGAAAAAACAAAACAAAACAAAAGAGGAAGATAGAAAGAAGGAGATTAGAAGAATACGACTAACTATTTGCGACCTCACCTTGGCGAGGATCGAGCGTAAGTATCATTGTCGTATGAATGATAAAGAAAAAGAGAGAAGAAAGAACAACAAGGAAATAACAATAACTACTTAACAAATTAAAATTACAACAAGCATAAAGATAAGGAGACAAGCATGATAATAAAAATGGTCTTCTTTATTCATCACTCTTCACTCAAAAGCTCACTACAAGTTTAATGGAGAAGAGGTGAGAAGAGGAAGAAGAGAAACACTAAAACTAGGCAAAATGAAAATACAAGAATTCCCCCTCTCCTTCTCAAACTTCTGGGCTATTTATAGGCTGGAGAATGGAAATCTAGGGCAACCACCAGAACCCAAACAGAATGACCAATATACCCCCCAAAATTCTGCAGGTGCGGCGCCAGTACGGCCGCGGATCCGCGGCCTGGACCCCACTTTGGCCGCGGATCCGCGGCTCTACTGTAGAGTTATGGTGTCGTTTTTTCCTGTACTTCCCTGGTCTTCTGTGCTCTGTTCTCTGGTTCATATATTTTCTGAAAATACTTCCACATTTCTTCCAGAATTTCTGTTGAGGGAAAGGTGGACTTTTTGTCAAGATTTGGAATAATTGCCTCGAGCTCCGCGTAGATCTCTTGGATTTTGTGCTACCATTGAGCCTTATGCATGAGAATGACATTGATTTGACCTTTTGTCCTCCTATTGATATCTGGCAACATACGGATGAAAAGCGGAGACCGTGTTTTTATCTGTGGTTGGCAGGAACCCGGATTTTTTCGTGTTTTCCATGAATTTCACCGTTTTAGAACCGAGAACCTGTATCCTGCAATTGACTAGCAAACACGGCTCAAGAGTATCTACCGATATGCAATGTGACAAAAATTGGGCGGTATGAAAATGCAAAAATCTGATATGAACACCCCCAAACTTAAGTAAAACAGTGTTCTCACTGTTAAGTGTTGAAGTTCAGGATTAGGGGGGAAAGAGAATGGTATCAAGCTATACAAGGCCTTACACAGGCCAAAAGAGAGCACCAACCATTCAAAGATTTTATCTCTATAATGTGCTGGTTGGTGAAAGAACGCGGAGAGGTAAGAAATGAAGAATACGCGAGACCGTATGGAGATAGAAGCGGGATACGGTCTCGGTATATGAGAAGAAGAATGGTGGAAGGGAGAGAGAAGTGGAATACGAACTTGAGGGTGGAAATGGATTGAATAAATTAGTACAATCTGTAATGATCGATGTGAAAAGATGGATTGTACTAATCTATCAATATGGCGAGAAATTGGGTCAAATCCCTCAAGATTCGTGAGAAACCATGGGTACGCCGAACTTGGTAAACCAGACATATGAAATGAAAGTGAGACGGTTTCTTGTAAGGTCGGAACGATGGAAAGGATGGAGGTAGGTGATTGAGGAAGGTTATCGGTTAAAGGTTGAGGAGGGTGTACACAGTCAATGAAAGGAACATGATGAATTGGAAAATCCGACTCATCAAGCAAAACTGGTTCATCCTCAATACTATCCTCAAAATTTTCCTCAAATTTCAGCTTATCCATGCAAATTTCATCAAAATCAAGACGCATATGAAGTTCGGGAAAAACAGTTAAAGACTCGGGATGATGAATTGGAGAGAAAAGCTCATCCAAAACTGCGAGTTCATCATCCAAAATATTCCCAGCGTCAATATCCTCAATCAAGTGAAAATCAATATTCTCAGACACCTCAACAAAAGCATGGATATTAATCAATTCAGGTTCTAGAGTGGAGGTGTAGAGGTCAAAAGGATTGGGTGTGGTTTCACTCGAAAGGGACCCTTTACAAACGGGCAAATCAAACACTACAAAGTCATACAACTCATTATCTGTTCTATCTTTAATCAATGAATCGTTTAGAACACTAGATAGACATTCAAAACTGGAGTTGTGGGATTCAAATTGAAACGGGTAGGTCTGATTTGGAAGGGTGTACAGCTCACTCTCTCCGCTCAAATTCTCAACCTGTCCTACTGCCTCTTCATACATTGGAAAATTTGGAGCTAGTTGAAAACTAGCTACCGGGTCACTAGGTTGTATGAGGGCGGCCATGGACGCATTCAAATCCATCATCTGTTGGTACGACGCTACCCTAAAATCTTCCAAAGACTGTTTCAGACTAGACATGGGTTGTGAAGGGGTTTCAGTAAAAGATTCAAAGTTGTTTGGATACTGAAAATTCCCAAATGGCGGTTCAGAAGCAATGTCTAGGAAAGGTGCAAAAGTCGGGTAGGACTGGTAGGAATTGAATGGCTGGACAGGAACAGGATCAACATTTGGATAAGAAGGTGAATGGAATTGTTGATCCCAGAAATCTGTAGTGGTGAAAGGAGTGAAAGATCGGCTACAGGATTGTTCAATATGTTCAGCGATGGACAAAGGACGACTTGCAAAAGGGGTATCAACATAAGAGGGTGGGGGAGGTTGAAAAGGTTGATACAAAGTGGATTGCGAAGGGCAAGTGTTTGTCCTAGACGCGTCTATCCGATCTTTCAAAGAGATTTTGGGCATGGAGGGACCGTTTGACGTTCGGCCAAAGCAAGAACCGTAAGAAGTAATGTCTGGTTGTGGGTACCAAAGTTCGGCAAGAGTTTTGCGAGGTGGGGTACCCATGATATGAAGAGAGAAAGAAAGAAAGGCAGAGAAAAGGAGGGGGGAGATGTGATTTTTTTTTTTAATTTTTTTTTAGATATTAACAAAAGAATGAAATATACACAAAAAAAAGAATATGGACAAAAACAATCACGACACAAAAATACCACACACCTAATCGTTCTAGGGTTCACCTAGGTCAACTAGACCTGCTCCAGAACTTGATTGTCGAAGTAAAACTGTGTCGAGAAACGGGCTCAAGATACACTGATCACGAGGCCAGGTAAGTGCAGAGATAAGGGGAGGTTTTCCAACGCTTTCGCGAAGTTCCTTAATTAAATAACCCTTTCTCTTTTGGCGGTTTCGCCGTTAACACTTTCCTAGACACCCCAAAAACAATATACCGTTAAGCGAGGTTCTAAACACAGTTGACTTCTCCTAGTGAGCGCGAAGTCCTTAAGGCTTAAAGTCTAGTTTCTTTTAAATTTTGTGCGGGTAAACGTTATGCTCAAGTTCGTGATTTGTGGGCCACGGAAAAGGTGATGAAATCCTTTACCGCATGTTGTGGGGTTCGCTTGCCCTTAAGTCCGTATTAATGTATGCAATGCGCAATTCAACAAAAATTCTATAAAGAATCAAACAATCATTTTTTATTTTAAGCACGGCACTGCAACAAATACGGGTTAGTCAATTTTTAGCGTTTGCTAGCGAACTTGCAAAGAATCCTGCAAAGAATAGTATATTGGATGTGTCGGATTTGAGAAGAAGGTGTTAGTAAAGTACGTACCGTTAAGTTTTTGGGTTAGAAAACCCCCGTTGAATCAAATCCGGTAAGCTTGAAAAGTTCGCTTGCGCGGGTCAAACTTCCCGGATCTTTGGCACTGTGCTTCGTAATCACCTTAACCTTGAACGTACACTTTGCTCCCCGCAATCGCAGTTTGCAAATCCGCAAAAATCTGCACTCTTGCCCACAAAAATGATCAAAAATAACAAAAATATTTTTTTTATTTATAAATATATACGAAAAGAATATTAACCCGAATAATAAGAAAGAAAATACGCTACCGTCTCCCCGGCAACGGCGCCATTTGGTTCCACGCAAAAGGGCGTGTCGGATGTTCAAAGTTCTAAAGTATAACCGCGATCAGGACGGTGACGCTATGCAGCTAGCCGGTTGAGCACGGGTCGATCCACAGGAAGATGGTTGTTTTTCCGTTCTTGTCTTAGACGAGTCAATAAAGAATTTGTATGTGTTTGTTCAAACTAACCTATGTGTTTTATATGCAAGTATAAAGTTGTTAAAAAAGATAAGAAATTGTAAGCCAAAGAAATCCGTACTCAAAACCTTTGAGCCGAGTCTTGACCAATTGAAGCTAGAGCAATCGGCAACAACGTGGATTAGGGGATTTAAGCGCGGTATTCGTGGAATACGGCTTATTTACCCTTGTCCTTCCGTTCTTGTCTCTTGCTTTCGCCTCCGGCCAAACCGAACGCAATCGGTCGCGGTTAGGAATCACCGTTACCTTGTTAGGGTAGGGTGCCTAACGGAGCGCTTGCGTATCGTTTGGGCAGAGTTCAAATGGAAAATAACGGGAAAAGGAAATGAGCAAAGAAACTTTAACTTACAATATCGTATTGATTCTTAACAACAACAATAATTACAACCATTCACAAAAAGAACCAAAAAAGAGCAAAAGAAAAGAAAAGAAAAGATTACGAGTAAGTAAGTGCATGGAATTAAATTGCAAGTAAGTAAGCAAGATAATAAAAAGCGAGAAAGAAAACTAGAAACTAGAACTCAAGACAAGCATGGGATCAATAGCCAACCCTTAAACTTGCAAGCTCAATCAAGAGGTTGCAAGATCAAGAGAAGGGTAAAGAACTCATGTGAAGTGAAGAACTAATTCCATAAGAAAATACAACCCTTGAGATCAATAACTAACCCTTAACCCTTCAAGCTCAATGAAGAGGTTGAAAGATCAAGAGGAAGCAAAAATCTCAAGGGGAAGCTAAACAAATAAGAATGATACAAAAACCCTCATCTTCATTCACATCTACTCAATGCTCTCACTACATTTCCATGGAGGAAGAATGAAGAAGACGAAGAAGAAGAAAGAAACTAAAACTACACTAAAGTGGCTAAAAGAATTGGCACCCTTGGCTTGGCTCAGATCCGGGGTATTTATAGAAAGGGAACTGGAAACCTAGGGCAAGAATATGGCTCCAAATACAAGTACCAAACTACCCCTGAAAGTTGACACAGAGAGGGGCCAGTACGGCCGCGGTTCCGCGGCCTAGACCCCCTATTGGCCGCGGAACCGCGGCCCTATTGAGGAGTTAGGTCATGGGGTTTTGTCGTATCCCCTGGTTCACTTTTTCCTCGTTTTTGCCAACTTTAAACTGCACAAAATCTTCCAGAATATCTTCAGATTTCATAGTCCAATATTGCATTATTTTCTTCACTTTTGACTTCTATCTCCCTCGAGCTCCGCGCACCCATTGATTCTTGTGCAGCCCCCCTCGTGCTCTGTGCTTGTCCGAGACACGAATGACCACTGTCATATGTCTTGTCTCTGGAACTGGTACTCGGCACTGGACGGATATGGATGACCGGAACCCGGCTTTTATCTGCTGTCAACAGATGTTCTGTATTTGGCGTAACTGTGGAGATTTTGTCTTGATTTGCAATATTTGTACTGGAAACCTGTACTCTGTAAATATGTAACAAACACGGATTAAAAGCACCTACCTATAAACACACGAGCGTAAGAATGGGCGGTATAAAATGCAATATTCTGGTATGAACACCAAGCTACTAACGTGGATCCCGTCAAGCAAATCCTAGACCCAAAACCCAAATCTAAAAATATACGGATTTGGACTAATCCAAAAACATACGGATTTAGACTAATCCAAAAATATAAGGATTTGGACTAATCCGCGCCCTACGGGCGACGATATAAACTAGCCTCCATATACAATCCATGGGCAACAAAAACAAACAAAACATACACAAGACACGAAGTGAACTGTCGGAGTAGGAGAGAGCGGTTATAGCAATGCGGTAAAATAATTAACTGCAGGGGATTGCGCCTGCAGGGAAGAGCGTCTGCACAATCAAAAACCCCACATAAAATGAGGGGAAATCTGATGAAGTCTGCTACAACGGCCGCATCTATCCAAACCTCGGATATATGGTGCCATAAATCAACTTGGTATCTTCGGAGAGGTGGATGGATAAATCCAAATAGCATCTGCCACCAAACTCAGGCAAGACGATCTATCCCAGTGCGTCTCTGTTTTCGGCGGTGAACAATTTGTTGGCTATAGTGCCCTCAAGGCAATTATTGTAATCATAGGCAAATGATTATAATGATTGAGGGAGGGCCTATACAGATAGAACAGTCTTACTCAAAATGATAGTGTGTTATCTGGTTTGTCTTTATCATCATGTACATGCATTATGTGGTATTACAAATCAGTATTACATGTTGATAGAGCCCATAAGATTCTTACTTGACTACCAGCATTATGATGGCAATCATATACATGGGAGCTGGGTGGTCTATAAGCACATCCTTAAATGTCTCTAGTCGTGGGAGTATTGAGACTGGGTATTGATACTCCAGAGTAGACTAGTGTGTACTTATCGAGACCCTGACGAGGGGCGGTAGCCGATCTCATAACCCATTGGTGTCAGTTAGTCACCTAAGATAGTATACAGGTGCTCATTGGGTCATGAGTACACTGGACGGACTCGCCGGGAACATGATAGTTGGTATTATACCTATTGTCATATAGCAGTTCCCAGATGACATGTGTACAGGTCAGTCTATCGACCTGAGATCGTCACTTGTCTCATGTGAGTTCCCACTGTGCTTTGATTACTACCCTACCATGGATCAAAGGAGTCATGCAAACAAGTTTTAGTTGGGTACAGTCCCAAGCCATATAGAGGCAGTGAATGGATTGTCGAGGATTCGTCTCTCCCGGTACTGGGGGTTGATGTCGCGTTGTGCACGGGTGACCATCACCAGAAATTCTTGGCCAAGGTAGTTGAGAATTAATGATTTGGATCAGTAGTTTCTCAGTTGGTGATATGCTTCATACCGACACGAAATGTCGCGTTATCAGGGGTCTGACTTTATACATCCCCCTAGACTCGATATGCGATACTCTTAGACGAACATACCGGACTATACGGATAGTGTCACGGACAGTCTCAGCAGGGGTTCGGATGAGTTTGCTCGTCGGCCTTCCTTCTACTCAATACCTGGGTAGCCGTTACGTACAGCTAGTGCCGCTGACGTGCTTGTGGTTAAACCCACTGCCAGCATATTGACGAGTCTTTTAAGCCCCACACAGAAGGTTTCCTTGCTTCGGGCGAAACGATGTAAAGGCCGTATGGTTTTACGGCAGGGTTCAATCATATACGTTCACTTATGCATGTATCATGATTCGGATGGATAATACTGGTGGGCTTTGGCTTAATCCGGATTCTAATATTATATTGTTGGATTATTTTCGTCTCATTTATTCATATTTTATCGGAATACGGATACGGGTATGTATATACGGATGAGAGGTATTCTTGTAATTTAT
This sequence comes from Agapanthus africanus, assembly GCA_030015575.1. Classification (NCBI taxonomy): domain Eukaryota; kingdom Viridiplantae; phylum Streptophyta; class Magnoliopsida; order Asparagales; family Amaryllidaceae; genus Agapanthus; species Agapanthus africanus. Next base: position 34,041,194 of record JASDDO010000018.1, on the reverse strand, counting down.
TATAAGTTGCTTCTAGAAGATGCCACCTCGTTTATACTTTAACCTTTTGGATTAAAAGGTTAATGAGGTGGAGGATGAGGTGTTTATTGCATTTATTGTAGCATGGCTCACTTGGTGACTCATGGTTACTATTGTGGCATTCTTGATATTTGTGTTTGGGTTGTGAGATATTTTGGAGACTTGAGATATTTTGGAGACTTGAGATATTATTGTATGCTTCATCTCTTGAGCTCACAAGACTTAGCTTTTTTCTTGAGTTGCTTCACACTCTCATCCTGAAGCTACTTCTTCTACCTCCACCCTTCAAGTCTCATGTGTTGAGAAATCTAGGGTGTTTGGAGACAAATTAATCCATCATTAGATTCTACATCTTCTAGGCTATCTAGTTTAGCGAACTAGGTATCCTTGTTACCTCGGCTATGAGGTTAGAGCTCGAAATACAAATCCTCAGGTGGATCATCTTCAATGGAGGGAGACCAGAGTTCAAGCTTGATCATGGAGGCCTCTAGGAGCTTGGGATGATGGTTAAAGTCCGAAGGACACTGATCATTCGGTATAACCATTCTTAACTATTTTTATGTTTGCTAGCTTAGGGTTAATGGTCGATCAGTATTATGGGGTTGTTCTAGTGCCGGTTTTATAAATTTTTGTTCCGCATTCGGTCACGGAAGATGGCCAGGGCGCTAGCATAACCCAACAAAATCTCCATATGTGCCCTACTTCGTTTCGTTTGAGCTAGGAAAGCTCTATGTAGGTATCTAAAGACTCGTCAATACGCCAGCAGTTGGTAATGATCACATCAAATACCCACAAGCCGTCAGCAGTACTAGCTGGATGTAACGGCTTTCCAGGTATTGAACGAATAGAAGATCAACAACCAAACTTGTACAAACTCTCGTAGAGCCTATAAGAAACACATACCGTATAGTCCTGTCTCTTCGTCTGATATGTCGCATATCAAGTCTGGAGGGTGGAATCGTCAGACCCCACTAACTTGGTATGTCATGCCGATGTGTGGCCAAGAACCTTTCGAGAAACTACTGATAACACTTATCAGTAAATATCATCAGCCCTGACATGGGACTTGCTGTTATAACCAATCGAGCATAGCGTAATATCAAATCCCAATACCGGGAGAGATAAAACCCCTCCTATCGCTTACTGCCTCTATGTGACTCGGGACTGTACCCAAAATCCACCTGTTTGCACGACTCCTTTGAGCCATGGTAGGGAGGAAATCAAAGCACGGTGGGAACCACACAAGACACTATGTCGATCTCGGGTCTACAGACTAATCTGTATATGTAACAACCATAAACTTCTGTACAACTTTTTGTACAATTTTTTTCAAAAATACATAAAAGGGTACTTTTGCCTGAGCACAAGTTATAAATTTTTTTTGCTTCTTAATAGCAAGAAAGAGCTTGTAGCTCATTGGTAAGACCTTACACTGCTGAACAAAATCGCCAGAGTTCAAATCACATCAGCCAAATTATTTTTTTATATTGATTTCTTTTAATCTTTTTAGAAGTCCAAGAGAATACACGTGCTTAACCCGTAAACCCAAAAGTCACACTAAAAATAAACGAGCCCAGGAGATAGACCAACAGACAAAGGACACGTGGCGGCGAAGATCAGCGCGACTCGGCCGGCGCCGCCGGCCGAACTAGCGAGAATCGGGTTGGTTCTTTCTTGACTCCGGTGTCTTTTTGTATCCCCTTAACACCTGTACACTTTAAATCCCCTGCACATTAACAGAGCATAATAAAATCAATTTAAAACATTTTAATGCAATCATTTAATTCATTTTTCTATTAAACCCTAACCCTAATCTTTTCCTATAAATACCACACCTAAACACACCCTTCTCACTCACAAACTCTGCCCAAATTCTCAAGAAAACTCTCAAGAAATTTTGTGTACATGTGGAGATAGCGAAGGGCGAAGCTCCGGCGAAATTCCGACGACAACTCTAGGAGCTCCCGGCGACGAAACGACGCACCGGCACCTCCTACTTCCTCCTTCTCCTCTTCTATTGATCTTAAACAAGTAAGCCCTACCTTCCCCTTCTCTATTCTATTCTTAAACTCGTATTCCTAAAATCCGACGGAAGCGGAGTTAATTCGACTTCCGATTCGGTTTTCTTTAAAAAGTGCAATTTTCATTAAACACAACCATTCCAAACTCTCACATCTTGACTATTAATCATTAAAAAATTATCATGAACAAGTTTCATAGCACAATATTTCATATTGTAATTTTTATCGTACTTTTTCAGTAAAATACCATATAATTTAGTTTTGACATTAAATATCATATTTCGTGCTATACCTTTAAATAGATCACGAAGTAATAACCTACCTCCTCACAATACTCATATTCAACATAGCACGATAATTTTCGGGAACATAGAATACGGGAATATGAATTTACACTTAAATACCTTTATATTATAAAAACCTTTTTCTATAAGATTATATATTTTAAACAAATCTTTGCAAAGTGCCACTATAACCCACTTTAGGGAACCCGTTCGGGATGGTGCGGATTATCGCACATCCTTGGGTTTAGTAGTGCGAGATGCAGACCTCCGCAAGGACCATTCGGTCTCGAAAGATTTAAAAATACAAATATCTTAAGAAAATGAGATTTCTAGAAAAATGATAAATTAAAATTATTTTATATAAATATATATATATATATATGTAATATATATATGTGTGTGTGTGTGTGTATCATCAAAATATCTAATTTTGATATAATATAAATATTCCAACTTTTCTAAATCAAAAGAATCACTTTACATGAAAATACCATGCAATTCCATACAAGTTCAACACATTACAAATAAATACTTATATTATGAAAAATAGGTTTTATTCACTAGAAATGTCACAATGATAAAATATACATCAATGAAAACTCTAAATACGATAATAAAATAATTGAGGTGTATTTTGGAAATTATACAAAATTATTTTTACATAAAACCCCCTTAAGTTTTATAAATTACAATAAGGACCCTAGTAAATATGGTTTAAGCGGGACCGGTCTCTTAAGCCTCAGGGAGCCGGAGATATGGATGCTTACCTATCTAAGGTAGACAAATTAACAAACGGTGTTATCAACACGGTAATCGTCTTTGAAAAAGACATAAATCCTGCCACCCATGTGCAGCGGTTACCGATAACACCAAAACTTAATTCAGGATTTCAATTTTTTTTCTAATTGTCTGACTCAGACTGAGTCTCATTATAAATAATCTGACTTGAATATAATTCAAGAACAAACTACAATTCAATATGAATCCATGAATACACAGATTCAATCTATTCAATCTGTATTGATTGAACCGAACCATGGATATACTTCCATCTATATGATTCTCCAGTTATATCCATTTACTGATATCATGGTTTCGGCAAGTCATCCATCTATACAATCTATAATACAAGACAATACAATTTACAATACAATACAAACAATACAATCAATACATCGCGTGGTTTAAGGGGTAGATTGATACGGAAGGTGTTAGAAGTGGCACGAGACTGCAAGATTTAAGACACCTAACCTAAATTCATTTGTTGTTGTACCGTGGTGTAAACGGTTCCTTGTACTCCATTTGTCTTTAGTCTCTGGCATATAGAGACTCCTCTCATATACACTGGCCTCTTCTGTACCAAGCTACAAACAACAGCGTTAATACTAAATACAATATTGTAAGAATATAATAAAACATTAAAAATTACACACACTCTCTCTCTCTGTCTAGTCTATTTCTCTCTCATCTTTTGGACTTACCGAGCGATTGTTCGCTGACGACATTCCTTCTCCTTCTTCTTTGGAATGTTGTCGGGTGTTTCGGACCTTCAGGAGATCGAGCCTACCAGCGAGGACTTGGATCAGCTAGCCTATGACCCAAAGCTTTAGATTCATTGTACACATTTCATTTCAGTACTTTCCATTTCTGTTAGGCCATTGTTTAGGCATTGCTTTCGGTCAGATGTATTTACTTTTCCATGCATTGTATAAAAGAATGTTAATAAATAAAGTTTTTGTTCATTACATTTGTCTCTTGTGTATATTTCTTTTATATTGCTTAGTTACGCTTTGTGTATTTACTTCAGAGTAAATACGTAGCGGCCCCGTCGCGTTCCCATTCGCCGTACACCGGGAAGCGGGGCGTGACAGGTTTTGTTTGCGGCCCATGCAGGTATGAGCTGTATGGAACCATACCATGCAGTTCAGCACTGTATGGACAACCTATGCAATATAACACAAGTAACAGCAACTAAAAACATTCTTTACAATTCATACTTCTTGAATCTTATCATATACTTGAATCTATCCTAAACCAAATTCTTCTTTCAAGATTATGGATTCCCCCAAACAACACTAGCACAAATGTCAACAACGCACCTCCTCCCCTACCACTTACACCGACCATAACTGCTTTGCTTGAGGCGATACGCAGTCTCCTGGAAGGATTGCAGCAGCAGACTGCTATATTATTAAACCGTCTAGAAGTGGAAGCAACCGGTATAAAGCGCTCTGCCACCCAGATGGCAGGAGGAGCCTACCCTATACAACCTTCAGAACCCAAGAGACAGAAAGAAACAATTAACCAGTCAAGTCCAGGTTTTTGTTTCTATTGCAAGAGGGCTGGACATTTGGTGAAGGACTGTAGGCGCGCAAATGGCCTATGCCTAGTTTGTAGCGCATCCAATCATGGAATTGGAACCTGTCCCTATAGACACAACTCAGCTTATACATCCACTAACTACCCGCAGTGGCCAGCTATCCAGGCTCATGTACCACGTCTAGCACTCCCAGCACCACCCCCATATAGACCACCTCTACCCAGTCAGGCATCGATGTACCGGCACAGAAAAATGTGCCGAGACGCCAAGCCTCCACCTTAGCAGCCGTAGAAGCCGAGACAGTTGACCAAGGTAACACTAGTAAGTCTCTTTCACATCTTAAAACCCTTGTACCACTTTGTTATTTTTCCACACTATCCGTATTTCAGCCACCAAACTTTCCTTGAAACTGTTACACTTTTCTTTTTCAAATTTTGAGAACGAAATTTTTTATAAGGAGGGTAAAATGTAACAACCCTAAACTTTTGTACAACTTTCTGTATAATTTTTTCAAAAATACAAAAGGGGTACTTTTGCCTGAACACAAGTTATAAATTTGTTTTGTTTTTTAATAGCAAGAAGGAGTTTGTAGCTCATTGGTAAGACCTTGCACTGATGAACCAAAGCACCAGAGTTCAAATCCCATCGGCCACATTATTTTTTTATATTGATTTCTTTTAATCTTTTTAGAAGCCTAAGAGACTACACGTGCTTAACCCGTAAACCCAAAAGTCACAATAAAAACAAATGAGCCCAGGAGGTAGACCAACAGACATTGGACACGTGGCGGCGAGGAGCGGCCCGACTCGGCCGACGAAGCGGCTGAATCGGCCTACGCCGCCGGCCGAACTCGCGAGAATCAGGTTGGTCCCTTCTTGACTCTGGTGTCTTTTTATATCCCCTTAACCCCGGTACACTTTAAATCCCCTGCACATTAACAGAACCTAATAAAACCAATTTAAACCATTTTAATGCAATCTTTTAATTCATTTTTCTATTAAACCCTAACCCTGATCTTTTCCTATAAATACCACACATAAACACACCCTTCTCACTCACAAACTCTGCCTAAATTCTCAAGAAAACACCTAAGTAATTTTTGGTACAGGTGGAGTTAGCGAAGGGCGAAACTCCGACGAAATTCCAACGACGACTCTAGGAGCTCCCAGCGACGAAACGACGCACCGGCACCTCCTACTTCCTCCTCCACATCTTCTCTTGATCTTAAACAAGTAAGTCCCACCTTCCCCTTCTCTATTCTATTCTTAAACTCGTATTCCTAAAACCCGACGGAAGAGGAGTTAATCCGACTTCCGATTCGGTTTTCTTTAAAAAGTGCAATTTTCATTAAACATAATCATTCCAAACTCTCACATCTTGACTATTAATCATTAACAAAACATCATGAACAAGTTTCATAGCACAATAGTTCATTTTGTAATTTTTATCATACTTTTTCAGTAAAATACCATATAGTTTAGTTTTGACATTAAACATCATATTTCTTACTATACCTTTAAATAGATCACGACGTAATGACCTACCTCCTCACAACACTCATATGCAACATAGCACGATGCGTTTCGGGAAAATAGAATACGGGAATACGAATTTACACTTAAATACCATTATATTATAAAAACCTTTTTTCTATAAGATTATGTATTTTAAACAAATCTTTGCAAAGCGCTGCTACAACCCACTTTGGGGAACCCATTAGTGATGGTGCGGAATATCGCACATCCTAGGGCTTAGTAGTGCGAGATGCAGACCCCCGCAAGGAGCATTCGGTCTCGAAAGATTTAAAAATACAAATATCTTAAGAAAATGAGATTTCTAGAAAAATGATAATTTAAAATTATTTTATATATATATATATATGTATCGTCAAAATATCTAATTTTGATATAATATAAATATTCCAACTTTTCTAAATCAAAAGAATCACTTTACATGAAAATACCATGCAATTCCATACAAGTTCAATACATTACAAATAAATACCATATATTATGAAAAATAGGTTTTATTCACTAGAAATGTCACAATGATAAAATATACATCAATGAAAACTCTAAAGACGATAATAAAATACTTGAGGTGTATTTTGGAAATTATACAAAATTATTTTTTACATAAAACCACATCAAGTTTTAAAAATTACAATAAAGACCCTAGTAAATATAGGTTAAAGAGGGACCAGTCTCTTGAGCCTCAGGGAGCCGGAGATATGGGTGCTTGCCTATTTAAGGTAGACAACTTAACAAACGGTGTTATCAACACAGTAATCGTCTTTGAAAAAGACACAAATCCTACCGCCCATGTGCAGCGGTTACCGATAACACCAAAACTTAATTCAGAATTTCAATTTTTTTTCTAATTGTCTGACTCAGACCGAGTCTTATTATAAATAATCTGATTTGAATAAGATTCAAGAACAGACTACAATTCAATTTGAATCCATGAATACACATATTCAATCTATTCAATCTGTATTGACTGAACCGAACCATGAATATACTTCCATCTACATGATTCTCCAGTTATATTCATTTACTGATATCATGATTTCAGTAATTCATCCATCTATATAATCTATAATACAAGACAATAAAATTTACAATACAATACAAACAATACAATCAATACATCGCATGGTTTAATGGGTAGATTGGTACGGAAGGTGTTGGAAGTGACACAAGATTACAAGATTAAAGACACCTAACCTAAATTCATTTGCTGTTGTACCGTGGCATAAACGGTTCTTTGTACTCCATTTGCCTTTAGTCTTGGACATATAGAGACTCCCCTCGTATACACTTGCCGCTTCTGTACCAAGCTACAAACAATAGCGTTAACACTAAATACAACATTATAATAATATAATACAACTTTAAAAGTGTTGATGTGTAGTAGCGCCTCTAGTAAAGTTGCAACATCATAAAGTAGTGAACTTTCATTTTAAAGAGGGCTATTACAAACGAACTACGAATCGTAACTAGAGATTAGGGTAATATCAACATTATGTAAAGTCTAAACTAAAGGAAAAAGAAATACAACCATTGTAGCCAACTCCTTCGATCTTTAAGACTCCTACGGCTTTGCACAAGGTTTGGAACGACTCCGCTCGAGGTCCTTCGTCGTCTACGATGATCCATCCGGAGATTCTTAGATCAAGCTCTTAGCTTCACAAAATAAATCAAACACTCTACACTAAAGGGCTAGGGTAGTGTAGAATGGTTGTGTGGTTTGTAAACTCACTTAAAACCCCTTTCTTTTTAAGTTCCTCACTCAAAACAAAACTCAAGAGAGCTTGGAGAAGGAGGAAGGTGAAGATGGCAAAACCTTTTGTGAATAATAATGAAAACTTATTTCTAAAAAGAAAAAGAAAAGAATATATATGAGACATTCTCAAATATAACTATAGTTAACTAAATATCTAGATATTTTGTAGATGGGTTAAAGAACAAAGGAAATTAAACCATGATTAAAGTCAACGGTCAAAAAAGAAGTGTATAGAAAATGAGTCATTATACTAATTTCCATCTTCCTTAATTCATTAAAAAAAATCTAGATATTTATCAACCATGTAAGTCTTGCATTGCCATCTCCTTTGTATCATCAATCATGACACATATGTATGTGTGTATGTGTGCATGCACATCATCATGTCTATGTGTGAACATACATGCATACATCCAAAAGAGAAAGGGTTAATTAAAAGTGAGCTAAAAGATAATATTAAATCAACACTTGATTTAATAAATCGGTCATATCAAATACGACCCAACTAATATGAAACGTCCGATTAAAATACGGCATCACATATTCCTATTTAATCGAGCTCCTGCGCATATCACATTTGCACACCACATCATTTCGCCTGAGCTAGAAAAATCCTGTGTGGGACTCTAAGACTCGTCAATACGCCGGCAGTAGTGATGATCATATCAAAACACCTACAAACCGCAAGCGGTCAGCTAAATGTAACGGCCACCCGGGTATTGAACGATCAGAAGAAAACAAGCGAACCTGTCAAAACTCCCGTCGAGCCATTGGCAACACTTACCGTACAGTCCGATCTGTTCGTTTGATATGCTGCATATCAAGTCTAGCGATGGAATCGTCGATCCCTAATAACTCAATAAGTCATGTCGATATGGTCTATGACCGGTCGAGAAACTACTGATAACACTTATCAGTAAATCTCATCATCCCTGGCCAGGGACTTCAAGTAAGAGCCAATCGCACATAGCAAAACATCAACTCCCAATACCGGGAGAGACAAAACCCCTCCTATCGCTCACTGTCTCCATGTGTCTCGGGACTATACCTAAAAGCCACCTGTTTTCACGACTCAGTAGAGCCGTGGTAGGGCGGAAATCAAAGTACAGTTGGAGAACACATAAGACTCTATGACGATCTCGGGTCTACAGACTAACCTGTACCAGTGTCACCAGAGAACTGCTATCTGACGATAGATATAATACCATATAGGAATTCTCTGTGAGTCCGTTCAGTGTACCCAGTCTCCACTGAGCATCCGTATACAATCTTCGATGTCATAACACCAATGGATATGGGATCATCCATCGCCCATCATATAGGTCAAGAAACGTATACGCTAGTCTACTCTGGAATATCGATGTCCTATCTCGATATACCTACGACTAGGAACATTTAAGGATATGCTTATAGACTACACATGCCCTACTAGTATGATCTCCATCATAGCCATGGAAGTCAAGCAAATATCCTTAGGGCTTTATCAACATGTATCAAATGAACAGTATCAAGTAAACATGTCAGATAAAGTAAAACCAGATAGCATACTATCATGTTGAGCAAGAAAGTTATATATCAAAATATACATGTGTGTGTGTGTGTGTGTGTGTGTCCAAGCATCCACTATATATATAATGGCCTCTAGGGCATACATATATCTAACAATCTCCCACTTGCACTAAGGCCAATTATTGGCGTATCTCATACCCAACATCTCAAAAAGTCGCTAATGTTGCGGTTGTGGAAATGCCTTGGTGAGTAGATCCACGGTATTGTCCTTTGTGTCTACTCTCCGAATCTCGAACTCATGGCGATCAACTATCTCCCGGATCAAATGATATCGCCTGAGGATGTGTCTGGACTTTTGATGGGATCTGGGTTCTTTGGCCAACGCCATAGATCTATTATTATCACAATACAATGGTATTGGATTAATAATGGTTGGAACTACTCCTAACTCCGCAACGAACTTCCTCATCCAGACGGCTTCCTTGGCAGGATCATTTGCAGCAATATACTCAGCTTCCATCGTGGAGTCTGCAACGGTATCCTATTTGGAACTCTTCCAACATACCTCCCCTCCATTGAGGGTAAATACAAACCCTGAGATAGATTTACTGTCATCCTTATCACTTTGGAAGCTAGAATTGGTAAAGGCCTCCATTTGGAGATCCCCATTACCATACACCAAGAACATTTCTTTAGTCCTTCGCAAGTACTTAAGAATGTTCTTCACGGCTATCCAGTGTTGCTCCCCTGGGTTGGATTGATACCTACTCATTATAACTAGAGCATAAGCTACATCATGGCGAGTACATATCATCGCATACATTATAGATCCTACGGCTGAAGCGTAGGGTATAATGCTCATGCGAGCTCTCTCTTCATCAGTCTTCGGACAAAAGACCTTAGAGAGAGTGATTCTATAGCAAGCGGGCAAGGCACCATGCTTGGAATCTTCCATACTAAACCTTTTTAGGATGGTATCAATGTACTTTGATTGGGACAATCCCAATAATCTCTTGGATCTATCTCTATAGATCCTTATGCCCAAAATATACGAGGCATCACCCAGGTCCTTAATGGAGAACCTTTGTGATAAGAATAATTTGACCGATTGTAGTATAGGAATATCATTTTCTATCATGAGAATGTCATCTACGTACAATACGAGGAATGTGACAGTACTCTCTACAATCTTCTTATAAATGCATGGTTCATCTATATTTTTGATAAAATCAAAATCTTTGATTGTATCATCAAAACAGATGTTCCAGCTCTGAGATGCGTGCTTTAATCCATAAATGGATTTAAGCAACCTACACTCTTTTCCGCTGCTCCCACTGTCAATGAAGCCCTCTGGCCGATCCATAAAAACGCACTCTTCTAAATCACCATTTAGAAATGCAGTCTTAACGTCCATCTGCCAGATTTCATAGTCGTAGTGAGCGGCAATAGCAAGTAGGATCCGAATGGATTTAAGCATTGCTACTGGAGAGAAAGTTTCATCATAGTCCGGTCTTGGTCTTTGACGAAAACCTTTCGCTACAAGCCTTGCTTTATAGGTCTCTACCTGTCCATCAACACCAATCTTTCTCTTAAAGATCCATTTGCACCCTACAGGTTTTATCCCAGGAGGTGCAACGTCCAAAGTCCATACTTTGTTGGTGTACATGGACTCCATTTCGGATCTCATGGCATCCAGCCACTTCACTGAGTCACCACTCGTGATAGCTTGATGAAAACTAGTAGGGTCATCATCATCCACGATGCAATCTTCTCTATTACCATCAATGAGAAAACCATAGTATCTCTCCGGTGGGCGAGAAGTTCTACTAGATCTCCGGAGGGGCTGAGGTTCTTGATGTTCTACTGCAACATCAGATTCAATCAATTCGTCCTGAGTAATTTGTGTCTCTAGAACCTCTTCTAGTTCTACCGCATTGCCATCAATATTATTTGTAAAAATTTCATTTTCCAAAAATGTGGCATGTTGAGAAACAAACACCTTTTGTTCCTCCTTGTGGTAGAAAAGATATCCATATGAATGTTTTGGATATCCTACAAATTTACACATGACCGATCGTGTCTCGAGTTTATCCAGATTCTGCTTTTTGACATAAGCCGGACAACCCTATTGTAACGTTGTGAAAATCGTTTTGGTGAAATTTCGGAAAATCGGTAAAATAAGGGGGTTTTCTGTAAAAAGTCAAAATACAAATATATTTATTTTAAAATTAAATATAAATATTCTAGCTATGTAATTGCTTGTATTTGGTGTTTATTGAGCCACTGGTGAGATTTCAAAATTTCTGAAAAAAATTTCCGAAATTAATTATTTTAAGCCATCACTAATACATTAAATTCGGGAAAATTACAAACTGGAATGAGTTGGAAAAAATTTTGTGTATCATAATACATTAAACAAAATTTTATCATATGGTTTTTGAATTGAAATAGGGTTGTTAACCGGTGTTAGAAAATATCGAAGAAAAAGGCTTTTTTCGGTGAAATTGGTGCAAATGGAGTGCGGTACAGCTTTTATCTTTTCCCAAAAAAAAACCACACTCTATTTTACTCCCTCATACTATTTTAGCCAGCCTTGGTAGCGTCCTCTCTTGATTCTTCAAGTGATTTCTAGAAATTAGTTTTGTTTTTGAAAAATAAAAAGAAAATGAACAAAGTTGAAAAGACATAAGGAAGGAAATGAATGAAGTAAGTTTCACACTTGTTTACACCATTTCTTTCTCTCCCATTTCCTCCCCACTTTGGCCGGCCACTCCCCCATGACAGCCCCCCATTTTAGCCCCTTGATTTTGTTACAAAATCCATCAAAAATTCATAAAAAATTCAATAAAAAATCCACAAAATCCTAATTAATTCCTACCCTCTATTCTTTGCTTATCTTTATATGGATTTTGGAGATGGAAAGCATTCATTTTGGAGGCTTATTTTCATGTTTGGATTTCATGTTATGGAGGTATAAATCTTTTTCTTTTGATTTATTGTTATTAGATGTTTCATTCTAGCATAATTAGAATTAATAAATTAATTCTATCTTCAAGTTTTAAAAAATTCAAGTTAGGTTTATAAAATTAGGTTATGGTTTTTATTAATTAAGTATGGTTATAATAATTAGTTTAACACTTTTAGAATTGGAAAATCTTGCATGGTTGTTGAATTATAATTTGTTCATTTAAAATTGTTTAAATTAAATATTTTTGCTAACTAGGTTTCTATAAAACATATATATTGGTGTTAATAAATTATAATTTATATAATTATCACTATATTGTGGCTTTAATGAGAGTATTAACTTGTTAGTGGAATGGAAAACTTAATTTGGTTATTAGTTTGTATTAATAATTGAGAAATTATAAGAAAAACGCTATTTTTGCTAACTAGAATTTGGAAATTTTTAAATAAATGAGATTTAAAATATAATTTATGGTTTCATTATATTACCATCATTATAAATTGTAGTTTGATAAGTTAATTCATGCAAAATCAAGTTTTGTTGTGGAATTTTGGAATTTTGCTTGTAAGATGTGGAAAATTGATAAAAGTTGCAAACTAGGAATTTTGTTTTAATGCAAATTAGTGTGAGAAAAATATGATAATGGTTTCTATAATCTAGTTAGGTTATTTAATAAATAATATGACCATTAGTTTCATTTAAACCTCAAGTTTAGAAGTAAAACGGTAAATTGGCGTTTTCGGGTTTTACGAAATCGGACTGTTTGATCGATTTTTAGGGTTTCGATGGATTAAATCATGTTTCATATTATAAGTAATGAGTTTTGAACTACGAGTTGTTTGTTGATGTTTATCTCGATTAATCGGAGTTTGTACGCCGATATCGAGCGATATTTGGTTCTTTTGCGTGAACGGGACATAGGTTTTAACCTATGCGCGTTCCGTGCGTCGTTTTGACTTTTGTCCGTGATTCAGTTTACGATACTATATATGTTTGCGTATAGGTACCCCTCACGAGGACTACGGGCGATGAAGAAGAGGATGGCGACACCGTTTTCGGCAGATATGGACCAGGTGAGTAGATGTATATCTACGGGGGGAAGTCGGGTGGATGTCCTTTAGCACCCCCGCAACGTAGAATAGGAATAGTACTTATTGACATTAGGAAACCAGATGTGACCCTAGATTCTTAGTGAGTAGGACCCTAGTAATGACCCTAGACTGGACTAGACTGATTTAGGAAGACCATACCAGAGGATGAATACCTTGGAAGAGATTCGTAGGTTTCAGGTAAATACACACACGCACACACTGAAACTCGACGTGGTGTATACGTGTATGTGTATATATATAGGACTAGGTGTAGGTATATATATATATAACACGTATATGGGATACAATGATGTGATATGATACACAGGAATGAAACAGTATAACTGGGCTTGATGCCATGATTCTTGGCTATACAGTCGTATTAAAATGTTAGCGGATCATTAGAAAATGAGATAATGAACAGGTATACACAAATTATAATGGGTGATGATGATATTGAGGTACATGGGACTCTAAAATAGAACCCGGACCGTAACTTGTGACTGATCACGATGTGATTTATGTATGACTTGATTACGACATCATATAGGTGTGACGTGATGTCGATATCATATAGGTGTAACCTGATGTCGATATCATATAGGTGTGACTTGATGTCGATATCATATAGGTGTGACTTAATCACAATATGATACATATGACATGATATTTCTGAGGATAAATTAATGATGTTTATTTATGATGGCAATGATATATGATTGATGTATGCGATTACAGTATAGCACCTTGATCATGACATGTGTTGATGATGATATTATACGAATGATGAGACACGTAGGCGATATTTGACCCGTACCCCGATATTGGGATGCCGTACGATGGATTTTACCGTACGAGGCATAGATATGATGATTGATCCGCACTCTTGATTCGAGAAAGCCGTACTACGTACGTGACGCTATTGAGGCTGGATCGCCGACTATTAGAGATATGGATTCAGACCTTAGGTGGACTCTTATCTCTTATTGACTAGTTTCTTAGGTTTAGTTCTTTAAGAGGTTTGATGGACACTAGTTTAGGCTCGAGTCATATAGTTGTAGTTATACTTGTATATCACAGATGAGTGGTTATTACACATCCGTCTTTACATTCATACCGTAATCATAATGTGCATGTTCATACATATGTTTCTATAATCAGCATAAAACTTTGCCTGTTAGGACACCAGCATCATTACCGATGATGCGCATCTTCCACGCACACTTATTTACCGTCTCACACACATCATCATCGGTAATTGCTATGTCACGTACACTTTAGATCATATTATCTTTTATTGATAGAATCAGCTAGCAGTTAGATCGATATAATACTGTGATTACTCTCTGGTGTTAGTATAGACATGGTATTTATTACTAGGACATTTCATGCATTCCCATTTTTATGTTATCCTGCAGTATTATGGGGCATATGCCGACACTTATCATACTTACTCATGATTTTGGGATTTTGGGTTTCTATGAGATTTCTGGATTTTTTGGGAAAACCGCAAGAATATATAAAAACTTCTCTCTCTCTCCTCCTTTCTTTTTAAAACATAAGATGCGGTGTTCTCGTGATGTATGTGTCGTCCACCATGAGATTTCATGTTTTCTGTTGGATTTCGAGACCCGATTCGAGGAGTGGATGAACCGTCTCGGGTACATGGTGGGCCCGGTATGGTACCCCGGGGCAAGAAGATCGAGTTGTAGACGATGAGCCTGGCAGGGGAAGGCTACCTACCGGTGATGTCTGGCGCGGCGGATATCCGGGGGATACCGACCGTTGTCGTGAGATTTGATGATATGGGCCGATCCGGACTGACGGAGCCCGAGATATTGAGACTATGAGGTATTGAAACTTGAGATTTACATGTTTTGTGTCGATACTTGACATGGATTTCCATGGATTTCATTGTTGATATTTCAGATTTCTATACACATTTTATTATGATAAAAGCTAAAGATTTCTTATACAGATATATCTAGATTTCAGGATTGGTTATTTTACATTCATGGTGCATGCATACTCATTCATATGACATAGTACTATATGAGGCACTGACACGAGCACGGAGTATTTGCATTTACACGTAGTATTACCCTGCTATTACTAGATAATTTAGATATAGTAGTGTATTATTATGACCTAGGACAGCGTCGTTCATTCGATTTCTTTTCGCAGATATCTTCTACTCACGAGTTGGCAACTCACCCCCGTTGTGCCAAATTTTATTACGGGTTCGATGTACAGGTTTTCCTGGTAGCTTGTTGGCACATCTTTTCATTCAGGGTGATTTGCACGGTAGGTTGGTTCACTTGTATCTGGACCGCCATTGTACTTTTATTATTTTATTTGTATCTAGAAAACTCCATCAACCAAACTTGTATTACTTGATAGATTACTGGACCATTTATTTTGTTTCGACCTTAGAGCCGCGCTTGTATTATTATGATATCTGGTGGTTTTGTTTTCTTTTAAGTTTGAGCCTCGCCCTTTGGCGTTGTATACTGTTATGCATTGGTATGGTTGTTTCCGCCTTTTTGGCGTAGAGCTAGCTCCCGTTTGGGGATGCTTTTTACTGTTTGTGTATATTATACTTGTTGTACCCGTTTGGGGCCAGTTTTACAGAGGAGACTCTGCCGAAATTTTTGGGAAATTTGCTGATGCTTTTAAACTTGTTTTCTTCATATTTTCTTTTACTTCTTCTCCTTTTTATGGTTTAGATTTCTGGGCTTCGGCTTACTTAGGTTACGTTGCGCCTCTAGACGCTTCGTAATCTAAGTGCCGGTCACGTTCCGTACTTTCGGGTCGTGACAAAGTTGGTATCAGAGCGCTAGGTTTAACCTTTGTATATATTTAGGGTGACCCTTGGTTGATGGAGTAGGAGACCTAGGTAGAGTAACGTACCTGGGTATGGTCCGCGGCTTACTTACGATACGCTACTCTGCTTAAGAAGCCATAGGATATACATTTCTTTGCACCGTATTTCATTCGTTCCTTTGATCTATCTTCGTCGATATCGGATGGTGGTTTCTGTTACCACGGGCGCACTGGCAGAGGGAGTTACGGCTCGAATTCGATAACCATTAGGGTATTGGTTATTCTTGAGGATTGAAGCATTGTTTAGCGTGTGGACGAAGGGTTTTCATATGCCGTCCAAACGAAGTTAAAGGATTCGAACGATTGTCAGAAACTCATTTTCCCAAGTTTAAAGTATTCGGAAGAACATGCAGGTATTTTTATGGACGCTCTAGAATAATGAAACCCTAACTCGACATAATGACCACGAGAACGCCCTTGAACCTTAGGGTTTACGGCAGTTCCGCGGTGCCATTAGTGAGGCTTGGGTTTGCCTTTCTATTGCTGGACCATCGATGCTGGGGTATGTACCGGATATTTTTAAACTGTACTTGAGTATTGAGCTCTCGGGGAATTATGGGATTTTGATGGATCGATCGAAAAGTTAATCTAGTCCGGATATCAGGTGAAGGGATCGACTACGTGGGAGACTCTAGATATGAGTATTGCCGTTGGTAGCGCAGTCAGCACACCTATGAAGAGACGAGTTCGAAGCAGTCGACACCAGAGGAAAGGGGGAAAGAGGCGCACATTGACGATGGTGTTTACGATTGTGATTTGGTGATCTGAATTTCATATTTTCGTTGATTGGATTTTGGTATTTTGAGGACTTTGTTCTACGATTGGTATTTCTTATGTGTACCTTCATTACTTTCTATTTGTGTTTCATATATCAGTTGTATTGATGTTGTTTAGTACACACCCAGTACACTCGATTTGGTTTTAAACATTTTGAGATTTTTGATTTGATTTCGTGCATATGGGTTACACATGATTTTGACATATGCTTCGACCTAGTTTTCATGCATTTTCGTACTGTGATTTCGATTTTGATATTCGGTGTATGTTTTCGTGCACCATGTGCACCTGATTGAGATTTTTGCGCACATTTGGTGCACTTGATGCGATTTTGTGCATACCAGATGCACTAAATCGGGGTTTTGTGCAGATTAGATACACCTGATATTGAGTCGTGCACGCCCGTTGCACTTGACAGATGTTTTTGGTGCACACCTGTTGCACTTAGTTTTGTTTTTGTGTGTATTCGTGGCATCTGTATTTGGTTTCGATTTCAGTGCGCACCGGACGCACATGACATTTTTATGATGCAATTGGGATTGATTTCAGTTTAAGCAGTATGTTTTTATAATCATTACTATTGATTTGATAACCAGGCAGGACGTGTATGTTAAATAAAAGATATATATAGCTATTTTTTTAAAATAAACGTCCGCTACTTATGCCGTGACACGTGCATCACACGGCGATTTTCAAAAGGGGTTCTTGTATGCTTCTTTATCCAGATATTGTGACGATTTTACTATGATGCGCACTATAGATAAGTTGTAGTTTTGATGTATATTGTGTTGGTTTTCTTATTGGGTTTTGATATTTTATTTTCGCCATAACTCCGATGATTGCGTTATACTTGACGGAGTTGATTTTAGTTATGTATTGGCGATTTCGGAGCCCCGACGATTTGTGTGCTTTACTAAATGTTTTAGTATTTGGAGGGGGAGTTTTAATTTAAATTCAGGGACCGAATTTTTTTAAGGGGGGAAGATTGTAACGTTGTGAAAATCGTTTTGGTGAAATTTCAGAAAATCGGTAAAAATAAGGGGGTTTTCTGTAAAAAGTCAAAATACAAATATATTTATTTTAAAATTAAATATAAATATTCTAGCTATGTAATTGCTTGTATTTGGTGTTTATTGAGCCACTGGTGAGATTTCAAAATTTCTGAAAAAAAATTCCGAAATTAATTATTTTAATATTATTTTAAGCCGTCACTAATACATTTAATTCGGGAAAATTACAAACTGGAATGAGTTGAAACAAATTTTGTGCATCATAATACATTAAAAAAAAATTTATCATGTGGTTTTTGAATTGAAATAGGGTTGTTAACCGGTGTTAGAAAATATCGAAAAAAAAGGCTTTTTTTCGGTGAAATTAGTGCAAATGGAGTGCGGTACAACTTTTATCTTTTCCCAAACAAAACCACACTCTCTTTTACTCCCTCACACTATTTTGGCCAGCCTTGGTAGCCTCCTCTCTTGATTCTTCAAGTGATTTCTAGAAATTAGTTTTGTTTTTGAAAAATAAAAAGAAAATGAACAAAAGTTGAAAAGACATAAAGAAGGAAATGAATGAAGGAAGTTTCTACACTTGTCTACACCATTTCTTTATCTCCCATTTCCTCCCCACTTTGGCCGGCCACTTCCCCATGACAGCCCCCCATTTTAACCCCTTGATTTTGTTACAAAATCCATCAAAAATTCATAAAAAATTCAATAAAAAATCCACAAAATCCTAATTAATTCCTACCCTCTATTCTTTACTTATCTTTACATGGATTTTGGAGGTGGAAAGCATTCATTTTGGAGGCTTATTTTCATGTTTGGATTTCATGTTATGAAGGTATAAATCTTTTTCTTTTGATTTATTGTTATTAGATGTTTCATTCTAGCATAATTAGAATTAATAAATTAATTCTATCTTCAAGTTTTAAAAAATTCAAGTTAGGTTTATAAAATTAGGTTATGGTTTTTATTAATTAAGTAGGGTAATAATAATTAGTTTAACACTTTTATAATTGGAAAATCTTGCATGGTTGTTGAATTATAATTTGTTCATTTAAAATTGTTTAAATTAAATATTTTTGCTAACTAGGTTTCTATAAAACATATATATTGGTGTTAATAAATTATAATTTATATAATTATCACTATATTGTGGTTTTAATGAGAGTATTAACTTGTTAGTGGAATGGAAAACTTAATTTGGTTACTAATTTGTATTAATAATTGAGAAATTGTAAGAAAAACGCTATTTTTGCTAACTAGAATTTGGAAATTTTTAAATAAATGAGATTTAAAATATAATTTATGGTTTCATTATATTACCATCATTATAAATTGTAGTTTGATAAGTTAATTCATGAAAAATCAAGTTTTGTCGTGGAATTTTGGAATTTTGCTTGTAAGATGTGGAAAATTGATAAAAGTTGCAAACTAGGAATTTTGTTTTAATGAAAATTAGTGTGAGAAAAATATGATAATGGTTTCTATAATCTAGTTAGGTTATTTAATAAATAATATGACCATTAGTTTCATTTAAACCTCAAGTTTAGAAGTAAAACGGTAAATTGGCGTTTTCGGGTTTTACGAAATCGGACTGTTTGATCGATTTTTAGGGTTTCGATGGATTAAATCATGTTTCATATTATAAGTAATGAGTTTTGAACTACGAGTTGTTTGTTGATGTTTATCTCGATTAATCGGAGTTTGTACGCCGATATCGAGCGATATTTGGTTCTTTTGCATGTACGGGACATAGGTTTTAACCTATGCGCGTTCCGTGCGTCGTTTTGACTTTTGTCCGTGATTCAGTTTACGATACTATATATGTTTGCATATAGGTACCCCTCACGTGGACTGCGGGCAATGAAGAAGAGGATGGCGACACCGTTTTCGGCAGACATGGACCAGGTGAGTAGATGTATATCTACGGGAGGAAGTCGGGTGGATGGAGTTTAGCACCCCCGCAACGTAGAATAGGAATAGTACTTATTGACATTAGGAAGCCAGATGTGACCCTAGATTCTTAGTGAGTAGGACCCTAGTAATGTCCCTAGGCTGGACTAGACTGATTTAGGAAGACCATACCAGAGGATGAATATCTTGGAAGAGATTCGTAGGTTTCAGGTAGATACACACACACGCACATACTGAAACTCGACGTGGTGTATACGTGTATGTGTATATATATAGGACTAGGTGCAGGTATATATATATATATAACACGTATATAGGATACAATGATGTGATATGATACACGGGAATAAAACAGTATAACTGGGCTTGATGCCGTGATTCTTGGCTATACAGTCGTATTAAAATATTAGCGGATCATTAGAAAATGAGATAATGAACAGGTATACACAAATTATAATGGGTGGTGATGATATTGAGGTACATAGGACTCT
The DNA here is from genome assembly GCA_030015575.1 of Agapanthus africanus. Lineage (NCBI taxonomy): Eukaryota > Viridiplantae > Streptophyta > Magnoliopsida > Asparagales > Amaryllidaceae > Agapanthus > Agapanthus africanus. The sequence continues at coordinate 34,020,629 of JASDDO010000018.1, read as the reverse complement.
AAAATAGAACCCGGACCGTAACTTGTGACTGATCACGATATGATTTATGTATGACTTGATTACGACATCATATAGGTGTGACCTGATGTCGATATCATATAGGTGTGACCTGATGTCGATATCATATAGGTGTGACTTGATGTCGATATCATATAGGTGTGACTTAATCACAATATGATACATATGACATGATATTTCTGAGGATAAATTAATGATGTGTATTTATGATGGCAATGATATATGATTGATGTATGCGATTACAGTATAGCACCTTGATCATGACATGTGTTGATGATGATATTATACGAATGATGAGACACGTAGGTGATACTTGACCCGTACCCCGATATTGGGATGCCGTAGGATGGATTTTACCGTACGAGGCATAGATATGATGATTGATCCGCACTCTTGATTCGAGGAAGCCGTACTACGTACGTGACGCTATTGAGGCTGGATCGCCGACTATTAGAGATATGGATTCAGACCTTAGGTGGACTCTTATCTCTTATTGAATAGTTTCTTAGGTTTAGTTATTTAGGAGGTTTGATGGACACTAGTTTAGGCTCGAGTCATATAGTTGTAGTTATACTTGTATATCACAGATGAGTGGTTATTACACATCCGTCTTTACATTCATACCGTAATCATAATGTGCATGTTCATACATATGTTTCTATAATCAGCATAAAACTTTGCATGTTAGGACACCAGCACCATTACCGATGATGCGCATCTTCCACGCACACTTATTTGCCGGCTCAAACACATCATCATCGGTAATTGCTATGTCACGTACACTTTAGATCATATTATCTTTTATTGATAAAATCAGCTAGCAGTTAGATCGATATAATACTGTGATTACTCTCTGGTGTTAGTATAGACATGGTATTTATTACTAGGACATTTCATGCATTCCCATTTTTATGTTATCCTGCAGTATTATGGGGCATATGCCGACACTTATCATACTTACTCATGATTTTAGGATTTTGGGTTTCTATGAGATTTCTGGATTTTTTGGGAAAACCGCAAGAATATATAAAAACTTCTCTCTCTCTCCTCCTTTCTTTTTAAAACATAAGATGCGGTTTTCTCGTGATGTATGTGTCGTCCACCATGAGATTTCATATTTTCTGTTGGATTTCGAGACCCGATTCGAGGAGTGGATGAACCGTCTCGGGTACATGGTGGGCCCGGTATGGTACCCCAGGGCAAGAAGATCGAGTTGTAGACGATGAGCCTGGCAGGGGAAGGCTACCTACCGGTGATGTCTGGCGCGGCGGATATCCGGGGGATACCGACCGTTGTCGTGAGATTTGATGATATGGGCCGATCCGGACTGACGGAGCCCGAGATATTGAGACTATGAGGTATTGAAACTTGAGATTTACATGTTTTTTGTCGATACTTGACATGGATTTCCATAGATTTTATTGTTGATATTTCAGATTTCTATACACATTTTACTATGATAAAAGCTAAAGATTTCTTATACAGATATATCTAGATTTCAGGATTGGTTATTTTACATTCATGGTGCATGCATACTCATTCATATGACATATTACTATATGAGGCACTGACACGAGCACGGAGTATTTTCATTTACACGTAGTATTACCCTGCTATTACTAGATGATTTAGATATAGTAGTGTATTATTATGACCTAGGTCAGCGTCCTGCATTCGATTTTTTTCGCAGATATCTTCTACTCACGAGTTGGCAACTCACCCCTGTTGTGCCAAATTTTATTACAGGTTCGATGTACAGGTTTTCCTGGTAGCTTGCTGGCACATCTTTTCATTCAGGGTGATTTGCACGCTAAGTTGGTTCACTTATATCTGGACCGCCATTGTACTTTTATTATTTCATTTGTATCTAGAAAACTCCATCAACCAAACTTGTATTACTTGATAGATTACAGGACCATTTATTTTGTTTCGACCTTAGAGTCACGCTTGTATTATTATGATATCTGGTGGTTTTGTTTTCTTTTAACTTTTAGCCTCGCCCTTTGGCGTTGTATACTGTTATGCATTGGTATGGTTGTTTCCGCCTTTTTGGCGTAGAGCTAGCTCCCGTTTGGGGATGCTTTTTACTGTTTGTGTATATTATACTTGTTGTACCCGTTTGGGGCCAGTTTTACAGAGGAGACTCTGCCGAAATTTTTGGAAAATTTGCTGATGCTTTTAAACTTGTTTTCTTCATGTTTTCTTTTACTTCTTCTCCTTTTTATGGTTTAGATTTCTGGGTTTCGGCTTACTTAGGTTACGTTGCGCCTCTAGACGCTTCGTAATCTAAGTGCCGGTCACGTTCCGTACTTTCGGGTCGTGACACCCATATCCTAACTCTTTTAAGAGATGGTCTCTTTCCACACCACATCTCATATGGAGTGGTAGACACGGTCTTTGATGGAACCCTGTTCAATAGATAAATTGCTGTCTCTAATGCATGTCCCCAAATGGAAAGTGGTAACTCAGCATCACTCATCATGGACCGTACCATATCCAATAGGGTACGATTCCTCCGTTCTGACACATCGTTGTGTTGTGGTGTGTATGGAGGAGTGAGCTGAGAGAGAATCCCATTCTCTTTTAAGAAGTCTGAAAACTTAGTGCTTAAATACTCTCCACCTCGATCTGATCGAAGTTTCTTGATACTTGAGCCAGTTTGTTTTTCTACTTCAAGTTTGTACTCCTTCAATTTCTCGAAAGCTTCGGATTTATGCTTTAATAAAAACACATGTCCGAATCTTGAAAAATCATCAGTAAAAGTAATGAAGTATGAAAAACCGCCTCTAGCATATGTAGACATTGGTCCGCATACATCACTATGTATGAGGCTTAAGAGTTCTGTAGCTCTCTCTCCGTGTCTAGTAAACGGAGTTTTGGTCATTTTACCCTTGATACAAGACTGACAAGTCGCATAAGATTTATATTCAAAAGGTTTTAAATATCCATCTTTATGTAGCTTGTTTAGTCTTGTTTCATTAATATGACCAAGTCTACAATGCCAAAGAAATGATTCATTTATATCTGAAATCTTTCTTTTATTTGTATATTGTATATTGAATACTGTGTGTTGGTTTAGGACGTAAATTCCGTTACTTAATGTACCATACCCAATCAACTGTTGATTCAAGTTAATGTTCATAACATTATTTTGCAACACAAAATGATATCCTTCATTGTCCAATAAAGATACGGATATTATATTACATACTATACCAGGTACAAAATAACTAGGGTTCAAAACCAAAAAACATCCTGAAAGCAACCCCAGATGATACTCTCCTACGGATACAGCATGTACATTGGAACCACTTCCAACCCGTAGAGTGTGGTCCCCAGTCTTCAAAACTCTACTGTTTCTAAATCCCTGCATACAATTACACATGTGAGAACCAGAACCGGTATCTAATACCCAAGATGTAGAGTTTAATGAAAAACGGTTTTCAGTTACAAACACACCTGAAGCGGATGCATCAACATGCTTCTTCTTCTTCTTGAGATCTGCAAGGTACAAAGCACAATTGCGTTTCCAGTGTCCCGACTTGTGGCAGTAAAAACATTCTCCTTTTCCACTTCCCGCGGTCCCAGATTTGTCTTTCCCCTTCGCCTTTTCAACTCCACCTCTCGGCTTGGTGGGATTCTTCTTCTTCTTTCCCTTGGCCTTGGCTTTCGGGACTGAAGAGGAAGATGGCCCATAAAGCAGAGCGGGAGTTTTCACTGTCTTAAGCGTGCTCTCTGCATTTCTCAACATATTGAGAAGTTCAAGCAATGATTTCTCCAAATCGTTCATATTGAAATTCACTATGAATGGAGCAAAGGCTGGGAAGAGAGACTGTAGAACAATATCTGTATATTGCTCATTATCCATAGTCCATCCTAGTTCCTCAAGTTCTTCTACAAGACCAATCATCTTCAGAACATGGTCTCCTACTAATGCACCGGGGGCCAACCGCATCTGAAACAGCTTTCGAGATGCATCGTAGCATAAAGTACGAGATTGCTCTTCATACAACTCCTTTGTATGAAGAAAGGTAGATTGTATATCCATCTTCTCGTGCTGTTTCTGATGGATATTGTCCATAGAAGAAAGCGCGAGGCACGTGGCCGTGTTGAAATCAATATCCCATGTTTTTCGGATCTCCTTATCCGAAACAGATGATTCAGGTCCTGGGACGAGTGGGGCTTTGGTAGTGAGGACATATGATACTTTATCATATATGAGTGCAATGTTCAAGTTCCTCAACCATTCTTTATAATTTGGTCCAGTCAGTTTGTTTTTCTCTAAAAGAAGCTTAAGTCCCGTCATCGGTATCTGCCATTAGGAGAGAGAAAAGAATACACTCAGCGAAATTCTCTTGCAAAGATCCGATTGGTTATTATCTTATCTAATCGATGTCTCCCACTGCTTTTTATCAAATATTCTTTCAAACCTGAAAAGAAAACTAGCCAGGATTAATTGCATTCTACAGTTTCGCTAATCGGTCAGCCAGGCCAGTGTCGGTACTTTGAGGGAGGTTCCCCGTGCTTGCGCACAGACCTAATTAAAATAATCCTCGTTTTTCCCAGAGGTCAAACCCCGTTAACACCTTTCTAGACACCTACTGGATTAGCTAATTATAAAGTGAAAAAATCTCCCGGGAGTAACTCTTACTCACAGTGAGATCAGGATCCAAATATCATATAGATGGTATGCAATCTCATTGCAAATCGCAACTCTTGAAACTCCCGATATGGTTTTTACCCCTAGATGCTTATGACCATGGCTATGGTCAACATATCATAAGCACTAGTCAAGTTCTACCCGTCATTTCGAGATTAACTAGACCCATCCGTATGACCCTTGACTATAATCAATATAATCACATGAATGTCCTAACTTATCACATCATATGCTTTATAGGAAGACATCACTTAGCTACCGTACACTACGCCTTGACAATAATCAACATGCGTAGCACGAATACTAAGTACTCTGCTTCCTAAAATGACGGAGGGTTGCGGATGGTTTTTTATAAAAACTTTTAGCGCTTTGAACTTGATTTCGTTGTAGAATCTAAATTGTTTTTAGAAAAGGAGTGGCTTAAGCTCCGCATCTTTTGAAACTTGCTTTTTCATAAAAAGAAGCCGAGTGGGTTTCAAATCCGATTCTACAACATCTTTAGGTTTCTTTTCTTTTACATTAATCTCATTAATGTATTCCCATCATTTAAGTTCCTAAGCCATTACAGAAAGAAATGAAAAAAATATTACATATCACATATATAACAATATCACATTCGTCTCAGATATTAAGTAATCCCATCACAGAATAATCAGCAGCAGAAACACATATATAAAAATATAGGATATGCTAGGAACTCCGTATTTTCTACTTTGCCTAAGATAGAAAATACGGATTCCACGGTCGTGATGAATAGTCAAGCTCACACCCTTAGACCCCTACGAGAGAGGCAAGTGACCCTTTCAATTCTGGAGTTTAGGAGACCCGGTCTCGACTCCTCGAGATGGCCTCCCACTGAACTCCAGAACCCGGTCACTCATGCTCCCCTCCTTGGGTCTATCTTAATGCGGAAAAGTAAAATATACATCAATGGAGACATCATCCTCAACCCGGATGTGCCCCAATAAAAGAATAATATATACAATGAATTTTATATGAATGAAAAGATAAACTCTCGTCTCACATAAAACCCCCGGCCATTCGATCACGACGATCCTATACATCATATCACATCAACAATTGAAAAGCATAGACGACGTTAAAATATATCAATCAACACATCAACATACCTACTGTTGTAATAGATCTCAACACTTGAACCTGCATAAAATTTCCCAGAGAGCATATATGGTACCTACGGATCAACGCAAGAGCGCACGGTCCAAGCCTCACCAACGGCGCCGCGGAACCACCACAAATACACCTATTTGGCCGCGGTTTCGCGGTCGTTGTGTCGAGTTAGGCGCTCGTTTTTCTTGGAGATCCATAGAAAACCCTGCTCTATTTTCTGCATATTTTTAATTACAAAAATTCTAACTTTTGAAAAAATTTCCAGTGAGCATGTAAAAATATCGTTTTTCATGTTCAATTGAGTTTTTAAACGTCGTCCGGTTTACCCTAAAGCTCTAGCTAGGCTCTGATACCATGTTGGTGTGTAGTAGCGCCTCTAGTAAGGTTGCAACATCATAAAGTAGTGAACTTTCATTTTAAAGAGGGCTATTACAAACGAACTACGAATCGTAACTAGAGATTAGGGTAATATCAACATTATGTGAAGTCTAAACTAAAGGAAAAGGAAATACAACCATTATAGCCAACTCCTTCGGTCTTTAAGACTCCTACGGCTTTGCACAAGGTTTGGAACGACTCCGCTCGAGGTCCTTCGTCGTCTACGATGATCCACCCGGAGATTCCTAGATCAAGCTCTTAGCTTCACAAAATGAAGCAAACACTCTACATTAAAGGGCTGGGGTAGTGTAGAATGGTTGTGTGGTTTGTAAACTCACTTAAAACCCCTTTCTTTTTAAGTTCCTCACTCAAAACAAAACTCAAGAGAGCTTGGAGAAGGAGGAAGGTGAAGATGGCAAAACCTTTTGTGAATAATAATGAAAACTTATTTCTAAAAAGAAAAAGAAAAGAATATATATATGAGACATTCTCAAATATAACTATAGTTAACTAAATATCTAGATATTTTGCAGATGGGTTAAAGAACAAAGGAAATTAAACCATGGTTAAAGTCAATGGTCAAAGAAGAAGTGTGTAGAAAATGAGTCATTATACTAATTTCCTTTTTCCTTAATTCATTAACAAAAATCTAGATATTTATCAACCATGTAAGTCTTGCATTGCCATCTCCTTTGTATCATCAACCATAACACATATGTATGTGTGTATGTGTGCATGCACATCATCATGTGTATGTGTGAACATACATGCATACATCCAAAAGAAAAAGGGTTAATTAAAAGTGAGCTAAAAGATAATATTAAATCAACACTTGATTTAATAAATCGGTCATATCAAATACGACCCAACTAATATTGAATGTCCTATTAAAATATGGTATCACATATTCGTATTTAATCGAGCCCCTGTGCATATCACATATGCACACCACATCATTTCTCCTGAGCTAGAAAAATCCTGTGTGGGACTCTAAGACTCGTCAATACGCCGGCAGTAGATGATGATCATATCAAAACACCTATAAGCCGCAAGCGGTCAGCTAAACGTAACGGCCACCCAGGTATTGAACGATCAGAAGAAAACAAGTGAACCCGTCAAAACTCCCGTCGAGCCATTGGCAACACTTACCGTACAGTCCGGTCTGTTCGTCTGATATGCTGCATATTAAGTCTAGGGATGGAATCGTCGAGCCCTAATAACTCAATAAGTAATGTCGATATAGTCTATGACCGGTCGAGAAACTACTGATAACACTTATCAGTAAATCTCATCAGCCCTGGCCAGGGACTTCAAGTCAGAGCCAATCGCACATAGCAAAACATCAACTCCCAATACCGGGAGAGACGAAACCCCTCCTATCGTTCATTGTCTCCATGTGTCTCGGGACTATACCTAAAAGCCACCTGTTTGCACGACTCAGTAGAGCCGTGGTAGGGTGGAAATCAAAGTACAGTTGGAGAACACACAAGACTCTATGACAATCTCGGGTTTACAGACTAACCTGTACCAGTGTTACCAGAGAACTGCTATCCGACGATAGATATAATACCATATAGGAATTCTCTGTAAGTCCGTTCAGTGTACCCAGTCTCCACTGAGCACTCGTATACAATCTTCGATGTCACAACACCAATGGATATGGGATCATCCATCGCCCATCATATGGGTCAAGAAACGTATACGCTAGTCTACTCTGAAATATCGATGCCCTATCTCGATATACCTACGACTAGGAACATTTAAGGATATGCTTATAGACTACACATGCCCCACTAGTATGATCTCCATCATAGCCATGGAAGTCAAGCAAATATCCTTAGGGCTTTATCAACATGTATCAAATGAACAGTATCAAGTAAACATGTCAGATAAAGTAAAACCAGATAGCATACTATCATGTTGAGCAAGAAAGTCATATATCAAAATATACATATATATATATATATATATATATATATATATATATATGTCCAAGCATCCACTATACATATAATGGCCTCTAGGGCATACATATATCCAACAAAAAGTTACACACTCTCTCTCTTTCTGTCTATTCTATTTCTCTCTCATCTTTGGGACTTACCGAGCGATTGTTCGCTGATGACATTCCTTCTCCTTCATCTTTAGAATGTTGTCAGGTGTTTTGGACCTTCAGGAGATCGAGCCTACCAGCGAGGACTTGGATCAGCTAGCCTACGACCCAGAGCTTTAAATTCAGTGTACACATTTCATTTTAGTACTTTCCATTTCTGTTATGCCATTGTTTAGGCATTGCTTTCAGTCATATGTATTTACTTTTCCATGCATTGTACAAAAGAATGTTAATAAATAAAGTTGATGTTCATTACATTTGTCTCTTGTGTATATTTCTTTTATATTGCTTAGTTACGCTTTGCGTATTTACTTCAGAGTAAATACGTAGCGGCCAGTCGTGCCCCCTTCGCTGTACACCGGGAAGCGGGACATTACAGTAAAAGTGTCATCAGAGAACTGCTATCGGACAATAGGTATAGTACCATCAAGGTGTTCTCGGCGAGTCCTGTTCGGTGTACCTATTCTCCAATGAGCACCTGTGCACAATGTTTGATGTCAAATACCAATGGTTATGGGATCAACCATCGTCCCATATAGGGTCAAGAAACGTACACACTAGTCTACTCTAGAACATCGATACCCTGTCTCGATACTCTCTCGACTAAGAACTGTTAAAGGATGTGCTTGCGGACTACACAAGCCCCACTAGTATGATCTGTATCATAGTCCTGGTAGTCAAGCTAACATTCTACGGGCTTTATCAACATGTATCTGTTAGGAATATGTATGCCTTAGAGGCCATTATTGTACATGTGAAGTATATAATAGTAGATGCTTGGACGTACATATAGAGGACTTTCTTGCTCGACATGATAGTATGCTATCTGGTTACTCTTTATCTTAACATGTTGACTGGTATTCTTTACTGTCTTGCTCTCACATATTGATAAAGCCCTTAGGATATGTACTCGACTACCAGGACGATGATGAGATCATACTAGTGGGGCCAGGATGGTCCAAAAGTACATCCATTAATCAGTTCCTAGTCGAGAGAATATCAAGACTAGGACATCGATATTCCAGAGCAGACTAGTGTGTACGTTTCTTATCCCTTAGAGGGCGATGGTTGATCCCACAACCATTGGTGTGTAACATCAAAGATTGTACAATGTGCTCATTAGAGAATGGGTACACCGAACAGGACTCGCCGAGGACTCCTATGTGGTAGTATACCTATCGTCAGATAGCATTCCTCAGGCGACACTGGTACAGATTAGTCTGTAGACCCGAGATCGTCACAGAGTCTTGTGTGGCTCCCACTGTGCTTTGATTTCCTCCCTACCACGGCTCAAAGGAGTCATGCAAACAAGTGGATTTTGGGTACAATCTCGAGTCATATGGAGGCAATGGGCAATAGGAGGGGTTTCATTTCTCCCGGTATTGGGGTTGATGTTGCGGTATGCTCGATTGGCTATAACAGGAAGTCCCTAGCCAGGGCTGCTGCTGAGATTTACTGATAAGAGTTATCAGTAGCTTCTCGAACCGTTATACGACGGACATCAGCATGACTTATCACGCTACTAGGGACTGACGTTTACCACCCCTAGACATGATATGCGACACATCAGACGAAGAGACCGGACTGTACGGTAGTGTTACTGATAGGATTTATGGAGAGTATAGACGAGCTTGCTTGTTGATCTTCATATCGCTCAATACCCGGATAGCCGTTACGTCCAGCTAGTACCGCTGATGGCTTGTTGGTGATTGATGTGATCACCACCTATTGCTGGCGTATTGACGAGTCTTTAGAGACCCACATAGAAGTTTCCTGGTTCAAGCGAAACTAGGTAGGGCATATATGTTGATATATCCGTGGTCCTGATTAAATATGAGTATATGATACCGTATTGTAATATGGCAGTTGTCTGTTATCGGTTCGGTTATATGTGATATAACCAGATTGTCGAATCAAGTGTTGATTTGATAATGTGATATACAGATGAATGATATTAGTCGGTCATATATTGTTAGTTATATGTATGCCCTAGAGGCATTACTGTACATATGATGTATATTGTAATGGATGCTTGGATATATATAGGGAGGACTTTCTTACTCGACATGATAGTATTCTATCTGGTAGTACTTTATCTTAACATGTACTCTGATTGTCTCTATGTTACATGTTGATAAAGCCCTTAGGATATGTACTCGACTACTGGGACTATGATGAGATCATACTAGTGGGGCCACGGTAGTCGACGAGTACATCCTATAATTGTTCCTAGTCGAGAGTGTATCGAGACAGGGCATCGATGCACTAGTGTAGACTAGCGTATACGCATCTTGACCCATATGATGGGCGATGGATGATCCCATATCCATCGGTGTTTGACATCAAGGATGGTGTACGGGTGCTCAGTGGAGACTGGGTACACTGGACGGACTCGCCGAGAACTCCTAGATGGTATTATACCTCACGTCAGATAGCAGTTCTCCGGTGACACTGGTACAGAGTAGTCTGTTGACCCGAGATCGTCATAGAGTCTTGTGTGATTCCCACTGTGCTTTGATTTCCATCATACCACGTCCAAGAGAGCGTGCAAAAAGGTGGCTTTTGGATACAGTCCCGAATCGCATGGAGGCAATGAGCGACAGGAGAGGATTCGTCTCTCCCGGTATAGGGAGTTGATGTTGTGCTGTGTTCGATTGGCTATAACCGGAAATCCCTGGCCAGGGTTGCTGAGATTTACTGGTAGTGTTATCAGTAGTTTCTCGAACTGTTATAGACCTCATATCGACATGACTTATCGAGCTACTGGGGTCTGACGTTTACCACCCCTAGGCGAGATATGCGACATATCAGACGACGAGATCAGACTGTACGGGAGTGTTACTGATTGGATTCACAGGAGAATTTACAGGCTTACTTGTTGATCTTCTGAGCGCTCAATACCTGGGTGGCTGTTACGTTTAGCTGACCGCTTGCAGCTTGTGGGTGTTTGATATGATCATCACCTACTGCCGGCGTATTGACGATTCTTTAGAGTCCTACACAGAGGTTTCTTGACTCAGGCAAAACGGAGTAGGAGCACATATGTGATATGTGCAGGACCGAGGATAATACGATATGAGATACTGTATTCTATTCTCGCGATATTTGATATCAGCCGGGTCATCGGATCAAATGTTGATTCGATGAATCGGTACGGATAAATATTAGTCGGTTATATGCGATATAGGCGGATTGTCGGATCCAGTGTTGATTCGATAATTTAATGTATAATAATATATATGATATATTAAATTACATTAACTAATATTAGCTCACTAAAAGATTCTTTTTCTCACTCGGGTAATACATTGATATATATACGATATATGTTAATTGTATTATTTTATTTTGTTACGATAAATATTATATATGTGATATATAATATTGTAACATGATATGATAACTAATGCAACTTGTTTTGTAGAGTTTAAACATGATTAGGGTTAAGACTTCTAGTAGTTTCTAGAAGGTTTTCTTTTGCTTTTGCAAAGATATTTTCAAGTGACTCATTCTTAACCTAACCTAAACCCTAGCCTTGGTTAATTCTCTACAAAGGTTTAGTCAACCATGGTTGCATTATTGATCATCTTTATTCTTTCATTATTCATCACAAAAGGTTTCTAATGATATTATTCATCATCTTCTTCCTTCTTCTTCCTTTGAGCAAAAGCTTTCTAGTTTTTGCTTTGTGATGAAGGTGGGTGAGAAAATGAAAACAAATGAGAGCAAAAATCCTACTTCATCATCCTCATCTATCCTTGCCATTTAGATGAGGGTGTTCACTTCATTTAGTGAGTGTTAGCTTGTGTTAATGAAACTTCAAGGTAGATCATCTTTGTTATCGAAGATCGGAAGCAAGACTGCATCTTTCTCTTCGTGAAGCCTCTCAAGAGTCCGGAACACGATGATCGCAGCGAAGGGACCTCAACACAGAGCTTAAGAAGTGAAGGACCGGATCTACAAAGGTTGTAATCTCTCTCACTTAGTGTTAAAGAGTTTAACATGCTAGTTTTGGCCTAAACTCCAGTTTAAAGATCCGGCGTTGGGTTGTTCGGCACGGCTAAAATTTTAATCGGGCATGGTTGATGACTCGTAGAATCTTGTGAGCGTGCCCAGCAACCCTACAGTGGTATTAGACCCAAGCTAGAGCTTTAGGCGAAGTCTGAACGAAGTTTAAAGTCCGATCGAAACACGAAACCCTAATCCGAACCCTTCTCTGGACATTTTTTGAAAGTGTGATTTTTTCCAAATTAAAAATCCTTTAAAAAATCAGCAGAGAATTCTACGGACCTATGTGAAAAATGATCCACTGATACGCTTAAAGCGCCGTGGAACCACGGCAGAACCATGTTTCCCGCGGCGGTTCCGCGGCGCTACAGTGCGCTTGATGTGTTCTTTTTCTACAGTAATGTCCGTACGGTTTTACTGATTCTTTTGGGATATTTTTATAATTACTCAAGTGTTGAGTTTTCTAGGGTTGTATTGGGGACTCGTTGATTCGATCGGATAATTTAACTTCGTTTAGTTTTGTCCGGGTAATTTTTAGAAACTGTTAAAAAGTTCGGACGGATATCAATAACTCACTTTTTCCCCAGTCGGAAAATTTTTCAAAAGTTGGATTTTTTCTCGTGTTTAAAACTTTCGTAAAGTCATGCAAGTAACGCGGTGGACCCTCTAGAAGAAAACAAACCTTAACTCGATTATGTGACCGTCTTGAACTGCCTCTAAAACTTAGGGTTTGGGGCAGTACGGCGTGCCACATGTGAGGCGTTGGCTTGACCCTTCTACGGCTGGACCATTAATACTGTGGCATGTGATGAATGTTTTTAAACTGATTTCAAGTGTTGAGATATATTGAGGAAATCTTGGGTGTTTGATTATTCGACCAGAAAGTTTAACATTGTCTATTTATCTAGAATGTGATACAATATTTGGAATCCACAGGTAGTTAAGAGATAACTAATTTGAATGTTAAAAATCTAGCAGTTTAGTCTCAAATTGATCGGTTGCCACGGAATTTTGATGTGATCAAAAGTCCGTCGCAATCACGTAGCGTACGCGGATACTCGCCGGATAAACTAAATAGATAGGTACGCCCCATAGCTCCGACCAAGTGACTGTAGGAGAACCCTGTCGCCAAAAGCATCCGTTCGGGTGCTCGCGGCAGCGGTGTTCCGCCTTAGTCCGCTTCATCGACGGCATCCGGGGGTGCGGCCGTCTACTAAAGTTTGCGACGAGCATTCGATCTGGATGTCGGGAATCTTGTTGAATTGCCCGACTTGATATTGAAAAGAGTTTTCGATAATGAGACTAAAATACGGGGTTTATAATTGTTAGGCATGCGATGTCTAAGGAATTCATTTTGTTAGGCATGCGATGTCTAAAGAGGTTGCGGATTCCAACTGTTGTAGTTTTACACTTTCTTTTCTGTGACCGTAAGCGTAGTATGTGGTGTATCGCCGGCTTCGTTGCTATACATCAACAACAATCGGGATACGCATACTTGCTTACGTTGATGATATGAGATATTATGTGATGCTGTGATATGTTGTATTGGATCGTCGCGTTTGAATAGCCGGGGGTTTTATGTGAGATGAGAGTTTTTCTTTTTCATTCATGTAAAATTCATTTGTATGTAATATTCTTTTATTGGGGCACTTCCGGGCTGAGGATGATGTCACCATTGTATATTATTTACTTTTCCGCATTAGGTAGACCCAAGGCGGGGAGCACAAGTAACCGGGTTCTAGGTTCCAGTAAGAGACCATCTCGAGGAGTCGAGACCGGGTCTCCTAACCCTAGAATTGGCAGTGTTGCTTGCCGCTCTCGTAGGGGTCTAGGGATGTGGGTTTGGCTATTCATCGCAACCGTGGAATCCGTGTTTTATACAGGCTCGTATTAAAATGCGGACGTCCTAGTATATCCAATATTTCATATATGTTTCTTCTGCTGCAATGTTCTGTGATAAGATCATATTACTGCCTAAGATGAATGTTTATATTCTATATATGAGATATATGTTATATTGCAGATTTCGTTTCAAATGTGATGCTTGTGAAGCAAAATAAAATGTGACTTCATTAATGAGCTTAATGAAACTAAAAGAAACCTAAAGATGTTGTAGAAACTTATTTAAAAACTGGTAGCTCTAGTTCTTGCTTTGCATAGCGGTGTTCCTTGTAGAACATCCAGTACCTTATTCGATAAGGAAAGAGCCGAGATCCCTTCACCAGGAGTGACCTCTTTAGTGAAACTAGCAGATGCTACAAACTCGGTTTGTCTTTTGATTGCTTCTATAGTTCTTGCTTTGCACAGCGATATTTGTGAAATATCCTGCACCTTATTCGATGAGGAAAGGGCCGACGATCCCTTCACCGGGAGTGACCCCTTTAGCAAAACTAGAAAAGCCTCAAAAACACTCCATTTAAAATCACTCGATTCTACAACGATATCAAGTTCATTACGCAAACGGTTTTCTTAAAAACCTGTCGTAGCCCTCCGTCATTTCAGATAAGTACTGGTTAGTATTCGTGCTACGTTTGTTGACCTTAGCCAAAGCGTAGTGTGCGGTAGCTGATTAGTGCTTATCTGTATAAGAATATGATGCGATTGAGTTAGGGTAGTCGTACGACTTTGTTGACCTTAGCCAAGGGTCGTGCGGGTGGGTTTAATTCAATCGGGAAATGACGGGTTGAACTTGGCGAGCATTTATGATTTGTTGACCTTAGCCAAGGTCAAAAGATACTAGGGGCAAAATATTATCGGGAATTTCAAGTGTTGAAATTTGCAATGAGATTGCATACCTTCTATGAGATAGTTAGATCCCGATACCCGCTGCGAGTAAGAGTTACTCCTGGGAGAGTTTTACACATTACAATTAGCTGATCAAGTAGGTGTCTAGAAAGGTGTTAACAGGGTTACGCCTCTGGGAAAACAAGGTTTACTTTAATTAGGTTCGTGCGAAAGCACGGGGGACCTCCCTCAAAGTACCGACAATGGCCTGGCTGAAAGATTGGCGAACTTGTAGCGTGTAATTAATCCCGACTAGTCTTTCCTTCTAGGGTTTGAAGGAAGATTTGATTAAAACAGTGGGAGACATCCTGATTAGATATATTAGATAACCAATCTAATCTTGCAAGAGTATACGCTGAGTGTTTTCTTCTCTCTCTCTCCAGGTAGCGACCATATCACGCCTTAATCAAGATAATAATACGGATGTATTGACCGAACCCGCTTGTTATACTGCATTAGGGAACATTGGTCCCGCTCCAACTTATAATTGTTATAAGACAGAGCAGGAAATTAGGGAATACCAGATTTCCCATGCCGCCCAAACGAAGAAAGTGCATGCTGATGCATCTTTTTCGGGTGTGTTCATTACAGAGAACTGTTTCTCAGTATCCTTTACGTCCTGGGTATGAGATACCGGATCAGGATCCCGCATATGTAATCTGTTACATGGGCTACAGAAAGGTAGAGAACTGAGAACGGGTGATAAGTTTCATGAGATAGAAACGGTGCAAGTGTTGAAGCCAAGTCTGTTGGTCACTATCACCATGTATTACCAGAGTACATTGATTCTGAACGAATGTTATTAGATACCGAACCTGATATACAACATCATATCAGTCTCTTTATTAGTAAAGAAAGGATATAATTTTGTATTGTTGGATAATGTTTTGAACATTTCCTATATCAAGAGTTGATCAGTTCAGACACGTTATCTAAAGGCATTGACGTTCTAAATCAAACTACAGTTCTTAGTATACACAACACACACAAGAGGAAGAGTTCAGAAATGAACGAATCCTTCTTGAGGCATTGTAGACTAGGTCATATTAATGCGACCCGACTAGCTGAAGTTACATAAAGATGCATATTTAAATTAGTTTGAATTTACATCTTGTGAAACTTGTCAGTCATGTCACAAAGATAAGATGACCACAGCTCTATTTATTGGAAACAAAGAAAGAGTTAGTGAACTCTTGGGATTGATACATGCCGATGTATGAAAGTCTTCCGTCTACACATGCCAAGACCGGTTCTTTGTACTTCATTACATTCTCTGATGATCTCTCAAAATTCAGACATATGCTCCTGTTGAAACACAAGTCCGAACCTTTTGAGATATTCACAGAATGTAAGTTAGAAGTAGAGAACCAAAATACGGGTAAAAGTATTATGTCCTTTGATGTGATCAAGGAGGAGAATACTTGAGCACGAAATTCCTGGATTATTCTAAAGGAGAATGAGATTCTCTCTCAGGATTACTCCTCCGTATACACCACAACACGTCGGTGTATCGGGGCGGAGCAATAGCACCCTATGTGATATGGTGTGCTCTATGATGAGTACTACTGAGTTTCCTATTTCCTTTTGGGAGTTATGCACTTGAGAAGCTGCATACCTATTGAATAGGGTTCAAATCAAATCAGTTGCCTACCACTTCATATGTGATATGGAAAGGGAAGAGCCCATACCTTAAGTTTGTTAAGATTTGGGGTTGTCCGGCCTATGTCTAAAAGCAAAATCCGGACAAGCTCGAGGCAAGGTCTGTTATGTAGAACTGGAAATGTTCCAGCTATACAAACTGCAGCTGATGATTTGGTAGAACCAAAGGATTCAATAGTTTCCAACGAACCTCGGCCTCTCCGCCGATCTAGTAGAGTTCCTCACCCACCTGAGAGATACTTCGATTTCTCTATGACAGTGGGAGCGAGGATTGCATCATGAGATGATGACCCAACTAGTTTCGAGCTGGCCATCAGGAGTGGGACTCTGTAAGAATGGCTGGATGCTTATCGATCTGAGATGGAATCCTTATACACAACCAAAGTATGGACTTTGGTTGCTCTATCTGAAGGGTTAAATCCCCATCAAGAGCAAGTATATCTTAAGAAGTTTACTAGGTGTACATGGAAAAGTTGAGACTTTCAAAGCTATACTTAAGTCCATCCAGATCCTACTTGCCATGGCTACATACCATGAATACGATATCTGGTGGTTGGGTGTCATGACTACTTTTCTAAAATGATGTTTTGGAAGAGAGCGTCTATAAGTACACAGCCAGAGGGCTTCGTAGACAGTGGGAGCAGCGGAAACATGTGCAAGATGTTTTATGTGATAAAGCAGGCATCGTGGAGTTGGAACGTCTGTTTTGATGTGGTAGTCAAAGAGTTTGACTTCATCAAAATGGTAGATGAACCTTGTATATACAAAAAGGTAGTAGAGAGTATGGTGGTGATCCTCGTAGAGTACGTGGATGACATACTCTTAATAGGGAAGGAGTTTCCTATGCTACGCTCGGTTAATCTCCGCTTATCACAAGGATTCTCCATATAGGATCAAAATAATACCTCCTAAATCCTGGGTTTTGGATCTATGAGATAGATCTAATTGGATATTAGGATACTCACTAGTTGTAGTGAGATGGTATCAATCGATCCTGGGGAGAATCACTGGAAAGGTTCCAGGGTGATAAGGACGACTGAATGTCGGTCGCAGGCATTGTCTTTACCCTCAGTGGAGAACGGTATGTTGGAAGAGTTCCAAGCTAGATACCGTGACTTACTAGACGATTAAAGGCAAGATACATCGTTGCCAAGGATACTACCAAAGAGGCAGTCTGGATATATAAGTTCATGAGATGAACTTCGTTCCTACCATTGTGTGACAATGGAATTGTGGCTTTAGCCAAGGAACTACCGTCCCATCAGAAATCCAGATATAATTCTTAGGCAGTATCACCTGATCAAGGAGATGGTTGATCTCCAGGGAGATCGAGGTTAGGAGAGTAGACACAGAGGACAACAGCGCGAATCCACTCACAAAGGCCTTTTTCCCAGTAGAGACTTTTATGGGATGGTTGAATATGAGATACTTCAACCGCAGCTAATTGTTGGGTATGTGATACCACAACAGATGGCCCTAGTGCAAGTGGGAGATTGTTAGTTATATGTATGCCCTAGAGGCCATTACTGTACATATGATATATATTGTAATGGATGCTTGGACATATATAGGGAGGACTTTCTTGCACGACATGATAGTATGCTATCTGGCTGTACTTTATCTTAACATGTACTCTGATTGTCTCTATGTTACATGTTGATAAAGCCCTTAGGATATGCACTCGACTACTGGGACTATGATGAGATCATACTAGTGGGGCCACGGTAGTCGACGAGTACATCCTATAATTGTTCCTAGTCGAGAGTGTATCGAGACAGGGCATCGATGCACCAGTGTAGACTAGCGTATACGCATCTTGACCCATATGATGGGCGATGGATGATCCCATATCCATCGGTATTTGACATCAAGGATGGTGTACGGGTGCTCAGTAGAGACTGGGTACACTGGACGGACTCGCCGAGAACTCCCAGATGGTATTATACCTCACGTTAGATGGCAGTTCTCCGGTGACACTGGTACAGAGTAGTCTGTTGACCCGAGATCGTCATAGAGTCTTGTGTGATTCCCACTGTGCTTTGATTTCCATCATACCACGTCCAAGAGAGCGTGCAAAAAGGTGGCTTTTGGATACAGTCCCGAATCGCATGGAGGCAATGAGCAATAGGAGAGGATTCGTCTCTCCCGGTATAGGGAGTTGATGTTGTGCTGTGTTCGATTGGCTATAACCGGAAATCCCTGGGCAGGGTTGCTGATATTTACTGGTAGTGTTATCAGTAGTTTTTCGAACTGTTATAGACCTCATATCGACACGACTTATCGAGCTACTGGGGTCTGACGTTTACCACCCCTAGGCGAGATATGCGACATATCAGACGACGAGATCGGACTGTACGGGAGTGTTACTGATTGGATTCACAGGAGAATGTACAGGTTTGCTTGTTGATCTTCTGAGCACTCAATACCTGGGTGGCTGTTACGTTTAGCTGACCGCTTGCAGCTTGTGGGTGTTTGATATGATCATCACCTACTGCCGGCGTATTGACGATTCTTTAGAGTCCTACACAGAGGTTTCTTGACTCAGGCAAAACGGAGTAGGAGCACATATGTGATATGTGCGGGACCGAGGATAATACGATATGAGATACCGTATTCTATTCTCGCGATATTTGATATCAGTCGGGTCATCGGATCAAGTGTTGATTCGATGAATCGGTACGAATAAATATTAGTCGGTTATATGCGATATAGCCGGATTGTCGGATCAAGTGTTGATTCGATAATTTAATGTATAATAATATATATGATATATTAAATTACATTAACTAATATTAGCTCACTAAAAGATTCTTTTTCTCACTCGGGTAATACATTGATATATATACGATATATGTTAATTGTATTATTTTATTTTGTTATGATAAATATTATATATGTGATATATAATATTGTAACATGATATGATAACTAATGCAACTTGTTTTGTAGAGTTTAAACATGATTAAGGTTAAGACTTCTAGTAGTTTCTAGAAGGTTTTCTTTTGTTTTTGCAAAGATATTTTCAAGTGACTCATTCTTAACCTAACCCAAACCCTAGCCTTGGTTAATTCTCTACAAAGGTTTAGTCAACCATGGTTGCATTATTGATCATCTTTATCCTTTCATTATTCATCACAAAAGGTTTCTAATGATATTATTCATCATCTTCTTCCTTCTTCTTCCTTTGAGCAAAAGCTTTCTAGTTTTTGCTTTGTGATGAAAGTGAGTGAGAAAATGAAAAAAATGAGAGCAAAAATCCTACTTCATCATCCTCATCTATCCTTTCTATTTAGATGAGGGTGTTCACTTCATTTAGTGAGTGTTAGCTTGTGTTAATGAAACTTCAAGGTAGATCATCTTTGTTATCGAAGATCGGAAGCAAGACTGCATCTTTCTCTTCGTGAAGCCTCTCAAGAGTCCGGAACACGATGATCGCAGCAAAGGGACCTCAACACGGAGCTTAAGAAGTGAAGGACCGGATCTACAAAGGTTGTAATCCCTCTCACTTAGTGTTAAAGAGTTTAACATGCTAGTTTTCGCCTAAACCCTAGTTTAAAGATCCGGCTTTGGGTTGTTCGGCACGGCTAAAATTTTAATCGGGCATGGTTGATGCCTCGTAGAACCTTGTGAGCGTGCCCAGCAACCCTACATATGTGATATAACCGGATTATTAAATCAAGTATTGATTTAATAATGTGATATATATTATATGTGATATAATTATATCTTAACTAATATCATTAGCTCATTAGTTATTCTTTCTTATATATATATTAATATATATGATATATATATATATATGAAGCATGGTATTTTCTATTTTTATGAATAATAGAGAAGAGGTGGAAAATGAGAGCATGGTTACAAGCATGGGGTTTATTCATAGTTTTTTTTATCTTGACTCACTATTCAACCATGGTTGCAATTTTATATTGCAAAATTCCATGCTTGAATGAGTGGGGGTCAAGAGTTTCCATTCATTCTAGTCTCATTCTCAACACTTAGCCATTTTTCTTAAGTTGCTCCCATGGTTTCTCTCTAGCTTCATCTTCCTCCTCAAATGTCATGGTTCAAGCTTCAACCCTCATATGAGATATGAACCATAAAGCTTGAACACAATCTTGTCAGCTTTTAACATCCCCTACTTCACCATCTCACACCAAACTAGCAATTTGGTGTGGTGTGTTTGCTACACTAAAGGAGTTTAGTGTAGAGTTAGCTTGGGCTAGAGGGACTCCGGGTGGATCGTCTTTGGCGCGAAGATCATGAAGGAGGGTCGTTCAACTCGAAGATGAGCCTTGTAAAGTCGCATGGACTTCAACCCGGAGCTTTAGAAGAGAAGGATTAGAACTACAAAGGTTGTATGCTCTTTTCTTCTCTTGAGTTAATCACATCACAAAGGCAAACCCTAATAATCTAGTAATGATCTTGTTAGTCTAACTTACCACCTAATAAAAATTAAAATGCGGCATGCTTGATACCTCTAGAACCTCATGATGGTGTTAAGGTAGACTTCCATGGTACCAAAGCCAAGCTAGAACATTAGGGTAACTTATAGTGACGTTAGAAATTCATCGTTTTTGTCGCGCAAAAATTACCGATAAAAACAGTTTCGAAATTGATGTTTCGAGTTGTTTGCACACCCCGTGGGCTCACGGTTTGAACCAATAAGTTGCGGGGTGGATCGTTTGCACCCCGGGGACACCCTTGGGGGAAAGAACGGCTGGGCCCACTCTCCTAGACCACCACAAAGTGGTCTTAGCGGTGGGGGCAGTTTCGGGTCTGCCTCATCCCGTGGCCACCTCGTGGTGGCCTCGGGGGTGGGGTACCCCCTATAGGCCCCTTATTCGATAGTTTATTTTGGGTCTTCGCCCCCGCGAATATTCGGGAGGGTTTCGAGTTCGTTTCGACTCCTGGATTGGCTTAAAACGATCGGTTTTTGAACTTTAGCTCACTGGATTTTTCGTGTTTTGGAAAAATTGGTATAGTTTCCTAATTTCGTGCAGAATTCTAATGTCACGGTTTCTTTACAAGTTTTGTGATTTGTGTGGTACAATTATTAGAATTCGGATTAATTATTTTTATGAAAACTAGTTAGTATATTGTAAAGCTAGTTGTTTAGTCTCAATTGATCGATTGCCCCGAAGTTTTGATTCGGATCAAAGCTCTGTCGCAATTGCGTATTGTACGCGATCACTCAGTCGGGAATCTTGTTGAATTATCCGGCAACCAATTGAAAAGAGTTTTCAATTTGAGACTAAAATGCAAGTTTTATAGGTTAGGCATGAAATCCGGAATATGAGATATTCCGGGTTTATGATATCTAAGGAAATTGCGGATTCTAATTATTGTAGTTTTCTGTTTCTTTTTCTGCGACCGTAAGTGTAATATGTGGGGTATCCCAATCTCGTTGCTATATGTCAACGAGTTTTAGAGATACGCATATTTGCTTACGTTGATGATATGTGATATCATGTGTTGCTGTTGATATGATTTATTAGATCGTCGTGAAAGAATAGCCGGGGGGTTTTATGTGAGATGAGGGTTTTTATTTTCATTCATGGAAAATCTGTATGTAATATTCATTTATTGGGGCACTTCCGGGTTGAGGATGATATCACCACTGTTGTATATTATTTACTTTTCCGCATTAGGATAGACCCAAGGTGGGGAGCACAAGTAACCGGGTTCCAGGGTCCAGTGGGAGACCATCTCAAGGAGTTGAGACCGGGTCTCCTAACTCTAGAATTGGCAGAGTTACTTACCGTTCTCGTAGGGGTCTAGGGATATGGGTTTGGCTATTCATCACGACTGTGGAATCCGTGTTTTACATTATTGGCTAAATTTAAAACACGGACATCCTAGTATATCCAATATTTCATATGTTGCTTCTGCTGCATGATTCTGTGATGCTGATCATATAACTGCGTGAGACGAATGGTATATTATATATATGATATATAATAAACGTTGCTTATGTTTTGCACCCGCGCTAGTCCAGCCCCCGCTCTGCTGGTAGTTAAGTAACCTAACGGTGCATGACGGGGCCCCGTAGCAAATGCGGATGGTATAAGCGTACATTCTATTTTCGTTTCATTTTTCTCTAATGTTTAGGAAACATTAATTGATGGGACTTCATTAATGAGATTAATGAAAAGAAAGAATCCAAAGTATGTTGTAGAATCAAATTTTCAAAAAGGGTAGCTCTAGTTTTTGCTTTGCACGGTAGTATTCCTTGATGAATATCCAGCACCTTATTTGATGAGGAAAGAGCCGAGATCCCTTCACCGGGAGTGACCTCTTTAGCAAAACTAGCAAATGCTACAACCCTCTCGGTTTTGTTTTTTGATTGCTTTTTCAGTTCTTGCTTTTCCTTGTAGAATATCCAGCACCTCATTCGATGAGGAAAGAGCCAAGATCCCTTCACCAGGAGTGACCTCTGTAGAGAAACTAGCAAAAGCCTAAAAAACACTCGTTTTCAAAATCACTAGATTCTACAACGATATCAAGTTCATTACGCTCATGATTTTCTTAAAAAACTACGTAGCCCTCTATCATTTCAGATAAATAATATTTAGTATTCGTGCTGCATTTGTTGACCATAGCCAAGGCGTAGTGTGCGGTAGCTAATTAGTGTTTGTCTACAACATGTGATACGATTGGATTAGGGTAGTCGTACGGCTTTGTTGACCTTAGCCAAGGGTCGTACGGGTGGGTTTAATTCAATCAAGAAATGACGGGTTGAACTTGGCTAGCACTTATGATTTGTTGACCATAGCCAAGGTCATAAGTTGCTAGGGGTAAAAACCATTATCGGGAATTTCAAGTGTTGAAATTTGCAATGAGATTGCTTACCTTATATATGATAGTTGGATCCCGATACCCACTACGAGTAAGAGTTACTCCTGAGAGAGTTTTAGACATCACAATTAGCCAATCAAGTAGGTGTCTAGAAAGGTGTTAACGGGGTTACGCCCCCGGGAAAACGATGTTTATTTTAATTAGGTCCGTGTGAAAGCACGGGGAACCTCCCTCAAAGTACCAACACTGGCCTGGCCGAAAGATTAGCGAACTTGTAGGGTGTAATTAATCCCGGCTAATCTTACATTTTAGGGTTTGAAGTAAGATTTGATAAAAACGGTGGAAGCCATCCTGATTAGATAAAAATAACCAATCTAAATCTTGCAAAGAGCGCACGCAAAGTGATTATCTTTCTCTCTCTCCTGGTAGCGACCAATGACATGCCTTAATCAAGATAATAATATGGATGTATTGACCGAACGTACTTATTATACTGGGCTAGGTTCCGCTCTATCTTATGATTATCATAAGTCTGAGCAAGGAATAAGGGAATATTCGGATTCCTACGCCACCCAAAGAAAGAAAAAGCATGCTGATGCATTGTCTTCGGGTGTGTTCGTTACCAAGAACTGTTTCTCTGTTTACCTCTACATCATGGGTATTGGATACCGGATCAAGATCCCACACATGTAATTTGTTAGACGGTCTATAGACAGGTGGAGAACTGTGAAAGGGTGATATATCTCTAGTAGTAGAGATGGTGCAATTGTTGCAGCCAAAACAGTTGGCAAATATCACCTGGTGTTACCAACTGGTAATACATTGATTCTTAGTGACTGTTATTTCATACCGACAAATATTGTGAATATTTTCCTAAATCAAGTGTTGATTGGGTAAGGTATGTTGTATAACAGTGTACACGTTCTGAATCAAACAACAGTTCTAAACGTACACACACAAGAGGAACAGTTCAGAAATGAACGAAGTCTTCTTGTGGCATTGTAAACTGGGCCATATCGATGAAACAAAACTAGCTAAAGTTCCATAAGGATGCATATTTGAATCCGTTCGAATTTACATATTATGAAACTTGCCAGTCATGTCTCAAAGCCTAGGTGACCAAATCTCCGTTTACTGGAAACGGAGAAAAAGCTACTGAACTCTTGGACAGATACATAGTGATGTATGCGGTCCTATGTCTACACATGACAGGAATGGTTCCACGTACTTTATTACATTCACCGATGTTCTCTCAAGATACGGACATGTGTGCTTGTTGAAACACTAAACTGAATCTTCTAAGAATTTCAAGGAATATAAGTACGAAAAAGAGAACCAGATGGCTAAAGGTATTCAAATCCTTCGATATGATCGGGGAGAAGAATACTAGAGCACGGAATTCCGAGACTATTTAAAAGAGAATGAGATTCTCTCTCAGCTTACTCCTCCGTATACACCACAATACAACGGTATATCGGGGTGGAGGAATCACACCCTGTAACAACCCTAAACTTTACGTACAATTTTTTCAAAAATACAGAAAGGGGTACTTGAGCCTGAGCACAAGTTATAAATTTGATTTGATTTTGAACAGCAAGAAGAAGCTTGTAGCTCACTGGTAAGACCTTGCACTGCTGAATCAAAGCACCAGAATTCAAATCCCATCAGCCACACAATATTTTTATTTTAATTTCTTTTAATCTTTTAGAAGCTCAAGAGTCTACACGTGCACTACACGTAATACGGTAAGTTACATAATAAACAAATGGTCCACGAGTCAAGACCAAGCATCGGGGACACAAGGCAAAAAGACGCGGCCCGACTCGACCGACTCGGGCCGGCGACTCGCCCGACTCGGCCGGCGCCGTCTGTCGACTCAGTCCAAACCCTAAATTTCTTTAACTCTCGCAACCATTGACTCCCCCCATAACCCCTGTATTATTTAATTTCGCTGCACTTTTACAGAGCAAATTAAAACACACATTTAATCCATTTTAATACAAAATTTTAATACACCCTTTCATTACCCTAAACCCTAATTTTTCCTATAAGCACCACACCTAAAATCACCTCTCCTCACTCCTAAATCCCTGCCCAAACTCTCAAGAAAATTCCCAAGACTTTTTGTGTACAAGTGGAGTTAGCAAAGGGCAAAACTCCGACGACCTTCCGACGACGATCCGAGGAGATTCCGACGACGAAACGACACGGAACCGCCCATCTCTTCCTCCTTCTCTCTCCTAGTCTAATAACCTATAAGTCCCTACTTCTCCTTCTTTTCTCTATTCTAAAAACATTCAAAACTAAAACCCGACGGAAGCGGAGTTAGTCCGACTTCAAATTCGGTTTTTCTTTAAAAACTATAATTTTTCTTAATCAAGATACCTTCATATCATCACATATTGCTCATTAAACATTAATAAACATCTTAAACAAGTTGGATCACAAAATATTGTTATATGCATCTTTTATCGCAATTTTACATTAAAATACCTTCATTTTTCATTTCGACATACTTGAACTTTTTAAACCGTATTACCTTAGAAAACTCATGAGGTAATGACCTACCTCCTCACAACACACATATCTAACATAGCACGATGGAATTTAGGAACATAGATTTGGGAAAAATAAAACTTTACACATAACTACCTCCGACTTATAAAAAACATTTTTCTACAAGATATGTATTTTAACAAATCTTTGCAATTGCTCCTCTACAACCCATTTTGAGGAACCCGTTCGGGATGGTGCGGATTATCGCACATCCTCGGGCCAAGTAGAGTGAGATGCAGACCTCCGCAAGAAGCATACAATCTCGAAAGATTTAAAATACAATTTTCTTTAGAAAATGTGATTTCTATTATAAATAGAAATTATATTTTTAATAAATAAATATATATATATGTAATTAATATCGAAATATCTATTTTTTTATATTTATAATATTCCACATTTCCAAAATTCAAGAAAAACATCTCATTTATAAGAAAATACCATACAAATCCAATATTACAAATAAATACCATATATTATGAAATTAGGTTTTATTCACTAGAAATGTCAATTGATAAAATATACATCAATGAAAACTCTAAAGATGATAATAAAATACTTGAGGTGTATTTTGAAAATTATACAAAATTATTTTTATATAAAAACCCCTCAAGTTATACTAAATTACAATAAGGAGCCTAGTAAACATAGGTTTAAGCAGGACCAGTCTCTTGAGCCTCAGGGAGCCGGAGATATGGGTGCTTGCCTATTTAAGGTAAACAACTTAACAAACGATATTATCAACACGGTAATTGCCTTTGAAAAAGACACAAATCCTGCCGTCCATGTGCAGCAGTTACCGATAACACCAAAACCTAATTCGGGATTCAATTTCTTTTCTAATTGTCTGACTCAGACCGAGTCTCAATATAATCAATCTGACTTGAATATAATTCAAGTATCAAACTTTAATACAACATGGATCTATAAATCCATCTATTCAATCTAATCAATCTATATTGACTGAACCGAACCATTGATATATTCCATCTACATATTCATCCATTATATCCATTCCATTACTGATATCATGGTTTCGGCAAGTCATCCATCTATATACAATATACAATTCAAACAATACAAACAATACAAGCAAGATATCGCGGGGTTTTTAAGGGGTAGATTGGTACGGAAGGTGTTAGAAGTGGCACGAAACAGCAACCATAAAGACACCTAACCTGAATTCAATTGTCGTTGTACCGTAGCTGAATGGTTTCTTGTACCCCGTACACCGTAGTCTCCGGTCTAGTGAGACTCCTCTCGTATACACTGGCCTCTTCTGTACCAAGCTACAAACAACAGCGTTAATGTAACAATCAACATTATAATAGTTATACTCTCTGTGTGTGTGTGTCTATTCTACTTCTCCCCTATCTTTGGGACTTACCGAGCGATTTGTTCGCTGACGACATTCTCTTTCTTTTCTTTGGAATTTCGTCAGGTTATTCGGACCTTCTAGAGATCGAGCCCACCAGCGAGGATTTGGACCAGCTAGCTTTCGACCCAGAGCTTTAGATTCCTTGTACACATTTGCATTATGTATTTTCCATTTCTGTTATGCCACTGTTTAGGCATTGCTTTCTATTCCATGTATTTACTTTTCTGTTGTATTGTAAAAAGAATGTTAATAAATAAAGTTGTTGTTCAATTATATCCATTGACATTATCTCTTGTGCATTTTACTTATATTGCTTAGATACGCTTAGCGTGTTTACTTCAGAGTAAATACGCAGCGGCCTCGTCGCGTCCTCTGCCCGTATACTGGGAAGCGAGGCGTGACAGGTTTTGTCGGTGGCCCATGCAGGTCAGAGCTATGTGGAACCCTACCATGCAGTTCAGCTCTGCGTGGACAACCTAAGCAATATAATACAGGAACCAGAAACTAAAAATATTCTTTACAATTCATACTTCTTCAATTTTATACTTTGAATCTGTCCTAACCCAAATTTTTCTTTCAAGGTTATGGATTCCCCAAACAACACCAGCACGAATGTCAACAACACTCCTCCACCACTACCACTCACACCTACCATCGCTGCTCTGATCAACGAACAGTCAGTTCTACTTGAGGCAATCCGCAGCCTCCTAGAAGGACAGCAGCAGCAGACAGCTATTCTAATGAACCGTCCCAAGGAAGAAGCACCTGGGGTGAAGCAATTCAAGGCCTTGCACCCCAAACAGTTTGCAGAAAAAGAGATCCCTCTAGAAGCTGAGGAATGGGCTCAAGGCATTGAAGATGACCTGGCAGCAGCACAAGTGCCATAGGTCGCTTGGGTATGAATTGCAAAGCTGCAGCTCACTGACAATGCACGGGTTTAGTGGAAGACGGAAGAAAGCCGTCTTACCCAGCCGATCGAATGGAGGACTTTCCGCGATATGTTCGACGTAAAGTACTTCCCGGAGACTGCCAGGTTCGACATGGAACAACAGTTCATCCACTTACAACTGGGTTCGATGTGGACCAAATCAGTGGATGAATATGATGCTGAGTTCACCATGCTCAGCAGGTAAGATATGTCTCAATGTTCGATTTTATATCATATACTACACAGCTAACATAAGACCGTAACAGGTTTGCGGCCCATCTCACACCGACTGCTGAGATCAGAGCTAGAAGATTTTAGCAAGGGTTAGACCTGGAAATCTAAGCTGCATTTGCTACAGGGGATTTCCCAACCTATGATATGGCTTTGAAAGCTGCCCGAAGATACGAGGCGGTGGTGAAGAAAAAGAGCAGACCTCAATCTACTGGAGTTAAGTGCCCTGCCAACCAGATGGTAGGAGGAGCCTCTTCAAGGCCAACCGTTGAACCCAGAAGACTGGAAGAAACCAATAATCAGCCAAGTCCCGACTTTTGCTTCTATTGCAAGAGGGAAGGACACTTGTGGAAGGATTGTAGGCACACAAAAGGCTTGTGCTTAGTTTGTGGCGCATCCAATTATGGAATTGGAAACTGTCCTTATAGACGCAACCCAGCTGACACACCCACCAACTACCGGCAGCGGCTAGCTATCCAGGCTCCTGCACCTCGCCTTGCACTCCCTGCTGCACCACCTGCATCGCCTACTCGCCAATTCCATCAGGCACCGAGGAACATTCCTCGAGGGCAGAGAAATACGCCTCAAGGACAAAGGAATGTACCTCCGGCTAGGAGGAATGACCACGGCGTCGGGCTTTCTTTTTAGCGACCGAAGAAGCAGAGGTCGGAGACCAAGGTAACCCTGGTAATTTCCTCAACTCTTTTCAAATATTTCGCATTCTTTCATTCCTTCACAAATTTTTCATACACTATCAGTACTTCTATCACCAAACTTTTCTTGAATCGGTTACACTTTATTTTTTATAAATTTCGAGGACGAAATTTTTTAAGAAGGGTAGAATATAACAACCCTAAACTTTCTGTACATTTTTTTCAAAAATACAGAAAGGGGTACTTGAGCCTGAGAACAAGTTACAAATTTGATTTGATTTTGAACAGCAAGAAGGAGCTTGTAGCTCACTGGTAAGACCTTGCACTGCTGAATCAAAACACCAGAGTTTAAATCCCATCAGCCACACATTATTTTTATTTTTATTTCTTTTAATCTTTTAGAAGCCCAAGAGTCTACATGTGCACTACTTGTAATAGGGTAAATTACAGAATAAACAAACGGGTCCACGAGTCAAGACCAAGCGTCGGAGACACATGGCAAGGAGACGCGGCCCGGCTCAGCCGACTCGGGCCGGCGACTCACCCGACTCAGCCAGTGTCGCCGGTCCGACTTAATCCAAACCCTAAATTTCTTTAACTCTTGCAACCCTTGAACTCCTCTCATAACCTATGTATTATTTAATTTCCCTGCACGTTTACAGAGCAAATTAAAACACACATTTAATCCATTTTAATACAAAATTTTAATACACGCTTTCATTACCCTAAACCCTGATTTTTCCTATAAATACCACACCTAAAATCACCCCTCCTCACTCCCAAATTCTTGCCCAAACTCTCAAGAAAATTCCCAAGATTTTTTGTGTGCAAGTGGAGTTAGCAAAGGGCGAAACTTCGACGAACTTCCGACGACGATCCGAGGAGATTCCGACGACGAAATGACGCACTGGCACCTCCCATCTCTTCCTCCTTCTCTCTCCTAGTCTAATAACCTGTAGGTCCCTACTTCTCCTTCTTTTCTCTATTCTAAAAACATTCAAAATTAAAACCCGACGGAAGCGGAGTTAGTCCGACTTCCGATTCGGTTTTTCTTTAAAAACTATAAATTTTCTTAATCAAGATACCTTCATATCATCACATATTTCTCATTAAACATTAATAAACATCTTTAACAAGTTTTATCATAAAAGATTGTTATATGCATCTTTTATCGCAATTTTACATTAAAATACCTTCATGTTTCATTTCGACATACTTGAACTTTTTAAACCGTATTACCTTAGAAACCTCACGAAGTAATGACCTACCTCTTCACAACATACATATCTAAGATAGCACGATGGAATTTGGGAATATAGATTTAGGGAAAATACAACTTTACCCATAACTACCTCCGTAAAAAACATTTTTCTATTAGATGTGTATTTTAACAAATCTTTGTAATTGCGCCTCTACAACTCATTTTGGGAAACCCGTTCGGGAAGGTGCGGATTATCGCACATCCTCGGGCCAAGTAGAGTGAGATGTAGACCTCCGTAAAAAGCATACGATCTCGAAAGATTTAAAATACAATTTTCTTTAGAAAATTTGATTTCTATTATAAATAAAACTTATATTTTTAATAAATAAATATATATGTAATTAATATCAAAATATCTAATTTTTTATATTTATAATATTCCACATTTCCAAAATTCAAGAAAACATCTCATTTACAAGAAAATACCATACAAATCCAATATTACAGATAAATACCATATATTATGAAATTAGGTTTTATTCACTAGAAATGTCACATTGATAAAATATATATCAATGAAAACTCTAAAGATGATAATAAAATACTTGAGATGTATTTTGAAAATTATACAAAATTAATTTTATATAAAACCCCCTCAAATTATACTAAATTATAATAAGAACCCTAGTAAACATAGGTTTAAGCGGGACCAGTCTCTTGAGCCTCAGGGAGCCAAAGATATGGATGCTTGCCTATTTAAGGTAGACAACTTAACAAACGATATTATCAACACGGTAATTGTCTTTGAAAAAGACACAAATCATGCCATCCATATGCAGCAGTTACCGATAACACCAAAACCTAATTCGGGATTCAATTTCTTTTCTAATTGTCTGACTCAGACTGAGTCTCAATATAAGCAATCTGACTTGAATATGATTCAAGTATCAAACTTCAATACAACATGGATCTATGAATCCGTCTATTCAATCTAATCAATCTATATTGACTGAACCGAACCATTGATATATTCCATCTACATGTTCATCCATTATATCCGTTCCATTACCGATATCATAGTTTCGGCAAGTCATCCATCTATATACAATATACAATTCAAACAATACAAACAATACAATCAAGACATCGTGGGGTTTTTAAGTGGTAGATTGGTACGGAAGGTATTAAAAGTGGCACGAGACAAAAACCATAAAGACACCTAGCCTGAATTCAATTGCCGTTGTACCGTGGTTGAACGGTTCCTTATACTCCGTATACCGTAGTCTCCGGTCTTGTGAGACTCCTTACGTATACACTGGCCTCATCTGTACCAAGCTACAAACAACAGCGTTAACATAACAATCAACATTATAATAGTTATACTCTCTCTGTGTGTGTGTGTCTATTCTACTTCTCCCCTATCTTTGGGACTTACCGAGCGATTTGTTCGCCGACGACATTCTCTTTCTTTGCTTCGGAATTTCGTCAGGTTATTCGGACCTTCTGGAGATCGAGCTCACCAGCGAGGATTTGGACCAGCTAGCTTTCGACCCAGAGCTTTAGATTCCTTGTACACATTTGCATTCTGTATTTTCCATTTCTGTTATGCCAATGTTTAGGCATTGCTTTCCATTCCATGTATTTACTTTTCAGTTGTATTGTAAAAAGAATGTTAATAAATAAAGTTGTTGTTCAATTATATCCATTGACATTGTCTCTTGTGCATTTTACTTATATTGCTTAGATATGCTTAGCGTATTTACTTCAGAGTAAATACGTAGTGGCCTCGTCGCGTCCTCTGTCTATATACTGGAAAGCGGGGCGTGACACACCCTATGCGATATGGTGCGCTCTATAATGAGTACTGCTGAGTTGCCTATTCCCTTTCAGGGACATGCACTTGAGAAGCTACATTCCTATTGATTAGAGTTCCGATCAAATCTGTTGCCTTCCACTCCATACGAGATATGGAATGGGAAGAGACCGTCTCTTAAACGAGTTTAGTTATGGGGTTGTCTGGCCTATGTTGAAAAGCAAAATTTTGACAAGCTTGAGGTAAGGTCAGTTCTGTGCAAGTTTGTAGGATATCCCAAACATTCGCGAGGGAACATCTTCTACCACACCGAGGAACAAAAGATGTTTCGTTTCTCGACATGCCACCTTTTTAGAAAATAATTTCTTACGGAACAAATTAGTGGCGATGAGGTAGAACTGGAAGAAACTACAGCTAAGCAAACTATAACTAACGATTTGGTAGAACCGGAGGATTCAATAGTCCCTGATGAACCGAAGCCACTCCGCAGATCTAGTTGGGTTTCTCATCCACCCGAGAGATACTACGGTTTTCTCGTAGACGGTGGGAGCGAGGATTGCATCATGGAGATGATGACCCAACTAGTTTCGAGCAGGCCATCAGAAGTGGAGACTATGTGAAATGGCTGGGTGCTATGCGATCTAAGATGGAATCCTTCTACACCAACAAAGTATTGACTTTGGATGTTGCTCCTGAAGGAGTAAAACCCATCGGGAGCAAGAGGATCTTTGAGAAAGATAATTTGGTGTAAATGAAAAAGTTGAGACTTTCAAAGCTATGCTTAAGTCCATCAGGATCCTACTTGCCATTGCTGCATACCATGACTACGAAATCTGGCAGACTGCACGTCAAAACCGCTTTTCTAAATGGTGATTTAGAAGAGAGCGTGTATATGACACGGCCAGAAGGCTTTATAGACAGTGGGAGCAGCGGAAGCATGTGCAAGCTGCTTAAACCCATCTACGGGTTAAAGCAGGCATCGCGGAGATGGAACATCTGTTTAATGAAGCTGTCAAAGAGTTTGACTTCATCAAAAAGGTAGATGAACCATGTATAAATAAGAAGGTTATAGAGAGTATGGTTGTCTTCCTCGTATTGTACGCGGATGACATACTCTTGATAGGAAAGGGTGTTCCTATGCTACACTCGGTCAAGCACCTCTTATCACACAGATTCTCTATGAAAGATCTAACCGATGCCTCCTACATCCTGGGGTTATAGATCTATAGAGATAGATCTAAATGGATTTGGGATTGTCCCAATCCAGGTACATAGACACCATGCTAAAAGGGTTTTAGTATGGATGATTTTAAGCGTGGTAATGTACCCACTTGTTCAGGAATCACTCTCTCCAAAGAGATATCTCTTGAGACTGATTAGGAGAGGGCTGGCATACAAAGGATACCCTATGCTTTGGCAGACAGGTCAATCATGTATGCGATATTATGTACCAGACCAGATGTAGCTTACTCACTAGGTGTAGTGAATAAGTATCGAAAAGATCTTTAGGAAAACCACTGGACAGCTGAAGAACATTCTTAAGTGCTTGAGAAGGACTAAAGAGATATTCTTGGTGTATGGTAATGGTGAACTCCAAATGGAGTCCTTTACCGATTCAAGCTTCCAGAGTGATAAGGACAACTGAAAGTCAGTCTCGGTTTTTGTTTTCACCCTCAGTGGAGAGACGGTATGTTGGAAGGGTTCCAAGCTATATATACAGAAGCAGACTCGTTGATAGAGGCTAATTACATCGCTACCAACGATGCTGCCAAAGAGGTTTCCTGGATGAATAGAGTTCATGAGATGAACTAGGTTCCTACTGTTGGGCATCCAATACCTGTGTATTGTGATGACAATGGAGCTGTGGTTTTGGCCTAGGAACCCCGGTCACGTCAGCGATCCAGACATATTCTTAGACAGTATCACCTGATCAGGAAGATAGTTGTTCTTCGGGAGATTGAGGTCATGAGAGTTGACACAGAGGATAACACAGTGGATCCACTAACCGAGGCCATCCCCCAGATATTATTTGAGAGACTTTTAGGACGTTGGGTATGAGATACTATAACAACTGGCCTTAGTGCAAGTGGGAGATTGTTAGGAATATGTATGACCTAGAGGCCATTATTGTACATGTAATGTATATTATAGTGGATGCTTGGACGTACATATAGAGGACTTTCTTGCTCGACATGATAGTATGCTATATGGTTACTCTTTATCTTAATATGTTGACTGGTATTCTTTACTGTCTTGCTCTCACATGTTGATAAAGCCTTTAGATATGTACTTGACTATCAAGACTATGATGAGAACATACTAGTAGGGCCAGGGTGGTCCAAAAGTACATCCTTTATTCAGTTCCTAGTCGAGAGAATATCGAGACTAGGGCATTGATATTCCAGAGTAGACTAGTGTGTACGTTTCTTGTCCTTTAGAGGGTGATGGTTGATCCCACAACCATTGGTGTGTGACAGCAAAGATTGTATACAGGTGCTTATTGGAGAATGGGTACACCGAACAGGACTCGCCGAGGACTCCTATGTGGTAGTATACCTATCATCAGATAGCATTCCTCAGGTGACACTGGTATAGATTAGGGTGTAGACCCGAGATCGTCATAGAGTCTTGTGTGGCTCCCACTGTGCTTTGATTTCCTTCCTACCACGGCTCAAAGGAGTCATGCAAACAGGTGGATTTTAGGTACAGTCCCGAGTCACATGGAGGCAATGAGCAATAGGAGGGGTTTCGTCTCTCCCGATATTAGGGGTTGATGTTGCGCTATGCTCGATTGTCTATAACTGGAAGTCCCTGGCCAGGGCCGCTACCGTTATAGGCCAGATATCGGCATGACTTATCACGTTACTGGGGACTGACATTTACCACCCCTAGACATGATATGCAACATATCAGACGAAGAGACCGGACTGTATGGTAGTGTTACTGATAGGCTTCATGGAGAGTATGGATGAGCTTGCTTTTTGATCTTCATATCACTCCCGGGTAGCCGTTATGTCCAGCTAGTACTGCTGACAGCTTGTAGGTGATTGATGTGATCATCACCTACTGCTGGTGCATTGACGAGTCTTTAGAGTCCCGCATAGAAGTTTCCTGGTTCAAGCGAAACGAAATAGGGCACATATGCTGATATATGCGTGAGCTTGATTAAATATGAGTGTGTGATACCATATTGTAATCTGGCAGTTATCTGTTATCGGTTCGGTTATATGTGATATAACCAGATTGTCGAATCAAGTGTTGATTTGATAATGTGATATACAGCTGAATGATATTAATCGGTCATATGTGATATAGCCGGATTATTAAATCAAGTGTTGATTTAATAATGTGATATATATTATATCTTAACTAATATCATTAGCTCACTAATTATTCTTCTTTATATATATATATTAATATATATATATGATATATATTTATATATATATATATGAAGCATGGTATTTTCTATTTTTTATGAAAAATAGAAAAAAGGTGGAAAATGAGAGCATGGTTGCAAGCATGGGGTTTATTCATAGTTTATTCATCTTGACTCATTATTCAAGTATGGTTGCAATTTTATATTGCAAAATTCCATACTTGAATGAGTTGGGGTCAAGAGTTTCCATTCATTCTAGTCTCATTCTCAACACTTAGCCATTTTTCTTAAGTTGCTCTCTAGCTTCATCTTCCACCTCAAATGTCATGGTTCAAGCTTCAACCCTCACATGAGATGTGAATCATGAAGCTTGAACACAATCTTGTGTGCTTTTAGCATCCCCTACTTCACCATCCCACACCAAACTAGCAATTTGGTGTAGTGTGTTTACTACACTAAAGGAGTTAATTGTAGAGTTAGCTTGGGCTAGAGGGACTTCGGGTATATCGTCTTTGGCGCGAAGATCACGAAGGAGGGTCATTCAACTCGAAGAGGAGCCTTGTAGAGTCGCGTGGACTTCAACCCGGAGCTTTAGAAGAGAAGGACTATAACTACAAAGGTTGTATGCTCTTTTCTTCTCTTGAGTTAATCACATCACAAAAGTAAACCCTAATAATCTAGTAATGATCTTGTTAGTCTAACTTAGCACCTAATAAAAATTAAAATGCGGCATGCTTGATTCCTCTAGAACCTCATGGTGGTGTTAAGGTAGACTTTCAGTATCAATGAGATAGTAAACTAAAACAAGTGCACATGTATAGATATAGAGCAACCAGATAGCAAACTATCATGTCGAACAAGAAAGTCCTCTATATATATGTCCAAGCATCCACTATAATATTCAATAATGGCCTCTAGGGCATACATATTACTAACAATCTCTCACTTGCACTAAGGCCAGTTGTTGTAGTATCGCATACCCAACATCCTAAAAAGTCTCTCGAACTATGTCTGGGGAAGGGCTTTCGTGAGTGGATCTACCGTGTTGTCCTTTGTATCTGCTCTTCTGACCTCGATCTCCGGCGATCAACTATCTCCCGGATCAGGTCATGCCGCCTCAGAATATGTCTGGATCGCTGATGAGATCGGGGTTCCTTGGCCAAAGTCACAGCTCCATTATTATCACAATACAAGAGTATTAGATCCTCAATGGATGGAACCACACCAAGTTCAGCAATGAACTTCTTCATCCTGACAGTCTCTTTGGCAGCACCATTAACAGTGATGTATTCAGTCTCCATCGTCAAGTCTGCAACGGTATCTTTCTTGGAACTTTTCCAACATATCGTCCCTCCATTGAGGGTGAAGACAAAACCCGAGATAGACTTGCTATCGTCCTTATCACTCTGGAAGCTCGAATCGGTAAATGACTCCACTTAGAGTTCTACATCTCTTTAGTTCTTCTCAAGTACTTAAGAATGTTCTTCACAGCTATGCTGTGTTTCTCCCCTGGGTCTGATTGATACCTACTTACCACACTAAGTGAGTAAGCTACATCCGGTCTGGTGCATAATATCGCGTACATGATAGACCCAACTGCAAAAGTATAGGGTATCACGTTCAAGCGAGCCTTCTCCAAATCCGTCTTGGGAGACATCTCTTTGGAGAGAGTGATTCCTGAACAAGCGAGTAAATTAACACGCTTAGAATCTTCCATACTAAACCGCTTTAGTATGGTGTCTATGTACCTGTATTGGTACAATCCCAACATCCTTCTAGATCTATCTCTATAGATCATTATACCCGGGATGTAGGAGGCATCACCTGGATCTTTTATGGTGTCACGACCCGAATATTTCGACTCGTGACCGGCAGTTAACCACGCTATGTCTACAGGCATAACGCGACTACGTAAGCCGAACCCAGAAATCAAAACCATTTAAAATTAGTGAGTGTTGAAAACATTTAATTAAAAACATTTAGAAGACCTTAATTAGTTCAATGAGGTTCTTTTAAAAGTTAAATTATCCTTATAATAAGTTTGGCAGCATTTCCTTTGTAAAAGTAACCCCGAAAATCGGGTAAAAAAAACAGGATATAAGTGAAAATGAGATATAATGAACAAAGCATTCCCAACCGGGAGCAATCACGCCCAACGGCGGAAACCATCACCACAAGAGTAATATACGACGTCGTAGCGAAGAATGAGCAATAAGTAACATCCCAAAATAATAACTGCAAATATAATGTCGGCTCCCACGAGCTCGACACCAGAATACAAAAATATACATCATCGTCCTCACACTGTCTCTAAGTCAAGTACAAATATGGTGGATGGAGAATACTAGATACAAAAGTGTGTACAATAAAAGTAACCAGATACCATAACCTACCTAAAAAGTAAAATAGCTCTCGCACCGACTGTGGTGGTATCTGAAGCCAAAAGATGCAAAAAGGCAGCCTGCCACGACTACTCTGAGGGGCAACCTGCAAATACTGTGGCACAACGGGGGTGAATTGCCAACTCGTGAATAGAGATAACATATAAAGGTAATCACGAGCATGCACGTACTACGCTGCGCTATCATATGCCAGCAGGTAAATCTATATGCGACAAGCAGTAAGTGAAATAATCATGCAAATGCTCGGTCAGGTAAAATAACTACAGGATGAGATACATGAGAAACACTGCGGAGCATGGGATAAACAACACCTACACGAAATATCAATCATGGAAAAAATAATCGGTGCCCAAGCTGCACCCAAATCCCAAATAAGCTCAGGCGTCGGCACTCTTCTCGGCCCTCAAATTTTGTAAATCTCTGAGAATCACGAGTGCCCAACATCGGCACCCAAAATATCATAAATACTCGTGTCCAGCATCGACACGCAAATCCTCATATATCGGGCTCCGTAAGTCCGGATCAGCCCACGGGCTCCGTCTGCGATATCGGCCCTAGGCCCCGGCAGTACGGATCATCCCGCATCCATCTCTCGACTCTGGTCGGTATCCTCCGGATAACCGCCAGGTCCAACCAGTCACCGGTAGGTACTTGCCCACCTCCAGGCTCAATCGGCAAAGTCCATCGATCATCTTGCCGAGGGGAACCATACCGGGTCCACCACGAACCCGCAAACAGATTATCCATTCCACGAATCGGGTTTCAAGCACACGTCTCAGCACCGAGAAAACGAGTGGTGGACGCACCAAAATATCATATCACGAGGAACCGGGTTTTCAAATAGTGCATCTTTTCTTAAATAATTCCACGGTCCTCAAAACCAGAAATCAAATAAAAATCCAACACCAACGAGTAGATCAAATACGATATGCTATGTACATCAAGTCATAATATAGGTACAAGGGAGAAACCGCTTTTCTTAAGATAGTTTCAGTTTTCAAGACAGCATGCGGCTTCCAATTTCTATGAAAATCATATCGAATCATATGTGAAATGAACTACAGTATAATGACCATGGGAATTCTACAGTAAGTGTGTCATGGCAATTACTAACGGTGTATGTGTAACATGCAGATTAGTGCTCGTGCAACATAAACCGTTAGTAATAGTGCGGTGTTCTATCAATTCTAAGTTTTCATACATGTAGCAGGGAATGCAGTATGCAACAACAGTATCCATGAACAGTCAATGTAGGTAAATGCAATGTGTAGCTATAAAGTCCTATCAGCCCTGACGTAGAACGCCATGCGGGCGATATCCCCGTAGATGTTAAATCTACGCACCGAAGTCTCGCGCTAAGTATAGCCGACGACTTGTTTCCCCTTCTTCGCAGCGTCTGTCTCACTCGCCTGCGAACCTAGATTTACACAATATAACACACATAAGCTCAAATCTACCAAAAACGAAATATTAAGGTCAAACTAGAACCCCGCGTTGCAACCCAAGCGCGCGTGTGCGCGATACGCTAAAACGTGTGATCACACTCCTGAAGCTAACCTGACGCGTCGCGATACGCAGCACAACCCAAAACCACACACGTATCACGTGTGTCGCGGAGATTTAAAATACAGAAAATAGGGTAATAGGTCCCAGATTTTGATACAGAAAGAGTTTTATAAAAATAAATATACCATGAAACCCCAAATATCAGCAAACACCAACCACCAAAACCCCAACCCACCATTCTCCCATATGGCCGCAATTTGCAGCCAGAATGAGTTTTTCGGTGGCCTGGGTAGGGGGCTGGGCTCCCGGGTTTGGTGTGTGCACTCCATACATACTGTGTATATCCCAGTAATTACAATTTTATTCTAAAACACCCCGGGTAGTAGCAGTTTCAACAGAACCCAATTTCAAGTTAAAAGTCACACTTTGCACTAAAATGATATTTTAGGGTATTTTTGTGAAATCTGAAACAAACCCAAGTCCAAAACCACACTAATATCACATTACCAAGCTAATCAAGCCATAAAAAGTTAATTTTTATCACAACCTCACTAAATCCCTTTATATAGCACAAAACATGCATAAAAAGTGGTATTTTGCTAGAAATACTACAAGTTATCTAAAAGGGGTGTTAAGGGTGAGTTAATATCTTCAAAACACCTTAAGAAACACCCAAAATCCCTGCTTTTTCCTCAAGTGTGCAGATCCACCAACAAACACCTCAAAAGCTCATTTTTTTTCTATGGTTTGTGAAGGAAAAGTGTTGTTTTGAGTAGGGTGTGAATGGGGGTTTAATGAGAAATGAAAAGAGAAGAGAGAAATGGAGAAAATGGTGTTGTTGCTGCTTCTCTTTCTGCTGGAGCTCAGAAGTGAGGGAAAGAGAGAGAAAAGAGAGAGAAGCAAAGGTCAAACAAAGTCAAATCCCATACCTAACCACCATACCTTCATTTCTATTTGAATTTGCATTATAAAAAAAAGGTTTTGACTTGCTTAAATGGGTGGGATAAGTAAAACCATGCAAGAAAAGAAAAAGGGTTAACATGATATACTTTTAACCAAAGTCACAAAAATGTGCTAAGTGTGCATGGGTACACTAACACAATTTCCAATTAAGGTAAACACAACTAAAAATAATTAACAACCCTATATATAAATATAT
Source organism: Agapanthus africanus (assembly GCA_030015575.1). Lineage (NCBI taxonomy): Eukaryota > Viridiplantae > Streptophyta > Magnoliopsida > Asparagales > Amaryllidaceae > Agapanthus > Agapanthus africanus. The sequence goes on along the minus strand of JASDDO010000018.1, from coordinate 33,979,871 downwards.
ATATATATATATATATATATATATATATATATATCCATAAAAACACTTCACAACACAAAAGACCACTAGCCAAGAAGGAAAATAAGATATCCGTTTTTTTTTTTTGAAAAACACTCACACTTGCTAATTAACACGAAAGCATCCTAAACGAATTTCAAGGCGTTACACATGGAGAACTTTTGTGATAGGAAGAGTTTGACTGAGTGCAGCATAGGAACATCATTTCCTATCAAGAGTATGTCATCTACGTACAATATAAGGAAGACAACCTTACTCTCTACAACCTTTTTATATATACATGTTTCATCTACATTTTTGATGAAGTCAAACTCTTTGACTGCTACATCAAAACAGATGTTCCAGCTCCGCGACGCCTGCTTTAATCCGTAGATTGATTTAAGCAGCGTACACACCTTTCCGCTGCTCCCACTGTCTACAAAGCCCTCTGGTTGTGTCATATACATGCTCTCTTCAAAATCACCATTTAGAGAAGCGGTCTTGACGTCCATCTGCCAGATTTCATAGTCATGGTATGCAGCTATGGCAAGTAGGATCCTGATGGACTTAAGCATAGCCATTGGAGAAAATGTCTCATCATAGTCGACACCTGGTTGTTGACGAAAACCTTTTACTACAAGTCTAGCTTTGAAGGTCTCAACATTTCCATCTACACCAATTTTCTTCTTAAAGATCCACTTGCTCCCAATGGGTTTTACCCCTTCAGGAGCAACTTCCAAAGTCCATACTTTGTTGGTGTACATGGATTCCATCTCAGATCGCATAGCATCCAGCCATTTCACAGAGTCCCCACTTGTGATGGCCTGCTCGAAACTAGTTGGGTCATCATCTTCCATGATGCAATCCCCGCTCCTACCGTCTATGAGAAAACTGTAGTATCTCTTAGTTGGATGAGGAACCATACTATATCTGCGAAGTGGGTGAGGTTCGTCTGGGACTATCGAATCCTCCGGTTCTACCAAATTTTCAGTTGTAGTTTGTGTATCTGGAACGTCTTCCAGCTTTACATCATTACCACTAATTTTTTTAGAAGAAATTTATTTTCTAAAAAGGTGGCGTGTTGAGCAAAAAACACCTTTTTTTCCTCAATATGGTAGAAGATATACCCTTGCGAATGTTTGGGATATCCAAAAAAAACTTACATAGAACAGACCTTGCCTCGAGCTTGTCCGAATTTTGCTTTTTAATATAAACCAGACAACTCCATATCTTAATGAAATTAAGACATGGTCTCTTCCCCTCCTATATCTCATATGGAGTGGTAGGTACAGATTTGGTAGGAACCATATTCAATTGGTATGCAGCTGTCTTAAATGCATAACCCCAAAAAGAAATAGGTAACTCAGCAACACTCATCATAGAGTGCACCATATCTAATAGGGTGTGATTCCTCCGCTCTGATACTCCATTATGCTGTGGTGTATACGAAGGAGTAAGCTGAGAAATAATCCCATTCTCTTTGAGATAATCTTGAAATTCCGTGCTTAAGTATTCACCTCCTCGTTCAGATCGAAGGATTTTAATACTTTTACCCGTCCGGTTCTCTACTTCCCTCTTATATTCCTTGAATTTCTCAAAAACTTTAGATTTGTGTTTCAACAGGAACACATGTCCGAATCTTGAGTGATCATCAGTGAATGTAATGAAGTACGAGGAACTATTCCTGGCATATGTAGAAATAGGACCGCATACATCACTATGTATCAGTCCCAGGAGTTCAGTAGCTCTTTCTCCATGTCCCGTAAACGGAGTTTTGGTCATCTTTCCTTTGAGACATGACTGAAAAGTTTCATAAGATGTAAATTCGAACGGATTCAGATATTCATCTTTATGCAACATATCCAGTCTAGTCGCATTGATATGACCAAGTTTATAGTTCCACAAGAAGACTTCATTCATTTCTGAACTTTTTCTCTTGTGTGTGTTATGTATATTTAGAACTGTATTTTGATTTAGAAGTATATACCATTACATAATGTACCAAACCCAAACAACACTTGATTTAGAAAAATATTCATAACATTTTTCTCTAATGCAAAATTATATCCTTATTTATCTAATAAAGAAATGGATATTATATTGCACATCATCGACGGTATGAAATAACAGTCATTCAAAATCAATGTATTACCATTTGGTAATACTAGGTGATATTCGCCGACCGCTTCGGTAGCAAAAATTGCTCCATTCCCTACTCTGATTGATATATCACCCTTTCCCAGTTCTCTACTTCTCTTTAACCCTTGTAATAGATTACAAATATAGGATCTTGATCCAGTATCCAATACCCAGGACTTAGAGTAAACTGAGAAAAAGTTCTCAATAACTAACACACCCGAAGAAGATGCATCAGAATACTCTTTCTTCATCTGGGTGGCGTGGAAATCCTTGCATTTCCCTATCCCTTGCTCAGACTTATGACAGTTATCATAAGATAGAGCGGAGCCAATATTCCCCAGCCTAGTATAATAAGCAGGCTCGGTCAATACATCCATATTATTATCTTGATTAAGGCGTGACATGGTCGCTACCTGGAGAGAGAGAAGAAAACACTTTAGCGTGCGCTGTTGCAAGATTAGATTGGTTATTATCTTATCTAATCAGGATGGCTCCCACTGTTTTTATCAAATCTTCTTTCAAGCTCTAAAAGGTAAGATTAACCGGGATTAATTACACCCTATAAGTTCGCCAATTGGTCAAGCAGAAAGGTATTGGTACTCTGAGGGAGTCTCCCCGTGCTTCTCATAGAACTAATTAAATAATCTTGTTTCCGCAGGGGCATAACCCCGTTAACACATTTCTTAGACACCTACTGGATTAGCTAATTGTAAAGTAGAAAACTCTCTCAGGAGTAACACTTACTCACAGTGGATATCGAAATCCAATTATCATATAGAAGGTATGCAATCTCATTGCAAATTTCAACACTTGAAATTCCCGATATCGGTTTTTACCCCAAACGACCTATGACCTTAACGGAGGTCAACAAACCATAGGCCGCTAGTCAAGTTCAACCTGTCATTTCTTAATCGATTCGAACCCACCCACAAAAACCCTTGACGGAGATCAACAAGGCCGTGTGACCGCCCCTACTGATCGCATCAACATGCTGCAGATAAATATTGCCCAGCTACCGTACACTGTGCCTTGACGGAGGTCAACAAACACAGCACGAATACTAAATACTACGTATCTGAAATGACGGAGGGCTATGACTAATTTTGAAGAAAATGTTTAACGTAATGAACTTGATATCGTTGTAAAATCTAGTGACTTGAAAAGGAGTGGTTTAAGCTCCGCTTTAAAATCGAGTAGTTTTCAAAACAAACCGAATGGGTTGTAGCATATGCTAGTTTTGCTAAAGAGGTCATTCCCGGTGAAAGGATCTAGGCTCTTTCCTCATCGAATGAGATGCTGAATAGTCATAATGGAATACCGCTATGCAAAGCAAGAACTAGAGTTACCTTTTTGAAAAATTTGATTCTACAACATCTTTTAGGTTTCTTTTCTTTTCATTAATCCTATTAATGACATCCCATCATTTATGTTTCCTAAACATTACAAAAAAAAAAAAAATAAAACACACATATATGCCATCCGCATTCGCTGTAGGGACCCGGGTCTTCACCGTAAGGTTACTTACGGCAGGCGGGGTCAGGACTAGTGCAGATGCAAAACATATATAGTGTCTACTAATATATCATATATATAAGTAGCATTCATCTCACGCAGTTATATGATCACATCACATCACAGAAACAGCAGAAGCAGATATATGAAATATAAGATATACTAGGAGGTCTGTGTTTTAGATTAAGCCAGTAATGAAAAACACGGATTCCACGGTCGTGATGAATAGCCAAGCCCATACCCCTAGACCCTTACGAGAGAGGCAAGCAACCCTGCCAATTCTAGAGTTAGGCGATCGGTCTCGACTCCTTGAGATGGCCTCCCTCTGAACTCTAGAACCCGGTTACTTATGCTCCCCGTCTTGGGTCTATCCTAATGCGGAAAAGTAAATAATATATATCAAATGGAGACAACAATCTCAACTCGAAAGTGTCCCAATAAAAGAATATCATATACAAATATTTACATGAATGAAATTGAAAACCTCTCATTTCACGTAAAACCCCCGGCTATTCAATCACGACGATCCAATATAACATATCAATAGCAACACAGTAACATCACATGTCATCAACATAAGTAAATATGTGTATCCTAATGTCGTTGTCGTATAGTAACGAGATCGGGGATACTGTAACATATTACACTTACGGTCGCAGAAAAGTGATGAAAACTACAATGATTAGAATCTGCATCATCTTTAAACATCATAAACCCGGATTATCACATATTCCGAATTTCATGCCTAACCCTATAAACCTTGCATTTAAGTCTCGAATTGAAAACAGTTTTCAAAAATTAAGTCAGGTAATTCAACAAGATTCCCGATTAAATGATCGAATGCTCGTCGAGAACTTTAGTAGATGGACGGACCCTCGAGACCGTCAACGAAGTGAACTTGGGTAGAACACCGTGGACGCGAGCACCTGAGTAGATGCTTTTAGCCATGGGGTTCTCTTATAGTCAATTGGTCGGGGCTATGGGGCGTGGTTGTCTACTAGTGTCTCCCAGCGAGTATTCGCGTACGATACGAGATTGCGACGGAGTTTCGATCCAAATCCAAACTCCGTGGTAATCCATCATTTGAAACTAAAATGTGAGATTTACATTTCGTTAACTAGTTTTCGCAAAACTAATCAATGTGGATTCCAAAAATTATATCACATATCCAAAGCTATCTGGACGATGTTAAACATTTCAATTGATGTTTCAAACAACAGCAATTCAGAGAGACCTCAACAACTTGAGCCTCACTAAAATTACCCAGAAAGTCAAAAATGTCACAATGAAGCAGCAGATGAAAAACAAGTCAATAACCCCTCAAGTAGGCGGTGGAACCGCGGCCAAAACATGGTTTAGGCGGCGGTTCCGTGGCCACTTAAAGGAGTTAGGCTCTCGTACTTCTTGGGGCTCCATAGAATTACTTGCATAATTTTCTGAGCATTTTTAATTGTGAAAAACTCAACGTTTGAAAAAATAGACAGAAACTACCCAATTTCAAAGTTTAAAACGTCGATCGAACACTTTAACGTCGTCTAGACATCGTCTAAGTCTCAAGCCTAGCTCTGATACCATGAAAGTATGTCTTAGTACCTCTACTAGGTTTTAATGAGCATCAAGTATACATTTTAAAAAATTAGAGGTCTAAGTATACTAAACTAGAATAGAACTAGAGAATTAGGGTTTCTAAGTGAACAAACAAGTTCTAAACTAAGTGATGGGAAACTACAACCTTTGTAGTCTAGTCCTTTACTTCTAAAGCTCCGAGATGAAGTCCTTAGAACTCTTCTTAAGGTTCCACTTGAAAAAAAGATCGAGCTTTCTTGTTGTCTTCGTTGCCGAAGACGATCCACCTTGAAGTCCCTCTCACTCAAGCTCACACTTCACTAATCAATGTATTAGTGAAGTTAACAACCTCTACTGAAGGGCTAAAGTAGTGTAGGTTGATGAAGTACGAATTTTGCTCACAAATTTTTCTTCTTTTTCTTTTCTTATTCTCAACCGTAGAATTTTAGTGAAGAGATGAAGATGAAGAAGAGAATGAACTTGGATGAGTGGGAATGAACCATAAAGATAAGATTAGATGAGAGTGAGAGTGATAAAATATCTATGAATAAAACAAGAAAAAAGCATGAGTCATGGCTTCTCAAACCATCTAAAAACAATGACTCATTTCTTTTTCTTTAATTCATATATATCAATCATTGTCTCCTCATCTTCACCACTCTTGTGATTCTCATACATCCTAGTTTCATGTATCATCAACCATGATACAAATGCATATATATATATATATATATATATATATATATATATATATATATATATTTATATATATCAAATTATTAAATCAACACTTGATTCAATAATCCAGTTATATCATATATAACCGACTAATATCATATGTATGTATGTATGTATGTATGTATATCAAAACATTAAATCAACACTTGATTCAATTATCTGGTTATATCACATATATCCGGCTAATATTCAATATTAGATATTAAATCAACACTTGATTCAATAATCCGGTTATATCATATATAACCGGCCAATATCAAACACACACACACACACACACACACACACACACATATCAAATCATTGAATCAACACTTGATTCAATAATCAGGTTATATCACATATAACCAGGCTGATATCAAATATCGCTAGATTAGAATACGGTATCATATACTCGTATTTAATCAAGCTCCCGCACATATCTCCATATGTGCCCTACTTCGTTTCGCTTGAGTTAGGAAACCTCTATGTGAGACTCTAAAGACTCGTCAATACACCAGTAGTAGGTAATGATCACATCAGATACCCACAAGCTATCAGCAGTACTAGCTGGACGTAACGGCTACCCAGGTATTGAACGAATAGAAAATCAACAAGCAAACTTGTCCAAACTCCCGTAGAGCCTATAAGCAACACTTACCGTACAGTCCAGCCTCTTTGTTTGATATGTCGCATATCGAGTCTGGGGGTGGAATCGTCAGACCCCACTAACTTGATAAGTCATGTTGATGTTTTGGCCAATAACCTTTTGAGAAACTACTGATAACACTTATCAGTAAGTCTTATCAGCCCTAGCCAGGGGCTTGCTGTTATAGCCAAATGAGCATAGCGCAATATCAACTCCCAATACCAGGAGAGACGAAACCCTTCCTATCGCTCACTGCCTCCATGCGACTCGGGACAGTACCCAAAATCCACCTGTTTGCACGACTCTTTTGAGCCATGGTAGGGAGGAAATCAAAGCATAGTGGGAACCATACAAGACACTATGACGATCTTGGGTATGCAGACTAACTTGTACAAGTGTCACCAAAGAACTGCTATATGACATAGGTATGTTACCATCTAAGAGTTATCGGCGAGTCATGTTCGATATACCCATTCTCCAATGAGCACATGTGCACAATCTTTGATGTCAAAAACCAATGGTTATGGGATCAACCATCGCCCAATACAGGGTCAAGAAATGTACACACTTGTCTACTCTGGAACATCGATACCCTGTATCGATACTCCCTTGACTAGGAACTGTTAAAGGATGTGCTTGCAGACTACACAAGCCCCATTAGTATGATCTGCATCATAGTCCTGTTAGTCAAGCTAACATCCTAAGGGATTTATCAACATGTATCAATGAGATCGTAAACTAAAACAAGTGCACATGTTTAGATAAAGAGCAACTAGATAGCATACTATCATGTCGAGCAAGAAAGTCATATATAAAGCATCCAATATAATATACAATAATGGCCTCTAAGGCATACATATTCCTAATAGTTTTCACTTTGGATATTGCACCTCAAGGGATAAAACCCATAGGCTGCAAATAGATCTTCAGAAAGAAAATTGGTGCAGATGGACAGGTTGAAACCTATAAGGCTAGACTTATAGCAAAAGGTTTTTGTCAAAGACCTGGCTGGGATTATGATGAAACGTTTTCTCCAGTGGCTATACTTAAATCCATTCGGATCCTACTTGCCATTGCTGCCTTATATGAATATGAAATTTGGTAGATGGACGTAAAGACCGCTTTTCTTAATGGAAATTTAGAAGAATGTGTTTATATGGATCAGCTAGAGAGTTTCATAGAGAGTGGGAGCAGCGGAAGAATGTGAAACTTGCTTAACTCTATTTATGGATTAAAGCAAGCATCTCAGAATTGGAACATCTGCTTTGATGAGATGGTCAAAAATTTTGGCTTTATCAAAAATGCATATGAGCCATGCATTTATAGTAAGATTGTAGTGAGAACTGTGGTATTTCTCGTCTTGTATGTGGATGAAATTCTCCTGATAGGAAATGAGATTCATATAATACAATCAGTCAAAAAATTCTTGTCACAGAAGTTCTCCATGAAACATGTGGGTGATGCCTCGTGTACATTCTGGGATCTAGATCTATCGTAAGAGATCTAAGAGTATGTTGGTACTTTCACAGTGCAGGTACAATGACACTGTAACGTTTTGAAAATCGTTTCGGTGAAAATTCGAAAAAACGGTAAAATAAGCGGGTTTTCTGTAAAAAGTCAAAATACAAATATCTTTATTATAAAATTAAATATACATATTCTAGCTATGTAATTGCTAGTATTTGGTGTTTATTGACCCACTGGTGAAATTTCAAATTTTCTGAAAAAATTTCCGAAATTAATTATTTTAATATTATTTTAAGCCGTCACTAATATATTTAATTAGGGAAAATTACAAATTGGAATGAGTTGAAACAAATTTTGTGCATTATAAAACTTTAAATAAAATTTTATCATGTGGTTTTTGAAACGAAATCGTTTGCCAAAACGGTTTAGAAAATATTAAAGAAAAAGGCTTTTTTTCGGTGAAATTAGTGTAAAAGGAAATTGGGGTATAGTATTTATCTTTTTTTTCCTCACCCACACTCTCCACACTCTCTCTCCTCACCCCCTAGGTTGCTGGCTGAGCCCCCCCCCCCTTGACAGCCCCAAAACTTTGTCCCCTCGTTTCACAAAAGAAAGAATTAAAAAGGAAAAGAAAGTATAAGAAAATGAGGTATGGGTTTGGGTTGACTTGGACTTTTCTTTACTTGGCTTTTCCCCACACCACACCCTCTCTCTCCTCTCCTCTTGGCTCAGCAGCAGGTCCCCCAACAACCCCCAACAGCAGCCCCCATTTTTCTCCTCTCATTCTCATTAACAAATCCATCTTTTTGCCTCAAAATCAAGCTAAAACCTCTATAATTCTTCAATCCAACTCTTACCCTTTATTTCTTTGCCCAATCTAGCATGGATCTTGGAAGAAATTTGGCATTTTGGAGGCTATAATCTTCATGTTGATCTCTTGATCATGAGGTATAAAGATTCATCCATATTTGTTAGTTGTTAATTGAATGTTTAAATCAAGCTTAAATTGGTGTTTTAAAATAAATAAAGGGGTTTTGAATTCAAGTTTGGAAATTCAAGTGGATGGTTTTAGATTATAGTTAGGGTTTTGTTGTGTGATTATGGTTGCAAGTGGAATTGATCATTTTGTGGAATGTGAAACATAATCAAATTGTTAGTTTGCAATTTTTATATGTAAATTGTCCTAATTATGATTGTTTTGCAAACTAGATTTTTGTAATTTATATAAAGTAGTGAGATTAAATTCTAGTTAATGGTTGTGTGGCTTAGTTAATATGTTTTAATGAGAATTATGGCCACTAAAATTGTTAAAATATTTAAAGTTGATTAAAACACCAAGTTTTGAGCTAAAATGGAAAATTGTGCTAATTTTTGTTAACTTGGTTTTGTAAATATATATATTTTGATGAAATCAAATTATTGGAATGGTTTTTATGACTTGGTTATGATATTGAGCGGATATTGCGGCCGCTAGATTTGTTTAAACGTCGAGTTTTGTACTAAAACGGGTAATATTGCTTGCTAGATTTTCGGAAAAATGGCTTTTAAAGTGAGTTTGGGGTTTTTGTGAATTTTAAGCTATTTTATATTAAAATTAGTGTTCGTGAATGTGCAAATGAGTGTATTTGGATTTTTCTCGATGGTCTGGCGTTTGTACACCGACGTCGAGGGTTTTGGGTTGATTTGTGAAAGCAACCATAGGTTTTGACCTATGTGGGATTCGTGTGTCGTTTTGGTCATGAGTCGGATTTTAATGCGATACGATGCGTTGTGATATGTAGGTACCCCCATATGGACTTCGAGACGACAAGCAAGCGCGTGGCGACGTCGGTATCGGCTAGCGAGGACCAGGTGAGTAGATTTATATCTACGGGGAGAAGTCGGGTGAATGGCGTATAGCACCCCCGCAGTCCGTAGTGTAGCTCATATATATATGTTTATATAGGTGCTTTATGATACGAGAATGTTTATTCATGTTATGTTTATGTATTCATGGAGTACCTTTAGGTTAGTTGCGAAACCCTAGAGTAGTTGTTATACCCACATACGCACACACAGACTTGCATACTTTACTTTCTTGTGCGCAGATTGGGATGTGTATATATGTATATATGCGTGGGTATGGGACTATGCATATGTACATTCATATACGCATGCATGGATAATGAGGATAGTACTTGGGATTTAAGATGAGTCGATGAGATTTGATTTGAGGCCGTGAGATCGGTGATATAGCAGGGTTCGTATTTGAGATAGGACATGACGTTGTAACGGGTCTTGACGCAGTGTTTCACACACGTGCATGCATACTTAGGCGGTATCAGTATTGTACTAGACGTAGATCAGGACCCCGATCAGGATATTTGATAAAGAGGATACCAGGTGAATAGTATGATGAATGTGATATTGACCCGTACCCAGATTTGGGATGCCGTACGACGGATTTACGTACGAGCTATAGTGATGATTGATCCGCACTCTTGACTTGGGATGCCTGCTTATAGATATGGTAACGGATATGATATTATTGAGGCGGGATCACCGACTGTATATATACAGGTATGTATATGTATCGACTCAGATGATAGGCGGTTTCCTTACCTGTAGTTCAGCTTGTTAGTTCAGCCGTATAGTTTAGTGTAGTTGTTAGATTAGATTAGACTCCTACCTATTTCAAAACTAGCGGATCGTGGGTATTTTAAAAGACAGGTCAAGGGATCTACGGATATTTCAAAAGACGTATCCTTTCTTAAAAACCACCGTAGCCCCTATTTTCAAAACCCCGCGATTCGTGTTATTTCAAATGGCACCATTGTTTAATATTTAGCTCCCGCTCATTTTGGTTGCTCGCTCTGCATCGCATATTTACATTGTTATTTCATATTGCATTGTTGACATTATGCTTTTAGGACACTAGCACCATTACCGATGATGCGTATGTACCACATACACCTACTTGCCGGCTCACACACATCTTCATCGGTAATTGCCATGTCACGTACACCTTAGAAAATATTATTGCTTAACTTAGCTTGATAGCCAGTAGTTTGACATAATATTAGTGTACATACCTTATATACCAGCTTAGATATTGTAGTTATTACTTGTCGCTTCATGCATACTGTTATTCATTCTCATGCTTATATTCATGGTTTTACATGCTTTTGATGATTCGGATTTCCATGATATTTTCTGGATTTGGAGGAAAACCGCAAAACATATATAAACTGCTTTCTCTCTTTTTAAATAAAAATGCGGTTTTCCCATGATGTATGAGTCGTCCACCATGAGTTTGCTGATGGATTTCGAGACCCGATTCGAGGAGTTGGATGAACCGTTTCGGGTACATGGTGGGCCCGGTGCGATACCCCGGGGCGAGAAGGCCGTGTTGTTGACGTTGAGCCTGGCAGGGGAGCACTACCGACCGGTGATATTATCCGACGCGTCGGATATCCGGAGGATACCGTCGTGGTCTTCAGATGGATGGTAGGGGCCGGTCTGGACTGACGGCGCCCTAGATATTGAGATTGAGACATTGAGATTTCGAGATATTGAGGTACTGAGATTTGATGATTCAGGCCAGTCCGGATAGCCGGAGCCTGAGGTTTCGAGACTTTGAGATCTATGTTTTGTGTCGATGCTAGACACAGTTGATGATGATTTCATTTATGATACCTCATTTTAAAAATGCAAAGGAAATCTCACTAAATTATGAAAACAGTTTCTTCATTTACATGTAATCTATTTTCATGCATTCATACCTCATTCATGATATACTGCTACCTGAGGCACTGACACGGGCACATGAGATTATACTCGGGTTAGATATTTACCCTAGTCATTGTTATAGACTGCTGGTTTTATTTGAGGATTATATATATATTGATCGTATGACCTAGGATTGCGTCATACATGCAATTTCTATTCGTAGATGTTTTTCTATTCACGAGTTGGCAACTCACCCCCGTTGTACCCCAGTTTCTTACAGGTTTCGCCGTACAGGTTTCTTTACGGATTTGCGGGTACAGTTTCGTTCGGGTGACTTGCCAGTAGGTGGGTTTATTTGTATCGTACCCATCATTATACATTGTATATTATTATTCAGTTGTATCTAGAAGTTCCATCAACCAAACTTGTATTTATCTCAAATAGAGACCAGTGATGTTATTCTTTCGACCTTAGAGTCGCGCGTTGTATTTCTATGGATTTCTTGCTGTTTTGAGTTTCCTTTGAGTTTTGATCCTCGCCCTTGGCGTTGTATATTATATTGCTTGTGTGGTTGTGACCGTCGATTGACGAAGAGCTAGCTCCCGCTTGGGGATGCCTTTTTATTGATTTCGTATACTATTCATGTTGTATCCCGTTTGGGAGCCAGTATTTACAAAGGAGACTCTGCCGAAATTTTCAGGAAATACTTGATGTTTTTTAAAACCGCATAACTCGGCTTATGCTATTAAAACTACTTGATTTTAAATTGGTTTTCCGTCACTCTACTATTTTTCTTGGTTTGGATTTCTGGGTTTTCGGCTTACTTAGATTACGTACGCCTCGAGACGTTTCGTAGTTTAAGTGCCGGTCATGTTTCGTACTTTCGGGACGTGACAAAGTTGGTATCAGAGCGTTAGGTTTTACCTTCGGAGCGTAGGATGACCCTTGGTTGATGGAATAGGTGACTAAAGTAGAGTGACGTACCGTGGGTATGTTCCGCGGCATACTTACGATACGCTACTCCACTTAAGAAGCCTTAGGATGTACATTTCTTTGCTCAGTATTATATTCATTCCGATCTAGCCTCATCAGTACCAGTTATGGTTTTGCTGCCACGATTACGGGCAGGGAGAGCTACAGCTAGAGTTGTGGTCAGCACGAGCTCGTCACGAACGAAGACTGACCATGGCGAAATTCCGGCGACACACGATTGCGGAGATGTGTCTTTTTACTGTGTTTCCGCGCCACGAGCGTTTGGCGGATCGCCTTTATGAGGTTACTCGGATGTGCTGATCGACACTAGAGGATTGAGCCAATGATAGAGGCCAGCCAGATTTTGATGACCGTTGGTGTATTGTTTATTCATGATGGTCGAGGCACTGTTCAGCGTGCAGACGAGCGAGCCAGCTATTGCTGCGAACGACGAGATATCGCCCCAGATGTTGGAGCTATTGCAGTACGGGTTGTACTAAAAGATGATAGAAGGTCGCTAGTCACCGAGGATGAATGACTAGGACATGTAGTTCGTTCGCTACCCCGATGCGAGGTCATCAGATAGATTGATTCCAGCTAGAGACGACTTCACGCAGAGACGTGAGGGTCGACAGAGACGATCGAATGTCGGAAACCTATTATTCCAAGTTTAAAGTATTCGGAAAGACATGCAGGCAATTCTATGGTCCATCTAGAAGAATGAAACCCTAACTCGACATAATGACCGTGTGAAAGCCTTTGAACCTTCAGGTTTGCGGCAGTTCCACGACGCCATTAGTGAGGCTTGGGTTTGCCCTTCTACAGCTGGACCACCGATGCTGTGGTATATATATTCGATACTATTAAACTGTACCAAGATGTTGAGCTCTTGGGGGATTATGAGGTTTCGACAAATCGATCGAATGGTTCGACTTCAATAGGATGCTAGGTGGTGAGATGCATTCTTGGGAGACTCCAGATACGAGGATAGCGGTTGGAGCTCAGTCCATACAGCCGCGACGAGACGAGTCCAAAGCAGACGACATTAGAGAAAAGTGAAGTAAGAGGTTCGTACCAGATCTAGATGAGATGACGTTCCACTCAGCCGACATCATAGATGCGGTACACATGCCGAGGCATTGTACTTGAATTTACCTTCCAGAAGGAGTCGCGATGAGTATGCAGTCGTTCCAGAGCAAGATGCAGATATAGGAAAGGACGATGACTTCCGGACAGTTGGCAGAGACGAGACATGGAAGAGACCGTGAGCATGATTCCTTCCAGGACACTGCTGCAATAATACTTGCACCCAGGATCAGATGTGTCACGTACATTCAGAGAGCCAGAGGCCGACGCCAGTGATATACTGTCTTACGAGTAGTCGCGATGCTTGACCGAGAGATGACCAGAGAAGTGCCAGAACGGAATCATCCCCGTTAGCACACCTGACAGGGCCGATGAGCCGATGGACCGAGAGATTGGTAATTCACAGTGAAGACCTTGACCCAGGAGTGGTCATTGTTACGCACACCAGCAGGCCAGAGTTCATGATCATCGACGAGACGTCCCACTAGTTACCGCGACAGTTGGCCCGAGATTCTTAGAGGATGCGCTTGAGCGGTACTATTCCGCCATTATTGATTTCGATGTTTTGGGTGATTTATTCGCATGATTTGATTTTGATGATTGAGGATTTACGATCTTTGCACAGTGTTGCACTTGATATCGTTTTCGTGCTTTGGTTTCACATGTTTGTGATTTTTCGGTTTTAGACATTTGAGTTGATTTTGTGCGTATGCACGCACACGATTTGGTTCCTGCACTCTGTATAGTTTATATATGCTTGCAGTGCAGTGATACGCCTTTTGTGCACTTAAATGCACCGGAATTCGATTTCGATTGTGATACTCGATATTTGTTTTGTGCACCTTGTGCACCTGATTTGATTTTGCACATATTCGGCGCTTGATATTGGATTTCATGATTTCGTGCGCTATGGATGCACCTGATTTGGATTTTCGCGCATGTTGGGCGCATGTTTTGAGGTGCGATTTTGGTGCACACCAGATGCACTAAATCGAGATTCTTCGTGCATGTCAGATGCACCTGATTTCGCTGTCAGGCATACACGTTGCCTACGACAGATGCTTTGTGCACACCCGATGCACTTAGATCTTGTTTCTATGCACTTGTATGGCACGTATATGGATTTTGATTGTCGTGGGCACCAGACGCACGTAGTATTCATACGCGTATTTTGGGATTGATTTCTTATAGAGCAGTACGTTTTTTTTATGATAATTGCGAAGTGTTTTCGTACTAAGCAGGACTAGTCAAGGGACAGTACCTGAATGTATTTTGCATGCATTGATAGCTATTGAAGGGAATTCCAAAAAGCGAGCTATAGTCTCAGTATTTACCTACGTGTCTGATATGACGCGAAACGTTTAAAACAAGAAAAACCCTTCTAAATTGTTTCCCAAAATGGCGGAACGTACATTTCAAACAAAGGTATATATGTATATAGTTATTTTCTTATGATAGACGTCCGCCACTGTGCAGTGTTATGTGCATTACACAGCAACTTAAAGGATTTGGCATGCATTTCCTCCTGATATTTACATGTATAGTTCCGATTTATAGCATATCGGTCTTGCTTGAGATTTGGCATTCGTGTCTTCACCTTGACTCCGATGATTGCGGGATGCTTGACAGAGTTTTGATTTCGAGTAATCTACTCATTACTCATGCGCATGCATTGTGCTATGATACGTTTATATATTTATGATTTCGGAGCCCCGGCGATTTGATGGTTTTGGCTGAAATATTTTAGTATTTGGGGGGGTTTTAATTTAAATTCGGGGATCGAATTTCTTTAAGGGGAGAAGATTGTAACGTTTTGAAAATCGTTTGGGTGAAAATTCGAAAAAACGGTAAAATAAGGGGGTTTTCTGTAAAAAGTCAAAATACAAATATCTTTATTATAAAATTAAATATACATATTCTAGCTATGTAATTGCTAGTATTTGGTGTTTATTGACCCACTGGTGAAATTTCAAATTTTCTGAAAAAATTTCCGAAATTAATTATTTTAATATTATTTTAAGCCGTCACTAATATATTTAATTAGGGAAAATTACAAATTGGAATGAGTTGAAACAAATTTTGTGCATTATAAAACTTTAAATAAAATTTTATCATGTGGTTTTTGAAACGAAATCGTTTGCCAAAACGGTTTAGAAAATATTGAAGAAAAAGGCTTTTTTCGGTGAAATTAGTGTAAAGGGAAATTGGGGTATAGTATTTATCTTTTTTTTCCTAGCCCACACTCTCCACACTCTCTCTCCTCATGCCCTAGGCTGCTGGCCGAGCCCCCCCCCCCCTTGGCAGCCCCAAAACTTTGTCCCCTCGTTTCACAAAAGAAAGAATTAAAAAGGAAAAAAAAGTATAAGAAAATGAGGTATGGGTTTGGGTTGACTTGGACTTTTCTTTACTTGGCTTTTCCCCACACCACACCCTCTCTCTCCTCTCCTCTTGGCTCAGCAGCAAGTCCCCCAACAACCCCCAACAGCAGCCCCCATTTTTCTCCTCTCATTCTCATCAACAAATCCATCTTTTTGCCTCAAAATCAAGCTAAAACCTCTATAATTCTTCAATCCAACTCTTACCCTTTATTTCTTTGTCCAAGCTAGCATGGATCTTGGAAGAAATTTGGCATTTTGGAGGCTATAATCTTCATGTTGATCTCTTGATCATGAGGTATAAAGATTCATCCATATTTGTTAGTTGTTAATTGAATGTTTAAATCAAGCTTAAATTGGTGTTTTAAAATAAATAAAGGGGTTTTGAATTCAAGTTTGGAAATTCAAGTGGATGGTTTTAGATTATAGTTAGGGTTTTGTTGTGTGATTATGGTTGCAAGTGGAATTGATCATTTTGTGGAATGTGAAACATAATCAAATTGTTAGTTTGCAAATTTTTATATGTAAATTGTCCTAATTATGATTGTTTTGCAAACTAGATTTTTGTAATTTATATAAAGTAGTGAGATTAAATTCTAGTTAATGGTTGTGTGGCTTAGTTAATATGTTTTAATGAGAATTATGGCCACTAAAATTGTTAAAATTTTAAAGTTGATTAAAACACCAAGTTTTGAGCTAAAATGGAAAATTGTGCTAATTTTTGTTAACTTGGTTTTGTAAATATATATATTTTGATGAAATCAAATTATTGGAATGGTTTTTATGACTTGGTTATGATATTGAGCGGATATTGCGGCCGCTAGATTTGTTTAAACGTCGAGTTTTGTACTAAAACGGGTAATATTGCTTGCTAGATTTTCGGAAAAATGGCTTTTAAAGTGAGTTTGGGGTTTTTGTGAATTTTAAGCTATTTTATATTAAAATTAGTGTTCGTGAATGTGCAAATGAGTGTATTTGGATTTTTCTCGATGGTCTGGCGTTTGTACACCGACGTCGAGGGTTTTGGGTTGATTTGTGAAAGCAACCATAGGTTTTGACCTATGTGGGATTCGTGTGTCGTTTTGGTCATGAGTCGGATTTTAATGCGATATGATGCGTTGTGATATGTAGGTACCCCCATGTGGACTTCGAGACGACAAGCAAGCGCGTGGCGACGTCGGCATCGGCTAGCGAGGACCAGGTGAGTAGATTTATATCTACGGGGAGAAGTCGGGTGGATGGCGTATAGCACCCCCGCAGTCCGTAGTGTAGCTCATATATATATGTTTATATAGGTGCTTTATGATACGAGAATATTTATTCATGTTATGTTTATGTATTCATGGAGTACCTTTGGGTTAGTTGCGAAACCCTAGAGTAGTTGTTATACCCACATACGCACACACAGACTTGCATACTTTACTTTCTTGTGCGCAGATTGGGATGTGTATATATGTACATATGCGTGGGTATGGGACTATGCATATGTACATTCATATACGCATGCATGGATAATGAGGATAGTACTTGGGATTTAAGATGAGTCGATGAGATTTGATTTGAGGCCGTGAGATCGGTGATATAGCAGGGTTCATATTTGAGATAGGACATGACGTTGTAACGGGTCTTGACGTAGTGTTTCACACACGTGCATGCATACTTAGGCGGTATCAGTATTGTACTAGACGTAGATCAGTACCCCGATCATGATATTTGATAAAGAGGATACCAGGTGAATAGTATGATGAATGTGATATTGACCCGTACCCAGATTTGGGATGCCGTACGACGGATTTACGTACGAGCTATAGTGATGATTGATCCGCACTCTTGACTTGGGATGCCTGCTTATAGATATGGTATCGGATATGATATTATTGAGGCGGGATCACCGACTGTATATATACAAGTATGTATATGTATCGACTCAGATGATAGGCGGTTTCCTTACCTGTAGTTCAGCTTGTTAGTTCAGCCATATAGTTTAGTGTAGTTGTTAGATTAGATTAGACTCCTGCCTATTTCAAAACTAGCGGATCGTGGGGATTTTAAAAGACAGGTCAAGGGATCTACGGATATTTCAAAAGACGTATCCTTTCTTAAAAACCACCGTAGCCCCTATTTTCAAAACCCCGTGATTCGTGTTATTTCAAATGGCACCATTGTTTAATATTTAGCTCCCGCTCATTTTGGTTGCTCGCTCTGCATCGCATATTTACATTGTTATTTCATATTGCATTGTTGACATTATGCTGTTAGGACACCAGCACCATTACCGATGATGCGTATGTACCACATACACCTACTTGCCGGCTCACACACATCTTCATCGGTAATTGCCATGTCACGTACACCTTAGAAAATATTATTGCTTAACTTAGCTTGATGGCCAGTAGTTTGACATAATATTAGTGTACATACCTTATATGCCAGCTTAGATATTGTAGTTATTACTTGTCGCTTCATGCATACTGTTATTCATTCTCATGCTTATATTCATGGTTTTACATGCTATTGATGATTCGGATTTCCATGATATTTTCTGGATTTGGAGGAAAACCGCAAAACATATATAAACTGCTTTCTCTCTTTTTAAATAAAAATGCGGTTTTCCCATGATGTATGAGTCGTCCACCATGAGTTTGCTGATGGATTTCGAGACCCGATTCGAGGAGTTGGATGAACCGTTTCGGGTACATGGTGGGCCCGGTGCGGTACCCCGGGGCGAGAAGGCCGTGTTGTTGACGTTGAGCCTGGCAGGGGAGCACTACCGACCGGTGATATTACCCGACGCGTCGGATATCCGGAGGATACCGTCGTGGTCTTCAGATGGATGGTAGGGGCCGGTCTGGACTGACGGCGCCCTAGATATTGAGATTGAGACATTGAGATTTCGAGATATTGAGGTACTGAGATTTGATGATACAGGCCAGTCCGGATAGCCGGAGCCTGAGGTTTCGAGACTTTGAGATTTATGTTTTGTGTCGATACTAGACACTGTTGATGATGATTTCATTTATGATACCTCATTTTAAAAATGCAAAGGAAATCTCACTAAATTATGAAAACAGTTTCTTCATTTACATGTAATCTGTTTTCATGCATTCATACCTCATTCATGATATACTGCTACCTGAGGCACTGACACGGGCACATGAGATTATACTCGGGTTAGATATTTACCCTAGTCATTGTTATAGACTGCTGGTTTTATTTGAGGATTATATATATATTGATCGTATGACCTAGGATTGCGTCATACATGCGATTTCTATTCGTAGATGTTTTTCTATTCACGAGTTGGCAACTCACCCCTGTTGTGCCCCAGTTTCTTACAGGTTTCGCCGTACAGGTTTCTTTATGGCTTTGCGGGTACAGTTTCGTTCGGGTGACTTGCCAGTAGGTGGGTTTATTTGTATCGTACCCATCATTATACATTCTATATTATTATTCAGTTGTATCTAGAAGTTCCATCAACCAAACTTGTATTTATCTCAGATAGAGACCAGTGATGTTATTCTTTCGACCTTAGAGTCGCGCGTTGTATTTCTATGGATTTCTTGCTGTTTTGAGTTTCCTTTGAGTTTTGATCCTCGCCCTTGGCGTTGTATATTATATTGCTTGTGTGGTTGTGACCGTCGATTGACGAAGAGCTAGCTCCCGGTTGGGGATGCCTTTTTATTGATTTCGTATACTATTCATGTTGTATCCCGTTTGGGAGCCAGTATTTACAAAGGAGACTCTGCCGAAATTTTCAGGAAATACTTGATGTTTTTTAAAACCGCATAACTCGGCTTATGTTATTAAAACTACTTGATTTTAAATTGGTTTTCCTTCACTCTACTATTTTTCTTGGTTTGGATTTCTGGGTTTTCGGCTTACTTAGATTACGTACGCCTCGAGACGTTTCGTAGTTTAAGTGCCGGTCATGTTCTGTACTTTCGAGGCGTGACAGACACCATACTGAAAAGATTTAGTATGGAAGATTCCAAGCGCGATAACCTACCCGCTTGTCACGGGATCACCCTCTCCAAAGAGATGTCTCCAAAGACTGTTTTAAAAAGGGATCGCAAGAGTATTATACCCTATGCTTCTGCGGTAGAATCTATAATGTATGTGATATCGTGTACTAGACCAGATGTGGCTTACGCACTGTACGTGGTAGGCAGGTATTGGTCAAACCCTAGGGAGAAGCACTGGATAGCAGTTAAGAATATTCTCAAGTACATGAGAAGGACTAAGGAGATGTTCTTGGTGTACGGAAGTAAAGACCTCCAGATCGAGGACTTCGTTGACTCCAGCTTCCATAGTGACAAGGATGACTCTAAATCTATGTCGGGTTCTATTTTCACCCTCAATGTAAGATCAATATGTTGGAAGAGCTCCAAATAGGACACCGTTGCTGACTCAACGATGGAGACAGAGCATATCGCGTGACGTCGCGAAAGAAGCAGTCTGGATGAGAAAGTTCATAACATAACTTCATGTGGTTCCATCCATTGTTGACCCAATACTTTTGTATTGTGACAACAACGGGGTTATAGCTTTAGCAAAGGAACCAAGGTCTGTTCCCTTATAAAAAAGAAAAGGGGAGAAAATTCCCCACAACTCAAACTTCACGTGTTAAACACGTGAGCGCCTATATGCAGAGCATATAGGCGCTGCAATCAAACAACTAATAGGCTAAATAAACCGCATGTGTTAAACACGTGAGCGCCTATATGCAGAGCATATAGGCGCTACAATCAAACAACTAATAGGCTAAATAAGCTTTACGTGTTAAACACGTTAGCTCCTATATGCAAAGCATATAGGCGCTGCAATGAGGCAACTAATAGGCTAAATAAGCCTCACGTGCCTATATACAAAGCATATAGGCACTGCAATCAAATACCAAATAAGCTAAATAAGCCTCACGTGTTAAACACGTGAGCGTCTATATACAAAGCATAGGCGCTGCAGTCAAACGACTATAGGCCAAATTGGCCTCACGTATTAAACACGTGAGCGCCCATATGCAGGGCATATGGGCGCCAAATCAGAGAAGCTAAATAAGCCTCACGTGTTAAACATGTGAGGGCACGTCCTTACGTAGAATTAAATTCTACTCAAATAAGGAACCGTTGGATTAAAAATCCAATGGTGATTAAACATAGAATTAAATTTTATTGGGAAGGATATTTTCTGTTAAACAGAAAATTGGTGGATCAAAAATCCAAGGAGATGGAAGATATTTCCCATATCTTTCTGAACAAAGAAAGATTGTGCTCTGTTAAACCGAGCGCCCTAGGATTAAAAATCCAATGGTGATAAAAATATTACCGTTCAATAGAATTTTATTTTATATATGGGAGAATATTCCCTCAATCTTGTTAAAATAAGAAAACATATTCTGTAAGGCAGAAACACTTGGATCAAAAATCAAACGGTGGGTAAAAGTCCCCAAATCAATTTTGAGTCCAGTTAAACTAATTGGAATCTCTCAATGAGAGATTTTCTCAAAATTAATTAACAAACTTGCTTCCACTATATAAAGGACCCGAGACTTCAAGTCTCAATATAGAAAAAAAAAACCCTATAAGTTCCTACCAAAATACAGCGAGCTCTTGAGAGAACAGAGAATTTAATTCTCAAAGAAAGAAAACCTTCCTCCATCAAAACACTCTAGATAAATAAAAAAAAGAGATTAAAAGTATCCCTCTTGCCTAGTATAATGGATATAAGGATTTAAACCTTCATACAAGAATTTAGTTTTTCCTCTGGTTTGAGATTTGCAAAAGCAAATCTCCCCACAAGTTGAAAATTTAATTCTCATCGGGGAGATTTTGTTCTTCAGACTCAAAACTTAGAGAAAAGAACTAGATTAAAAAGAAAAGGAAAGAAAAAGAAAATGAACATATGTTCTGAGAATTTAATTCCCCCGAAATTAGGGTTTAACCCTACATAAAGAACTTAGATCTTATAAAAATAAAAGAGAACTTGGTTCTCCAATAAAAACAATGATGATGATTCAAGATCTTCAAAACAGAAATCTTGATGATTATCAATGACTAAAATGTCATTAACAGAGATTAATATCTCTAAAAACAAGAAGAACTTGGCGTCCCACGTGAAACACACGTGAGTAAAATTATTACTTAGCACTATTTTATTGCCCCATGTGTTTCCCACGTGAGTGCTTAAAACAAAAAAAAGAAAAACTAAAACGCCTCACGTGCTTCCCATGTGAGCGTCCAAAGAGCAAAGAAAAACTCCTTTGTGTTGATTAGGCAGCCACCAAATAAAGCAGCCCAATACCCCAAAATAAAGCAATCACGTGAAATATGCGTGAAACGCTCTTAGAAACCCAAAATCTGGCGTCTCACGTGCTTCACACATGAGCTCCAGCCATGTGCTTAGCACTTATGTCAAAAAAAGAGGTGAGCAAATAAAATCTAAAATTAACGCTCAGCACTTATGTGCTTTCCACGTGAGTGCCATGCAAAGTGCTTAGCACTCCATGTTCAGCCAAAATGACTAAGTGCCTAGCACTGGTTGGGCAGCGTCCATATCTAAGCACCTCACATGTTTCACACGTGAGCGCCGGAGAAGATTAGTGCTCAGCACTATTCCATCGCCCCATGTGAAATACACATGAGCACTGCATATATTAGTGTTTAACACTACTGGGTTGTATAGAAACCAAATCTCAGCCTAAATGGGCTAAATTTCCTAAGGTTAAGCCTCTTTGATTCTAAATTAACCGAGCCCATATTGCTTATGATTTCCAAACTGATCTTTGTCTCAAACATGACTAATGATCTTTCATTGATAATATCCAAAATGATATTCATCCCATATCTCTTAAGATAATCTTAGTATCAAATATGACTAACGATTATTAGGTCCATCACCTCCTTTCCCTCAAATACGGGATTTGGTTTAAGAGTACATCTCTTCACACCTTTGATATATGTCGTAATTCCTCAACGTCTTCAGAGAGGTGGCGGGTCCCGACAACCAACAACTCCTTTCTCGTCCCAACTTGATATAAAATTTCATGAAGATAGGGAATGATACATCCCACATTGATGCACTTCCAAATTTACGTGCACACTTCAAATCGGATCGCACCTAAAATTAGGCCCATTCCATGTCACCATCGTTCATTCCGCCACGCAACAAATACACGTGCGCGCAAGATGGATACTGGACCAAAATGTCCTTAAACTAACATTCGTCCCCAAAATGGGAATGTTGGACCGAAATGTCCTTAAACTAATATTCGCCCTAAATATGGTGATAATGGACCGAAATTTCCTTAAAGTAATATTCGTCCCCAAAACTGGAATGTTGGACCGAAATATTCTTAAACTAAATTGCGTCCCCAAAATGGGAATGTTGGACCGAAATGTCCTTAAACTAATATTCGCCCCAAACATGGTGATAATGGACCATGATGTCCTTAAACTAAAATAATTGGGCCTAAATGCTCATATGTTTTAAGTCAATCTTAATCACAAACCAGATTAACGGTCCTTAAATAAACCAAACCTAAATCTAAAATATACGGATTTGGACTGATCCGCGCCCTACGGACGACGACACAAACTAGTCTCCGTATGCAATCCATGGGCAACCAAAATAAACAAAAATACACACGACACGAAGTGAACTGCCGGAGCAGGAGAAAGTGGTTATCGTAACGCGATGACATAATTAACTACAGGGGCTTGCACCTACAGGGAAGAGCATCCCCATAATCAAAACCCCTCACAAATGAGGGGGAATCTGGTAAAATCTGCTACAACGATCGCGTCTATCCAAACCTCTGATATATGGTGCCATAAATCAATTTGGTATCTTCGGAGAGGTGGATGGATAAGTCCAAATAGCATCTGCCCCCAGAATTCAGGCCAGACGTCCCAACGTCTCAATCCCTGTCTTCCGGCGGTGAATAGATTCTGGCACGCCCGGTGGGACATTTTCCTCTTTCCACTCCACACTTCGTGTGTCGTGTTTCGCGAAAAAAATTATGGTTCGTTATGGTTGCCCTTGAGTTCGAGGTACTAAAATTTGGTGTCTTACTCCTGTGCAGAAAAATCAATGGCTTCCAACTGCACCTCATGCAGCAGCAACTCTCGCTCTGCCCCAAATAGAGGAGTGACATACGGGCCCAACGCGGCCTCTATCTTTTCAATGCCGGTGGGCCAAGTAACGCAAGCCACTACTGGACTATTCTTCGGGACCATGTTCCTACCAGTGGGTGTCCGTGCCTCAGCGCCGTGGGAAGAATCTCCTAAGAGGCCAGTCTTCGATCGACTGGCGACCACAACGGCCCCTCTCAATGGGCCATCCAAAGCTGACGTCTCAGTCTTCAATAGGCTGGGCAAGAACACAAACGGGCCCGGAAAGAGGCTGGTGATACCTGAAGGGGCTGCCCAAAAACGGATAGCCCTTCCAACTCCTGCAGGTGAAGCCGTCAAAAGCGCTTCCCCCATCAGAAGGACGGTCTTTGAAAGATTAGCCAGCCCTCCCCAAACTCCAATCAGGACGTCATTCTTCAATAGGCTGACACCAACAGCATCCCTCACCAAAGCCGGGGGCACGACGAAGTCGCTTCCAAAACTAAGGCGGTCCCTTTTGTAAGACATGCTCAACGTCACCATTGGAGCCGAGTGAGGAAACCTGAGGGCAACTCCCCCGCTAGACTTACCCCACCAGCTCCAATGGTGGAAGTTGACGTTGATATACCAACCAGGAACAACTTTGATCTGCTCAGAGGGTACGCAAGAACTCTCCAGCGGCGGTGCTAAAGAAATCACCCCTGCCTGTAGAGACCACAGTGCTGGCAAAGGCGGAGCGTCCCCATCAACGGCTCTCCTCCTAAATTCACAGGGTCTGACGGAAAGTCCAGGACTCTGTGATCAACAAAGATTACTCTCGTATACCGAAGAAATTGAAGGCTCGGTTAGAGGAAGACCACTCCTCCGTCATACAGCGAGGGACTTCTTCTACACAGGTGTCTGCTACAACAGCTCCTTCAATTTCGACCTCCTATAAAAGGATGAGGCCAGAAAGAATCCCATCACCGGCGGCAAATTCCAAAGGCGATGGACCCAAACACCCCAAGTCTGAAGGCATGATCGTGCATACGGTCTACATGGCTTCCAAAAAAGAAGAAAGACGTGCTTCCGTAGGACATCGACCGCAAACTCAGTCGCTGACAAAAGCTCAGGAGAAACAACAAAAGCTCCAGAAGATGCTGACCAAAATGGTAGCACTTACCGGGCAGAAAGAAAGCCCGAACACAACAGCCGAACAGCGCCAGGAGCAGGAGACCGATACAGAGTTCTTGCGAAGGGTGCTTGAAAGAAAAGACAAGGAACCTGTTGAGCAGGCTGCGAACATAAATCAGATGGCTCTCTTATTCCAGGATATGGTTGGAATGATGATCAAGCTAGAACCCCCAGCCGAGGATCCACCGATAATCATCGAGGATGACAGAGGGGAAACATCAAATCCTCTCTGGCTTCATCAACAGCCAAGGAGGAAACGATCTCCAAAGCTACTCTTGATAATTATATAGCTCAATAAATAAGAGCTCATCAAGCAAATAAAACGTCTGGCCAAATCGTCAGAACTGGGCGACCCTATACAGGCCGGTATGATCAAATCAAGTACCCACCGGGATATACGATCCCCAAGTTCCAAGTATACAAAGGGACAGGCAACCCTCATCAGCACATCATGCAATTCAGAGCTCTATGCGGCAACGCTCGAGGCGACAACAAATTGTTGCTTCGCCAGTTCGTTGGAAGCCTGTCAAAAATGGCCTTTGAATGGTACTCGAAACTCCCAAATGACCCCGTAAAAACATTCACAGAGATGGAACTTCTGTTCACACAGCGTTTCGCCAGTGCGAGTGAGCACACTCCAATTACGGCATTAATCAATGCCAGGGTGAAGCCGGGAGAAACCTGGGTCTAATACGCGATCCAGTGGCGGAACCTATGGTCTAAGTATGAACAGCGCATTGAAGAATCCCCTACCGTGGGCATGTTCATAAGGACCCTTGATCCTCAAACGACGGTATCCCAGTTCATGACATTCTTAAAACCGACGACCTTCCAGGCTCTGATCGATAAACTGGCCCAAATGGACCAGATGGGCCATGGGCCTTTTTTCTCAAGTAAGGACCCTCAAAATGCCAAGGGTAAAGGGAAACTAGCCTTCGTTGCCAACACTCAACAACAACCGAGTGTTCCAAAACCGGCTGCTCTCCAAAACAACGCGCGTCTACGCTTATCCCTGGAAGAAAGGCTAGGACGCGCTTACTCGTTTTCCCGCAACAAGAAGAGGAGACTGTTTGAATTGGCAGTGTGCAACAACTCATCACATTGCTAGACCCACGACATTCACCGCAACCCGACAACGTCAACAACCCCAACTACTGCTCCTATCATAAAATGGTGAGCCACCTGATTGAGAATTGCTACGTCTTCAAGAACTGGGTCGAGGACCAGTATCAACAAGGGATGTTCGCGCTGTATGGAAACTAGAGGGTAAACCCACCGTAGAAGCACACTCCCAAAAAGGTGGATGCGTCGGGGGCATCATGCTTGCTCATGGAAGAAACTCCGTGAGAAGTTGTTCTTTCAGCTAAAACCAAAAGAATGCTGAAGGATCTACAAGCATGTCCGGCAGTAAGGTGGAAAAGACCACTTAAACCTGAAATCATCGAAGGGATGCTGAAACCGTATCCCTTACCGAAGATTGCTGACAAAGGGAAAACTCCCCAAGTCAAGCCTTCAAAGTCTTCGAAGAAAAATAAGAGGACCAAGAAGCCTGTGCAGCCTGCCGAGTATGACGATAAGCGCACAGATCTACAGAAGTAAATTAACACACTGGAGGAGTATAACCGGAAGGCACGGAAACCGGTCACGCTCGAAGAGTTCCTCAAGCATATTTTTGAGAATGAAGATGGTGACAACGATGAGGAAAATGACTCATCAGAAGAAACCGAAGACTATGTAGCAAGTTGCCACATGGTCTCCCATTCATTGTTAAATGGCGAAGAAACTCCCTCGGCGTCAGAAAACAACACGGAGGGACTTGAGGCAGGATCGGCGCTAAAATCCCCGAAACTGCCAGAAGACCCGATCGATAGGCTGTTAAATGAAGCCAATCGAAAAAGAAAAGCTGACCGAGAACACGAAACAGCCATGTACGAAAAGGCTAAGCGTCAGCGTCGGGATAAATAAGTTGCAGCAAGGATTAGTCGTAAAGTACTCCAACCAAGCCAAGCTATACCTGCGACAAATAAGAGCAGGATCAAGGCAGAGAAGCGGTTCGCCAAAGCCCTGTCAATAGAAATGAAGTTGCCACCTTTCGTAGGAAACACTCCCAGGGTCATATGCCACGACGGAGAGGATTCACATCCAAACTACTGCATGTATCATCGAAAGGTTATCCACCCCACCGAGGAATGTATTGCCTTCAAGAAGTGGTGGCAATGATACATTGCCCATAAAAAACACTTGAAGAGGGTGAGGCGCGAAGCTCGTCGACGGCAAATTAGTGCGACAGATGCTCATGAAAAAACGACTGGCAATTGTCATATGGTTGATACCAGTTCTGAAGGGGAAAAACCCTAAGTTCTTACTTTCGGGAGTGATTCTGAGGACAAAATACCCATCAGCCCTCTTTTCAAAGACTCCACCTCCGAAAAAGAAGAGGAGGAGAAAAAATACGAGAATATTCAGCTGCGTAACCGTACGTTGCCTGAAAAGAAGCTCAGACCTACAAACAAAGTTTCGAGCAAAAAAGACAAAGGGAAAGAAAAAATCCCTGAGGAAATTGCCCTCGTCGGTGGAGTTGTCAAAGAGCTCACAGCAAAGGACCCGCCTAAGAAAAACAAGGTGGATTACAACATATTAGCACATTTGAGAAAAATACCCTCGCAACTGAGTATATTGGATGCCCTCCTCATGTCCAAAGAGTCATGAGATTCTCTGATCAAGGCATTACAAGAGCCCGATCAGATCCAAACTTTCCTCACAGAAGAGAAGATGAAGGATGAGCTGGCAGAGGTTCACACAGCTGACATTACATTCAGTGATGAAGATCTCCTCCTCGGTACATACGAACATAATCGCCCATTATACGTCACGAGGTACTGCCACGACATCAAGATAGGGAAAATCCTTGTCGACAATGGATCCTCCGTCAACATAAGAGTGCTGAAAGAGATTTGCATGAACGTTCAGCACCTGGCCCGAGAAAAATTTACCATCTCCGGGTTCGACCCACAGTCGTCACGAACGCTTGGGTCTATAATATTGACGTTGCGCTTCGGGCTACTCGTCACTGATATCAAATTTCATTTCATTGACGCCAAGACTTGCTATAATGTATTCCTCGGTAGCCTTGGTTACACGAGTACAACATCATCCCTTCTACACAACATCAGTTTATGAAGTATTTCAAAGATGGCTCGGAGTACACCGTCATAGGGGAGTTGAATCCATTCTTCGTAAACAAGGTCCGAAAATATGAAAATGCGAAGTAATTCCTACCAGACTTCGAGGATACGGAAAGGTGTCAGAAGCCGGAGGACAAACGGAAGTCCGTCGCTACTATCCCGATCTTTGGGAGCGATTCTGAAGAAGATGAAGAAATAGTCTACTCAGGGCAACCCCAAAAAGAAAACAGCAGGCCCGGACCACCTACTCCTATTCTGGTCTTTGGCAGCGACTCTGAGGACGAGGCCAACACGGTGTTCTCCATCCGCCCATCAGTGCAAACCCTCATCGGAGCAGATCAGAGTCTGCAAATCACAATGGCTCTACCTCGGCATTACAAGGAACTTGATACGCTCGATACATACAGCGTACAAGAAATACAGACTTTCTACGCCCCTCCCAGGCGAAGGGGTGAAAAGGCGATCCTCTTCTACCAATCTATGGAGACCAAAGTAGAAAAAGAAATCTGGCATGGTGCCAATTTTGCACTCGACAGGCTTCATCCAATCCGTCCGCCGAAATACTGCAAGGACGGAATGAAAAGGCTGTTAAGACGCCAAGGTGTACCCTTCGAACAAACAGTTTGGCAAGCCCAATTCCACAAAAATATTTGGGATGTTCCCGAGACTCAGGGAAAGATGCCCAATGGGAAGATGGAGACAAATGGGTTCGGATACGTTTGGTCTAAGAAAAGGGGGCAATTCCACAGCTGTCGTGTCATAAACAGCTCCAGCGAAGGGGAAAACGCTCTTCTGAATGGCCGCGACGTTGAAACAGAGCGAGATCCCGCTTTAAGAACGTTAAGTCCGTCGCTCGAAGAACAAATAGACAAGCTAATAAAAGAAGCTTGTCAAAGGAGCCGAGACGATCACAGCCGTGAAATGGCCATTTATGAAAAGGCCAGAAGCAGCGCCTCAATCAGTAATCCGCGGAGAAGGAAGACTATAATGCTCTTCATCACTGGCCCGCTGTATATCCTCGCGAGGGGAAAATCCTGAAATAAAGGCAAAAACAAGACAAAGAATGCAAACAACGTTCGAAAAAAACAAAGCGGATCTAAGAAGCTGTGCAATCGAGAAAAGTTCGATTGGAACCCGTCCTTTATAAAGAAGATGGATCGGGAATACTCTTTCCCCCAAGAACAGACGAGAAAAATATCCAACCTTGTCATAAAGCACCAAATGATGACACTTCCGGAGTCTCGGTATCCCGAACAAATAAACGAGGTCCATCATCCGGATTTTTGCTCCTACCACTGAGCAATAAGTCATCTCCTCGAAGACTGTTTCACCTTCAAAGACTGGGTAGAAAACCAGTATCGGTAAGACAGATTCGCTTTATCCAACAGCTGGAGGGTAACCCCGCCGTAAAAGCATGAGCTAAAGAGGATCTATACCATGAGGATAGGACCAGCACAACCACGAAATGGGAAGCGGACTCATACCTGCCATATGATAACACTCCCAATAGAGGGAGGGCACGAGACTATGAATGACTTGCACATGTGCTTCGCAAATGAAGATGAGGACGAGGTGATCTCAGAGTTTCCACCAACACCAAAAGAGTTGGAAGATGAGATACACACTACGGCGGCCAACCTAAAGAAAATTGACTTAGGGACGGAAAATGATCCGAGACCGACGTTCGTTAGCGAGCTACTATCTGAAAAACAGGTAGCCACGTTAAAGGACGTGCTCATGCAGTACAAAGATTTCTTCACATGGAACTATTCTGAGATATCAGGTCTCGATCTGAAAGTAGCAGTACATAAACTGGCCATATCGCCGGACATAAAGCCCGTCAAACAGGCGCCATAAAGAATGCGTCTCAAACTTGAGATGAGTATCAACGCTGAAGTCAAGAAACTAATTGACTCTGGTTTCATCCAAGAAGTTCAGTATCCTGACTGGATCGCCAACATCGTTCCAATGATGAAGAAAAATAGGACGGTGTGCATCTGCGTGGAGTTCCAAGACCTCAACAAAGCTTGCCTGGAGGATGACTTCTCAGTCCCTGCTACCGAGCTGATGATCGATAACACATCTACCCATGAGGTCTTCTCCTTCATGGATAGATCTTTCGGACACAACCAAATTAAAATGCATTCAGAAGACCAAAACCATACCGCCTTCCGGACTCCCTTAGGCATATTCTGCTATAAAGTGATGCCCTTCGGTTTGAATAACGCCGGTGTTGTTAGTGTAATATGTCCTAGAGGCCATTATTGTATGGTACTAGTTTGTATATTATATTTTGGAAGCTTGGGATATATACACAGATTTATAACAGTCTTTCTCAATATGGTAGAATGCTAATTGGTTTGTATCTATCTTAATATGTGTATATGTTTCTTTTAACGTATCGCTAATGCATATTGATAGAGCTCTTAGGATCTTTGCTTAACTACCAGTGTTGTGATGGAAGTCACACTAGTGGGGGCTGGGTAGTCTACAAGCATATCCTTATACAGGTCCCTAGTCGTAGGATTATCGAGACAGGGCATCGATACTCCAGAGTAGACTAATGTATACGCTTCTCATCCTAGCAGGGGAGATAGTCTGTCCCACAGCCATCAGTACGTCGTATTGGAAATAGTATGCAGGTGCTCATTGGGTTATGAGTTACACTGGACGGACTCATAGGGTACTACTGCTGGTTGGTACTATACCTATCGCCAGGTAGCAGTTCCCAGGTGACTTGAATACAGCTTAGTCCATCGACTTGACACTGCTATTTCGCCTCAAGTGTGTTCCCACTGTTCTTAGATTGCTACCCTACCACGGCTCTATTGAGTCGTGCAAACAGGTAGTAGTTGGGTGCAGTCCCGAAGCACTTGGAGGCAGTGGCGGTTAGATAGGATTCGTCTCTCCCGGTATTGGGGGTTGATGTCGCGCTGTGTTCGGAAAGCCATTACACAAAGTCCCTGGCCAGGACAAGTGAGATTTACTGGTAAGTACTCCAGTAGTTTCTAAGGGTGTTTTGGGCTGTACTCCGACACGACTTATTGCGCTATTAGGGGTCTGATGTTTACCGGCCCCTAGGCCCAATATGTGATACTCTTAGACCAACAGACCAGACTGTACGGAGATTGCCACAGACAGGCTCAGTAGGAGTTCGGATGAGTTTGCTCGTCGGCCTTCTTATTGACAGATACCTGGGTAGACGTTACGTGCAGCTAGTACCGCTGACGTGCTTGTGGTTTAACCCACTGCCAGCGTACTGTCGAGTCTTTAGAGTCCCACACAGAGGGTTTCCCTTCTTCGGACGAAACGAGTAGAGGCCGTATGGTTTTACGACAGGGTCCAATCATACATGTATACTTGTGCGCATATAATGTTCGGGCGGAAAATACTAGTGGGCTTTGGTTTAAGCCGGATCCTAGTATTTGGTTATTGGATTAGTTATGTCGCATTGTATCCGTGTTTCTCGGAACACGGATATGGGTATATATATACAGTTGCGAGGGGCATTCTTGTAATTGTTCAAGTTTGCTTTAAGATGATTAAACCTCATTATTTGTTTTAGCATTTTAGGTTAAATGCTAAATGAGGTGGATAATTGAGAGGAGGGAAACTTCATAGTATTTTAATGAAATTGAGCATGGCTTTATGTTGACTCTTTTGGACTCTTGTGACCAAAGAAGACTTAGATATCTGTGTGAGATATTTTTCTTTTGCATTAGAGTTAAAATAGATGCCATGCTCAAGTGTTTAGTTTTATTATCACAAACACATTCTCTCTCCTCTCAAGCTCTCTCTTCATCATCCTCAAAATAGAAACCCTAATTACCTCATGAGTTGAGAATCCTAGGGTTTGTAACATAACCAAATACATTAACGCTCTCTAATCTCTCTAGGCTACTTAGTTTAGCACACCAAGTGACCTATTTGCCTCAACTTGGAGGTTAAACTCAAGGTTGGAACTCTCGAGGGGATCTTCAACGACTTGGAGAAGCTGACGAGGAGGCGCTATCCATTTTCACTCCAACGAGCTCACGAAGTGAAGGAGGACAGCGAGGAGACAAGAAGGACACGATACTACGAGGTATAACATTCATCCGAGTAGTTAAACCTCATATATTATGCTATCTAGGGTTTTATGTTCGATCCTTGCTTCAAGTCGGTGTTGTGAAGCCCGTAAAAATCATTTTTTGCTAATTCCGCCTCCACGCGAACATGTGGGGTGCGCGACATCGACTTACAGGTGCTACCTACCAGAGGGCAATGACAAAGATCTTCGATGACCTCATACACGAGATTGTCGAATGCTATATCGATGACTTTATGGTGAAGAGCAAATCTCATGAGGAACATTGGGTACATCTAAAATAGTGTTCTGACGTCTTCGGAAGTATAATCTGAAGATGAATCCTCTAAAATGCATGTTTGGAGTCTCCTCAGGCAAATTCCTTGGATTCATCATACGTCACCAGGGTATCGAAATCGATCCTTCGAAGATCAAGGCGGTTATAGAAATGCCCACACCAAGAACCCTCAAACAACTGTGGTCTCTTCAAGAAAAGCTCGCATATATCTGTCACGACCCGAAATGGCACGTGACTGGCAGTTGAATCATATGAAGTCTATAGGGCCCCATCTAATTCAAGTAAACCAAAAATCCCAGAAATCTAAACCATTTTAAGGAAGAAATGAAGAAAACTTGTTTTAAAGCAAATGGTTTTTAATAACATAAGCCGAAATATGCATTTTTAAAATTTCAAGTCTTTTCTGAAAATTTCGGCAGAGTTTCCTTTGTAAATACTGGCCCCAAACGGGGTACAACATGAATAATATGAATAAAGGTATCCCTAAGTGGGATCAAGCTCTTCGCCAATTAGCGGTCACAACCACGCAAGCAATATAATATACAACGCCGAAGGGCGAGGATCAAAACTCAAAAGGAAACTCAGTATCATCAAGAAAATCATAATAATACAACGCACGACTCTAAGGTCGAAAGAATAACAACTGGTTTTCTAAGTATGACATAATATACAAGTCTGGTTGATGGAGTTTTCTAAATACAACTAAATAAATAAAAAAGCAAGGGTGGTCACGATGCGAGTGAACCCACCTACCAGAACAATCACTCGAAAAAGAGCAGTGTTCCAGCAAAGCCGCAACGAAACCTGTACGGCAAAACCTGCAAGAAACTGTGGCACAACAGGGGTGAGTTGCCAACTCGTGAGTAGAAAACATCACAGAGCAGATATTGTATGTATGACTCAATCCTAGGTCAATACGATCATAATGTATATATCCTCAAATAATATGGCCTGAAGCATGATAAGGTGGCAAGGGTAAACATCTATACATAAGTGTAATACCAAGTGCTCGTGTCAGTGCCTCAGGTAGCAGCATATCATAAATATGAGGTGTGAATGCAATATAATGAAAACAGAATACATCATGAATGAGAAAACTGTTTTCTTAATTTAGTGAGATTTCTATATATATATAAATCGAGGTATCATCAATGAAATCAACATAAAATCAGTGTCAAGTATCGGCACGAAACATAAATCCCAATATCTCAATATCTCAGGCTCCGGCAATCCGGACTGGCCTGTATCCTCGAATCTCAATATCTAGGGCTTCGGCTATCCGGACTGGCCTATATCATCAAATCTCAAAACCGAAGGCTCCGGCTATCCGGACTGGCCTATACTCCGATCGGTATCCTCCGGATATCCGTCGAGTCACAATAAAATCATCGGTCGGTAGTGCTCCCCTACGAGGCTCAACGCCATCATCTGTGACCATCTTGCCCCGGGGTACCGCACCGGGTCCACCATGCACCCACAGATGGTTCCTCCTCCTCGAATCGAGTGTATGATATCGCTCAAGAGCCGAGAAAACTCATGGTGGACATATCTCAAATCATATCATGAGAAAACCGCAATTTTATCTTTAAAAATGATAATAAGTTTATAAAATCCTTACGGTTTCTCCAAATCCATAAATCTCATGGAAATCCGAAATCAACAAATCACGTGTAAATAAATAATGAATACTGGGCTTCGGCAATCCGAACTGGCCCATACTATCGCATGGCAAGTGAATATATGAATATACATGCATGAGATAACACGGTAAATAAATGCAATATCTAATCTAGCACAATAATAATATATCGGAATTATCAGCTAACAAGCGATATCAATGAATTAATATTCTATAAAGTGTACGTGACATGGCAATTACCGATGATGATGTGTGTGAGCCGGCAAGCAGGTGTACGTGGAGCATACGCATCATCGGTAATGATGCTGGTGTCCTGACAGCATGGGTTTCATAATAATTACGAAAACACTAATAAGCATGCAATGCGATGCGAATAATAGAATATGCAGAAAATGAATGGTAAACACAGCAATAAAGAATATACATTACTATATATATGAGTCATACAGTTTTGACATTTGAAATAATACGAATCGTGACGTTTAGAAATAAGGGCTACAGTGTTTTTAAGAAAGGTACGTCTTTTGAAATATCCGTAGAATCCCTTGGCCTATCTTTAAAATACTCACGATTCGTTAGTTTTGAAATAGGTATGACTCGAGTCTAGTCTAACATCTACAAGTAAACTACAGGACTAAAATAACAGACTAATCAAAAGGGTAAGGAAAACCACTTGAGTCTGAGTCGATATTTATATATATGTATATATATATGGTAGTCAGTGATCCCGCCTCAATAGTATCACATACGATACACTATATCTAATATGACATCCTCGAGTCAAGAGTGCGGATCTATCATCAATATATAGCTCGTACGGTAAATTCATCGTACAGCATCCCAATCTGGGTACGGGTCGAATATCACATTTATCCCATCATTTATCCGGTATCCTTATCATCATAACATGAACGGGGGTACTGATCTAAAGTCTAGTACATACTGATACCATCTATATATATGTGTGTGTGTATGACAACACATCGCCTAAGGACCCACTATAACATCATGTCGTGTCTCATAATACGGACCATATCACATCACCGATCTCGTGGCATCATGCCTAATCTCATCGACTCATCTCCAAGTATCATATACTATCCTCATCATCCATGTATATGTATACGTATATATATATATATGCATAGTCTCATACCTGTGTGTGTGTGTATACGTATCCCCATATACGCACAAGTAATAAAATGTATGCGTGAGTGTGTGCGCGTGTATGTAAACCTTATTCTAGGGTTCGCGACTAAGAAAATAACTAAGTTACTTCTAATACACTAAAACTAACTCATGAACATCTAAAGTATTACTTACTAATCATCCAAGTTTCGCAACACATAAACATATATATAACATATGTATCATATACTACACTACGAACTGCGGGGGAGCTATACGCCATCCACCCGACTTCCCTCGTAGATATATATCTACTCACATCGATCCTCGCTTGCTGGAGTCGATGACGCCATGCTCATCCTCGTCTTCTCGAAGTCCATGTAGGGGTACCTACATATATACACATATAGCATCATAAACAGAAATCATGCACGAAAACCAAAACATCGCACGGATCACACATAGGTTAAAACCTATAGTTTACGCATGCAAGAATAATCAAACAACTCTCGATACCGACGTACAAACGTCAAGTGACCGAGATAAAACACAAATACCAAAACCCAATTCACTAAAAGCCGTAAAACGAAATCAAAAACTACGTAAAACACTTCCAGATTTTACCCTAGGTGAAATTAGCCAATTTTGCATATGTGTAGAGTCTATTTTATAGATACTGGAGCCACAGAACAAGCACGAAGCCAAAATACCGTACCCTGGCCGCAAATTGCGGCCAGAACTAATTTATCTGCGGCCTGGCAGTGGAGTTAGGGTCTAGGGTTTCAATGGTAGCTTCTAGGATGCCTACGCGTCTCACTATGTTTGCTAAATATTTTTCAGGTGTCCCGAGTGATAGCAGATACCAATATATCCTCACAGAATCCACAAAATACGATATCGGGGATTTCTAAGTTCATGTTGCGGGGTTTAATTCTCTGGTTTAAGTCTCTAATCACACATTAAAGGGATTGTATGGTCTCTACTAACCTCAATTACACTTTCATAACTCAAAATTTCCTCAAAACCCTAACTTGGAATTTCAAAGTTCACTAATCTACACTAAATCACTTCTAAACTAACATGAATGCTAAAGTGAATGAAATTCTACACTAATGGTAAAGAGATTACCTCATTTGGCAACTCAAGAAATTTCTTGAGTTGCCCCAAGTGCTCAAAATCCGATTTTTCTTGGTCCAAAGTGTTTGTAAGGAGCTTGTGCAAGTTTTTAATGAATGGAGATGAGGTTTTGAAGTAGGATTGAAGGTGTTTGTAAGGGTTTAGTGGAGGAGGGAGAGAGGGCAGCCATGGTGAGGGAATGAGAGGAAAAGATGAAGAAAATGAAAAGGGAAACAAATGAGGACTTGGTTAATGAGACCCTTCACCTCACTCTCACTTCTCTCTCATGCCCATACCCCATTATTTATTCCATTTTCTTTTTCTTTTTCTTATTCTTTCCTTTTCTTATCTTTTCCTTTCTTTCATTTTAGATAAAACCATGCATCAAAAATTTAAAGAAAAAGCCATGAAGAAAATGTAACAAAAGTGAAATATGACATGGTACATGTCATGTGCACAAATCAAGTTTAATACATGATTAATGATATTTAATCGCGATTAGCATTAAAATGGAATATAATTAATCATAAAGAATTTATAATTTGGTTAAATCATATAAAACACCCTCATTTCAGAAATTCCTATAATTTTCCAAATATTTCCCAATTTATCGGTATATAATTATACGGCATTAAATAAATATTCGTAATATTTATTATTTAATTATAAAAATTCCCAAAAATAATATTTTATTTTTCTGAAATGTTACAGTATCCGGCGGTTCATAACCAACCTCTCCAGAAAATGCCGTCCCTACAGTCATTTGATGAAGAAGGGGACCACGTTCGTCTGGGATCAAAGGTTCCAAGATGCTCTAGACGAAATCAAGCAATACCTGCAAAATTTGCTGGTATTGACCGCTCCGGCTAAGGGAAAACCCCTTATCCTATATACAACGGCCCTTGAAGGTTCTTTGGGCGCACTATGGACACAAGAGAACGATCAGGGAAAGGAGAGAGCACTATATTATTTGAGTCGAGTTCTCCTGGGGGCAGAAACAACTACTCTCCCATCGAAAAGCACTGCCTGGCACTGATCTTCGCAATAACGAAGCTTAGACATTACGCCTTGGCACATGAGGTCCATCTCATATCTAAGGTGGATCCTCTCAAATATCTAATGTCAAGGGCCATACTAACAGGTAGGCTTAGAAAATGGGCCCCCCTCCTGATGGAGTTCTCAATAACGTATCGACCCCTCAAAGCAGTGAAAGGTCAGGTCATTGCCGACTTTCTTGTGGAGCATCCGATATCAGCCGACTCCCCCTTAAATTGCGAGTTGCTGGATGAACATGCATTCGACACAATCGAAGAAGAGAAGGAAGAAAATGATTCCCAATGGGAACTTTACTTCGATGGAGCATCTTTCATGAAGCGGTGAAAGCAAAACACCCCCATAATCAAGGCTGGGGAGGACCTTATCTTCATGACTCCGCAAGCGGGGATATTGTGTTACGCCCTTCCTTAATGGAGCCGAGGACTAACAACGAAGCTGAATATGAAGCTTTGATAGCAGGTCTCGAGATCACTATCGACATGGGAATCAAAGACCTCCTCATATTTGGAGACTCCCAGCTGATTGTTAGCCAAGTAAACGGCGACTATCAGACATGCAAGGTAGAGCTAATAAAGTATGGCGAAAGAGTGCAGCAACTGCTGACACAAACCCCTCCTACATCCTGGAGAGTATACCGCGTACAGAAAATACCAAATCAGATGCATTGGCTAAATTGGCTAAGGAACTGACCGATGAAGATCTCGATGACGTAAAGATCATTGTGCAAGGCCGCAGGGTTATCGCGCCAACATATATATCTTCGGAAGAATTAATGGAGCCATCCGAAAGAAAAGAAATGACCAAATAAGTAGCTCTTCAAATAGAAGATGAAGAAAAAGTCAAGGATTGGAGGGAAGTATTCATAGATTACTTCAAATCCCAACAAACGCCTAAAAATATGTCATTTAGACATCAGCTCATGAAACTAGCTCTGTCCTTCGCCTTCGTCAATGATACTCTATATAAGAGATCGTTCGACTGTCTGTGGCTAAGATTCCTGGGACTAAAAGAAGCGAAGAAATCCGTCTAAGAGACTCACAACAGACTCTGCGGTTCTCACCAAACTGGGCCAAAGACGAAGCTGAATATAAAAAGAATGGGTTACTATTGGCCCACAATGATTCAGGACTGCCTCAAATATGCGAAGCAGTATCACTCGTGCCAAATCCACGGGGACTTTATCCACCAACATCCAAATCCGCTACACCCAACAGTGGCTAGCTGGCCATTCGAAATGTGGGGAACCGATATTATTGGCCCTATTAAACCAGTAGCGTCCAAAGGACATCGGTTTATATTGGCAACGACTGACTACTTCTCTAGGTGAGCAAAAGCAGTACCACAAAGGGAGGTGAAGACGGAGAATATCCTCCATTTTTTCAGGACACATGACATCTATCGGTTCGGCACTCCGCGACGAATTATCTTAAATAATGGGCCAGCTTATAGAAGTCATAAAATCAGCTGCTTTGCACAGCAACATAAAATAGATTGGAGATACTCTTCAATCTATAATCCTCGAGCCAATGGTCTAGATGAAGTTTTCAACAAGACCTTGACAAAGATTATAAAGAAAACAGAATCCAGAAACAAAAAAGACTGGCATGAAAGGTTGCATGAAGCTCTCTGGGTGTACCGAACAACGTTCAAAACGGCCACGATACGCGTTAGTATTCGGCACGGAAGCAGTGCTTCCCCTGGAAATAGAACTCCCTACTCTACGAGTAGAGGTTCGATACAAGCTGACTGATGAAGAAAACAATCATCTTCGGCTTAAGGAGCTCGATGCCCTTGACAAAACTCGCCTTATAGCACAGCAAAATCTGGAGGCTTATAAGGCAAGAATGACGAAGTCATACGAAAAACTGACCGGGCTAAGAACATTCCGCCAAGGCGAACTCGTGTTAGTCGTCAAAAGACCCATGATCCCCAATCGTGCAAAATGGGGAAAATTTGAGCCGAACTATGAAGGCCCGTACATCATAGACAAAGTCTACCAAGGTGGAGCCTACCTGCTCATGGATATGCATGGCGAAAGACCCTTCCGGCCAATAAACGGTCGATTCCTCAAAAAATACTATGCTTGACGAGTTACGACTTAGGTCTATGATAGATGACGTCGCTCATGTCCGCTCGCTATCTTCCTGAGTCAGAACTCTGAGAATAGTATATAAAAAAGCACCGTCGCCCCAAAAATGACGACAAAGGACCGAGAAGTCTTTTAACTAATTATCCGCCTTAAATATGGCGATATCGGACCGAGAAGTCCCTAAACTAACAACGGTCTAAGATGTCCCTAAACTAGAACCCCGCCTCAAATATGGCGATATTGGACCGAAAAGTCCCTGAACTAAAATTTCTCCTCAAACATGGCGATAATGGACCGGAATGTCCCTAAACTATTGCATCACTCCAAATACGGTGATACATTCCCTTGAGATCTATATTGCAATCGAAGTCTTAGCAGGAAAGATTACAACTCAAGTCCCACTAGCTACATAGCTACTCCAGCGATGAAGCCACCCCCAAAACCCACCGGCAAACAGATGGGTCACCTACGACGAAGCTACTTTCGAGAGTTTCGCCATTTAAAAAAAAGGTATGTTCACAAGAAAAATGGGCACGGATGAAAACCCAAAAGGTCGCCGTGAGTAAAAACAGCAGGACTACCAGTGAGCTTGTGAAAACCCGGAAGGGCGCAATCTCGTTAAAAAAAAGACGATATGTCCACAAGCAAAATGGGCACGGATGAAAACTCGAAAGGACGCCGTGAGTAAAAACAGCAGGACTGCCGGCGAGTTTATGAAAACCCGAATAGAGCGCAAACTCGTAAAATAAAAATTCATGTGCACTTGCAAGGTCCTCTCGACCTTGTGAAGAGAAAATACCTGCGTGAGATCTTTACGACTCACAAAGGAGCAACACACTTAGGAATCCTCATGATTCCTAAGGAGAAATTACACTTACGGGATCCTCACAACTCATAAGGAAACTTCCCCTTATGAGACCCTCATGGCTCATAAGATTCAAAAGACTTAAGCTACAGAGATCTGAACCTGTTCTTAAGCCGTCATATCCCCTAAGTTGCCCTACAGGCGGTCCAATATTAACCCTTATATACAATCCACGGACACGAAAAAATATTCCCTTACCAAGTTCTACTAATGGCGAGAAATATCCCATATGGTGAATGACACTTGTAAGTCCTCTCGACTTATAAAGAGAAAATACACTTGTAAGATCCTTACGACTTACGAGAGAAAACACACTTAAGAATCCCCACGATTCCTAAAGAGAAAATAGACCTACGAGATCCTCACGACTCATAGGGAGAAATACCTTTATGAGACCCTTACAGCTCATGAAGTCAAAAGCCTTAGTCGACAGAATCCTAACCCAGTCTACTAAGCCGTCATTGTTCAAATAGACAAAGGCAAATGATGATTCGCTCCTGGCAATATTCCAGTTGTAGCAATATTGATTCCACAATGGGTCTCAGGACCAAGTCCCTAACTCGTGATAAAAGCCAGCGAGCAAGAAATATGCATAAACAGCCGAAATGTTTGGGCAACTCGCAATTAAAAGCAGCGAGTAAATATAAAAAAATAAAATAGCCGAAATGATTGGGTACTACGAAAAATAGCCGAAATGATTGGGCAATCGCGACTTTCGCGATATGAAGAGCTGAAAAGATAGAGCATCGCGAAAAAATATAAAATATAAAATGAAATTTCCTCTGCCCTGCAGGTGAGTCCATACTGACCCCTGTATACAATCCATGGGCATAAATGAAAGAAAGAGAACCATACTTTCTCACCAGGCTCCGTCAAAGAGAGAGGCAGATCTCGACGGCAATATCTACAGTCTAGAGATTGACTTGACGTGCTTCTCATTCCAGTAGGATGCAGACGCAACGTCATCAACAAAAAAGAAGGACCCAAAGGTCAAAGCAAAAAAAGGAGGAGTAATGACAAAATCCTAGCTCTAATTATTGACGGTACATATACAACCTCGAGACTATCCCCCTCTCCCCCTCCACATCCTAGCAGGGGCAGACACAACAATCAAAGCAAAAATGGAGTAATGGCAAAATCCTAGCTCCGGTTCGACGTGCTTCTCATGTCAACAAAATGCAGACGCAACGTCAACAAAGACCCAAGGGTCAAAGCAAAAA
This sequence comes from Agapanthus africanus, assembly GCA_030015575.1. Classification (NCBI taxonomy): domain Eukaryota; kingdom Viridiplantae; phylum Streptophyta; class Magnoliopsida; order Asparagales; family Amaryllidaceae; genus Agapanthus; species Agapanthus africanus. The sequence continues at coordinate 33,937,743 of JASDDO010000018.1, read as the reverse complement.
TGGAGTAACGACAAATCCTAGCTCCAAGTCTCGACGGCACATATACAACCTAAAGACTATCATAACGTTCACTCTCATTTCAGCAGGATGCGGACGCGACTATCAAATGAAATTGGAGCAATGGAATATTCCTAGCTCCGGACTTCAATTGCATACATACAACATAGTGGTCCTACATATGTCTACCCTACTTCTGCAAAGAAAAGGCACGACATCATCAAAGAAAAAATGAAGTGACCGTATATTCCTAGCTTCGGGTCTCGACAGTAACTCATATAAAGCCTAAAAGACTATCGGAGATCATCCCACACCAGAGCAGAGTGGTTATGACTCATCAGGGCTCCAAATTGAGTCTAAACTCAAGTAAAAAGCATCATGGCAAATTCCTAACGTTTGCTCTTCCGACAGTGATATGACCTAAGGAGATAACTTGAAGACGTCTTATCCAGCCCTCGAAAGGATCAGAGACACGACAGTCGCGGGGCTACTCAAACAACAGCTTGAAGACTGTATATCGAGGAATATATCAGCCAACGTGATGGTACCACGGACTAAAATCCTAGTACCACAAATTTACGGACCTCTGTCGTAAAGAATGGGGGTTATCTGCATATAACGTTAGGACAAGTTTGCCTGTAAATCCAAGGGAGGTAAACTAAAATCACTCCGAAATGAGTGAATAAACTAGAAACTATGAAATGAGTGAATAAACCAGAAACTCTGAAACGAGTGAATAAACTATAAACTCCGAAATGAGTATATAAACTACAAACTCCGAAATGAGTATATAAACTACTTTACACCAAATCAAGACAACAAAGGATAGAGAGGTGAAAAAATGATTTAAAATATGTCTTTTATTCATAAATCAAAATGAATACAAGATAAAAATAAAGAGAGAAGAAAGAAAGATATAAAGCGACAAAAAATTTTAGGACGGCGGGCAGTTCAATAAGCTGGCTAGATCGTCATTTTTCCGTCGGACTTCCGCCTCAAGCTCTAGCAACGCCGCAAGTTGAGTCCCTGCATGTGCCTGTTGTTGTTGGTATGAAGAAAATCGATTCTCAAGCTCTTTCTCGGCGGTCTTGTAGGTCTCGACCATTTCGCGTATGAAAATGACAGCTTTATCAAGAGCCATCACCTCCGTAACTGCCTCCTAAAAGACCCGCCAGATTTCATAGGCACGAGTAGTCTTGGTTATGAGCTGGGCTTGAAGTTCCCTCAAAGCCTTCGAAGCTAACTCCCTTTCTAAAAACTTCCGGTTGAGCCTTTTCTCACAAGACTGAAGATTGGCCGCACACAAATCGATCCATCCACGCAAGTTGTCCTTTACAGATAGGATATTAGAGGGAAGGTGCACACACTCAACTCCATGTAGGGAAGCCTCCACTTTACTGCAGTATTCAACCTAAGTACGCACCAGCGCCTCGCCATGGTAAGTGGCAAGAACGAACAAAGAAGCATTGGTTTCAACAGCAAATTCCTCAGCCATGACAGAAGTGCCAGCGTGAAGATCTTCAATAAGGGTTTCTCGTGAATGGATGCTCTGTTTTGCCATCCTCTCAGACACACGTCTGGAATAAGGGCTCGGCAGCATGCAAATACAGAACTCTAGCAAAGTCAGGGATGGAAAAACTGTGAAGATACATGTATGGTTAGTCACCTTTCCGAACAGAGCATACGTAGAAGAACACCAGGGTTAAAGCGTCACTTACCCATGGCCACAGAAGGAGGATCTGAGAAGCCCCCAGGCCTATCAAGAACTTCAACTTCGTCATCAGCTTATAGGACTTTGGTTTAAAATAAAAAAAGGGCACGTCAGCATCATTATGAAAATATGATACGGAAGGCAAAAGAATACCGCGTTCAATGCCTGAAAGTGTTTGTTAGCACCACCACTAGGTTTTACCAGCATCAAACATGCCATTTTAAAAATTTTCGGGGTGCTAATCAACACTAACATAGAATCTAACTAGATGATTAGGGTTTTAAGCATGATATATAGATAGCTACACTAAGTGAAGGAGGCAACAACCTTTGCAGACCGTGTCTTTCTCTTCAAATGCTCCGGGTTTTAGTGCACGCGACTCCACTAGGCTCCACTTGAAGTTGGATCGAGCTTCTTTTGCGATCTTTGTTCTGAAGATGATCTACCCAAAGCTTCGCTAATCCAAGCTACCTCTTCACTAAACTCTTTAGTGAAGGAAACACACTACACCAAAGTAATAATCTAATGTAGGATGGTGAAGTAGGGGTGTTGTTTGCTCACTAGGGTTCTCACAAGCTCAAGGGTTCACAACTCATATGAAGGATTGAGCTTGGAGGTAGAGGTGAAGATGATGGAGAGAGCTAGAGAGCAAATGAGCTCAAGTCAAGAAAATGAACAAGTGTAAAAAAAAGTGATTGAAGAATGGCTATCATATACCTCACTTATTGAAGCATGATTTAAAACCATTAAAGTATAGCAACCATGCTTCTATAGTGACTACAAATGAATAAATAATATGATCAAGCCATGCTTCCCCGTTACACAAAAAGTCTCCCTATTATCCACCTCTTTTTCTATTTTCTCAAAATAGAAAATATATGCCATGCTTCTTTAAAACACGCACACACACACACGCACACACACACACACACACATATATCAAATATATATATATATTAAGAAAATTATTAGTAAGCAAATAATATTAGTTAATATATAATTATATCAAATATAAATATATATTATATTATTAAATCAACACTTGATTTAATAATCCATTTATATCACATATAACCGACTAATATCATTTATCTGTATATCACATTATCAAATCAACACTTGATTCAATAATCCGGTTATATCACATATAACCTAACTGATATCAAATAACCGCCAAATTAGAATACAGTATCACATACTCGTATTTAATCAAGCCCTGCACATATCAGCATATGTGCCCTACTTCATTTCGCTTGAACTAGGAAACTTTTGTGTGGGACTCTAAAAACTCGTCAATACGCCAGCAGTAGGTAATGATCACATCAGTTACCCACAAGCCGTCAGCGGTACTAACTGGACGTAATGGCTATCCAGGTATTTAGAGAATAGAAGATCAACAAGCAAGCTTGTCCAAACTCCCATGAATCCTATAAGTAACAATTACCGTACAGTCCGGTCTCTTCATCTGATATATCGCATATCGAGTATGGGGGTGGATTCGTCAGACCCCAATAACTTGATAAGTCATGCCGATGTGTGGCCAATAACGGTATGAGAACCAACTGATAACTCTTACCAGTAAATCTCATCAACAGCCCTGGCAAGGACTTCCTGTCAATACTGGGAGAGACGAAACCCCTCCTATCGCTTATTGCCTCCATATGACTTAGAACTGTACCCAAAATCCACCTGTTTGCACAACTACTTTGAGTCGTGGTAAGGAGAAAATCAAAGCACGGTGGGAACCACACAAGACTCTATGACGATCTCGGGTCTACAGACTAACCTGTACCAGTGTCACCAAAGAACCGCTATCTGACGATAGGTATAATACCAACTAGGAGTTCTCGGCGAGTCCTGTTCTGTGTACCCATTCTCTAACGAGCACATGTGTACAATCTTAGATGTCAAACATAAATGGATATGGGATCAACCATCGCCCCCTGCAGGGTCAAGAAACATACACACTAGTCTACTCTGGAATATCGATGCCCTGACTCGATACTCTCTCGACTAGGAATTGTTAAAGGATGTTCTTATAGACTCCACAAGTCCCAGTAGTATGATCTGCATCATAGTCCTGGTAGTCAAGAAAACATCCTGAGGGCTTTATCAACATATATCAGAGAGACAGTATAATAATACAAGTGTACATGTTAAGATAAAGAACAACCAGATAACATACTATCATGTCGAGCAAGAAAGTCCTCTAAATATATGTCCAAGCATCCACTATAATATACATCAATGTACAATAATGGCCTCTAGGGCATACATATCCCTAACAATCTCCCACTTGCACTAAGGCCAGTTGTTGTAGTATCTCATACCCAACATCCTAAATAATCTTTCGAATCACATCTGGTGGAGGGCCTTTGTGAGTGGATCCGCTGTGTTATCCTCCATGTCAACTCTCCTGACCTCGATCCCCCGGCGATCAACTATCTCCCGGATCAGGTGATACCGCCTAAGAATATGTCTGGATCGCTGATGGGACCGGGGTTCCTTGGCTATAGTCATAGCTCTATTGTTATCACAATAAACAGGTATTGGATGCTCAATGGATGGAACCACACCAAGTTCAGCTATGAATTTTTTCATCCAGACAGCCTCTTTGGCAGCATCGTTGGCAGCGATGTATTCAGCCTCTATCGTCGAGTCTGCTACGGTATCTTGCTTGGAACTCTTCTAACATACTGACCCTCCAATGAGGGTAAAGACAAAACCCGAGACTGACTTATTGTCTTCCTTATCACTCTGGAAGCTCGAATCGGTAAAAGACTCCACCTGGAGTTCATCGTTACCATACACCAAGAATATTTCTTTAGTCCTTCTCAAGTACTTAAGAATATTCTTCACAGCTGTCCGGTGGTTTTCCCTAGGATCTGATTGATACCTACTTACTACACCTAGTAAGTAAGCTACATCTGGTCTAGTACATAATATCGCATACATGATAGACCCGACTGCCGAAATATAGGGTATCATTTGCATGCGAACCCTTTCCAAATCATTCTTGGGAGACATCTCTTTGGAGCCTGTGCAAGCGGGTAATTACCACACTTAGAATCTTCCATACTAAACCTCTTTAGTATGGTGTCTATGTACCTGGATTGGGACAATCCCAACATCCGTTTAGATCCATCTCTATAGATCTTAATCCCCGGGATGTAGGAAGCATCATCAAGATCTTTCATGGAGAACTTGTGTGATAAGAAGAGCTTGACCGAGTGTAGCATAGGAACATCGTTTCCTATCAAGAGTATGTCATCCACGTACATTACGAGGAAGACAACCTTACTCTCTACAACCTTCTTGTATATACAAGGTTCATCTACATATTTGATGAAGTCAAACTCTTTGACAGCTTCATCAAAACAGATGTTCCAGCTCCGCGATGCCTGCTTTAATCCGTAGATTGATTTGAGCAGCTTGCACACGCTTCTGATGCTCCCACTTTCTATGAAACCCTCTGGCTGTGTCATGTACACACTCTCTTCTAAATCACCATTTAGAAAAGCAGTCTTGACATCCATCTGCCAGATTTCGTAGTCATGGTATGCAGCAATGGCAAGTAGGGTCCTGATGGACTTAAGCATGGCAACAGGGGAAAATGTCTCATCATAATCGATTCCAGGTCGTTGACGAAAACCTTTTTCTACAAGTCTAGCTTTGAAAGTCTCAACTTTTCCATCTACACCAATTTTCTTCTTAAAGATCCACTTGCACCCGATGGGTTTTACTCCTTCAAGAGCAACTTCCAAAGTCCATACTGTATTGGTGTACATGGATTCCATCTCGGATCGCAGAGCATCCAGCCATTTCAAAGAGTCTCCACTTATGATGGCCTGCTCAAAACTAGTTGGGTCATCATCCTCCATGATGCAATTCTCGCTCTCATCGTCTATAAGAAAACCGTAGTAACTCTCAGGTGGATAAGGAACCCTACCAGATCTGTGGAGTGGCTGGGGTTCATTTTGTACTATTAGATCCTCCGATTCCACCAAATCATTAGTTCTAGTTTGTGCAGCTGGAACTTCTTCCAGTTATACCTCATTACCACTAATTTCTCTCACAAGAAATTCCTTTTCTAAAAAGATGGCATTCCGAGAAACAAACACCTTTTGTTCCTCGGTGTGGTAGAAGATATACCCTCACGAATATTTAGGATATCCAACAAACTTACATAGAACAGACCTTGCCTCGAGCTTGTCTGGATTTTGCTTTTTAACATAACCCGGACAACCTTAAATCTTAATGAAATTAAGACGTGGCCTCTTCCCCTCCCATATCTCATATGGAGTGGTAGGCACTGATTTGGTCGAAACCCTATTCAATAGGTATGCAGCTGTCTTAAGTGCATAACCCCAAAAATAAATAGGTAATTCAGCATTACTCATCATAGAGCACACCATACCTAATAGGGTGTGATTTCTCCGCTCCGATACACCGTTGTGCTGTGGTGTATACGGAGGATTAAGCTGAGAGAGGATCCCATTCTCTTTTAAATAATCCAGGAACTCCATGCTTAAGTATTCTCCTCCCCGATTAGATCGAAGGATTTTAATACTTTTACCTGTCTGGTTCTCTACTTCGCACTTATATTCCTTGAATTTTTCAAAAGCTTCAGATTTGTGTTTCAACAAGAACACATATCTGAATCTTGAGAAATCATCGGTGAATGAAATAAAGTACGAGGAACCATTTCTGGCATGTGTAGACAAAGGACCGCAAACATCACTATGTATCAGTCCCAAGAGTTCAGTAGCTCTTTCTCCGTGTCCAGTAAACGGAGTCTTATCATCTTGCCTTCGAGACATGACTGGCAAGTTTCATAAGATGTAAATTCGAACTGATACAAAAATCCATCTTTATGCAACTTAGTTAGTCGTGTCGTATTGATATGACCTAGTCTACAATGCCACAAGAAGGCTTCATTCATTTCTGAACATTTCCTCTTGTGTGTGTTCTATATATTTAGAGCTGTAGTTTGATTAAGAACGTATATACCTTTACACAACGTACCGAACCCAATCAACACTTGATTTAGGAAAACGTTCATAACATTATCCTCCAGTACAAAATTATATCCTACTTTATGTAATAAAGAGACTGATATAATATTGCACATCATCTTCGGTACGTAATAACAGTCATTCAGAATCATTGTATTACCACTTGGTAATACAAGGTGATATTCGCCAACTGCTTTTGCTGCAACAATTGCACCATTCGCTACAGTTAAAGACATATCACCATTTCCCAGTTCTCTACCACTTTTTAGCCCACGTAACAAATTACATACGTGGGATCCTGATCTGCTATCCAATACCCAGGATATAGAGTATACTGAGAAACAGTTCTCAGTAACGAACACACCCGAAGAAGATGCATCATCATGCTCTTTCTTTGCTCGGGTAGCGTGGGAATCCTGATATTCTACTGTTCGTTGCTCGGACTTATGACAATCATAAGATAGAGCGGAACCTACGTTCCCCAGCTCAGTATAATAAGCGGGTTCGGTCAATACATCCATAGTATTATCTTGATTAAGGCGTGTTATTGGTCGCTACCTGGAGAGAGAGAGAATGAAACACTTTAGCGTGCGCTCTTGCAAGATTAGATTGGTTATTATTTTATCTAATCAGGATGGCTCCTACTGTTTTTATCAAATCTTCCTTCAAATCCTAAAAGGTAAGATTAGCCAGGATTAATTACACCCTACAAGTTCTCCAATCGTTCGGCCAGGTAGGTATGGGTACTCTGAGGGAGTCTCCTCATGCTTTCGCATGAAACTAATTTAAAACCCTCGTTTCTGCAGGGGCATAACCCCATTAACACCTTTCTTAGACACCTACTTGATAAGCTAATTGTAAAGTGGAAAACCCTCCCAGGAGTAGCTCTTACTAGCAGTGGGTATTGGGATCCAACTATCATATAGAGGGTATGCAATCTCATTGCAAATTTCAACACTTGAAATTCCCAATATTGTTTTTACCCCTAGCTTCCTATGACCTTGACGGAGGCCAACAAACCATAAGCCACTAGTCAAGTTCAACCCAATCATTTCATGATTGAATTAAATCTACCTGCACGACCCATGATGGAGGCCAACAAAGTCGCACGACTACCCTAATCCAATCGCATCATATGCTGCAGATAAGCACTAATCAGCTACCGCACACTACGTCTTGACGGAGGCCAACAAACGTTGCACGAATACTAGTAGTTATCTGAAATGACAGAGGGCTACGACTGGTTTTGAAGAATACCTTTAACGTAATGAACTTGATATTGTTGTAGAATCTAGTGATTTGAAAAGGAGTGCTTTTGTAGCTTTTGCTAGTTTTGGTAAAGAGGTCACTCCCGGTGAAGAGATCTCAGCTCTTTCTTCATCGAATGAGGTACTGGATATTCATCAAGGAATACCACTATGCAAAACAAGAACTAGAGAAGCTATTAAAACAAAACCGAGTGGGTTGTAGTATTTGCTAGTTTTGCTAAATAGGTCACTCCCGGTGAAGGGATCTCGGCTCTTTTCTCATCGAATTAGGTGCTGGATATTCATTAAGAAATACCAATATGCAAAGCAAAAACTAGAGATACCTTTTTAAAATTTTGATTCTACAACATCTTTAGGTTTCTTTTCTTTTCATTGATCTCATTAATGAAGTCCCATCATTTATGTTTCCCTAAATATCACAGAAAAAGAAACGAAAATAGAACGTACGTTTATGCCATCCGCATTTGCTATGGGGCCCCGTCATGCACCGTTAGGTTACTTAACTAACGGCAGAGCGGGGGCTGGACTAGCGCGGGTGCAAAATATAAGAAACGTTTATTATATATACCATATATATATAGCATTCGTCTCACGCAGTTATATGATCATATCACAGAACCATGCAGTAGAAGTCAACATATGAAATATTGGATATATTAGGAGGTCCGTGTTTTAAATTAAGCAAATAATGAAAAAAAAACGGATTCGACGGTCGTGATGAATAGCCAAACCCACATCCCTAGACCCCTACGAGAGCGGCAAGCAACCCTGCCAATTCTAGAGTTAGGAGATCCGGTCTCAACTCCACGAGATGGTCTCCCACTGGACTCTAGAACCCGGTTACTTGTGCTCCCGGCCTTGGGTCTATCCTAATGCGGAAAAGTAAATAATATACATCAATGGTGACATCATCCTCAACCCGGAAGTGTCCCAATAAAAGAATATTACATACAAATTTTACATGAATGAAAATTGAAAAAACTCTCATCTCACACAAAAAACCCCGGCTATTCATTAACGACGATCCAATATAACATATCTCAGCAACACATAACATCACATGTCATCAACGTAAGTAAATATACGTATCCCAAATTCTATTGACATATAGAAACGAGATTTGGGATACCCCACATATTACACTTACGGTCGCAGAAAAGAAATGAAAATCTACAATAATTAGAATCCGTGTTTTCATAGACATCATAAACCCGAAATATCTCATATTCCGAATTTCATGCCTAACCTATAAACATTGCATTTTAGTCTCTATTCGAAAACACTTTTCAATAACTTATTCGGGTAATTCGACAAAATTCACGACTATCCGATCGAATACTCATCGGGAACTTTAGTAGATGGCCTCACCTCCGATATCGTCGACCAAGTGCACTTAGGCAGAACACCGTGGCTACGAACACCCTGATGATGCTTTTGGCAACGGGGTTCTCCTAAAGTCACTTGGTGGGGCTATAGAACGTGGCTACCTAGTAAAGTTATCTGGTGAGTATCCGCGTATGATACGCGATCGTGACGAAGTTTTGATCCGAATCGAAACTTCGTGGCAACCGATCAATAGAGACTAACATCCTAGATTTACAAACAAACTAGTTTTCACCAAACTAATTTAATGTGGATTCCAACTACTATGTCACATATCAAACTTAAATCCGAAATGATGTAAAAATTACGACTACGAAAAACTCCGTATTAGCCCCTTAACAAAATTAACATCACATGCAATTTTAGGCTAATTAAACATAACCTGAAACCCCAAAACCAAGCTATCAGAACACAAAACAAACTCGAGCCAAAACCAAAGTAGAAAAAACGGTGAGGCCGGCCATTTTGCCTCTGTCGCTGGCCAAAACATGGAGTTTGGGTCTCAATTTTTTTGATGTTCTAGTTACATCATATATAACATTCTGCACTTGTTTAAAAAAAATTTATAGTCCTTAAAAATTCGACAGAGAATAGTGTTTCAAGGCGACGCTTTCGGAGTTGTTTCGGTTTCGTAATACTACAAACATCGTATAATCTTCTAGCTTTGGCTCTAATTCCGTTAAAGTGTTTGTTAGCACCACCACTGGGTTTTACTAGTATCAAGCATGCCATTTTAAAAAAAATTGGGGTGCTAATCAACACTAACATAGAATCTAACTAGATGATTTGGGTTTTAAGCATAATAAATAGATAGCTACACTAAGTGAAGGAGGCAACAACCTTTGTAGACCATGTACTTCTCTTCAAATGCTCCGGGTAGTAGTCCACGCGACTCCACTAGGCTCCACTTGATGTTGGGTCAAGCTTCCTTTGCGATCTTCGTGCCGAAGATGATCCACCAGAAGCTTCGCTAATCCAAGCTACCTCTTCACTAAACTCTTTAATGAAGGAAACACACTACACCAAAGTGCTAATCTAGTGTAGGATGGTGAAGTAGGGGTGTTGTTTATGTTAGGAATATGTATACCCTAGAGGCCATTATTGGTGATATAGTGGATGCTTGGACATATATAGAGAGGACTTTCTTGCTCGACATGATAGTATGCTATGAGGTTACCTTTATCTTAACATATAGACTGGTATTTATATTGTCTGTCTCTTACATGTTCATAAAGCCTTTAGGATATGTACTTGACTACCAGGATTATGATGAGATCATACTAGTGGGGCCAGGGTGGTCCAAAAGTACATCTTCATCAGTTCCTAGTCTAGGGAATATCGAGACTAGGGCATCGATATTCCAGAGTAGACTAGTGTGTATGTTTCTTGTCCCTTAGAGGGCGATGGTTAATCCCACAACCATTAGTGTGTGACATCAAAGATTGTACATAGGTGCTCATTAGAGAATGGGCATACCGAACGGACACGCTGGGGACTCCTAGTAGGTAGTATACCTATCTTCATATAGCAGTCCTCTGGTGACACTAGTACAGGTAAGTTTGTAGACCCGAGATCGTCATAGAGTCTTGGGTGGCTCCACTGTGCTTTAATTTCCTCCCTACTACTTATCATGTCTAGGGGTGGTAAACGTCAGACCCCAGTAACGTGATAAGTCATGCCGATGTCTGGCCTATAACGGTTCGAGAAACTACTGATAACTCTTATCGGTAAATCTCGGTAGCAGCCCTGGCTAGGGACTTCCAGCTATAGCCAATCGAGCATAGCGCAACATCAACCCCCAATACCGGGAGAGACGAAACCCCTCCTATCGCTCATTGCCTCCATGTGACTCAGGAATGTACCCAAAATCCACCTGTTTGCACAACTCCTCTTGAGCATGGTAGGGAGGAAATCAAAGTACAGTGGGAGCCACACAAGACTTTATGACGATCTCGGGTCTACAGACAAACCTGTACTAGTGTCACCAGAGGACTGCTATCTGATGATAGGTATACTACCAACCAGGAGTCCTCGGCGAGTCCGTTCAGTGTACCCATTCTCCAATGAGCATCTGTGTACAATCTTTGGTATCACACACCAAAGGTTGTGGGATCAACCATCACCTTCTGAGGGACAAGAAACGTACACACTAGTCTACACTGGAATATCAATGGCCTAGTCTCGATATTCTCTTGACTAGGAACTGATTAAAGGATGTACTTTTGGACCACCCTGGCCCCACTAGTATGATCTCATTATAATCCTGGTAGTCAAGTACATATCCTAAGGGCTTTATCAACATATAAGAGACAGACAGTATAAATACCAGTCTACATGTTAAGATAAAGGTGACCTGATAGCATACTATCATGTCGAGTAAGAAAGTCCTCTATATATATGTCCAAGCATCCACTATATCACCAATAATGGCCTCTAGGGCATACATATTCCTAGCAATTTTCCACTTGCACTAAGGCCAGTTGTTGTAGTATCTCATACCTAACGTCCCAAAAGTCTCTAGAATAGCATCTAGGGAATGGCCTCGGTGAGTGGATCCACTGTGTTATCCTCTGTGTCAACTCTCCTGACCTCGATCTCTAGAGATCAACTATCTCCCTGATCAGGTGATACTGTCTAAGAATATGTCTGGATCGCAGACGGGACTGGGGTTCCTAAGCCAAAGCCACAGCTCCATTGTCATCACAATACACAGGTATTGGATGCCCAATGGTAGGAACCAAGTTCATCATATGAACTTATTCATCCAGACAACCTCTTTGGCAGCATCGTTGGTAGCGATGTAATTAGCCTCTATCAATGAGTCTGCTACGGTATATAGCTTGGAACCCTTCCAACATACCGTCCCTCCACTGAGGGTGAAGACAAAACCCGAGACTGATTTTCAATCGTCCTTATCACTCTGGAAGCTCGAATCGGTAAAGGACTCTATCTGGAGTTCACCGTTACCATACACCAAGAACATCTCTTTAGTCCTTCTCAAGCACTTAAGAATGTTCTTCACAGCTGTCCAGTGGTTTTCCCAAAGATCTTTTCGATATTTACTCACTACACCTAGTCAGTAAGCTACATCTGGTATGGTACATAACATCGCATACATGATTGACCCGTCTGACAAATCATAGGGCATTCCTTGCATGCGAGCCCTCTCCAAATCAATCTCGAGAGACGTCTCTTTAGAAAGAGTGATTCCTGAACAAGCGGGTATATTACCACGCTTAGAATCATCCATACTCAACCCCTTTAGCATGGTGTCTGTGTACCTGGATTGGGACAATACTAAATCCATTTAGATCTATCTCTATAGATCTATATCCCCAAGATGTAGGAGGCATCAGTTAGATATTTCATGGAGAACCTGTGTGATAAGAGGTGTTTGACCGAGTGTAGCATAGGAACATCGTTTCCTATCAAGAGTATGTCATCCACATACAATATAAGGAAGACAACCATACCCTCTATAACCTTCTTATATATACATGGTTCATCTCCCTTTTTGATGAAGTCAAACTCTTTGACAGCTTCATCAAAATAGATGTTCCATCTCCGCGATACCTGCTTTAACCCGTAGATAGATTTAAGCAACTTGCACATGCTTCCGCTGCTCCCACTGTCTACGAAGCCCTCTGGCAGTGTCATATATACGCTCTCTTCTAAATCACCATTTAGAAAAGCGGTTTTGACGTGCAGTCTGCCAAATTTCGTAATCATGGTATGCAGCAATGGCAAGTAGGATCCTGATGGACTAAAGCATAGCGACAGGAGAAAAGGTTTCATCATAGTCGACACCAGGTCGTAGACGAAAACCTTTTGCTACAGGTCTATCTTCGAAAGTCTCAACTTTCCCATTTACACCAAATTATCTTTCTCAAAGATCCTCTTGCTCCCGATAGGTTTTACCCCTTCAGGAGCAACTTCAAAAGTCAACACTTTGTTGGTGTACATGGATTCCATCTCAGATCGCATAGCATCCATCCATTTCACAGAGTCCCCACTCGTGATGGCCTACTCGAAACTAGTTGGGTCATCATATCCATGATGCAATCCTCGCTCCCACCGTCTATGAGAAAACTATAGTATCTCTCAGGTGGATGAGGAACCCAACCAGATCTGCGGAGTGGCTGCGGTTCGTCAGGGACTATTGAATTCTCCGGTTCCACCAAATTGTCAGTTATAGTTTGCTTTACTGGAACTTCTTCTAGTTCTACCTCATCGCCACTAATTTCTTCCATAAGAAATTCCTTTTCTAAAAAGGTGGCATGTCGATAAAAAAACACTTTTTGTTCCTCAGTGTGGTAGAAGATATACCCTCACGAATGTTTGGGATTTCCTACAAACATGCACAAAACTGACCTTGCCTCAAGCTTGTCCGGATTATGCTTTTCAACATAGGCTGGACAAACCCATATCCTAACTCGTTTAAGAGATGGTCTCTTCCCATTCCATATCTCATATGGAGTGGTAGGCAACAGATTTGGTCGGAACACTACTCAATAGGTATGCAGCTATCTCAAGTGCATCTCCCCAAAAGGAAATACATAACTCAGTAGTACTCATCATAGAGCGCACCATATCTCATAGGGTGCGATTCCTCCACCCCGATATACCGTAGTGATGTGGTGTATACGGAAGATTAAGCTGAGAGAGAATCTCATTCTCTTTTAAATAGTCTCAGAATTCCGTGCTCCAGTATTCTTCTCCCCGATCATATCGAAGGATTTGAATACCTTTACCCATCTGGTTCTCAACTTCGTACTTATATTTCTTGAAATTATCAAAAGATTCAGTTTTGTGTTTCAACAAGAACACATGTCCGTATCTTGAGAGAATATCGGTGAATATAATAAAGTACGTAGAACCATCCCTGGCATGTGTAGACATAAGACCGCATACATCACCATGTATCTGTCCAAGAGTTCAGTAGCTCTTTCTCCGTTTCCATTAAACGGAGATTTAGTCACCTAGCCTTTGAGACATGACTGGTAAGTTTCATAAGATGTAAATTCGAACGGATTCAAATATGCATCCTTATGTAACTTCAGCTAGTCTTGTTTCATCGATATGACCCGGTCTGCAATGCCACAAGAAGACTTCGTACATTTCTGAAATGTTCCTCTTGTGTGTGTTCTGTACGTTTAGAACTACAGTTTGATTCAGAACGTGTACATTGTTATACAACATTCCTTACCCAATCAACACTTGATTTAGAAAAATATTCATAATATTATTGGTATGAAATAACAGTCACTCAGAATCATTGTATTACCAATTGATAACACTAGGTGATATCTGCCAACTGCTTTGGCTGCAACAATTGCACCATCTCTACTACTAGAGACATATCACCATTTCCCAGTTCTCTATCTTCTTCAGCCCATGTAACAAATTACATATATGGGATCCTGATCTGGTATCCCATACCCAGTACGTAGAGTAAACTGAGAAACGGTTCTTGGTAACGAACACACCTGAAGACAATGCATCAACATGCTTATTCTTCGTTTGGGTGGCATGGGAATCCTTATATTCCCCTTATTCCTTTCTCAGACTTATGAAAATTATAAGATAGAGCGGAACCTAGCCCAGTATAATAATTAGGTTCGGTCAATGCATCCATATTATTATCATGATTAAGGCATTTCATTGGTCGCTACCAGGAGAGAAAGCAGGATAATCACTTTGCGTGCGCTCTTTGCAAGATTAGATTGGTTATATTATCTAATCATGATGGCTCCCACTACTTTTATCAAATATTCCTTCAAACCCTAAAAGGTAAGATTAGCCGGGATTAATTACACCATACAGGTTCGCCAATCGTTCGGCCAGGCAGGTATCGGTACTCCGAGGGAGGTTTCCCGTTCTTTCGCACGGACCTAATTAAAATAAACCTTGTTTCCCTATAGGCATAACCCCGTTGACACCTTTCTAGACACATACTTGATTAGCTAATTGTAAAGTGCAAAACTCTCCCAGGAGTAACTTTTACTCAGAGTGGGTATCGGGGTCCAACTATCATATAGAAGGTATGCAATCTTATTGAAAATTTTAACACTTGAAATTCCCGATAATGTTTTTACCCCTTGCGTCTTATGACCTTAACAGAGGCCAAACTACCCATAGGCCGCTAGTCGAGTTCAACCCGTTCATTTCTTGATTGAATTAGACCCACCTGCACGATCCCTGACAGAGGCCAAATAACGTCGTACGACTACCCTAATCCAATCGCATCACATGCTACAGATAAGTACTCAGCTGTCGTACACTATACCTTGACGGAGGCCAAACAACCGTAGCACGAATACTAAAATAACACTTATCTAAAATGACGGAGGGCTACGCAGGTTTTTAAAAAAACCATGAGCGTAATGAACTTGAAATCGTTGTAGAATCTAATGATTTTGAAAATGAGTGTTTTTTAGGCTTTTGCTAGTTTCGCAAAAGAGGTCACTCCCGGTGAAGGGATCTCGGCTCTTTCCTCGTCGAATGAGGTGCAGGATATTCAGAAATACCACTATGCAAAGCAAGAACTAGAGAAGCAATCAAAAACAAAACCGAGTGAGTTGTAGCATTTGCTAGTTTCGCTAAAAAGGTTACTTCCGGTGAAAGGATCTCAGCTCTTTCCTCATCAAATGAGGTGCTGGATATTCAAGGAATACCACTATGCAAAGAAAAAACTAGAGCTATCTTTTTTGAAAATTTGATTCTACAACATCTTTAAGTTTCTTTCTTTTCATTAATCTCATTAATGAAACCCCATCATTTAATGTTTCCAAAACATTACAGAAAAGTGAAACGAAAATAGAACGTATGCTTATGCCATCCGCATTCGCCACTGGGCCCCGTCATGCACTGTTAGGTTACTTAACTACCGGCAGAGCAGGGGCTAGACTAGCGCGGGTGCAAAACATAAGAAACGTTTATTATATATAATATTTATAATATAACATTCGTCTCACGCAGTTATATGATCACATCACAGAACCAAGCAGCAGAAGCAACATATGAAATATTGGATATACTAGGATGTCTGTGTTTTTAAATTTAGCCAGTAATGTAAAACACGGATTCCACAGTCGTGGTGAATAGCCAAACCCACATCCCATAGACCCCTACGAGAGCATCAAGTAACCCTACCAATTCTAGAGTTAGGAGACCCGGTCTCAACTGCTTGAGATGGTCTCTCACTGGACTCTAGAACCCGGTTACTTGTGCTCCCCTCCTTGGGTCTATCCTAATGCGGAAAAGTAAATAATATACATCAATGGTGACATCATCCTCAACCCAGAAGTTCCCTAATAAAAGAATATTACATACAAATTTTACATGAATGAAAATTGAAAAACTCTCATCTCGCATAAAAAGCCCCGGCTATTCAATCACGACAATCCAATAAAACATATCAGCGACACATAATATCACATATCATAAACGTAAGTAAATTCGCGTATCCCAAATTCCGTTGACATATAGCAACGAGATTTGGGATACCCCACGTGTTACACTTACGGTCGCACAAAAAATATTAAACTATGGACAAGCTATTGTACGATATGACTTATCACATTACTGGGATCTGACGTTTACCATCCCTAGACATGATATGCGACATATCAGACGAAGAGACCGGACTGTACGGTAGTGTTACTGATAGACTTCATGGAGACTATGGACAAGTTTGCTTGTTGATCTTCATATCGCTCAATACCCGGGTAGCCGTTACGTCCAGCTAGTACCGCTGACGGATTGTGGGTGACTGATGTGATCATCACCTACTGCTGGCGTATTGACGAACCTTTAGAGTCCCACACAGAAGTTCCCTGGTTCAAGCGAAACGAAATAGGACACATATGTGATATATGTGTAGGCCTGATTAAATACGTGTATGTGATACCGTATTGTAATCTAGCAGTTATCTGTTATCGAGTTCGGTTATATGTGATATAAACAGATTGTCGAATCAAGTGTTGATTTGATAATGTGATATACATATAAATGATATTAGTCGGTCATATGTGATATAACCGGATTATTAAATCAAGTGTTGATTTAATAATGTGATATATATTATATTTGATATAATTATATCTTAACTAATATCATTAGCTCACTAAATAATTTATTATATGTATTTATATATATTTATGATATATATATAAATATATATATGCAGCATGACATAAATTTCTATTTTATGAAAATAGAAATGAGGTAGAAAATGGGAAGACTTTAGGAGTATAGTTGCAAGCATGGTCTTTTATCATTGTTTATTCATCTTGACTCACTATTCAAGCATGTTTGCAATTTTATATTGCAATAATTCCATGTTTGAATGAGTGAGGGGTCAAGAGTTTCCACTCACACTTGCTCATTCTAACACTTAGCCATTTTCTTGAGTTGCTCCCATTTTGCTCTCATGCTCTCTAGCTTCTATTTCTTCCTTAATGTCATGGTTCAAGCTTCAACCCTCACATGTGATGTGAACCATGAAACTTGAACACAAACTTGTGAACTTTAAACATCCTCTACTTCACCATCTACACTTGACTAGCGATCGTGTGTAGCGTATTTCCTACGCTAAAGTGTTTAGTGTAGAGGTAGCTTGAGTTGGAGGGACTTCGCATGGATCATCTTTGGCACGAGGGTCATCGGAGGAAGCTCGTCCAAACCCTCAACTAGAGCCTAGTGGAGTCGCGGGACCACTACACGGAGTATATGAAGTGAGGACTCGATCTACGAGGGTATTGCCATCTTCACTTCTTTATACTTTAGTTGATATCAAACCTAAAACCCTAATCATCTAGTTAACGATCTTGTTTAGTCTAGCTTAGCACCTATAAAAATTTGAATTTGGCATGCGTGATGCCACTAAAACCCCTTGGTGGTGCTCGGGTAGACTTTCAGTTTGCTCACTAGGGTTCTCATAAGCTCAAGGGTTCACAACACATGTGAGGGATTGAGCTTGAAGGTGAAAGTGAAGAAGATGGAGAGAGCTAGAGAGAAAATGAGCACAAGTCAAGAAAATGAACAAGTGTACAAAAAGTGATTGAAGAATGGCTATGATATACCTCACTTATTGAAGCATGGATTTAAAACCATTAAAATATAGCAACCATGCTTCTATAGTGACTACAAATGAATAAATAATATGATCAAGCCATGCTTCCCCATTCCAAAGTGATTGAAGAATGGCTATCATATACCTCTTTTTCTATTTTCTCAAAATAGAAAATCTATGCCATGCTTCACACACACACACACATCAAATATATATATATATATATATATATTAAGAAAATTATTAGTGAGCAAATAATATTAGTTAATATATAATTATATCAAATATAAATATATATCATATTATTAAATCAACACTTGATTTAATAATCCGGTTATATCACATATAACCGACTAATATCATTTATCTGTATATCACATTATCAAATCAACACTTGATTCAATAATCCGGTTATATCACATATAACCTAACTGATATCAAATAACCGCTAGATTAGAATACGGTATCACATACTTGTATCTAATCAGGCCCCTGCACATATCAGCATATGTGTCCTACTTCGTTTCGCTTGAACTAGGAAACTTCTGTGTGGGACTCTAAAGACTCGTCAATACGCCAGCAGTAGGTAATGATCACATCAGTTACCCACAAGCCGTCAGCGGTACTGGCTGGACGTAACGGCTACCTAGGTATTGAGCGAATAGAAGATCAACAAGCAAGCTTGTCCAAACTCCCATGAAGCCTATAAGTAATACTTACTGTATAGTCCGGTCTTTTCTTCTGATATGTCGCATATCGAGTTTGGGGGTGGATTCGTCAGACCCCAATAACTTGATTAGTCATGCCGGTGTGTAGCCTATAACGGTAAAAGAAACTACTGATAACTCTTACCAGAAAATCTTATCAACAGCCATGGCCAGCGACTTCCTGTTATAGCCAATCGAGTATAGCGCAACATCAACTCCCAATACTGGAAGAGACAAAACCCCTCCTATCGCTCATTGCCTCCATATGACTCAGGACTGTACCCAAAATCCACATGTTTGCACTACTCCTTTAAGCCGTGGTAAGGAGGAAATCAAAGCACGGTGAGAACCACACAAGACTCTATGACAATCTCGGGTCTACAGACTAATCTGCACCAGTGTCACCAGAGAACTGCTATCTGACGATGAGTATAATACCAACTAGGAGTTCTCGGTGAGTCCTATTCGGTGTACCCATTCTCTAATGAGCACCTATGTACAATCTTTGATATCAAACACCAATGGATATGGGATCAACCATCGCCCCAACAGGGTCAAGAAACGTACACACTAGTCTACTCTGGAATATCGATGCCCTGTCTCGATAATCTCTCGACTAGGAACTGTTAAATGATGTGCTGGTAGACTACACAAGTCCCAGTAGTATGATTTGCATCATAGTCCTGGTAGTCAAGCAAACATCCTAAGGGCTTTATCAACATGTATCAGAGAGACGGTATAATAATATAAGTGTACATATTAAGATAAAGAGCAACCAGATAGCATACTATCATGTCGAGGAAGAAAGTCCTCTATATATATTGTTGGATATAGTGCCCTCAGAGTCAATTATTGGATCACAGGCGCGTGATTGCAATGATTGAGGGAGGGCCTATACCGGTAGGACAGTCTTACTCAAGATGATAGTATGCTATCTAGTTTATCTTTATCATCGTGTACTGTTTCGGGTGACCATACAGGTCACTATTGCACGTTGATAGAGCCCTTAGGATTCTTGCTTGACGACCAGCAGTATGATGGCGATCATATACGTGGGAGCTGGGGTCTATAAGTACATCCTTAAAGTGGTCCCTAGTTGTGGGAGTTTCGAGACAGGGCATCGATACTCCGGAGTAGACTAGTGTATACAGTCGAGACCCCGACGAGGGGCGGTGGCCGGTCTCACAAGCCACTGGGGTCAGTTGGTTCACCTAAGATGTATACAGGTGCTCATTGGGTTATGAGTACACCGGACAGGACTCGCCGGGAACATGCTAGTTGGGATTATACCAGACGTCAGATAGCAGTTCCCTGGTGACATGTGTACAGGTTAGTTCATCGACCTGAGATTGTCATTTGTCTCGTGTGAGTTCCCCCTGTGCTTTGATTACTACCCTACCACGGCTCAAAGGAGTCGTGCAAACAGGTTTTAGTTGGGTACAGTCCCGAGCCACATGGAGGCAGTGAGCGGATCGGTAGGGGTTTCGTCTCTCCCGGTATTAGGGGTGAGATCGCGCTGTGTCTAGGGGAGCCATTACACAAAGCCCTCAGCCGAGGCAGGAGATTTACTGGTAGGTATTCCAGTAGTATCTCAGGGTGTTCTGGGCTACACTCCGACACGACTTGTACCGCTTATAGGGGTCTGACTTTTACCAACCCCATAGGCCCGCCATGCGATACTCATAGACGAACGGACCGGACTGTACGGATATTGTCACTGACAGGCTCAGTGGGGTGTCTGGATGAGTTCGCTCATCGACCTCCCTTTTGGTCAATACTTGGTAGCCCGTTAAGTACGGCTAATACCTCTGACGTGCTAGTGGTTAAATCCACACCTAAAGTATTGACGAGTCTTTAGAGTCCCCCACAGAAAGTTTCTCGAGTTTCGGGCGAAACGTTGTAGAGGCCGTATGATATATGGCAGGGTTCGATCTTATACGTGCGGTATTGCACGGATCATGATTGGACGGATCATACTAGTGGGCTTTGGTTTAAGCCGGATCCTAGTATTAGATTTGTTGGATTACTTTAGTCTCATCGCATTCGCATTCAGTCGGAATACGGGTGCAGGTATGTATATACAGGTGAGGGGTATCCTTGTGATCCGTCACGAGTTTACTTTAGATATTGCTGGATTTTCTTTGTTATGGCAAACATTTGGATTAATGTTTGCTTAAGGAAATAATGAGCTAGAAATCATCATGACAATGCATTAATATGACATGGACTTGTATCATGAGTCATGGTCTCTTTTTTAGCAAATGTGTCACATTAATGAATTGTTTTATGTGTTAAAATGAGATGGAGAGAGAGAGGGGCTGCCTTGGTTGGATTTTTAGTCTTGTAATTATTGATATACACTCACTCTCTCACTCTCATTAGTATTATTACAACAAGAGAAAAGAAAAGAAAAAGAAAAGCTCTTCTTCTTCTTCTTCTTCCTCTAGCTTTTTGCTTCCATCAATGGCAACACTTCAACCTCCATCCAAAACCATGGATGCAAGAGACAAAGTGATCACAAACATTCTCTACAACACCTTGGACGCGTCGGCTAGCACACTTCACGCCCGAGTTGCTTCGGATGAAGCGGGAGCCCGTAAAAAGACTTCTCGATGTGGTGCCCTTTCCGACGAGGAGATGAAGATCGGAGATTCCACAAGGAGATCGGAGTGGAGGCCGAAGACCGAAGGACACGGATCGCTCGATATAGCTTCCTACCCATTCTCATGTTAGCTAGCATTAGGTTAATAGTTACAATCCTGGTTTTTAGGATGCGGTAGTGCCGGTTTAAAGTCAAGAAAAATTTTCGTTTCCGTATTTTGGCCTCGGATAGACGGTCGGGGCGCTACCGTAGTCCTACATGGTATCAGAGCCACGCCATTAACCTAGTCTAGCTTGCTCTAACGTGTTTAGAACTCGATCGAACAAAAAATCCCAAAACCGCGTTTTCAAATTTGACAGTTTCTGTCGACTTTCATTTGTGCTCAAAAATTTTTTTGGTATGTTGCAGAAAATCGTGCAGGCTGTTTTATGAATACTGTAGAAATTTGGTTGCATGAAGTCACTGTATCACCACGGAACCGCGGACTTAACCCCATTTTGCCGCGGTTCCGCCGCATAACAGTGACGTCACTGCACCAAATTTCTTGCAGTAATTCCTGTGTTGAAAATGGGGTTTTTGGTATATTGTTTTTGGGCCCAGATTTGTTTGAGTACTGGGTATTGTGCTTGGGGCCCACTTCGGGAAATTTTGTCGATCGAAAATTTTAAACATATTAGTTCACAGTATTTACAATATATCTGCGACCATGAATGTCATTTGATCGGTAAATCCTGTCTAACTGCTATAACCCTTTTAGACGGATTTGCGAACGTGACATTCACATTGATATTTTGTGTTGTGCTGTGATGTTGCGGATTTGTCGTGGTGGATAACCTGGATGCAATGGTAGTACAGTTTGGTTGTATATGTACATTTGATATTGCGGGGCGAGCGTCCGACATATGGACTGCCGTCACTGCCTGTTTGTATGTTATTCTTTTGGGGCACGACTTGGCTGAGGTCGATGTACCCGTTGTATGTATATTTTACTTTCTGTACTAGGATTACCCCGCGGTGGGGTGCACGGATAGCCGGGTTCTAGAGGGCAACGGGCCCGCATCTCATGGCATACGGAGGGGGCTTTACTCTAGAATTAGCTGGCTATTCGCCGCACTCGTAGGGGGTACAGGTTGACCCAATGGGGGGTGCCCAAGTTACCGGATTCCGTGAAGTGCTGGGTGGTCCATTCATGTTGTTGAAGGGGGCTGCCTCGCTTCAGGCTTTGGCGGGTAACTTGCCGCGCCCGTAGGGTCTAGGATTTCATTGCACAGGCTATCCACACGACCAGGGGAACGTCAGGTTTCAGCAGCGGCTCTGTGAAACCCGGGGCTTCCAGATTATCTGTATTGTTCTGTGATACTTATTACATTTCTGTGATGTTGCATTTTATCACGCCTTGAGCGAATATTATATATTGATATATATACTAGTAGATGTTGTATATGTTTTGCACCCGCGCTAGTCCAGTCCCCGCTCCGTCGTTAGTTAAGTAACCTAACGGGTGATGACGGGACCCAGTGGCGAATGCGGATGGCATATACGTGCATCGTATTTTCGTTCTTTATTAGTGTGATCAATTGATGGGACTGCGTTGATTCGGATCAATGCAAGCTAAACAAACCTATTCTGATGTTATTGGAACATTTTTCAAAAAGCTGTTATTGCAAGGACGTTCTCTTTTATTTTGCACAGTGGTATTCGGTTATGAATATCCAGCACCTCAGTCGACGAGGCAAGGGCCGAGATCCCTTCACCGGGAGTGACCCCTTGGACAGAAGTTCGCGTCAGGGTAATAACTTCACTATAACCGATTGCCTTTTGCTTTGCATCGTGGTATTCATTTGGAATATCCTGCACCTTATTCTACGGGGAAAGAGCCGAGATCCCTTCACCGGGAGTGACCTCTTTAGCAAAGGTTTTCGCCACTATATTTTTATAAAAAGCTATGCACTTCCTTCAACGATATCAAGTTCATTACGTTAAAAGTTTTTCGCCAAAAACTAGACGTAGCCCTCCGTCATTTCTTACAAGTATTACTTAGTATTCGTGCTGCGTTTGTTGACTGTGTCAAGGCGTAGTGTACGGTAGCTAAGTAGTGTTCGTTTGTGGCATATTAATGGGATTGGTTAGGACAGTCGTGCGGCCTTGTTGACTGTGTCAAGGGCTCGTACGGGTGGGTTTAATGCAATCCAGGATAATGACGGGTTGAACTTGACTAGGACTCTTTGATTTGTTGACTGTGTCAAGGTCAATTGGGTCCTAGGGATAAAAATCACATCGGGAGTTTCTAAAGAAACTGAAACTTGCCAGGCATGCGCATACCTTCTGAAGTGTGATAACGTAAGTGGATTCCGTCACGTTATCATGCGATGATAGTTGGATCCCGATTCCCACTGATGAGTTGGTTTACTCCTCGGGTGATCCCGACTAATTCTTCTTTCAGGTTTGGAGGAGAATTTGACGATACAGTGGGAGGTTTCCTGATTAGATTGATAACCATTCTGATCTAGGTTAGAGTGCACGCAGAGTGTTTCTTTTCTCTCTCTCTTTGGCAGCGACCTTGACCTGACCCTTGACTATGACTCAGTGACCAAGTTAACCGAACCTTCTTAAAACACTGGCTTTTGGATTGTCTGAGTTGCAAACCTCTTTGCCACTCCTACTTTTACCCTTTTCTCCAGAACACCCCGTATTACTACGAACGTCCACTTCCATTGGATAAAACCATCGTATGGTTATATAAGAACTTGAAGGAATTTATTTGAGGATGGTTTCTGGTTCTGGAGAAAACAAATAGGACTATTCAGTTGTCTTTTCCTTTTACCTTCTCTCAGCTTGCGAGTGCTCCTTGGATTTGGGCAGTACACCCATTACGCAAATTGGATAGTCTTCTTCCAAACCATAGGCAGGTGCCGACCGGTAGGGAATGAAGAAAACCAATTAGCCTAACGATGGTGTACAGAAGGTATTAAGTAAAGACAAATAAAGGGATTAGTAAGAGGGCAAAGTAAATTGCGACTGCTATTCACAATCAAACCAAGTATTTCATTACCACTCCCATTTCACCTTTGTATTTCTCCAGAACACTCCGTATCACTACGAAGATCTACAGTTATTTGGATACTCCATCGTATGGTTATATACGAACTCGAAAGGAACTTGTTCCAGTTCGGGGATAGATTCTGATTCGGGAGAAATAGGAATAAGGTTTATTCGGTTGTCTTTTATCTTCACCTTCTCTCGCATTGCGAGTGCTCCTAGGATTAGGACATTACACCCATTATGCTTATTGGATAGTCTTCTTCCAAACCATAGGCTGGTGCCGAGCGGTAGGGAAGGAAGAAAACCATTTGGCCTAAAGGGGTGTACAGAAGGTAATGACTAAAGAAATATGAAGAGATTTGGAGAGATGACAAAGAAATATACGGTTACAGTTGTGAATCTGGTTAATGGAAGAGGCATTACTAGGAATACCCGGATACCCCTTCAAAGAATTTCAATGTTTCAGTTTCACTGTGTATTGTTAAAAGAAAACTGATTTCCTAATTAGACACTTGCTCCAGGGCATGTATTTACCAGATATGATTCTCACATCTGTATGGTTTTTACAGATGATGAGTGGGAGTAAGTTATTGGGAATTAGGTGATCGTACTCATTATATCGGAACTCGTTGTAATTGGTGATATTTGAGAAAATCACCTGGGTAGTTTGCCGGACGGCAAATATTTGGTTTTGAATATCCGTTGTTATGCACCAATTTCAAATTGATATATCTGTACGTCTATTTTTATAGAGTGAGATATACCCTTTTTGAAATTATGTCCATGACATTTACCTATATCAGTGGATGGTTAGGTAAGAGTATTAAACAGCGGTGTAATTCTTCTTAACCATAAGTACAGTTTTCAACCTACGACACACAGGGAATGAGTTATTAGACTCAAAGGACTTATACAGAGTATTGTATATCGTCCAGTGTTCATAAGGACAGAGGGGTTGGTACTCGTACTATATTCTGTTTACTTGTAACTTCTTTAGTTATCAGACATGTATTTCGTAGAAATGCAAGGTCTAAGTTTTGAGAAGTTATAGGTATAAGAGTAAAGTAGAGAACCAGATGTTGCATGTATCGGGATTCTTCAAGGTGATCGAAGATGTAGATACTTGTGTATGGTATTCAGTTGATAGTAATGGTTTTGAGAAACTTGTTTCTCTTTCAGGTTACTTATATCTGGATGCATTCCTAAGTTGAGTAATGCTGATTGGCCTCTCTCCATTTAGTTAACATGCAGCTGCATGATTTGAATCTGGTTCCAATTAAATCAGTGCCTCTGTTTCTATATTGGATATAGAATAGTTCATATCTTAACGGTGTTAAGGTACGGGGAGTTGTCCGGCTTATGCTTAAAACCAGACTCTGGATAACTCAAGGCACGTTTCTATAATGGTTGTTTGTGGGTTGACCCGGACTATGACGAGGGTTGACTTTCTACCATCTGGGATCAATAGTGATATTGTTCTTGACTCGCCACAGTTTTAATAAAAATGGAATTTTTTTCAAAAAACAGTAGTGGGAGTATGGTAGAACTGGAAGTGATTCCAGAACCGCAAACGATTACTAAAAATTTGATAAGAACCTAAAGATTCAATCTGGATTGACATTCCATTGGCCACTCCGCAGATATGGTGGGTAACCTCAGGCACTCGATAGGTACTTCGGTATGCTCAAAGCCGGTGACAGGGAGGTTCTTGTTTACCCAGACTTGCCATTACTGTTGTTCCAGACTGTGAGACCCGGCAGGAGGATGAATATAGCGTCGTTCTGAACTGGCTTTAGAAATGTACGTGTATATGACTCTTCCAGAGGGTTGTCGTAGTCAGTGGGAGCAGCGGAAGCATTGGTAGACAAGTAGCTTACGTCTATTTATAGACTAAAGCAGATATAGCGGAAATAGATCATCTATTTTTGATGCGACAGTCATAGGTTTGACTTCATCAGATAGGGGATGGATCTGTTAAGAAGGTAGTAGGGTGTGATGTCCTGGTATTTGGATGACATACACAGAGTAGGAAGTGATATTCCTATACTACGGTCGGTTATACTTTGGTTGTCACACAGTGTTTTCTCCACATGGGAAATGGATATTATATCAGATATTCTGGTTACTAGATCTATGGTTTTAGATCTAGATTTGGGTAGTTTCCCAATCTGGGTACTTAGACAGCATTCTAAAGGTATTTAGAATGGACGACTCCTGGCATGGTGGTGTACCTACAAGTGATGGAGTCACCCTCTCTAAAGGTGTCTTACAGACTAAAGGGGAGAGGGATGTACATGATTAGCAGATCACTTGCTTAGGCAATTGAGTTAATCATGAGATGTCAAGTACCACACCAGATGTTTTTGTAGTAGATGCAATAAGTTGATATTGATCCAATCCTGGAGAAACAATCGGAAGCGGTTCTAGAACATAAGTGGATGTTCTACGGATATGATAACGACAACCTCATTCAGTGAGACGGTTATCATTCCAGGCATCCAAGGTGACCTGGATGACAGAGTGGATGTCGGAGTTATAGTTCTCCCTCTGACGAGGGGCAGTATTTTGGACAGGTGGTCCAAGCGGATACTGAGGGAGGTGTGGCGCAGGATAGTGATTGGTTTCAGTTGTCGATACAGTCTAAGAAGTTTGGATTTGGAGTTCATTTATGAACTAGGTCCCATCAGATATCCAGACATATTCTAAGACAGGTATTGCTCATTTCGGGAGATGGTTTTCTCCGCGAACTTGAGATAAAGAGAGACATGGAAAGAAACATCAGAGCGGATCCACTCACTGAGGCTATTCCTCGAACACAATAATTTCGCAAACGGGCTTTGTGAGACTGATTAGTAGAGAAGTTGGGTGTTCGGTATCACACGGGCTGTGAGTATGAGACATCGCAATGATTAGCCTTGAGTGCAAGTGGGAGATTGTTGGATATAGTGCTCTCAGAGTTAATTATTGGATCGCAGGCGCGTGATTGCAATGATTGAGGGAGGACCTATACCGATAGGACAGTCTTACTCAAGATGATAGTATGCTATCTTGTTTATCTTTATCATCGTGTACTATTTCAGGTGACCTTACAGGTCACTATTGCACGTTGATAAAGCCCTTAGGATTCTTGCTTGACGACCAGCAGTATGATGGCGATCATATACATGGGAGCTGGGGTCTATAAGCACATCCTTAAAGTGGTCCCTAGTCATGGGAGTTTCGAGATAGGGCATCGATACTCCGGAGTAGACTAGTGTATACATTCGAGACCCAACGAGGGGCGGTGGCCGGTCTCATAAGCCACTGGGGTCAGTTGGTTCACCTAAGATGTATACAGGTGCTCATTGGGTTATGAGTACACCGGACAGGACTCGCCGGGAATATGCTAGTTGGGATTATACCAGACGTCAGATAGCAGTTCCCTGGTGACATGTGTACAGGTTAGTTCATCAACCTGAGATCGTCATTTGTCTCGTGTGAGTTCCCACTGTGCTTTGATTACTACCCTACCACGGCTCAAAGGAGTCGTGCAAACAGGTTTTAGTTGGGTACAGTCCCGAG
Source organism: Agapanthus africanus (assembly GCA_030015575.1). NCBI lineage: Eukaryota > Viridiplantae > Streptophyta > Magnoliopsida > Asparagales > Amaryllidaceae > Agapanthus > Agapanthus africanus. The sequence goes on along the minus strand of JASDDO010000018.1, from coordinate 33,909,384 downwards.
CCACATGGAGGCAGTGAGTGGATCGGCAGGGGTTTCGTCTCTCCCGGTATTGAGGGTGAGATCGCGCTGTGTCTAGGAGAGCCATTACACAAAGCCCTATGCCGAGGCAAGAGATTTACTGGTAGGTATTTCAGTAGTATCTCAGGGTGTTCTGGGCTACACTCTGATACGACTTGTACCGCTTATGGGGGTCTGACTTTTACCAACCCCCTAGGCCCGCCATGCGATACTCATAGACGAACGGACCGGACTGTACGGATATTGTCACTGACAGGCTCAGTGGGGTGTCAGGATGAGTTCGCTCATCGACCTCCCTATTGGTCAATACTTGGTAGCCCGTTACGTACGGCTAATACCTCTGACGTTCTAGTGGTTAAATCCACACCCAAAGTATTGACGAGTCTTTAGAGTCCCCCACAGACAGTTTCTCAAGTTTCGGGCGAAACGTTGTAGAAGCCATATGATATATGGCAGGGTTCGATCTTATACGTGCGGTATTGCACGGATCATGATCGGACGGATCATACTAGTGGGCTTTGGTTTAAGCCGGATCCTGGTATTAGATTTGTTGGATTACTTTAGTCTCATCGCATTCGCATTCAGTCGGAATGCGGGTGCAGGTATGTATATACAGGTGAGGGGTATCCTTGTGATCCGTCACGAGTTTACTTTAGATGTTGCCGGATTTTCTTTGTTATGGCAAACATTTGGATTAATGTTTGCTTAAGGAAATAATGAGCTAGAAATCATCATGACAATGCATTAATGTGACATGGACTTGTATCATGAGTCATGGTCTTTTTTTTAGCAAATGTGTCACATTAATGAATTGTTTTATGTGTTGAAATGAGATGGAGAGAGAGAGGGGCTGCCTTGGTTGGATTTTTAGTCTTGTAATTGTTGATATACACTCACTCTCTCACTCTCATTAGTATTATTACAACAAGAGAAAAGAAAAGAAAAAGAAAAGCTCTTGTTCTTCTTCTTCTTTCTCTAGCTTTTTGCTTCCATCAATGGCAACATTTCAACCTCCATCCAAAGCCATGGATGCAAGAGACAAAGTGATCATAAACATTCTCTACAACATCTTGGATGCGTCGGCTAGCACACTTCGCGCCCGAGTTGTTTCAAATGAAGCGGGAGCCCGTAAAAAGACTTCTCGATGTGGTGCCATTTCCGACGAGGAGATGAAGACCGGAGATTCCGCAAGGAAATCGGAGTGGAGGCCGAAGACCGAAGGACACGGATCGCTCGGTATAGCTTCCTACCCGTTCTCATGTTAGCTAGCATTAGGTTAATGGTTACGATCCGGGTTTTTAGGATGCGGTAGTGCTGGTTTAAAGTCAAGAAAAATTTTTATTTCCGCATTTTGGCCTCGGATAGACAGCCGGGGCGCAACCATAGTCCTACATATATGTCCAAGCATCCACTATAATATACATCAATGTACAATAATGGCCTCTAGGGTATACATATCTCTAACAGGGCCGCCATATTAAGTAGACACAAGAAGGTTTCTTCCGGAGAACGATCTGCAATAGAAGACGCCAAGTCCCGCAATTCTGAGAGAAAGAAAGGGTCAGACATATGAAAGAGTCGTTAAAGCAAAAATATATACAAGATTACCATCGATACTTCGTCCATTCTGGACTAGAGGGATAGCAGCTTCAGTATTCTCCTCTACACCTTCCGGTACATCACTGGAAATATTTACAGAGTCTGTGGCCGGGCCGGTGGCCTCCGCTGAAGGAATAAAGGTCGTCACTGGAAGCTCTGAGGCACGATCTGGACTCGAAACTGCGCCCGCCATAGAAGGCCCTACAAAGGAAAAATATGTAAAGACGAATATGATGTGAAACTAATATAAATTATCTGCTGAGAAGAACGTAAATGATACATACCAATATACCAGGGAGCCTGAAGTATGGCATTTTCGAGCCGCTATTCTTTTCTGTTTATTCGCGTTCGTTGGGCTTCAATCGAAGATAAATCCCTGTCCGCCTTCAGAGCAGCCTCGTCTTCAGAAGCGGTCGAGATTGGCTGTTTGAGAGCCCATTCTTCTTCCAACGTCAGAGAAACCACCGGGAACATAGTCGGGACCGGATCACCATCACGGAATTCAACAGGGGGAAAGCATCCCATCATGGGGTGCATGTTTTCGGATTCATCCTGTGAACGCTTCAAAGCCTCGGCCAACTGAGCGGCTTCCTTGGCAAATGTATCAGGAAAGAAAAGACCGTCGTCCGGTTGATGCACAGATATAGACTCATCATGAAGAGGCTCTGACTCGAGCAAGGCATCGAGCAAATTGGCAGCCGATTTCTTTCTCATTTTAGGGCCCGAGCTAGCAATAGTAGAACGGCGCTTCCTCCTCTTCGGCACTTTTCCACGGCGCTGCCCAACCTCGCCTTCTGTATCCGCCTTTGGTGACGCCGCTGCTGGTACTTTATCAGGAATCTCTATCCCAGCTCTAGTGTGAACCGGCATAACAGCAATACGGGGGATTGATTCTGCTCGAGCGGCTTTAGGAATAAGCACCGAATCACTGTCCCTCAGAGGAGGGCGAAAAACCGACCGTGGCTGCAACGGGGCGCTGACGGCTTGAGCTAGAGTAGGGGCTTTACACTCGAAGAGCACCTTTCTCTACTCTACAACAATGGGACTAACCCAGTGGCAATACCAGCCCTTGAAGGGTCCCACGGACCTTGGAAGACAGTCGGGCTAGAGAATCATGAAGAGGGAACCGGTATTTAACCGCATGAAATGATTGATAACATAATGGGCGGCCTCCAGCGAGAGAGTTGGCTCAACTAAAAGGGCTTCGATGGGGACGCCCTGGTTATAACCTAGTTGCTGGGCGAAGCGATGCGGATTATACCGCATGAAGAGAGCAATGTCATTTAGGCGGAACACTAAGTACCCCGGCCTGATTGAATATAAATGCATGATCTCTTTGTGTTTTAAAGACGAAGCCCCACTCCTTGACAAATCGAATAACTGTTGAATGGGCCCCGCTGGCACAGAAAGGACTCAATCATTGAAGACCATCCCACCTTCATTTGAATACAGATTAAGCAATACACCCAGAGCCCTTAACTGAGTCGGATCAGGAGCGGAGGCATCAACCAACCTCATGACTCGCGGGAAGGTGTATGACTCATAGAAATCAGGCTGCTGGTGTGCAGCAAATGCACCTAGCACATGCATCTCGATCCACGACTTGAAGTAGTGGAGGGAGAAATTCATGGCGTCTGCACCTGGGTTTGAAGTGTTGGCGGAAGTACTTAAACCATGGTATAGGTGTGATAACCCTGCAACGCCAACGGCCAAATGCACTCCTTCGGCTATGCGATGGGTAGGATAGAAGACGGAGGCTCTCATAAAACGGTGGTGCATCGGCATAGCGAACCAGCTAAACGAGAGACTGATGAATCCTACAAAGAATGTTTCTTCGTCTATTCCAGAAGCAGCGATTGCGTCAAAGATCACAGCTGACGAATTTGGAATGTAAAATTGCGGCAGGTCTTCTTCTTTAGCCGGCAATTTCTCCAAGCCGAATCCGAAGGGATCCTCGACCTTTGCGAATTTCGGAGCTTTCTTGGATAGAGCCTCTTTACGGAGAAAGCAAGCAATGAAAGCGTCAAAAGTGACACCTTGCCCTTCCGAAGCCACGGACAGTCTATCAAAAATGCCCAAGGCCTTGATTAGACTCGGGTGCTTGTGTTGAACAGCATTCTCGGTTGTCAAGCCTTCAAGCATAGCTGGCACTGTAGCAAACATATACTCGTCAAGGGGTAATAATTCTTCGTAGTGCTTTCCCCTAATCGGCAGCCCTGAAATTTCACGAAACTCCTCCAGCGAAATAGAGACTTCACGGTCCCCTAGCAGAAACGTATTCGTTAGAAGATTCCACTGGTTCAAAAAAGCCTTGACCCAGCAGACGTAGGGAGCATGGTAGTAGCAGCGACGTATACACCGCTTGATACAGCCCAACTTTCTGTAGCCGTGAACGTTGGGAGGAAAGAATGTACCGGGCCCAGGGAAGATAGCCCACTAGATGGTGTGGGGTAACACCTATCTTATAGACCTACCCCCAGGGTCGAGCTTCATCCTGACATATTCAGCATCCCAAAATATCGATAGCCATCATGGGTTGATTGGGTATCCATGCCGTTGATGGCTCAAGCCGGCCTTCGGGGGTCCAATTAGCCGCCTCCACCGCATAAGCAGTATGTGGACGCTCCATGAATGACATTGAACGGATGGATTATGTTGGTATTTTGCATGTAAAACTATGGCGGCCCCTGATAATGTGGTCGTACCAAACTCCCCATAGGAGAAGGCTCTTATTATCCTTATCATGTTCCCTAATCATTGCCATAACTTCCTCGTCTGATAGTGACTGTGGGAAAGCGACCTCCGAGCATGTGTAAGGGAAGTAGAGAAGTGAGGCCATTGTACCAAAAGGAAGGGAAAAAACCATTAATAAAAAGTGAGAGTTTGTTTCATGGGACTACTAACTACAAAGCCAGTAGGCCTCATGAAATCAAAATGGCGACTCACCAATGTTGAGGCAAGATAATCATTGTAAGAATCCAAGAGGATTCTCATTAAATAAACAGTGGAGTTTAAAAAACTCTTAACGTCCTCGAAAAGTGAGTTCTGTTAAGAATAGACGACAGATTCAAATCTGTGAAAAGGGTATTAAAACCTTAAAAAGGAAAATGCTCAAGAACATAAAAGGAATAAAATTCCCAAAAGTCCCTAGATCTCTCAGAGCTAAGCTCTGTAAAAAAATGGAATTAAATTCCTTCAATAGTAGGATTAAATCCCAGAAACCCCCATGGTGGGGAAACAAAGAAAATAGAATTAAATTCCAAGGATCCTCAAACATCAGTGATGGGGTAAAACCCTAAGAGGAGAACTAACAATCCTCATTGATTCAAGACCCTAGAGTCAACTAAAAAAAGAGAGTGTTTTTTTAGATCTCTAAGAGATCAGTCCAAGAAAAGAGCAAAGCTCTGCTGATGGATTTAAAATCCAAGACAAGAACAAAAAGGGTTTCCTAATAAATGAATTCCATTCATAATCCTTACCAAGAAGACTTTTTGCAAAGTTTAACTTTGAAGTTCTATGGGCAGAGAGCTAAGCTCTGAAAGGATAATTAAATTCTCAAGAAAAAAGTTAAGGAAGAAGATGAAGAAACAGTGGTCATCTAAAGGGCCAAAGGCCCCATTTATAAGATGTGATGGGAAGTGGTTCAGCTTCCCATTACCCTAGGCAATCCAACGGTGATAAAGATGGACAGCGTTGCACTCACGTGCAAGCCACATGAGCAAAACGCTGGGGGCATTTGTTCCCTCATAAAAAAGAAAATGGGAGAAAATTTCCCACAACTCAAACCTCACGTGTTAAACACGTGAGCACCTATATGCAGAGCATATAGGCGCTACAATCAAACAACGAATCGGCTTAATAAAGTTCACGTATTAAACATGTGAGCGCCTATTTACATAGCATATAAGCGCTGCAATCAAACAACTAATTGGATAAATAAGCCTCACGTGTTAAACACGTGAGCGCCTATATGCAGAGCATATAGGAGGTGCAATCAAACACCTAATAGGCTAAATAAGCCTCATGTGTTAAACACGTGAGCGCCTGTATGCAAAACATATAGGCGCTGCAGTCAAACAACTATAGGCCAAATTGGCCTTACGTGTTAAACACGAGAACGCCCATATGCAGGGCATATGTGCGCCAAATCAGAGAAGCTAAATAAGCCTCACGTGTTAAACACATGAGGACACTGTTAGTCCATGCTACACACCCCACGGAATCGCGGGGAGGCGAAAAATATAAAATACAAAAATTATGAGCTTCGTAGCATCGACTAACCGCCATGGTCGAATCTAAACCTAAACTAGCACAAATAATATGAAGTATACACTACATGAACAGAAATTATACTTTACGTAACCGGTCCTTCTTCTCCTCGTTGTCCTCCTCACTGCGTGATCTCCTTGGAGTGGTGCGGATGTCGTCTCCTCGTCGGCTTTCTTAGATCGAAGATGGTCCACCCGAGAGCTTGTGTACCGGGCTCCTTCTTCAACAACCGAAGAAACTAAGTCAAGTAGTTTGCTACACTAAGTGACCTAGGGTGTGTAGAGAGTGTAGATGGATTGAGGAGTCTCCTTTTTTCCTAGGTTACTCAACACATGAGTGTTCTAGGGTTTGAGGGATTAGAAGATGGCTAAAGAAAAATCTAGTGAGCTAGAGCTTGAAAAAGGAGATGGCTACTTTTATCCTTTTATAAACTGGACTCTTTTGATAATTCATTAGATAAAACTAATATCAATTATCAAAAGAGGTTCAATTTACTAATGAATGACTCATGGATGGAATGAGCACCATGTGTCTTAAACACCCATGTCCTAATTCATGCAATATCCACTTCATTTCCTTTTACATAAATGTATTAATAATTTAAACCAAAATGAATAATACAATTATGTCATGTCATCTTCAAAATCAATTTTTGTAAAAATTACAAAAACGCGCCTCGTCGGTATATACATACCCTTATCTGTATTCCGAAAAATACGAATACAGAAGACGAAGATAATCCATCAGTATAATACTAGGATCCGGTTTAAACCAAAACCCACTAGTATTGTTCGTCCGAATCATCATGTGTTCACAAGTACACGCACGTGATCGAACCCTGTCGTAAAACCATACGACCTATATACGTTTTTCTCACTACCCGAAATTTAGTTCGTGACCGGCACTTAAATCACGCAACATCTAAAGGCGTAACGTAACTTAAGTAAGCCGAAACCTAGAAATCTAAAACTTTTTAAAGAAAATAAAACAGGTGAAATTTTGAAATAAAGGTATGATGAAATCAAATATTTTCTTAAATGCATAGATAATGGAATATGAAAAATGCAAGTGGAATTTACTAGTTGAAAAACATGTTTCGTCTTTTAAAAATTTGGGCAGCACCTCTCTTGTATATTTTGATCCAAAACCACATATACATGATAATATAAAAGGCATCCCCAAGCGGGAGCTAGCTCTTCGCCAATCGGCAAAATCACAACCACGCAAGTCAGCAATATATGTATACGACGCCCAACGGAGAATATCAACACAAAAGGATAATGTAAAGCAAGACATCAACCCACCAAGCGAACATATAACCCATCGCTCTAAGTCTCGCAACCATAAGTCTTTCTAAGTCTTACTATTTATACAAATACTAGTTTTGATTGATGGAGTTAACTAGATACAATGGAATAGTAAATACAAGAGTGGCACGATCCAATATGTCCTACCTACCGAAGCAAATCATCCGAAAGCAAGCTGTGTGCCAGCGATACCGCTACTGATCCATGCAGTCGAACCTGCAAGAACTGTGACACAACGAGGGTGAGTTGCCAACTCGTGAGTAGAAAATATCAGCAGGTAGAAATCGAATAAAACAACGACTCCTAAGTCAACTATATCATAAAGGTAATACTATGATATCTAAGGTGACCGTATCTGCATATGTGCTAACAATATAATCAATGCCTGTAAATATATGGATAACATCTACGTGTCCATCAATGACATAACAACATGAAAACATATGTATGTAAATATGAGGATATCAACCAACGTATGTCCATCAATGACACATCAAAATCATGGAACCTGAGTGTCCAACATCGACACTCGAAACATCATGAAACCCGTGTCCAGCATCGACACGTAAATCCTCATATATCGGACTCCGTCAGTCCAAATCGGCCCACGGGCTCCGTCAGTCCGGATCAGCCCATATCATCTCACGACTCCGGTCGGTATCCTCCAAATAACCGCCAAGCCCAAATACTATCACCGGTAGGTAGTAGTCCCTCTGCCGGGCTCATCGTCTACTGCACAACATACCTTTCTTGCCCCGGGGTACCATACCAGGTCCACCATATACCTGCAAACGCCCTCATCCAGCTCCTCGAATCGGGTATCACATAACACATAACCGAGAAAACACATAGTAGACGTCTCGAAATATCATAACAAGAGAAACCGGGTTTTTAAAACAATACATGCTTTCTTTTGAAATATAACCACGGTTCTCAAATCCAGAATCTCATGAAAACAGCATCTCAATGCATATAATCGTAAAGTATGATATATCTAAACATATCAAGTGACATATCATAATGATATGAGCATAGCAAGTATATCATGCAACATAGCATAATGACGTAAGCATAGAAATATATCATAGCATGATATAGCAATTCTACTGTGTAAGGGTCACGACCCGAAATATTAGCTCGTGACCAGCACTTGAATCACGCCATGTCTAAAGGCGTAACGGAATTCAAGTAAGCTGAAACCCAGAAATCTAAACATTTTTAAGAAAATAAAGGAGGTGAGGTTTTGAAATAAAGGTATAGGAAGTCAAGTTTTCTTAATGCATAGAAAGAAACGTGAATAATGCAAATGAAATTTTCTAGTTTGGAAACATGTTCGTCTTTTGAAAAATTTTGGCAGCACCTCCTTTGTATATTTTGATCCAAAACCACAAATACATAGCAAGAATAATAGCATCCCCAAGCGGGAGCTATCTCTTCGCCAACCGGCGGATCACAACCACGCAAGATAATATAAATGAGTATACGATGCCCAACGGCGAAGTTCACCACCAAAAGATAAAGAAAAGAGCAAGATATAACCCCAAAAGGAAAATAAAACCCACCGCTCAAATCTCGCAACTACAAGTCTCACTAAGTCTCATCCCTTATACAATTACAACTTTTGATTGATTGATGGAGTTAACTAGATACAATATGAAATATAATACAAGAGTGGGTATGATACAATGTCCCACCTACCAATGCAAAACACCCAAATAAAGCTGTGTGCCAGCGAATCCGCTACTGATCCAAGCGGTCAACCTGCAAGAACTGTGGCACAACTGGGGTGAGTTGCCAACTCGTGAATAGAAATATATCTACAAGTAGAAATCGAATAAACAACGACTCCTAGGTCAACTATATCATACAGGTAATACTATGATATCTAGGGTGACCGGGTCGTATATGTGCCAACAAGGTCGTCACTACCTATGTGCATACGGATAACATCCAACAGAAATAATCAATACATGTATATGGGTATCGTCCAACCATAATCAAGGTATGCAGATATGTGGATCTCGTCCACCCATGAATCAATGTCTATAAGCATGTGTATAATCTCCCATAGTAACATCAGTGTATGTATGTATGTATGTGGATCTAATCCACGCGTCAACCACTGACGCAATAATATCATGCATGTAAATATCATAAAAGAGTGTGCATGAAAATATGAGGATATATATATCAACGGTGTCCCTCCCGACATATCAAATCATGGAACCTGAGTGCCTAGCATCGACACTCGAAAACATCATGAAAACCGTGCCAAGCATCGGCACGTAAATCCTCATATATCTCAGGCACCGCACTCCCTGGTCGGCCCTCATATCCATCTCGCTACTCCGGTCGGTATCCTCCGGATAACCGCCGAGTCTACATACTATCACCGGTAGGTAATGCTCCCCCTGCCGAGCTCACCGTCTAACATATACGAGTCTTCTTGTCCCGGGATACCTCACCGGGTCCACCGTGTACCCGCAGACGGTGCCTACCACTCCTAGAATCGGGTTTCACATGCCACTCTCAGAACCGAGAAAACACATGGTGGACGCACTGAAATATCATATCAAGAGAAACCGGGTTTTTAAAACAACACATAATCTCATTTGAAATATCCACGGTTCTCAAATCCAGAAATCTCATGAAAACAGCATATCTCAATGCGTAAAATAATAGAGCATGATGTATGCGACATGTAAAAAGAAATGCGAGCATATCCGTGTATCATGCAATATGGAATAATGATATGACATATTAAGGGGAAAACTGCCCTTTTAAAATGATTCCGGTTTTTAAAGTATAACATGTGGTTCCCAATTTTCCAATAAAACCAGCTATCTATGTAGGTACCATATGTATATGCGCAGGTATAGATGTACCATGAATGTGTGCACAAAATATGAATATACAATGTGTATGTGTATAAGTATGAATGTATCAATATATATGTGCACGAATATGGATATACAAATGTGTATATCCGCAAATATGAATGTAGCAATATATATGTCATGATGCAGCAACCCTACTGTGTAGTGACATGGCAATTATCGATGATGAAGTGTGTGAGCCGGCAAATATGTGTACGTGTAACATACGCATCATCGATTATGGTGCAGGTGTACTATCACAGGTATATGCGATGCCATAATAATATCATGAATGCAGCAAGTAAATCATCAGCTAACAGCTATAAGGTATACATAACTATCATATGTCCGAGTCGGTGAATCTATCAATCGGCATCTAGCCCAAAAACACCGCGTACGGTATAATCCATCATACGGCAACCTCTAGTCAAGGGTAAGGATCAATCATCAAGTCAACTCATCACGCACGGAATATCATCGTGCGGCGGCATTATACTAAAAGGGATCCTATCATCCTGTACGACAAATGAGGGTACGGCCTAATATCACATACGGCGTATCATCCATGATTCACAACATTCTATATATATATATATATATATATATATATAACCCTATATACCTATGTCCCGGGTCGCATCTGCAATAATCTAATATCAGGGGACCGGCAGGGTATAAATCATCTCGATCGACTCGCATCCGTATACTATCACATCATATCATCATCTCATCATATCATCAAATTCGTCTTGTATTCCTTCATCGCATTTATATCTCATATCATGTCGAATTTACATAAACATGCTATCTCTACTATGTATAAGTATCTAATCTAACAAACACTTCCGAACCATACAATCAGATTTTTAAAGAAGTGAATCGTAGTTTTGGAAACAGGGGTTACGGTGCTTTTAAGGAAAAGATATCATTTGAATATCCGTAACATCCCTCAAGATATACATTTAAAAGATACATACGATTCTTTAGTTTAGAAAAAGGTATGGTTCGGATGACGCATCTACATCGACTATCTAGTCCTACAGAACCCTAAGCGGTAATATCGCTAAACATCATCCTAGGGTAGTAGTAGCATATCACACTTAACTAACCTCTAGTTTCTAATGTGACTACATAGCTATCTATATTCTAACCTTAGTTTCCTAATCTAGGTTTCCTAACCATACTCTATAAATCGGTTTCCATCAGAAGTTTGCGGGGGTGCTATACGCCATCCACCCGACTTTCCCGGTAGATATAGATCTACTCACATGTCTTCGCCCGCCCAAATCGATGACGCCACGCTTCTTCGCCTCAGAATCCATGCGAGGGTACCTACAATAATAACCAATCGCAATACGTATTAAAATCGACGCAGAAAACCGATACAGCGCACGTGTGCTCACAGGTTAGAACATATGGCCTAAACGTGCAAATCAATCAAACCACCCCTGTTGTCGATGTACGAACACCCGACAACCAAATACAAATCCAAATATCAAGAAAGTGCATTTAAAAATACGGAAAACATCGCCTAAAACACACCAAAATACTCCCAGATTTTCCCCAGATGACAATTAGCCAAAACTGCATATAGGAGGGGTCTAATTTAGTGCAAAATGAGCCCTGGAACAAAAATGAACCCATTCCCCTCTACCCTGGCCGCAAATTGCGGCCAGAATTATTAAATCTGCGGCCAGGACTTTGAATTAGGGGCTCGGGTCTTGGTGGTAGCTTCCTAGGTGCCTGCACGACTCACTGTCAGCTCAATTTTATTTTAGGGGTCTCGGGGTGATAGCAGATTCCTAAATATCCCAGATTTGCAGTTTTTCCAATGTCGGGTTTCTAAATCCGTGTTTTGGGGTTTCTAGGGTCTGTTCCAGGTCTTTAAACAGCACCCAAGTCTAGTTAACAGCCACTAGGTATCACCCAATTCAAACCAACTCTCAAATCTTCACTAGGGTTTCCCAATGTCCACTAATCTTCACAAAACGACATCTAAACATGATATCTCACAAAACTAATCTAAAAGGAAGAAATTATACCTCATCTAGTCCACTCTAGGCAGCACTAACTTCCCAACGTCGTCAAAATCCCATTTTGCTCGGTCCATCGTGTAAAGGTTGAAGAGGGGATTAATTTTTGTGAAGGGTGTGTAGGGTTTTGGGGATTTATTGGAGATAGATCTAGGGATTTTTGGTGGAGGTTTGTGGATTGAGGGAGATGAAGGAGATGGAAAAAAAAAAAAAGATGGGTTATCAAAAGGGCAGCAGCCCCCCTTCCCTCTCTCACTAATTCACACTCTCTTTCTCTCTCCAAAGCTCACCTAACCTAATCATTATGTCTCCTTGACTTTTTCCTTTTTCTTTTTCTTTTCTCACCACCAATAAACCCTAATAAAAAGCCCAAATGAAATGAAACATTTAACAAAATCAACATGTCATGGTGCACTAACCATGGAAACTGTAAAAACGCGGATTTGGCTTAATCGCGATTAGCAATGCACTAATCGGGTTTTTATCGAAACTGCGTATAATAAATTTTAAAAATGCCGAATCCTTTAATTATATTATTAAATGAATAAATCATTTTAATTTCTATTTATTTCATAATTATTGGTATATATTTATACCCTTTTTCGAAAACCCCAATTTCGCAAATCGGCAGTTTTCGGGAAAAATATTATTTTAATATTAAATTCCCAAAAATAATATTTTATATTTTCTGAAATGTTACAGTAAGTGACATAGCAATTATCGATGATGAAAGTGTGTGAGGTGGCAAATCTGTGTAAGTGTAACATACGCATCATCGATAATGGTGTAGGTGTACTGGCACAGGTACATATATAATAAGATGAGAATATCACGAATGTAGCATAAAGTACATCGTAAGCGAAATGCTATCAGGTATACGTATCTACAACATATCCGAGTCGGTGAATCTATCAATCGGTATCCAGCTTTACAACATCACGTACGGTATAATCCATCGTACGGCATCCTCTAGTCAAGGGTATGGATCAATCATCAAGTAAAACTCATCACGTACGGTATCCATCGTACGGCGGCATTAAACCATTAGGGATCCTATCAACCTATATGACATTGAGGGTACGGACCTAACGTCTCGTACGGCATATCACTCATGATTCACAACATTATATATATCTATATAGCTATATCCTAGGTCACATCCGTATCAATTTTATATCATGGGACCGACAAGGTATCAATTATCTCATATCGACTCGCATCCGTATAACGACATCTCAACAAAGTCATCATATCTCATCGTATACTTTTTTCATCACATGAATCTCTCACATCAAGGCATTTTATTAATCTCATAACAAGCCACTAAAATCTCCTAATTACTCTCTTGCAACTACGTATACATATCGTGATTCACATTCACGTTTCATATCCTCATACATCCGTTCGAGACATCCTTATCAATCATATCCTTTCATACTAAAACCTTTAATCACATCTGTGGGTTCCTAGTATAGGTTTCTCTAACCATATTCTATATATCGGTTTCCATTTATAATTTGTGGGGGTACTATACGCCATCCACCCGACTTCCCCCGTAGATATAAATCTACTCACCTGCGGAACTCCTTGTTCAACCGTAGTCGATGTGCTTCGTCATATCGGAATCCACGGGAAGGTACCTACAATAAATACACAGTCGCAATACTATTAAAATCAAGTCCGGAAAACCGATACGGCACACGGTGCGCTCATAGGTTAGAACCTATAGCCTACGCATGCAAAAACAACCAAACAACCCTCGTCGTTGACGTACAAATATCTAACGACCAAATACAATATCAAATATCAAAACCAAGAATTCCAATATCGGAAAACATAGCCAAAACCAACCCAATATGCTCCCAGATTTCCTCTCAGGTTAATTGGAACAAAACAATCAAGTGCAGGGAGTTGTTTATAGGTATTAGGAGTTACAGCCAAAAACCCAACCCCAGACCACACTAGAAAACCGGCGAAATCACCATGATGTCCGAGCTCGCCGGCCATACCAGGGCATAATTGACTCGAACTTGGGTGGGGGTCTCTTGGTCATTTATCTAGGTCACTGAACTTGCTAGATTTTCTCATAAACATCCCAGACTGCACCAGATTCCCTGTAGGCCAACAAACTCCACAAAACCGACACGGGAAGTTTCTAAGTTTGTATTTTGGGTTCTATACTCTGTTCTTGGCCATGAAATCCACACTAAGGTCTTGTAAGCAGCCACTACACACCCCAATTCCACACAATCACTTAAACCCTCTCTTAGAATTTCCAAACTTCTCTAATCTAAATAAATTAAACTCTATACTACAATAGGGTGCTAGGAAACTCAAAAACTAAACTAGAAGTGTATAAATTATCTCATTTGGCAACTAAAGAATTTTCTTGAGTTGCTCAAAGTCTTCAAAATCCAACTTTGAAAGGTCCAATGGGTTTGTAGAGAGGTGGGGATCATTTTTAATGAATGGAGTATAGGGTTTTGGTGCAGAAATTGAGATGATATATGAGGGTAGAAGTGGTGGAGGAAGAGTTGAAGGAGAAGATAAAGAAAACAATGGAGGAAATGTGAAGGGAGGCAGCCCACTCTTTCTCTCTCTCTCTCTCTTATCCTCACTCTCCTTATGCTCACCCTCTCAATTATTCATACCATGTCACACACACTCTCTCCCCAATAATTCTTTTTCTTTCTAAAACCAAATATCAACAAATACCAATGAAACAACATGTAACCAAATGCAACATGTCATGGTGCATTAGCCATGGAACAATATAGAAACACGGATTTGGCCTAATCGTGATTAGTAGTACACTAATCAATTTTTTATTTAAACTGCATATAATTAATTATAAAAATGCCAAATCCAATAAATATATATTTAAATGAATAAATCATTTTAATCTCCAATTATCTCACAATTATTGGTATATATTTATACCATTTTACGAAAACCCCAAATTCGCAAATCGGGTAGTTTTCGCGAAATATATTATTTTAATATTATATTCCAAAAATAATATTTTATATTTTCTGAAATGTTACAATCTTCCCCCTTTAAATAAATTCAGACCCTGAATTTAAATTTAAACCCCCAATTACTAAAATATTTCAATAAACAGCTCAAATCAACGGGGCTCCGAAATCACGGAAGATACAGAAATACCACAGCGCATCGTGTGCGCCTGAAAACGAGTATGAAACTCAAAATTGAACTCCGTCAAGCGTCACGCAATCATCGGAGTTACAATGGAGATACAGATCTCGAAATCCACTACTGAAATCCAATATATGCTAGTCAAATACTATCATACATATATAATACGTATCCTTTAAAAATCTCCTAAAACTGAATAAAACACATGCAAAATCTTTTCTGAATCGCCGTGTGATGCGTAACTCATGGCACAAGTGACGGACGCTCATTTATAAAGTAATAGATATACGTTCATATATGGTTTGCACAAATATACGTTCTTCCCTTTTAAAATATCCCAAAAGGTTTTCCTTTATAAACGTTCGGGTCGCTCGTGGACACGTAGGAAATAGCAAGACTATAGCTCCTTTTTGAAAACCTCTTGGTAAACTTTTTATGCATGTAAAGTACTCAGGTATTGTCATCAGATCAGTCCTGTTCGGCTACTACATAATATAGTGCCCATCATGAAAACAAAGAGCTCAAGGGCAAAATCAACCTCAAAAGGCGTATCCAACAATCACGTGTGTCTGGTGCACATGGAAATCAAAGCCAAATACAAGTGCTACGAATGTGCACAAAACCAACTGAGTGCAACGGGTATGCACGAAAGCATCTGTACAGTGCAACGGATGTGCACGACAATAATATCAAGTGCATCTATAGTGCACGAAAACCTCAATCAAGCGCAATAACCATGCACGATGAAAATCCCAATCAAGTGCATCCGGTGTCCACAAGATCACATCTCATATCATGCGCCCAATATGCACGAAAATCCAAATCAAGTGCATCCGTCATGCACGAATGAAATCTAACTCAAGTGCATCCAACATGCACGAATGAAATCTAAATCAAGTGCATCCAACGTACACGAATAAAAGAAAGAAATCTAAATCAAGTGCAACTATCATGCACGAATAAAATCTCAATTATGTGCAACTATCATGCACAAATAAAATCTCAATCAAGTACAACTATCTTGCACAAATAAAATCTCAATCAAGTGCGTCCGACATGCACGAATAAAAATCTAAATCAAGTGCGTCCGGTGCGTACCAAATCCCACACCATGTGCCTAATATGCGCAAAAATCCAACCCAAGCGCATCAGGTCCGTATAATTTCCCAGTGCAGTAAAGCGCATGAAAACGAGCGTCAAGTGCAAACGCGCACAAAAACATAAATCTGGTGAAACAAATGCTCAAGACATAAATCTGGTGCAACCAATGTAAAGAATACAAATCCGGTGCAACCAATGCATGAAACATAAATCCGGTCCATCGTGTAGGGTTCCTATGCACGACAGCAAGGTTTCAGGAGGCATCGTCCATGCCATTTTCAAAATTTTGTCATGCTAAAGTACTCTAACCTAGGAACTTTAACTAGAGAATCATACGAAACAATGTGTAAACTACTTTACAACTAAATGAACTAGGAATACAACCTTTGTAGACCGGTCCTTCACTTTATTAGCTTCATGTAGTAGTCCCTTCGTTGCGATCATTGAACTCCCGGACCCTTGAGAGGCTCCACATGGTGAATGGTGCATACTTGATTGAAGTCTTCGAGGCCGAAGATGATCTACGTCGAAGAGACACTAACCCAAGCTACCCCTTTACTAATATGAGATTAGTGAAGCTAACACCCTATACTAAAGTGCTAATCTAGTAGAGGATGATGAAGTAGGATTTTTGCTCACTTTAGAATTGATTTTCTCACTAATTTTATGCTCTCTCACAAAACCTAGTGAGCTCACTCTTGAGCTTAAGGAAGAAGAAGCAAATAATGGATGAGGGAGTGAATGGCAACCATGGGTGAGAAAATATCTAATATCACTCATGTAGAGACTTAACCATGAGTTTAGATAATGGTTGGGTTAACAAATATCTAGTGTAAGACAAAACTAGTGGACTAAGTCAATGGATCTCCAAGCTTCTCAAAGCTTCATGCCATATGACAAATTTCTAACTAATAATTGAATTACTATAAATAAATAAACCTTACATTATCTTTATCATGGTGTAAGTCTCATATACCCATGTTGCTTGTATCATCAACCATGACACATAAATAAAACACAATTAATATATATATCACATAAATATTAAGTGTGCATATGTGAGAAAAATAAATGCTTAAGTGAGCTAATATTAGTTAATGTAAACTAGTATATCACATATACAATTATACACTAGATTATCAAATCAACACTTGATTTAATAATCCGGCTATATCTCATAACCGACTAATATTATATGTATCAACTTATCGAATCAACACTTGATTCGATAACCCGGCTATATCACAAATAACCGACTGATACGAATCAATCGCGAGAATAGAATACGGTATCACATACTCGTATTATTCTCGGTCCCGCACATATCACATATGCGCTCCTACCTCGTTTTGCCTGGGCCAGTGAAACCTCTGTGTAGGACTCTAAAGACTCGTCAATACGCCGGCAGTAGGTGATGATCACATCAAGCACCCACAAGCCATCAGCGGTACTAGCTGGACGTAACGGCTACCCGGGTATTGAGCGATCAGAAGATCAACAAGCAAGCCTGCTCTTTCTCCTGCAAAAGCCTATCAGTAACACTACCGTACAGTCCGGTCTCTTCGTCTTAGATGTCGCATATCCAGTCTAGGGGTGGTAAACGTCAGACCCCAATAACTCGATAAGTCATGCCGATATGACGCTCATAACGGGTTGAGAAACTACTGATAACACTTACCAGTAAATCTCCAAATCAACCCTGGCCAGAGACTTCCAGTTATAGCCAATCAAGCACAGCACGACATCTACCCCCAATACCGGGAGAGATGAAATCGCCTCCTATCGCTCATTTCCTCCATATGACTCGGGACTGTACCAAAAAACCACCATTTTGCACGTCCTCTTGAACGTGGTAAGGTGGAAATCAAAGCACAGTGGGAATCACACAAGACTCTATGACGATCTCGGGTCTACAGACTAACCTGTACCAGTGTCACCAGAGAATTGCTATCTGATGTCAGGTATAATACCATCTAGGAGTTCTCGGCGTGTCCGTCCAGTGTACCCAGTCTCCACTGAACACCCGTATACCATCTCTGATGTCAAACACCAATGGATATAGGATCATCCATCTCCCATCTCATGGGTCGAGAATCGTATACGCTAGTCTACTGTGGTATATCGATGCCCTGTCTCGATACACCCATGACTAGGAACATTAAAGGATGAACTTATGGACTACCATGGCCCCACTAGTATAATCTTCATCATAATCCTGGTAGTCAAGTACACATCCTAAGGGCTTTACCAACATATAACCATGAGACGGTATCAAGAGACAAGTATACATGTTAAGATAAAGAGCAA
This sequence comes from Agapanthus africanus, assembly GCA_030015575.1. Taxonomy (NCBI): domain Eukaryota; kingdom Viridiplantae; phylum Streptophyta; class Magnoliopsida; order Asparagales; family Amaryllidaceae; genus Agapanthus; species Agapanthus africanus. Next base: position 33,890,718 of record JASDDO010000018.1, on the reverse strand, counting down.
CCAGATAGCATACTATCATGTCGAGCAAGAAAGTCCTCTATATATATATCCAAGCATCCACTATAATATATATCACATGTACAATAATGGCCTCTAGGGCATACATATAACTAACAATCTCCCACTTGCACTAGGGCCAGCTGTTGTAGTATCACATACCCAACATTCCTAAGAGTCTCTCAAACTGTATCTAGGGAATGGCCTTCGTGAGTGGATCCGCTGTGTTTTCCTTCGTGTCAACTCTCCTGACATCGATCGCCCGGCGATCAACTATCTCCCGGATCAGGTGATACCGTCTCAGAATATGTCTGGATCGCTGATGGGACCTGGGTTCCTTGGACAAATCCACCGCTCCATTGTTATCACAATACAAAGGTATTGGATGCACAATAGATGGAACCACGCCAAGTTGCATCCGGTGCACGAAATACAAATCCGGTGCATCCGGTGCACGAAATACAAATCCGGTGCATCCAGTGCACGAAATACCAATCCGGTGCAACAAATGCATGGAAACTCATCAATAACTCAAATGCGTATAAAAACAACACCGAGTGTACCAAGGTGTATAAAATCATAAACGTGTGCAACTGCGTGCACAAAACACGTATCAATGCACTGCAAGCATATGTGAGCTATACCGAGTGCAAAAATCAAATCGAGTGCGTACCACATGCACAAAATCAAATCAACTGTATGAAATCCACGAAATCATAAACACGTGCAGCCAAGGCACAAAACCGATATCAAGTGCAATAAATATGTATAAATCACAAACCGATGTAGCGGTGTATAAACATATATCAAGTGCAATAACTATGCATAAAAATGTAAATACCCAGTATGTGCAGCTATAGTGCACAAAAACAATATCATGAAACTCAATCTTCAAAACTCAAATCCAAGCGATATAAGCGTGATACTCAAATCACAAACGCAAATCGCAATAAATGACATTGAGGTACACCTCCTACAATGTCGAAAAATGTCGGTGCGCCCAAAACTGGCAAAGCAAGAACATCCGCTTGCCTCCTGCTCACGGTCTGGCTTTCTCTGTCTCTGGATCCTTATTTCTTTGCGGATCACCAATCTCGCAATCCATTGGCTCGTCGGCCCGGTCAGGTGTACTAACGGAAACGGTTCCACTCTGACACTCCTCTGGTCATCTCTCGGCCAATTTGCATGACCACTCATAAAGCAGCACGGCACTGGCGTCGGCCTCTGGCCCTTTGAATACACATGACACAACTGATCTACGGTGCAAATCTTATCGCAGCAGTATCCTGAAAGGAACCTGCTCAAGATCTCTTCCGATCTCGCCTATGTCGAACTATACGGAGGCTGGTACTCTTACATAATCTTCTCTCGTTTTCTGGACATCTGCATTCTGAGCACAACATTTCCTCGGGAACTGGCCGTATCCCAACGCCTCTGTAGACATATCAGATCTCTAATCTCAACGGGGAGTAACAACAGCTCGTTAACATCTCGCACGAATCTCTTATTCCACTCGTCTTTATTATCGCCCACTTCGACGTTACGTCATGCTATCTGCGTACTGCAATTGCTCTCGGCTACAGTCAATCCGGAGTCTCTCTCACGGACTCAAAATTATGAACTTGGTATCTTCATCACTCTGTAGAAGATATTTAGCCGATCACGTTCTCGGGAACTCGTCCCAATCATCAGAGGAATATACTTTATTCATCCGTTCTCGATCAACTCACAACGCATCTGGATGAGGTCCTCTATCCGAAACTGGTCAACTTACTGATCTCCTATCGGATCATCCAACAAACAACGTTATCTTTGGATCGATCTACTCTAGATCTGAATAAGATTCTCCATACTGGAAATCTTCAACTCAACTGAGCCTGCGTCGGCGCATCAAATCAGACGAATCATCTCAGTCGCTCAACTCAACTCAAGATAGACTATCAATCTTCTGTCGCATCTCTGCCTGAAAGCTCCAGTGATCTCAGCTCATAATTCTTGAGGCGACGTCCCATCAATCTCAGCATCAGCTGGGTCATCTGTCTGCAAGGTAGACGACATCACGATCTCTGAAGTAGGCTGTACATCAACAGTCCTCTCACAACAGGCAGCCTCTAACAATGGCCCGATCATCCGGTGCAAAGACGAACAATCGCCTCAAACGAGAGGTCACAACACAAACACTAAATCGATACGTTCCCATATCACCAGAAAACACAATAGTTAGTCCTCATCCCTAACGAGCTCGCCCTGACCGCATCACTAGCAGCAGCTCAATCTGCGCTCAAACCATGGTGACAGGAACCTCAAGCATGTATCGATGGAGATAGATCAAAGGAACAAAAGGAATCAACAGATCGCAAAATGGCTACATGATCATAACGAGGAACGAAATCAATGAGAGTATGATCAAGGACACGAATAGAATCAAGGATCTCAAATGGATATATGATCATGGGAACGAAGAGAATCACAAGTCTCAAGATATGTACATCCTAAGGTCACTTAAGCGGAGTATCGTATCGTAAGTATGCCGCGGAACATACGCACGGTACATCACTCTACTTGAGTTACCCACTCCATCAATCAGGGTCAGCCTATGAAACGAAAGTTCGGGTCTAATACCCCCTGTTCAAGTCTAAGTTCCGTAAGGTCAAGCCAAAGTTCCGAAATATTTACGCCCTAGACTCCACATAGTCAAACCTAGACTCGAACCAAGGTTAAACCTAGCGCTCTGATACCAACTTTGTAACTACCCAAAATTTAATTCGTGACCGGCACTTAAATCATACAACGTCTAAAGGCGTAACGTAACTTAAGTAAGCCGAAGCCCAGAAATCTAAACATTTTTAAATAAAATAAAAGAGATAAAGTTTTGAAATAAAGATATGATAAAATCAAATGTTTTCTTAAATGCATAGATAATGGAACATGAAAAATACAAGTGGATTTTACTAGTTGAAAAACAAGTTTCGTCTTTTAAAAATTTGGGCAGCACCTCCCTTATATATTTTGATCCAAAACCACATATACATAATAATATAAAAGGCATCCCCAAGCGGGAGCTAGCTCTTCGCCAATCGGCGGAATCACAACCACGTAAGTCAGCAATATATGTATACGACGCCCAACGGCGAAGATCAACACAAAAGGATAATGTAAAGCAAGGAATCAACCCACCAAGTGAACATATAATCCATCGCTCTAAGTCTCGCAACCACAAGTCTTTCTAAGTCTTACTATTTATACAAATACTAGTTTTGATTGATGGACTTAACTAGATACAATGGAATTGTAAATACAAGAGTGGCATGATCCAATATGTCCACCTACCAAAGAAAATCACCCAAAAGCAAGCTGTGTGCCAGCGATACCGCTACTGATCCATGCGGTCGAACCTGCAAGAACTGTGGCACAACGGGTGTGAGTTGCCAACTCATGAGTAGAAAACATCAACAGGTAGAAATCGAATAAAACAACGACTTCTGGGTCAACTATATCATAAAGGTAATACAATGATATCTAGGGTGACCGTATCTGCATATGTGCCAACAATATAATCAATGTCTGTAAGCACGTGGATAACATATACGTGTCCATCAATGACACAACAACATGAAAACATAAACATGTAAATATGAGGATATCAACCAACGTGTGTCCATCAACGACACATCAAAATCATGGAACCTGAGTGTCCAACATCGACACTCGAAATATCATGAAACCCGTGTCCAGCATCGACACGTAAATCCTCATATATCGGGCTCCGTCAGTCCGGATTTGCCCGCGGGCTCCGTCAGTCCGGATCGGCCCATATTATCTCAAGACTCCGGTCGGTATCCTCGGGATAACTGCCGAGCCCAAATACTATCACCGGTAGGTAGTATTCTCTCTTCCAGACTCATCGTCTACTGCACAACATACCTTTCTTGCCCCAGGGTCCATACCGGGTCCACCATGTACCCGCAAACGGTCTCATCCAACTCCTCGAATCGGGTATCACATAACTCATAACCGAGAAAACACATGGTAGACGTCTCGAAATATCATAACAAGACAAACCGGGTTTTTAAAACAACACATACTTTCTTTTGAAATATAACAACGGTTCTCAAATCCAGAATCTCATGAAAACAACATCTTAATGCATATAATCGTAAAGCATGATGTATGCAAACATATAATAGAAATGTGAGCATATCTGTATATCATGCGACATATCATAATGATGTGAGCACAGCAAGTATATCATGCAACAAAGCATAATGACGTGAGCATAGCAATATATCATAACATGATGTAGCAATTCTACTGTGTAAGTGACATAGCAATTATCGATGATGAAAGTGTGTGAGCCGGCAAATCTGTGTAAGTGTAACATACACATCATCGATAATGGTGTAAGTGTACTAGCACGGGTATATATATAATAAGATGAGAATATCACGAACGTAGCATAAAGTACATCGTAAACGAAATGATATCAGGTATACGTATCTACAACATATCCGAGTTGGTGAATCTATCAATCGGCATCCAGCCTCAACATCACGTACGGTATAATCCATTGTACAGCATCCTCTAGTCAAGGGTATGGATCAATCATCAAGTAAAACTCATCAAGTACGGTATCTATCGTACGGCGGAATTAAACCATTAGGGATCCTATCAACCTATATAACATTGAGGGTACGGACCTAATGTCTCGTACAGCATATCACTAATGATTCACAACATTATATATATCTATATACCTATATCCCAGGTCACATCCGTATCAATCTCATATCATGGGACCGACAAGGTATCAATTATCTCATATCGACTCGCATCCGTATAACGACATATCAACCAAGTCATCATATCTCATCGTATACTCTTTTCATCACATCAATCTATCACATCAAGTCATTTTATTAATCTCATAACAAGCCACTAAAATCTCCTAATTACTCTCTTGCAACTACGTATACATATCGTGATTAACATTCACGTTTCATATCCTCATACATCCGTTCGAGACATCCTTATCAATCATATCCTTTCATACTAAAACCTTTAATCACATCCGTCGGTTCCAAGTATAGGTTTCTCTAACCATATTCTATATATCGGTTTCCATTTATAATTTGCGGGGGTGCTATACGCCATCCACCCGACTTCCCTCATAGATATAAATCTACTCACCTGCGGAACTCCTTGTTCAACCATAGTCGATGTGCTTCGTCACCTCAGAATCTACGCGAAGGTACCTACAATAAATACGCAGTTGCAATGCTATTAAAATCAAGTCCAGAAAACCGATACGGCACACGGTGCACTCATAGGTTAGAACCTATAGCCTACGCATGCAAAAACAACCAAACAACCCTCGTCGTTGACGTACAAACATCTAACGACCAAATACAATATCCAATATCAAAACCAAGAATTCCAATATCGGAAAATATCGCCAAAACCAACCCAATATGCTCCCAGATTTCCTCTCAGTTTAATTGGAACAAAACAAGCAAGTACAGGGAGTTGTTTATAGGGATTAGGAGCTACAGCCAAAAACCCAACCCCAGACCACACTAGAAAACCGGCGACATCACCATGAGGTCCGAGCTCGTCGGCCATACCAGGGCAGAATTTTAAGCTAAAACTTGCAATTTTGGACTTGTGGGGGGTCTTTTTGCATAGAATTTCTTTGTAAAATCTCTCACACTCACTCCCCTCCTCTAGGCCGGCCCCACCATCATCAGGTCCAGAAATTCCTTGCCTCACTTTGACTTTATCTATTGTGAATGAATTGTTTTGGATAGGATTAAAATATAGTAATGTAGGTAAGGGTTTTGAGTGACATGTGAGAGCTTTGACTTTAGTTTTTCCAACTCCAATTCCTCACTTTCCCCCCCCCCTCCTTTTCCCTGGCCGAGCCTCAAATTTGTGCAGGTCCCCATTTTCCCCCATCTCCTTTTGCTCCAATTTCATCAAAAAAATCCACCGAAATCCCTAATTTTCTTCACAAATTCAACACAAAACCTTATTCTATCTCTTTTCAAGCCCAAATTGGTTTAAATCTTGGAGAAAAATGGCGTCTTTGGAGGCATATTGTTCTTGCTAGATCTCTAGTTTGAGGTATAAATTCTACCTAATTAAATTCGTTTGGTTAAGTTTCTTAAATTAAATTGTTTTAGTGTTAATTTAGTGTTAGTTTCATTCTAGTTTTTTTAAAGTTAATGGTTTGAGTTAACTAGGGTTTTAGAAACCATTATTTAGTTAATTAAATTTATGTTGCTATCTAGTGTTTTGCTAACCTTAATCTAAGTGGTTAACTTGCTAATTAGGCTAAAATCTAGTGTTAAATTAAGGTTTTTCATGTATAGTTTGGGTTAAGTTTGCTAATTACCAAAATTCAAGAAAGGGTTGTGTTTGGATAATGGGTTTTGTAGCATGGTAAATGAGTTAAAATTGTGTTATTGTGGCTAACTAGTTGTGTGGTTGGATGTTTGTGTTGGATTGTGATAACTTTGTCGCTAATTGTCGATGTTTGCACCAAATTGCAAATTTCTAGCTTACTAGTTTTGTTATAAAATATTGTGGTGAATTAATTGCGATATCTTGATGATATTTTTGGCATATCCTATGACATTTAGGATGTGTGAGTGCGGATTTTTGGGTGTTCGGGTTTTAGTTTGGCCGGGCGACCAATCGACGTTTTAGATAGATTTTTACGATTTTCGCGTGTGTTCCGCGCACCTTGTGCACGTTGTATCTAGCTTGTGAACGTCGGTATTTTTTCGTTTGGGTTTTGCGTCGTTCTCGATACGTAACCTTATGTTTGGTATTGATGTAAATTCCAGGTTCGGTCGCGGAGACGTCAGACGCGGCACGAAAGGGGAAAGCGGTGATTAGACGTGACTAGCTAGGGATTCCGGTGAGTAGATGTAACATCTACGGGGGACTATCGTTGGATGGCGCAAGTCGCCCGATAGTTTTAGTAACTTAAAAAGATTCTTAGTAATGTTAGTAATTAGGGGTGTAATACTTGTATGATTATTTGCTACATTCATGCCTTATATTGACATACATATGCGAACCCATTTTATAGGACACCTGCACCATTGCCAGGGTTTTTATATGCAGCACAAGCACTATTCATGCTTACACCCACGCCCTGGTAATTGCCATGCCACCACACTAGATAACCTATAAATTGAAACCTTTTACTATAATTGATACTTAAACTTGTGTTATTGCCTTTAATTCCTTAAAATGAAATCGTAGGATTGCTATTCATGTGCATGTACCTCATCATATTATTTGTTCATGCCTAGTCTATTAATCACACATTGCAACTTGATTTTTGATACCATATGCATTCATTATCATTGGCATATGCATTTATGAGGATTTCTTGAGATTTTGTGATATTTCTGGATTTCAGGGGAAAGCCGCAAAATTTCTAAACTTATTATATTTTTTAAAATATGTAAATTACGGTTTTCTAGTGATGTAAGTGTCGTCCACCATGAGTTTGCTGTGGTTTTCGAGACCCGTTTCGAGGAGTTGGATGAACCGTCTCGGGTACATGGTGGGCCCGGTAAGGTACCCTGGGGCAAGAAGCTCGTGGTGCTGACGATGAGCCTAGCAGGGGGCGGATTACCTACCGGTGACTGTTTGGGACGGCGGATATCCAGAGGATACCGACCGTGGCCGCGAGATGATGAGATATTGATATTGAGATGGGTCAGCCGGATGGCTGAGGCCAGAGATACTATGACATGGATATATGAGATTTGTGATAGTTTTGAGGTGTCGTTGCTGGACACAGGTTCTTGTTGATTCTAGTGGTATTTTGCTGGTATTTCAAAAGAGGTTCCTAAAGGAAAAACATGATTCTTATACTTACACATTCAGATCATGAGTTGATTCACATTGCATTCATACCTGCTAGTATATTCATATTGCATACATACCTGCTATTATGTCCTGCCATACCTGTATTATAGATGCTAGGATGCTTGTGTGCATGCATTCGATAGCCTGTGTAGATGTTATTTATTACTCACGAGTTGGCAACTCACCCCCGTTGTGCCACGGCCTTTTTCAGGTCCGCTCCGTCAGTACAGTAGCGGCGGGCGCACTTGCTTCTCTTGCCTGGACTCGAGGTTTTGCTCTTAGGTGGGTTATATTATTATTTTTATACCACCTTGTATATTCTTTGTATCTAGTGTACTCCATCTACTGTATCTACCAGTATTGTTGTATATTGACCTAGAGATGAGACTGTGAGATTTGTGGACTTTTTATGCTGTATTTTGGGGTCGAGCTCACTTGAGTCGACATGCTGTTTTTCTCATGCTTCCTTATGATTATTTCGCATGTTGTTGCTTTATATTGCGTGGGATTTGTGACCGCCTTGTGGCGAAGAGCTAGCTCCCGCTTGGGGATGCCTTATTTGTTGGATTCATATATATTCTTGTTGTACCCATTTTGGGGGCCAGTATTTACAAAGGAGACTCTGCCGAAATTTTCGGAAAAATTGATATTGTTTTTAAAAAGGGTTTTATATGACTTATTTGATAAACTCGCTTTCAATTGATTGGTTTTTCTTCACTCTTTTGCTTATTTGGTTTTAGGTTCTGGGCTTTGGCTTACTTATTTTACGGACATCTTGAGGCGTTTCGTAAACTTAAGTGCCAGTCACGTTCCGTACCCTGCGGGTCGTGACAATGAGTGTTCTAGGGTTTGAGGGATTAGATTATGGCTATAGAAAAATCTAGTGAGCTAGAACTTGAAAAAGGAGATGGCTTCTTTTATCTTTTTCTAAACTGAACTTTTTTGATAATTCATTAGATAAAACTAATATCAATTACCAAAAAGGGTTCAATTTACTAAAGAATGACTCATGGATAGAATGAGCACCATGTGTCCTAAGCACCCATGTCCTAGTTCATGCAATATCCACTTCATTTCTTTTTACATAAATGTATTAATAATTTAAACCAAAATGAATAATACAATTATGTCATGTCATCTTCAAAATCAATTTTTGTAAAAATTACAAAAACGCCCCTCGTCTGTATATACATACCCGTACACGTATTCCGAAAAATACGAATACAGAAGACGAAGACAATCCATCAGTATAATACTAGGATCCGGCTTAAACCAAAACCCACTAGTATTGTCTGTCCGAATCACCATGCGTGCACAAGTACATGCACGTGATCGAACCCTATCGTAAAACCATACAACCTCTACATGTTTTGCACAATGCAGGGAAACTCTCTGTGTGGGACTCTAAAGACTCGACACTACGCTGGTTAGTGGGTTTAACCATAGACCACAAGCGGCACTAGCTGTACGTAACGGCCCCCAGATAGATGTCGATAAGAAAACCGATGAGCATAACTCATCTGAACTCCTACTGAGCCTGTCTGTGACAATCTCCGTACAGTTCGGTCTGTTCGCCTAAGAGTATTGCATATCGGACCTAGAGGGGCGGTAAACGTCAGACCCCTAATAGCGCAATAAGTTATGCCAGGGGAGAGTCCAAAACACCCTAAGAAACTACTGAAGTACCTACCGGTAAATCTTACTTTTCCTGGCCAGGGACTTTGTGTAGTGACTTCCCGAACACTGTACGATATCAACGCCCAATACCGGGAGAAACGAATCCTATCTAACCGCCACTGCCTCCAAGTGCTTCGGGACTGCACCCAACTACTACCTGTTTGCACGACTCAATAGAGCCATGGTAGGGTAGTAATCTAAGAACAGTGGGAACACACTCGAGGCGAAGCAGCAGTGTCAAGTCAACGAACTATGATGTACTCATGTCACCCGGGAACTGCTATCTGACGATATGTATAATACCAACCAACAGTTCCCTACGAGCCCGTCCAGTGTAACTCATAACCTAATGAGCACCTGCATACTATCTCCAGTACGACGTACTAATGGCTGTGGGACAAACCATCTCTCCTGCTGGGATGAGAAGCGTATACACTAGTCTACTCTGGAGTATCGATACCCTGTCTCGATAATCCTACTATTAGGGACCTATATAAGGATGTGCTTGTGGACTACCCAGCCCCCACTAGTGTGACTGCCATCACAACGCTGGTAGTCAAGCAAAAGATCCTAAGGGCTCTATCAATATGTATTAGCGATATGTTACTAGAAACATATACACATATTTAGATAGATACAAACCAAGTAGCATACTACTATATTGAGTAAGATTGTCATAAATCCGTGAATATATCCGAAGCCTCCAAAATATAATATACAAACTAGTACTATACAATAATGGTCTCTATGGCATATATCACTAACAGACACCTCCTTACGTAGAATTAATTTCTACTCAAATGTGGAACCGTTGGATCAAGGATCCAATAGTGATTAAGTATAGAATTAAATTCTATTGGGAAGGATATTTTTTGTTAAACAAAAAGTTGGTGGATCAAAGATCCAAGGAGATGGAAGATATTTCCCATATCTTTCTAAACAAAGAAAAATTGTGCTCTGTTAAACCGAGCACCTTTGGATTAAAAATCCAACGGTGATAAAAATATCACGTTCAATAAAATTTTATTCTATATATGGGAGAATATTCCCTCAATCTTTTTAAAACAAGAAAACATATTCTGTAAGACAGAAACAGTTGGATCAAAGATCCAACGGTGGGTAAAAGTCCCTAAATCAATTTTGAGTCCAATTAAACTAATTGGAATCTCTTAATAAGAGATTTTCTCAAAATAATTAACAAGCTTGTCTCCACTATATAAAGGACCCGAGACTTCAAGTCTCAATATAGAAAAAAAAACCTATAATCTCCTGCGAAATACAGTGAGCTCTTGAGAGAATAGAGAATTTAATTCTCAAAGAAAAAGACCTTCCTCCTTCAAAACACTCTAGGTTTATAAAAAAAGGAGAGATTAAAAGTATCTCTCTTTCCTAGTATAATGGATATAAGGGTTTAACCCTTCATACAAGAACTTAGTTTTTCCTCTGATTTGAGATTTGCAAAAGCAAATCTCCTCACAAGTTAAGAATTTAATTCTCATCGGGGAGATTCTGTTCTTCAGACTCAAAACTTAGGGCAAAGAACTAGGTTAAAAAGAAAAAGAAAGAAAAAGAAAAAGAACATATGTTATGGGAATTTAATCCCCCGAAATCAGGGTTTAACCTTACATAAAAAACTTAGTTCTTATAAAAATAAAAGAGAATTTAGTTCTCCAATAAAAACAATGATGATGATTCAAGATCTTCAAAAAAGAAATCTTGATGATTATCAATGAATAAAATATCATTAACAGAGATTAATATCTCTAAAAACAAGAAGAACTTGGCGTCTCACATGAAATACACGTGAGTAAAATTAGTGCTTAGCACTATTATATTGCCTCATGTGTTTCCCACGTGAGTGCTTAAAACAAACAAAAGAAAAACTAAAATGCCTCACATGCTTCCTACGTGAGCGTCCAAAGAGCAAAAAAAAACTCATTTGTGTTGATTAGGCAGCCACCAAATAAAGCAGCCCAACACCCCAAAATAAAGCAATCACGTGAAACACTCTTGGAAACCCAAAATCTGGCGTCTCCCGTGCTTCACACGTGAGATCCAGCCAAGTGCTTAGCACTTATGTCAAAAAAAGGGTGAGCAAATAAAATCTGAAATTAAAGCTCAGCACTCACGTGCTTCCAACGTGAGTTCCATGCAAAGTGCTTACCACTCCATGTTCAGTCAAAATGACTAAGTGCTTAGCACTGGTTGGACAGCGCCCATATCTGAGCACCTCACATGTTTCACACATGAGCGCTAGAGAAGATTAGTGCTCAGCACTATTCCAGCGTCCCACGTGAAATACACGTGAGCACTGCATATATTAGTGTTTAACGCTACTGGGTAGTATAGAAACTCAATCTCAGCCCAAATGGGCTAAATTTCCTGAGGTTAAGCCTCTTTGATTCTAAATTAACAGAGCCCATACTGCTCTTGATTTCCAAACAGATCTTAGTCTCAAACATGACTAATGATCTCTCATTGATAATATCCAAAATTATATTCATCCCATATCTCTTAAGATAATCTTAGTCTCAAATATGACTAACGATTCTTAGGTCCATCACCCCCTTTCCCTCAAATACGGGATTTGGTTTAAGGGTACATCTCTTCACACCTCTGATATATGTCGTTGTAATTCCTCAACATAACTTCAGATGGTTCCGTCCATTGTTGACCCAATACATTTGTATTATGACAACAACGGGTCTATAGCTTTAGCGAAGGAACCAATGTCCCATCAGAAGTCCAGACATATCTTGAGGCGATATCACCAGATCAGGGAGATCGTGGATCGCCAGGAGATCGAGGTGTGGAGAGTAGACATCGAGAACAACACTGCAAATCCACTCACAAAGGCCATCCCTCAGACGCAGTTCGAGAGGTTATTCGAGATGTTAGGTCTGGGATACGCCAATACATGGCTTAATGCAAGTGATAGATTATTAGTGATATATGCCCTGGAGGCCATTATTGTATAGTACTGAATTGTATATTACATTTTGGAATCTTGGGATATATACAGATATAATAACAGTCTTGCTCAATATGATAGTATGCTATCTGGTTTGGGTCTATCTTAACATGTGTATATGTTTCTCTTAACATATCGCTAATACATGTTGATAGAGCCCTTAGGATTTTTGCTTGACTACCAGCGTTGTAATAGCAGTCACACTAGTGTGGGATGGATAGTCTATAAGCATATCCTTAAACTTGTCCCTAGTCATAGGAGTATCGAGACTGGGCATCGATACTCCAGAATAGACTAGTGTATACGCTTTTTGTCCCACAGCCATTGGTATACTGTAACAAAGATAGTATACAGTTGCTCATTGGGTTATGGGTTACACTAGACGGACTCGCTAGGTACTGTTGGTTGGTATTATACCTATAGTCAGTTAGCGTTTCTCCGGTGATATGAGTACAGATTAGTCCGTCGACTTGACATCACTATTCATCTCGAGTGTGTTCCCACTGTACTTAGATTACTACCCTACTACGGATCAAATGAGTCATGCAAACAGATAGTAGTTGGGTGCAGTCCCGAAGCACTTAGAGGCGGTAGAGGTTAGAAGGGATCCGTTTCTCCCGGTATGGGGAGTTGATAGTGCGATGTGTACGGCTGGCCAATACACAAAGTCCCTGGGCAGGGCAAGTGAGATTTACTGGTATGTACACCAGTAGTTTCTCAGAGTGTGTTGGGTTCCACACCGACACGACTTATTACGCTATTAGGGGTCTGACGTTTACCACCCACTAGGCCTGATATGTGATACTCTTAGACGAACAGACCGGACTGTACGGAGAATGTCACATATAGGCTCAGTAGAGTTTTCGGACGAGTTATCGTGTCGATCATCCCTTCGACAAATACCTGGGTTGTCATTATGTACATTTCAAAAAATATAAAATAATATTTTGGAATTTAAATAATAAAATAATAAATTTCATGAAAACTATATGTGTATGGATTTGAGTTTCCGTAAAATGGTATAATTATATACCTATATATTTTGGAAATTAATATGAATTATCGATTATGAAGGCATTTATTGGATTTAGATATTTTACAAATAATTATACAATTACTTACATACAAGTTTATGTTAAACTTGATTAGTGCGTTACTAATTATGTATTAAGTCAAATCCATTTTTGTTGACCATGACAAATGTGCCATGATATATTGTATTTTGTTGCATGTTGGCTTCATTTGTATTTGTTATTATTTGGTTTTAAAAAGAGAAAAGAAAATGAAAATGAAAGATATTTGATGAGAGAGGGAGACATAGATGTGATTGTATTTATTGAGGAGAGAGAGTGAGAAAGAGAAAGAGAGAGATGAGAGTGTATGGTTACCTCCCACCATCATTTCTCCCCTCTTCATTTTTCCTTCATCTCATTTTCTTCATCTTCTTCCTTCTCCTCTTCCTCTACCTCACTACCCTATGAAATCATCCCAAAAACCTTATCAAAACCCCACACCACCTTCACAAAAAATGATCACAAGTTCATCCTACACCCTATGGTGAGATCAAGATAGGGTTTTGAGCACCTTGGACCACCAAAGAACTTTCTTGAGTTGCTTCCAAGAGGTAAAACCTTCACCTTCCTTCAAGCTTTTAAGTTTTCTAGGCTTAAGTGTTAGTTTAGAGTTAAGAGGTTTAAGATTAGTGATCTTGGAAAATTCTAGGATGATATTTATTAGATGTATTGAGTTGTGTAGATACAATTGAGGTTTAGTTAGTGACCACAAACCCGTTAGTGATGGAATTCTGGAAAAACTTGAGATTAGAAGTCCCAAACATGAACTTGGAATTTTCTGATATCGGGTTTTTGACGAATTGTGATGATCAATAAGAATCTGCTATGACTCGGGGACTCTGAAAAATATTTTGCAAACACGGTGAGATGTGCAGGCTATCTAGAGACTACCTTAGAAACCCAAGACCCCAACTCCCACTTCAGGCCGCAGATTTATTAGAAATGGCCGCAAATTGCGGCCTGGTCTTGGTGATTTGGTTTGGTATTTGGTCCATAGCTCTATTACCTGATATCTAGGCCTACCCTATGTGCAAAATATCCTAATTACACTTGAGTCAAAATCTGAGAGAGTTTTTCTAAGTTGCTAATTTCGGTTTACGACTTTTGAAAACATGAGTTTTGGTATTTGAGTTTTGACTCGGTCGTTTGACGTTTGTACGTCAACGCTGTGGGTTGTTTGGTTATTCTTGCATGCGTGGACCATAGGTTCTAACCTATATGCACTTCGCGTGCCGTATCGGTTTTTGGAATTGATTTTGTTTACGATGCGATATGTATTGATGTGTAGGTACCCTTGCGTGGACTTCCGGGATGACAAAGGAGAACAAGACATTCATCGACTTCGGCTAGAGCAAGGATAGCAGGTGAGTAGATGTATATCTACAGGGGAAGTCGGGTGGATGGCGTATGGTACCTCCGCAACCATAGTAATAGGAGAACCAAGATGTAGAATATATATATAGAAACCTATGCTTATGTACTTACGGGTATAACCATAAGGATAAGTACGGGATGATATGATGAGATAAGGACATGATGAAACGAGATGACACGAGTCAACATGTTTAACATAAGGATGCAAGGCGATATACATACATACATACATATGTTAAGATATGATATGAGATGATATATATATATATATATATATATATATTTACATATATAAATAAGAATATGAGATAATATGATGTACGATACCATAGATCTGTACCTTTGATTTATGATATGTACGATGGATTATACCGTACGCGATATTATATATAGGACGATAGATCTTTATTCTGATTAGATGGTACCGTACGATGGATTATACCGCACGTAGTATGATATACCGGATGATTGATCCGCAATCTTGACTCGAGGATGACATGCGATGGATTATACCACATCTGATACTATGAGGTGGGATCTCCGACTTATGAATTGTCTTGATCTGGAAAACCTTTGCTTTCTAATTACTTTGGTAGATAATGGATTACATTTGAACCATACCTATTTTCAAACTAACGAATCGTTAGACACTTTAAATGACAACCTCAAGGGACGCTACGGATTTTTTAATTGGTATCTCTTTTTCAAAACACTGTAGCCCCAGTTTCAAAAACTACGATTCGTATTATTTAAACTATAACCGTATAGCTCATGTGTAGCCACGTATTTTATACCGTTCATGTTTATGCTATATTATTTTTCCTCGCGACATACGCAGTACGTTACCAACACTTATCTTTATATGGTTTTGTCTGCTAGGACACATGCACCATTACCGATGATGCGCATGTTACACGTACACAGATTTGTCGGCTTACACACTCATCATCGGTAACTACTATGCCACTTACACATTAAAACTGCTATATCGTCGTATTGTTCAGTACTTATTACCGCACATGCTAGTTTAGATATTGCACTTCTTTACCTGGTTACACGGCAAGCTTACATGAAAACACTTGCAATACATTACAGTGATGTTCTGTGCTTGCATTTACTATACCTTTATGGTTACAAGCATATGAGATTCTGTTTTCATGAGATCTCTGGATTTGAGAACCGCAGATATAATTTAAAAGTCTTATGATTGTTTTAAAAACGCGGTTTCTCTTTATATGATTTGTGGCGTCCACCATAAGTTTTCTCGGTTCTGTGCTATGAGTATACCCAATTCGAGGAGTGAGGTGGCAGCGTCTGCAGGTACATGGTGGACCTGGTACGGTACCCCGGGACAAGAAGATCGTATAGAGAGACGTTGACCTCGGCAGGGGAGCACCACCGACCGGTGACAGTTTAGACTCGGCGGATATCCGGAGGATATCAACCGGAGTCCTGTGATCAGATGGATATGAGGGCCGATCCGATGAGACGACGCCCGAGACATGAGGATTTACGTGTCGATGCTGGATACGGGTTTTTATGATATTTTCAAGTGTCGATACTGGACACTCTGGCTTTAGGATGATTTGATGTGTCGTTGATGGACACACGTTGGATGATACACATGTATACATGCATATGACTCAGATGACTTGATACATATACTGATACTGGCACAACATTGTTATTTTATACATATATATACACAATCACCCTAAATACCACGGTATTACCTTTATGTTACAGTATGACCTAGGAGATCGTTATACATTCAATTTCTACCTGCTGATATTTTCTACTCACGAGTTGGCAACTTATCCCCGTTGTGCCACAGTTTTCTTGCAGGATCGACCGCTCGGATCAGTAGCGGCTCGCTGCACATAGTTCGCTTCTGGGTGATTTGCATTGGTAGGTGTGGTACATATTTGGATCATGACCACCTTTGTATATATATTTACTCTGTTGTATCTAGATAAAAGCTCCATCAACCAGACTATGTATATTTGGTAGACCTAGACACCAAACTTATATATTCTTGAGACTTAGGGCAAGATGGGTGTATTGTTCATGATTTAAGCTTGATGATGTCTTGGTCTTATTTATATTCTTTCTGTGATTGATTTTCACCTTGAGGCGTCGTATATATTTATTGCGTGGTTATGATTCCGCCAATTGGCGAAGAGCTAGCTCCCGCTTGGAGATACCTATATTATTGCTGTGTTGCATTGGTTTTGAATCAAAATTTACAAAGGAGGTGCTGCCCAAATTTCAAGGACGAAAATGTTTTCAAAGATAGTATACAGACCATTGCATTTTCATATAATATTACTTATACTATTAAAAGAAGAATTTGAAATCATTATGTCGTTATTTCAAAACTGCACCTCCATTATTTTCCGAAAAAGGTTTAGATTTTTGGGCTTTCAGCTTACTTGGATTACGGTGGGGTCCTATAGACTTCACGTGATTCTCGTGCCGGTCACGTGCCAATTCTGGGTCATGACAAAGTTGGTATCAGGGCGTTAGGTTTAACCTTGGTTCGAGTCTAGTTTTGGCTATGCGGGGTCTAAGGTATATATATTTCGAAACCTAGGCTTGACCTTATGGAACTTAGACTTGACTGAGGGGGTATTGGACCCGAATTTTCGTCACGTAGGTTGACATTGGTTAATGGAGTAAGTAACTTAAGTAGAGTGATGTACCGTGTGTATGTTCCGCGGCATACTTACGATACGCTGCTCCACTTAAGTGACCTTAGGATGTACATTTCTTGAGATTTGTTATTCTATTCGTTCCTATGACCTATCCTCATCGATGGTTGCTTGTGGTTCCTGTCACCATGGATATGGGAGAAGAGAAAGCTGTGGCTAGAGATGCAGTCAGAGCGAGCTCGTCATGGACGAGGACTGACCATGATATTCTTTCGGTGATATAGGAACGTATTGATTTATTGTTTATGTTAGGATCTCTCGTTTGAGATGAGTGTTCGGGATCTGCACTGGATGATGGGGCCACTGATAGATGCCTGCCAGATTGTGAAGACTGTTGATATACAACCCACTCCGGAAGATCGCGATGTTGTCTACCGTGCAGTCAGATGACCCAGTTGTTGCTGAGATTGACGGGATGTCGCCTCCAGAGTTTATTAAGCTGAAGCCACAGGAGCTTATAGGCAGGGATGTGACAAAGGATCGCTAGTCATTCTTGGAAAAAGTGACTAAGATAATTTGTCTATTTGGATGCCCCGACGCAGGTTCAGTTAAGTTGAATAATTCCAGTTTGAAGTATCTTGCTCAGACCTGGAGTGAATCGGTCAAGAGAGGACATTTTATTCATTGGATGCTCCGATGCGAGATCAGTAAGTTGACTAGTTTCAGTTAGAGGGGTCTCACCCAGACGTGTTGTGAATTGATCAAGAATGGACGAATAAAGTGTATTCCTCCGATGACTTAGACGAGTTCCAGAGGACGTAATTGTCCAGCTGCCTTCCACAGAAGGTTGAAGATAATGAATTCGTAGCTTCGAGTCCTTGCGAGAGACTCCGGATTGTCTGTAGCTGAGAATGAATTGCAGTACACAGCCAGCAAGATATGATTTCGAAGTGGACAATAATGAAGAAAGGCGGAACAAGAGGTTCGTGCGAGATCTTAACAAGCTATTGTTACTCCCCGTTGATACCAAAGGCTTGATACGTACGCAGAGGCGTTGGATTCGACCATATTTCCATAGGAAAGTCGTGATGAGATCGCAGCTGTTCCGGAACAGAAATGGATGTAGTAAAGAGTGCCAGTCTCCGGGTAGTTCGACAGAGGTGAGCTTTGAAGAGACCGTAGCAGGTTCTTTCCAGGACACCATAGCGATAAGGATTTGCACCAAGGATCGGTTGTATTGCCAATATTCCGAGAGCCATAGGCCACCATCATTAACATGCCACATTACTAGTGGCCATGTTAATTGGCCAGGAGATGTTCAGAGAGGCGTCGGAGTGGGACTGATTTCCATCGCTACTCTTAGCCGGGCTGTCGAGCAAAGAGATTGTAGGATTGGTGATCCATAGAGAAAACAAGGACCCTGAGACAGAGGACGCCAGACCGTGGGTAGGAGGTAACTAGACCTTCTTGCTCTGCCGGCTTTGGGTGCACCGGCATCTTTCGACATTGAAGGAGGTATACCTCAATGGCATTTGTTTGCGATTTACGTTTTGGTGATCCGAGTATCATGCTTATATTGTTTTAGACTTTTGAGTTCTGATGATTTAGTTTCACGATTGATATTTTCATGCATTGTAGTTGCACTCGATTTATGTTTTATACATCCATTATATTTGATTTATGTTTTGTGCATATCCATTGCACTTGATATCGATTTTGCGCACTTGTTGCACATATTTATGATTCTGTGTATCCCGATACAGTCGATTTTGATTGCGTGCATGTTATATGCACTTGATTTTGACTTATACACTCGGTGTAATTCACATGCGCTTTTAGTGCATTGATATGGGTTTTGTGCACATAGTTGCACATGTTTATGATTTCATACACCTCGGTACACTCGATTTTGATCTCGTGCATGTTGTATACCGCGGATTTCGATTCATACACTCGATATTGTTTCTATGTGCTTTCGATACATTGACGAGTTTTTGTGCACCTAGTGCACCTGATATTTGTTTTCGTGCACCTGTTGCACTAGATTTATGTTTTCATGCACCGTGTGCACTTGATGTTTGTTTTTGTGCACTCTATTGCACTAGATGTTTTTGTGCGGTCCTGACGCACTTGATTTAGATTTTTACGCACACTTGGCGCACTGGATGTGATTTTGTGCACACTGGATACACTTGATCAAGATTCTTCATGCAAGTTAGTTGCACTTGATTGAGATTTTTGTGCGTTCTAGATGCACTTGATATTTTTGTCGTGCACACCCGTTGCACATGACAGATACTTTCATGCACACCTATTGCACTTAGTTTTTGCTTCTGTGCACATTCGTAGCACTTGTATTTGACTTGGATTTCCGTGTGCACCAGACTCACGTGATATTTGGATACATTTATTGAGATTGATTTCTTTCTGAGCATCATATTTTTATGATATGTACCATATGATATGGTAACCGAGCAGGACTGGTCTGAGAACAGGACCCGAGTATTTTTGCATGAATCAATATTTACCAAGAGATTTTCAAAAAGAGGTTATAGTCTCCCTATTTTCCTACGTGCCCATGAGTGACACGAACTTTTACAAGGAAAACCTTTTGAGATATTTCAAAAAGGCGTGACACATATCTTGAGCAAAACATATATAGACATATATCTATTTCTTTACAAAAGAGCGTCCACCACTTGTCCCGTGAGTTACGCATCGCACGGCGATTTGGAAAGGATTTTTGCATGATTTTTTATTCAGTTTTTCAGACGATTTTACAAGGATGTGTACTATATACGTATTATAATCTTGATTATAGTATATTTGATTTTAGCAGTGGATTTCGAGACTTGTATTTTCATCATAACTCCCATGATTGCATGACGCTTAACGGAGTTTCGATTTTTGAGTTTTGCACTCGCTTTCATGCGCACGCGATGCGCTGTGATATTTTTGCATATTCCATAATTTCGGAGCCCCGTTGATTTGACTGATTTACTGAAATGTTTTAATATTTGGGGGGTTTAAATTTAAATTTGGGGACCGAATTTATTTAAGGGGGGAAGATTGTAACATTTCAGAAAATATAAAATAATATTTTGGAATTTAAATAATAAAATAATAAATTTCACGAAAGCTATGCGTATGGATTTGAGTTTCCGTAAAATGGTATAATTATATACTTATATATTTTGGAAAATATTTGGAAATTAATATGAATTATTGATTATGAAGGCATTTATTGGATTTGGACATCTTAAAAATAATTATACAATTACTTACATACAAGTTTATGTTAAACTTGATTAATGCGTTACTAATTATGCATTAAACCAAATCCATTTCTGTTGACCATGACAAATGTGCCATGACACATTGTATTTTATTGCATGTTGGATTCATTTGTATTTGTTATTATTTGGTTTTAAAAAGAGAAAAGAAAAAGGAAATGAAAGATATTTGATGAGAGAGGGAGACATAGATGTGATTGTATTTATTGAGGAGAGAGAGTGAGAAAGAGAAAGAGAGAGATAAGAGTGTATGGTTGCCTCCCACCATCTTTTCTCCCCTCTTCATTTTTCCTTCATCTCATTTTCTTCATCTCCTTCATCTTCTTCCTTCTTCTCTTCCTCCACCTCACTACCCCATGAAATCATCCCAAAAATCTCATCAAAACCCTACACCGCCTTCACAAAAAATGACCACAAGCTCATCCTACACCCTATGGTGAGATCAAGTTAAGGTTTTGAGCATCTTGGACCACCAAAGAACTTTCTTGAGTTGCTTCTAAGAGGTAAAAACTTCACCTTTCTTCAAGCTTTTAAGTTTTCTAGGCTTAAGTGTTAGTTTAGAGTTAAGAGGTTTAAGATTAGTGATCTTAGAAAATTCTAGGATGATATTTAGTAGATGTATTGAATTGTGGAGATGCAATTGAGGTTTAGTTAGTAGCCACAAACCCGTTAGTGATGGAATTCTGGACAAACTTGAGATTAGAAGTCCCAAACATGAACTTGGAATTTTCCGATATCGGGATTTTGATGAATTGTGATGATCAATTAGAATCTGCTTTGACTCGGGGACTCTGAAAAATATTTTGCAGACACGGTGAGATGTGCAGGCTATCTAGAGACTATCCTAGAAACCGGAGACCCCAACTCCCACTTGAGGCGGCAGATTTATTAGAAATGGCCGCAAATTGCGGCCTGGTCTTGGTGATTTGGATTGGTGTTTGGTCCATAGCTCTATTACCTGATATCTAGGCATACCCTATGTGCAAAATATCCTAATTTCACCTGAGTCAAAATCTGGGAGAGTTTTTCTAAGTTGCTGATTTCGGTTTACGACTTTTGAGAACTTGAGTTTTGGTATTTGAGTTTTGACACGTTCGTTTGACGTTTGTACGTCAACACTGTGGGTTGTTTGGTTATTCTTGCATGCATGGACCATAAGTTCTAACTTATATGCACTGTAACGACTCTCAATTTACTGTACGAAAATTTTTCAATTTAAAATACAGAAAGGAATTTACAAGCCTGAGTACAATTTAAAAGTTAATTTTTGTTTAACAACAGCAAGAAACAACTTGCAGCTCATTGGTAAAGTCTTGCACTGCTGTGACGTAGCCCCTGTATTCAAACCCCATCAGACACATTATATTTTTTTGATTTTTCTTTTAAACTTTTTGGAAGCCCAAAAGTTTACACGTGCAATGCACATAAAAATAAAAAGTCTGGAAAAATAAACATGTGGAAAAAGGTATAAATACAGAGAGGGACACGTATCCAAAATCCACCGGCTTTCCCGCACAATTCGACCGGTGAGATCCACCAAAGGGCCGGCGCTGACGATCCCTCTGTTTTTAATGAGACCCGTGCTTTGCACAAGTGTTGTTTCCCCTACCCCTAACTCCCTTGCACTGTTTGATTGCAGAGCAATCAAACAGAGACCCCTCAATTCCTCAATTTATCATATTTTAATGCATTTTAATTCACTCTTTTAATTTCAAAACCATAATTCTACACTATAAATACTATCCCATGACCTAGCCCTTCCTCATTCTAAAAATTTTAGCCAAAACTCTTAAATTTTCTCAAGTACAAGTGGAGTAGAAGAGGAGTTAGCCAACGACCAACTTCTGGCGGGGAATTGAGGCTATTCCGGCGACCCTGTGACACCACGATGACAACCCACTCTTCTTCTATCTCCTTAAACTATTTCCCTCGTATGTCCCTCTCAATTCCTCAGCTTCTTCTTTGAATATCCCTTTTCAAAATATATATTGAAGTGAAGTTACTGTAGGGTGTTTTTCGTTACCCCATTGAGATGGGAATACGTGTCGCTTGTCAGGCGCATTACAGATTCCCCATGCCTAGGGTAGACTGGAGTTTATTGATTGTGGGGATCCGAATCTCTGGCAGCCGCGGACTAAGCTGCCGTTAATTACCCCTTGCTTTTGGAGCGGAGGAACCTCCGATTGACGGGTCAAACTAGTCATGCGAACTGGTGTGCAGTGTACGTGTGTTGTGTTTTGAAAGACTTTTGGATATATCGGGGGCCACGCAGAGTTTACGGGAGTCCCGCTACCCGGATAGCGGGCTGGGGTCAAGGGGTCTAGCAGTCCCCTTGCGGGGTGCAGGGCAGTGCCCCGTTAGAAATTTTTTTCTAACGGGGACAGTATTGTGGGTGTGGAGTGCATGGAAAATGAAGGGTGAGGAGCGTCTTAAAGACGCGTGCATGACACGTGGGCGCTAGACGCACACGGGTCACGTTCCAGGCGTGTAGGCGCCCGCGGGTCATATGCCATACGCGTGGGTGTTGGGCGCCCACGGGTCACATGCGCGGCACGCGGCCACTGGGTGCTAGATGCCCATGGGTCACGTGAGGCACACGTGGGCGCTGAGTGCCCACGGGTCACGTATCCTGAACGCAACCGCTGGACGCCCGCAGGTCACGTGTGCGGCATACGACCGCTGGAAACACCAGCGGGAAAGGGGCTTAACCCCTAGGCTAGGAGTTGAACTCCTAAGGGGCTTTGGAGTTGAACTCCTAACAGGGATTATATATAGATTTGGAGTTAAACTTCTAAAAAGGGGGTCGATTTATAGAGTTCAACTCCAACAAATCTTGAATGGAGTTAAACTCCTAAAAATCTTTAGATCTTCTTTTGAGCGTCGGATCCTCCTGAAATGGGATTTTTGGAGATGGGTATCCTTCTTCTTCCTCTCTCTTAGCTGGATTTTAGGGGGAAAGGGGGAGGTGAGACTTAAAATCTCCCCTTTTAGGGATTTGATGGCATATCCGAGCTCCCATTTAAGGGTTTTATGGTGAAAACTATGTTTTTTTGAAAAAGCAAGAGTTAAACTCTTGATTTAATTCAAAAGAAAAGAAGAAGGTTTAGAACCTTAAGGAAGGAGGAGGAGGTACAAACCCTAGTTTTTTTTAGAGAGAGAAAAAAAGTTCTTTAGATATTTTCATCATTTTTGCTTTTATAGGCTACACACTTTACATATAGTCCCTTGGGCTTTACAAAATGGCATTTTTCCCATCTCATGCCTCATGTGCTCATTTCTTTTGCCCATGAGCCATAGGTTTTACAAAAATTTGGCTTTATACCCATTTTTCTTACATTTATTCATAAAAAAATACACCAAAATTATTTATTACAAAATTTTTATTTTGGCATGGGGAAGTTCGGCCGCTTCATGTTCGGGTTCGACTCGGGCATGGGCCCACTTGACCTGGGCTTGGGCCCACTTGACTTGGGGTTAACTTTGATTTTAACTTGGTCAATTGGGATGTAAATTTTGACCCCAACAGTTATTACCGACAACTTTTACTAAAATCTAGAAAACTACTAATCTTTAATACTTCGATAAGTCCAATTTGTACACATCACTTGTAACTTTAACTCATAGTTATTTAGAATCAAATTTCATATAAATTCTCATGTAAAATAAATTTAAATTGTGTTTTTCGTTTAAATACCATGAACTTTATATATGGCATCTTATTTTCCTTTGTCAAAACATACCTCTAGAAAACTTCACAGGGAAACAACCTAGACCTCATTTATACACATGGTTTCTATAGCACGATACTATTCAAACGTATTTTAGTTACGAACACAATATTCCATTAAAATGCAATTTACTATAAAAACGGTTTTCTTTGGAATTGTATTTTAAAATTCCTTTGCGATTGTGCCTCTACAACCCTTTTTGGGAGACCCACTATTGGATGGTGCGAATTATCGCACATCCTTGGGATAGTAGAGCGAGATGCAGACCTCCTCACGGAGCATTCGGTCTCGAAAGGTTTTTAATACGATTTTTAAGAAAAACGTAATTTTCTACTTAATAATAAAATTAATTTTTAATAATTATATAAATATTATAAAATCCATATATTTTCAAAATAAAATAACCTTATATTTTTTCAAAAGAAAGAATTACAAATTTCATCAAGATACCATCAAGATACCAACGAAAGTCAAGTTTACAGTAAAATACCATGAACTATTCAAGCTAAACTATTATCACTAAAATACTTCAAATCACTAAAACTCGCATTCATGGAAACCCTAAATAATAGAAATAATTTCTCGAGGTTATTTTAAAACTATATTAAAAATATTTTTCATAAAACCCCTCAAGGTATATAAAATTACATTTAAGGACTTTAGTAAATATGGATTTAAGAGGGATCAATTCTCTTGAGCCTCAGGAAGCCGGAGAAAGTGAGTGCTTGCCTATTTAAGGTAGAAAAACTTAACAGTGTTATCAATGGTAATTGTCTTAGAAAAAGACACAAATCCTGTCGTCCATGTGCAACGGTTACCGATAACTCCTGAACTTAATTCATGATCCAAATCAGTTATAAGTGTCTGACTCAAGTCTGAGTCTAAATCAAGCTTGAATCCAAACTCAAACCAGAATCCAATTCAAACATGAATCCAAACTCTAACATGTATACTTGAACCTGAACATGATACCAAAACAATATCAACATGCAAACATGACTTGATTTGACGGAACCATGGCTATAACATGACTTCTTGACCGCAAGCTTACATCCTGAACCTGATTACATGATTAACTAGTATCCATGGTCTCGGCAAGTCTGATAATTATAATCTATATAAAACATTACACGGGGTTAACTGGGTAGATTGGTACGGAATGTATTATAAGTGGAACGAGATGGTCACTAAAATACACCCACATGAACTCTCGTGCCGTTGTCCTGTGGGTTTTGACAGAGCCTTATACTACCTGTTACCATAGTCTATGGAGCAAGTTGGACTCCTCTCGTATACACTGATACCTTCTGTACCAAGCTATAAACAACTACGTTAGAATAATAAACTGATGTTAGTGATATGTATGCCCTAGAGGCCATTATTGTATGATATAGTGGATGCATGGACATATATGTGGAAGACTTTCTTGCTCGACATGATAGTATACTATCTGGTTTCCTTTATCTTAACATGTTCACTGGTATTATCATACCGTCTCTCATATACATGTTGATAAAGCCCTTAAGATGTAGGCTTGACTACCAGGACTATGATGCAGATCATACTACTGGGACCTGGATAGTCTGCAAGTACATCCTTTAATAATTCCTAGTCGAGGGAATATCGAGACAGGGCATCGATATTCTAGAGTAGACTAGTGTGTACGTTTCTTGACCCTGTATGGGGCGATGGTTGATCCCATATCCATTGGTGTTTGACATCAAAGATTGTATACATGTGCTCATTAGAGAATGGGTACACTGAACAGGACTCGCCAAGAACTCCTAGATGGTACTATACCTATCGTCAGATAGCGGTTCTCTGGTGACACTGGTATAGCTTAGTCTATAGACCAGAGATCGTCATAGAGTCTTGTGTGGTTCCCACTGTGCTTTGATTTCTTCCCTACAACGGCTCAAAGGAGTCGTGCAAACATATGGATTTTGGGTACAGTGCCAAGTCACATGGAGGAAATGAGCGATGGGAAGGGTTCGTCTCTCCTGGTATTAGGAGTTGATATTGCGCTATGCTCGATTGGATATAACAGTAAGTTCCTGGCCAGGGCTGTTGATGAGATTTACTGGTAAGTGTTACCAGTAGTTTCTCATACCGTTATAGGCCTTATATCGGCATGACTTTTTAAGTTATTGGGGTCTGACAATTCAACCCCCAGACTCGATATGCGACATATCAGACGAAGAGACCGGATTGTACGGCAAGTGTTACCTATAGGCTTCATGGCAGTTTGGACAAGCTTGCTTGTTGATCTTCTAATCGCTCAATATCCGGGTAGCCGTTACATCCAGCTAGTACCGCTGACGGCTTGTGGGTGACTGATGTGATCATCACCTACTGTTGGCGTATTGACGAGTATTTAGAGTCCCACATAGAAGTTTCCTAGTTCGAGCAAAACGAAGTATGGCACATATGTTGATATGTGCGAGGGCCTGATTAAATATGAGTATGTGATTCTGTATTCTAATCTGGCAATTATCTGATATCGCTCAGGTTATATGTGATATAACTGGATTATCTCAAGTGTTGATTTGATAATGTGATATACAGATAAATGATATTAGTCGGTTATATGTGATATAACCGGATTATTAAATCAAGTGTTGATTTAATAATATGATATATATTATATTTGATATAATTATATCTTAACTAATATCATTAGCTCACTAAATATTTTCTTATACATATATTTATATATATATATATGATATATATATATATAAATATATATGAAGCATGGCATGAAATTTCTATTTTTGGAAAATAGAAAATTGAGGTGGAAAATAAGGAAACATGGAAGGTATGGTGTGGCATAGTATTTATCATTTGTTTATTTGTTTGTGTGCACTATTGAAGTATGATTGCATTTTAATAATGCAAGATATTTTGTATCTTCAATAAGCGAACACAAATGAGTAACCATTCCAACACTTAGCCAATTTTTCTTGAGTTGAGCTCACACTCTCTCTTGCTCTCATCTTCTTCTTCCTCTTGATGCTTCAAGCCCCAACCCCTCACATGTGATGTGAACCATGGGGATTGAATTAAAATCCTAGTGAGCAAACCAAACCCTTACTTCACCATCCTACACTTGATTATCCTACACTTGATTAGCAATCAAGTGTAGTGTGTTTCTTTCACTAAAAATAGTTTAGTGAAGAGTTAGCTTGAGCTAGAGGGATTTCGGGTAGATCATCTTCGGCACGAAGATCACGAAGGAGGCTCGTTCAAATTTGAAGTGGAGCCTAGTGGAGTTGCGTGGACTACAACCCGGAGGTTTAGAAGAGGAGGACACGGTCTACAAAGGTTGTAGCATTCTTCTCTTAGCTAGTTTTTGTGATATCATCATAGTTAACCCTGCTATTCTAGTTAGATCTTGGTTAGTGTTCATTAGCACCGGGAATTTTTAAAATTGCATGTGTGATGCCCGTTTTAACCCCGTCACGGTGCTAGCATACACTTTCAACTGATACCTGTATAACTTAACAGTTTCCTTCCACATTACTTGTTGTATTCTTTCTTTCTTTTGGAACTTACCGAGTGCTAGTTTGCTGACGACATTCATGCCTTTTCTTTCTTTGGAATGTTCGTCAGGAGGACCGGACTCTCTCGAGATCGAGCCTAGCCAGGAGGATGTGGACCAGTTCACCGAGCAGTAGGACTTTTAACTTTTCCTTGTACTTATTTTCGCTTCATATGCCACTGTTTCGGCATTGCTTTATATCATTGTACTTTCCTTTTCAAAGTAGTGTATTATAAAGATGAATGTTAATAAAAAGTTGTTGTTTATATTATATCTCTTGTCATTTCTTGTGCATTTCGTATATTGCTTATTTACGCTTAATGTATTTATTTCTGAGTGAATACATCGCGTGCCTGCCACATCTCCACCCCCGTATACTGGAAACCGGGGTGTGACACTTCGCGTACCGTATCGGTTTTCGGAATTGATTTTATTTACGATGCGATATGTATTGATGTGTAGGTACCCTTGCGTGGACTTCCGGGACGAAGGAGAACAAGACGATCATCGATTTCGGCTAGAGCAAGAATAGCAGGTGAGTAGATGTATATCTATGGGGGAAGTCGGGTGGATGACCTATAGCACCCACGCAACCATAGTAGTAGGAGAACCGATATGTAGAATATATATATAGAAACCTATGCTTATGTACTTACGGTATAACAATAAGGATAAGTACGGGATGATATGATGAGATGACGACATGATGAAACGAGATGACATGAGTCGACATATTTGACATGAGGATGCCAGGCGATATACATACATATATACATATGTTAAGATATGCTATGAGATTATATATATATATATATATATACACATATATAAATGAGAATATGAGATAATATGATGTACGAGACCATATATCTATACCTTTGATTTATGTACGTACGATGAATTATACCCTACGCGATATTATATGTAGGACGATAGATCCTTATTCTGATTTGATGATAAAATACGATAGATTATACCGTACGTAGTATGTTATACCGGATGATTGATCCGCACTCTTGACTCGAGGATGACGTACGATGGATTATACTACATCTGATACTACGAGGTGGGATCGCCGACTTATGGATTGTCTTGATCTGGAAAACCTTTGCTTTCTAATCACTTTGGTAGAAAATGTATTACATTTAAACCATACCTATTTTCAAACTAACGAATCGTTAGACACTTTAAATGACAACCTCAAGGGACGCTACGGATTTTTCAAATGGTATCTCTTTTTCAAAACACCGTAGCCCCAGTTTCAAAAACTACGATTCGTATTATTTAAACTATAACTGTATGGTTCATGTGTAGTCACGTACCTTATACTGTTCATGTTTTTGCTGTATTATTTTTCCCCGCGACATATATACTACGTTCCCGGCACTTATCTTTGTTAAGAATATGTATGCCGTAAAGGCCATTATTGTATGATATAGGGGATGCTTGGACATATATATAGAGGACTTTCTTGCTCGACATGATAGTATGCTATCTGGTTGCTCTTTATCTTAACATGTACACTTGTATTATTATACTGTCTCTCTTATACATGTTGATAAAGCCCTTAGGATGTTAGCTTGACTACCAGGACTATGATGCAGATCATACTACTGGGATTTGTGTAGTCTATAAGTATATCCTTTAATTGTTCCTAGTCGAAGGAGTATCGAGACATGGCATCGATATTCCAGAGTAGACTGGTGTGTACGTTTCTTGACCCTGTAGGGGGCGATGGTTGATCCCATAACCATTAGTGTTTGACATCAAAGACTGTACACATGTGCTCATTAGAGAATAGGTACACCGAACAGGACTCGCCGAGAACTCCTAGATGGTACTATACCTATCGTCAGATAGCAGTTCTCTGGTGACAATGGTACAGGTTAGTCTGTAGACCCGAGATCGTCATAGAGTCTTGTGTGGTTCCTACTGTGTTTTGATTTCCTCCCTACCACGACTCAAAGGAGTCGTGCAAACAAGTGGATTTTCGGTACAGGCCCGAGTCACATGGAAGCAGTGAGCGATAGGAGGGGTTTCGTCTCTCCCGGTATTGGGAGTTAATGTTGCGCTATGCTCGATTGGATATAACAGTAAGTCCCTAGCCAGGGCTGATGATATTTACTGGTAAGTGTTATCAATAGTTTCATGAACCGTTATGAGCCACACATTGGCATGACTTATCAAGTTACTGGGGTCTGACGATTCCACCCCTAAACTCGATATGCGACATATGAGACGAAGAGACTGGACTATACGGTAAGTGTTACTTATAGGCTTCATGGGAGTTTGGACAAGCTTGCTTGTTGATCTTCTATTCGTTCAATACCTGGGTAGCCGTTACGTCCAGCTAGTACCGCTGACGGCTTGTGGGTAACTGATGTGATCATTACCTACTGCTGGTGTATTTACGAGTCTTTAGAGTCCCACACAGAAGTTTCATAGTTCAAGCGAAACGAGGTAGGGCACATATGTTGATATGTGTGGGGGCCTGATTAAATACGAGTATGTGATACCGTATTCTAATCTGGCGATAAACGTTATCAATTAGGTTATATGTGATATATCCGGATTATTGAATCAAGTGTTGATTTGATAATGTGATATACAGATAAATGATATTAGTCGGTTGTATGTGATATAACTGGATTATTAAATCAAGTGTTGATTTAATAATATGATATATATTTATATTTGATATAATTATATATTAACCAATATTATTGCTCACTAATTATTTTGTTTTCTTAATATATATATATATATATATATATATATATATATATATATTATGAAGCATGGTTGAATTTCTATTTTGAGAAAATAGAAATAAGAGGTGGAAAATGAGGAGATATTTTGGGTATGGGTGAAGCATGGTTTTATTCATTTGTTCATTCATTTGTGTTCACTATACAAGCATGGTTGCAATTTATTATTGCAATTTATTCCATGGCTTCAATAAGTGAACTCATTTGAAGAAGCCATTCTTGACTTGATATTTTCTTGAGTTCATTTTCTTTAGCTCGCTTCACTCTCTAGCTCTCTCCATCTTCTTCTTCCTTCATCTCAAAGCCCTAATCCTCACATGTGATGTGAACCATAGGGCTTTGCATCAACCTAGTGAGCTTTGGACCCCTACTTCACCGTCCTACACTTGATTAGCACTTAATTTTAGGGTGTTTCTTTCACTAAAGAGAGTTTAGTGAAGAAGTAGCTTGGATTAGAGGAGCTTCGGATGGATCATCTTCGGCACGAAGGTCTTCGTAAGGAAGCTCGTTTATTCTTCAAGTGGAGCCTAGAGGAGTCGTATGGACTACTGCGCGGAGCTTTAGAAGAGAAGGACACGGTCTACAAAAGTTGTAACCTCCATCTCTTAGTGTAAATCTTTTGATATCATCATGTAAACTCTAATCATCTAGTTTTATCCTTAGGTAGTATAGCTTAGCACCCTAATTTTTTAAAAATAGCATGCATGATACCGGTTTAAACCTTATGGTGGTACTAGGGTAGACTTTCATGGTATCAAAGCCAAGATAGAAAATTAGGGGAAGTCTTTACGACGTTAAAGTGTTCGATCGGTTTTCGAAACCTGAAATTTTATCAAATTTCTGTCCTTTTTCAAAGTTGATATTTTCGAGATTAAAAATATACAGAAAATTGTGCAGGTATTTTACGGAGCCCCAAGAAAAATGATACTCTGACTCCACTAAACCGCCGCGGAACCGCGGCCTAACCCATGTTTTGGCCGCGGTTCCGCCGCAAGTTTACTGAGTTGTGGGTTCGTTCTTCTTGTGCTGCTCCATTGGCATATTTGGCACTTTCTGGATGTTTTTAATGAGGCTCAATTTGTTGAGGTCTCTGTGATTTGTGGGTGTTTAATGAATCGATCGAAATGTTTAGCGTCGTATAAATTATGATGATATGTGATACAATTTTTAGAATCCAAAATAATTAGTTTTGTGAAAACTAGTTAGTGATCGGTAAATCTAGCGTTTAGTCTCGGTTAATCTATTGCCACGGAGTTTTGATTTAGATCAAAACTCCATCGCAATCGCGTATAGTACGCGAACACTCACCGAGAAACACTACTAGATAGCCATGCCTCTAGCCCCGACAAAGTGATTGTAGGAGAACCCCGTTGCTAAAAGCATCCACTCGGGTGCTCGCGGCCACGGTGTTCCGCCTAAGTACACTTCGTCAACGGCATCGGGGGTGCAGCCATCTACTAAAGTTCCTAACGAGAATTCGATCAGGTAGTCGGGAATCTTGTTGAATTACTCGACTAAGTTATTGAAAAAAGTTTTCAATTTGAGACTAAAATGCAAAGTTTATAATGTTAGGCATGAAATTCGGAATATGAGATATTCCGGGTTTATGATGTCTAAGGTATTTGCGGATTCTAAATATTGTAGTTTTTCATTTCTTTTCTGCGATCATAAGTGTAATATATGGGGTATCCCCGATCTCGTTGCTATATGTCAACGGAATTCGAGATACACATATTTACTTACGTTGATGACATGTGATGTTATGTGTTGCTGTGATATGTTATATTAGATCGTCGTGAATGAATAGCCAAGGGCTTTTACGTGAGATGGGAGTTTTTCTATTTTCATTCATATAAAAATGTATGTAATATTCTTTTATTGGGATACTTCTGGATTGAGGATGATGTCACCATTGATGTATATTATTTACTTTTCCGCATTAGGATAGACCCAAGGCGGGGAGCATAAGTAACCGGGTTCTAGAGTCCAGTAGGAGACCATCTCGATGAGTCGAGACCGGGTCTCCTAACTCTAGAAATGCAAGGTTTCTTGCCTCTCTCGTAGGGGTCTGAGGATGTGGGTTTGGCTATTCATCACGACCGTGGAATCCGTGTTTTTCATTACTGGTTAAATTTAAAACACGGACCTCCTAGTATATCCAATATTTCATATGTTGACTTCTGCTTCTTGTGTTATGTGATGTGATCATATTACTGCATGAGACGAATGTTATATATATACATATAATAAATATTGGTTATGTTTTGCACCCACGCTAGTCCAGCCCCCGCTCTGCCATTAGTTAAGTAACCTAACGGTGCATGACGGGGCCCCGTGGCAAATGTGAATGGCATAAGCATACGTTCTATTTTCGTTTCTTTTCTGTGATATTTAGGGAAACATAAATGATAGGACTTCATTAATGAGATTAATGGAAAGAAAAGAAACCTAAATATGTTGTAGAATCAAAAAAAATTTAAAGGTAGCTCTAGTTCTTGCTTTGCATAGTGGTATTCCTTGATGAATATCCAGCACCTCATTCGATGAGGAAAGAGCCAAGATCCCTTCACCGGGAGTGACCTCTTTAGCAAAACTAGCAAATACTATATCCCACTCGGTTTTGTTTTTATAGCTTCTCTAGTTCTTGCTTTTCATAGTGGTATTCCTTGATGAATATCCAGCACCTCATTCAATGAGGAAAGAGCCGAGATCCCTTCACCGAGAGTGGTCACTTTAGCAAAACTAGCAAATGCTACAAAAACGCTCCTTTTCAAATCACTAGATTCTACAACGATATCAAGTTCATTGCGTTAAAGGTTTTCTACAAAACCAGTCATAGCCCTCCATCATTTCAGATAAGTGCTATTTAGTATTCATGTTGCGTTTGTTGACCTTGTCAAGGCGTAGTGTGCGGTAGCTGATTAGTGCTTATCTACCGTATATGATGCGATTGAATTAGGGTAGTCGTACGGCCATGTTGACCTTGTCAAGGGTCGTGCGGGTGGGTTTAATTCAATCACGAAATGAATGGGTTAAACTTAACTTACAGTTTATGGTTTGTTGACCTTGTCAAGATCATAAATCGCTTGGGGTAAAAACAGATATTGGGAATTTCAAGTGTTGAAATTTGCAATGATATTGCATACCTTCTATGAGATAGTTGGATCCCGATACCCACTGCGAGTAAGTGTTACTTCTGAGAGAGTTTTCCATTTTACAATTAGCTGATCCAGTAGGTGTCTAAGAAAGGTGTTAACGGGGTTATACTCCTGCAGAAATGAGGTTATTTAATTACTTCTATGCGAAAGCATGGGGAGACTCCCTCGGAGTACCAATACCTGCCTGGCTGACCGATTAGAGAACTTGTAGGGTGTAATTAATCCCGGCTAATCTTAGCTTTTATGGTTTGAAGGAAGATTCGATAAAAACAGTGGGAGCCATCCTGATTAGATAAGATAATAACCAATCTAATCTTGCAAAGAGCGTACGCTAAAGCGTTTCCTTCTCTCTCTCTTCAGGTAGCGACCAATGACACGCCTTAATCTAAAATAATAATATAGATGTATTAACTGAACCTGCTTATTATACTGAGCTGGGGAACGTTGGTTCCACTTTTTCTTATGATTGTCATAAGTCTGAGCAAGGAATAGGGGAATACCCGTATTCCCACGCCACCCAAACAAAGAAGGAGCATGCTGATGCATCTTCTTCGGGTGTGTTCGTTACCGAGAACTGTTTCTCAGTTTGCTCTACGTTCTGGATGTTGGATACCGGATCAGGATCCTACGTTTGTAATTTGTCACATGGGCTAAGAAGAGGTAGAGAACCGGGAAAGGGTGATATGTCTCTAAAAGTAGGGAATTGAGCAATTGTTGCAGCCAAAGCAGATGGCGAATATTACCTAGTATTACCAAATAGTAATACAATGATTCTCAACGACTATTATTACGTACCAAATATGATGTGCAATATTATATCAGTTTCTTTATTACATAAAGAAGGATATAACTTTGTATTGGAGGATAATGTTATAAACATTTTCCTAAATTAAGTGTTGATTGGGTTTGGTACGTTATGTAATGGTATATACGTTCTAAATCAAATGACAGTTCTAAGCATACAGAACACACACAAGAGGAAAAGTTCAGAAATGAACGAAGCCTTCTTGTGGCATTGTAGACTAGGTCATATCAATGCGACAAGACTAGCTAAGTTACATAAAGATGGATATTTAAATCAGTTTGAATTTATATCTTATGAAACTTGTCAGTCATGTCTCAAAGGGAAGATGACCAAAACTCCGTTTACTGGACACGGAGAAAGAGCTACTGAACTCTTGGGACTGATACATAGTGATGTATGCGGTCCTATATCTACACATGCAAGGAATAGCACCTTGTACTTCATTACATTCACCGATGATCTCTCAAGATTCGGACATGTGTTCCTGTTGAAACACAAATATGAAGCTTTTGAGAAATTCAAGGAATATAAGAACGAAGTGGAGAACCAAACAGGTAAAAATATTAAAATCCTTCGATCTGATCGGGGAGGAGAATACTTGAGCACGGAATTCCGTGACTATTTAAAAGAGAATGGAATTCTCTCTCAGCTTACTCCTTCGTATACACCACAGCACAACGGTGTATCGAAACGGAGAAATCGCACCCTATTAGATATGGTGCGCTCTATAATGAATACTGCTGAGTTACCTATTTCTTTTTAGGGTTATGTGCTTGAGATAGCCACATACCTATTAAATCAAGTTCCATCAAAATCTGTGCCTAAAACACCATATAAGATATAGAATGGAAAGAGACCATATCTTAAACGAGTTAAGATAGGGGGTTGTCTGGCCTATATCAAAAAGCAAAATTCGGACAAGCTCAAGGCAAGGTCGGTTCTTTGCAAGTTTGTAGGGTATCCAAAGAATTCGCATGGATACCTTTTTTGCCATAGTGAGGAACAAAAAGTGTTTTTTGCTCAACATGCCACCTTTTTAGAAAAGTAATTTCTTGTGAAAGAAATTAGTGGTAATAAGATAGAACTGGAAGAAGTTCCAGCTGTATAAACTACAACTGATGATTTGATAGAACCAGAGGATCCAATAGTATCCGATGAACCTCAGCCACTCCGCAGATCTAGTAAGGTTCCTCATTCACCTGACAGATACTACGGTTTTCTTATAGACGGTGGGAGCGAGGATTGCATCATGGAAGATGATGACCCAACTAGTTTCGAGCAAGCCATCAAAAGTGGGGACTCTGTGAAATGGTTGGATGTTATGCGATCTGAGATGGAATCCATATACACCAACAAAGTATGGACTTTGGAAGTTGCTCCTTAAGGGGTAAAACCCATCGGGAGCAAGTGGATCTTTAAGAAGAAAATTGGTGTAGATGGAAAGGTTGAGACCTTAAAAGCTAGCCTGTAGCAAAAGGTTTTCGTCAACGACCAGGTGTCGACTATGATGAAACATTTTCTCTTGTCGCTATGCTTAAGTCCATCAGGATCCTACTTGCCATTGCTGCATATCATGACTATGAAATCTGGCAGATGGACGTCAAGACCGCTTTTCTAAATGGTGATTTAGAAGAGAGTGTGTACATGACACAGCCAGAGGGCTTCGTAGACAGTGGGAGCAGCGGAAGTATGTGCAAGCTGCTTAAATCAATTTACGGATTAAAGCAGGCATAGTGGAGCTGGAACATCTGTTTTGATGAATCTATCAAAGAGTTTAACTTCATCAAAAATGTAGATGAACCATATATATACAAGAAGGTTGTAGAGAGTAAGGTTGTCTTCCTCATACTGTACATGGATGATATACTCTTGATAGGAAACGATGTTCCTATACTACACTCGGACAAGCTCTTCTTATCACACAAGTTCTCCATAAAAGATCTAGGTGATGCCTCCTACATCCTGGGGATTAAGATCTATAGAGATAGATCTAAAAGGATGTTGGGA
This sequence comes from Agapanthus africanus, assembly GCA_030015575.1. Classification (NCBI taxonomy): domain Eukaryota; kingdom Viridiplantae; phylum Streptophyta; class Magnoliopsida; order Asparagales; family Amaryllidaceae; genus Agapanthus; species Agapanthus africanus. The sequence goes on along the minus strand of JASDDO010000018.1, from coordinate 33,853,791 downwards.
TTGTCCCAATCCAGGTACATTGACATTATACTAAAGAGGTTTGGTATGGAATATTCTAAGCGTGGTAATTTACCCGCTTGTTCAGGAACCACTCTCTCCAAAGAGATGTCTCCCAAGACTGATTTAGAGAGCGCTCACATGCAAGGGATACCCTATACTTCGGCAGTCGGGTCTATCATGTATGGGATGTTATGTACCAGACCGGATGTAGCTTACTCACTAAGTATAGTGAATAGGTATCAACCAGATCCTGGGGTGAAACACTGGACAGCTGTGAAGAACATTCTTAAGTACTTGAGAAGGACTAAAGAAATCTTCTTGGTGTATGGTAACGGTGAACTCCAGGTGGAGTCCTTTACCAATTCGAGCTTCCAGAGTGATAAGGACGACAGTAAGTCGGTCTCAGGTTTTGTCTTCATCCTCAATGGAGGGGCGGTATGTTGGAAGAGTTTCAAGCAAGATACCGTAGCAGACTCGACGATGGAGGCTGAATGCATTGCTGCCAAAGAGGCTGTCTGGATGAAGAAGTTCATTACTGAACTTGGTGTGGTTCCATCCATTGAGTATCCAATACATGTGTATTGTGATAACAATGGAGTTGTAGCTTTGGCCAAGGAACCCCAGTCCTATCAGCGATCCAGACATATTCTTAGGCGGTATCACCTGATCTGGGGGATAGTAGATCGACGGGAGATCGAGGTCAGAAGAGTTGACACAAAGGACAATGTAGCGGATTCACTTATGAAAGGCCCCCCAGACGCAGTTTGAGAGACTTTTTAGGATGTTGGGTATGAGATACTACAACCACTGGCCTTAGTGCAAGTGGGAGATTGTTAGGAATATGTATGCCCTAGAGACCATTATTGTATGATATAGTGGATGCTTGGACATATATATAGAGGACTTTCTTGCTCGACATGATAGTATGCTATCTGGTTACTTTTTATCTTAACATGAACACTTGTATAATTATACCGTCTCTCTGATACATGTTGATAAAGCCCTTAGGATATTAACTTGACTACCAGAACTATGATGTAGATCATACTACTAGAAGTTGTGTAGTCCACAAGCACATCCTATAATTGTTCTTAGTCGAGAGAGTATCGAGACAGGGCATCGATATTCTAGAGTAGACTAGTGTGTACGTTTCTTGACCCTGTAGGGGGCGATGGTTGATCTCATAACCATTGGTGTTTGACATCAAAGATTGTACACAGGTGCGCATTAGAGAATGGGTACACCGAACAGGACTCGCCGAGAACTCCTAGATGGTATTATACCTATCGTCAGATAGTAGTTCTCTGATGACACTGGTACAGGTTAGTCTGTAGACCTGAGATCATCATAGAGTCTTGTGTGGTTCCCACTGTGCTTTGATTTCCTCCCTACCACGGCTCAAATGAGTCATGCAAACAGATGGATTTTGGGTACAGTCTCGAGTCACATGGAGGCAGTGAGCGATAGGAAGGGTTTCGTCTCTCCCGGTATTGGGAGTTAATGTTGCGCTATACTCGATTGGCTATAACAGTAAGTCCCTGGTCAGGGCTAATGAGATTTACTGGTAAGTGTTATCAGTAGTTTCTCGAACCGTTATAAGCCACACATCGGCATGACTTATCAAATTACTGGGGTCTGACGATTCCACCCCAAGACTCGATATGCGACATATCAGACGAAAAGACCGGACTGTACGGTAAGTGTTACTTATAGGCTTCATGGGAGTTTGGACAAGTTTACTTGTTGATCTTCTATTCGCTCAATACCTGGATAGCCATTGTGTCCAGCTAGTAGCGCTGTTGGCTTGTAGGTAACTAATGTGATTATTACCTACTGCTGGCGTATTGACGAGTCTTTAGAGTCCCACACAGAAGTTTCATAGTTCAAGCGAAACGAAGTAGGGCACATATGTTGATATGTGCGGGGGCCTGATTAAATACGAGTATGTGATACCGTATTCTAATCTGGCGATAAATGTTATCAGTCAGGTTATATGTGATATAACCGGATTATTGAATCAAGTGTTGATTTGATAATGTGATATACAGATAAATGATATTAGTTGGTTATATGTGATATAACCGGATTATTAAATCAAGTATTGATTTAATAATATGATATATATTTATATTTGATATAATTATATATTAACTAATATTATTTCTCACTAATTATTTTGTTTTATTAACATATATATGTATGTGTGTATGTGTGTGTGTGTGTTATGAAGCATGGTTGCATTTCTATTTTGAGAAAATAGAAATAAGAGGTGGAAAATTAGGAAATATTTTGGGTATGGGTGAAGCATTTTTTTATTCATTTTTTTATTCATTTGTGTTCACTATACAAGTATGGTTGCAATTTATTATTGCAATTTATTTCATGGCTTCAATAAGTGAACTCATTTGAAGAAGCCATTCTTGACTTGATATTTTCTTGAGTTCATTTTCTTTAGCTCATTTCACTCTCTAGCTCTCTCCATCTTCTTCTTCCTCCACCTCAAAGTCCTAACCCTCACATGTGATATGAACCATAGGGCTTTGCATCAACCTAGTGAGCTTAGAACCCCTACTTCACCATCCTGCACTTGATTAGCACTTAAGTTTAAGGTATTTCCTTAACTAAAGAGAGTTTAGTGAAGAGGTGGCTTGGATTAGAGGAATTTCGGATAGATCATATTTGGCACGAACGTCATCGCAAGAAGCTCGTTCATTCTTCAAGTGGAGCTTAAAGGAGTCGTAGGGACTACTACCCGGAGCTTTTGAAGAGAAGGATACGGTCTACAAAGGTTGTAACCTCCATCTTTTAGTGTAAATCTTTTGATATCATCATGTAAACCCTAATCATCTAGTTTGATCCTTAGTTAATATAGCTTAGCACTCCAATTTTTTAAAAATAGCATGCATGATGCCGGTTTAAACCTCATGGTGGTGCTAGGGTAGACTTTCAATCTTTATATGGCTTCGTCTGCTAGGACACATGCACCATTACCAATGACGCGCATGTTACACGTACACAGATTTGCCGGCTCACACACTCATCATCGGTAACTGCCATGCCACTTACACATTAAAACTGCTATATCGCCGTATTGTTCAGTACTTATTACCGTACATGCTAGTTTAGATATTGCACTTCTTTACCTGGTTACACGGTATGCTTACATGAAAACACTTGCAATATTTTATATTATTGTTTTGTGCTTGCATTTACTATACCTTTATGGTTACATGCATATGAAATTCTATTTTCATGAGATCTATGGATTTGAGAACCGCGGATATATTTTAAAAATCTTATGATTGTTTTAAAAACACGGTTTCTCTTGATATGATTTGTGGTTTCCACCATGAGTTTTCTCGGTTTTGAGCTATAAGTATACCCGATTCGAGGAGTGAGGAGACACCATCTGTAGGTATATGGTGGACCCGGTACGGTATCCCGGGACAAGAAGATCGTATAGAGAGACGTTGAGCCCGGCAGGGGAGAACTACAAACCGGTGATAGTTTGGGCTCGGCGGATATCCGGAGGATACCGACCGGAGTCCTGTGATCAGATGGATATGAGGGTCGATCCAATGAGACGGCGCCCGAGACATGAGAATTTACGTGTCAATGCTGGACACGAATTTTATGATATTTTCGAGTGTCGATGCTGGACACTCTGGCTTTATGATGATTTGATATGTCGTTGATGGACACACGTTGGATGATACACATGTATACATGCATATGACTCAGATGACTTGATACATATACTGATACTAGCACGACATTGTTATTTTCTACATATGTATACACGATCACCCTAGATACCACAGTATTACCTTTATGTTACAGTATGACCTAGGAGATCATTATACATTCGATTTCTACCTGCTGATATTTTCTACTCACGAATTGGCAACTCACCCCTATTGTGCCACAGTTTTCTTGCAGGATCGACCGCTCGGATCAATAGCGGCTCGCTGGCACACAATTCGCTTCTGGGTGATTTGCATTGGTAGGTGTGGTACACATTTGGATCGTGACCATCTTTGTATATATATTTACTCTGTTGTATCAAGATAAAAGCTCCATCAACCAGACTATGTATATTTGGCAGACCTAGACACCGGACTTATATATTCTTAAGACTTTGGGCGAGATAGGTGTATTGTTCGTGATTTGAGCTTGATGATGTCTTGGTCTTCTTTATATTCTTTCTGTGATTGATTTTCGTCTTGGGCGTCGTATATATTTATTGCGTGGTTATGATTCCGCCAATTGGTAAAGAGCTAGCTCCCGCTTGGGGATGCCTATATTATTGCTGTGTTATATTGGTTTAGGATCAAAATTTACAAGGGAAGTGCTGCCCAAATTTTAAAGACGAAAATGTTTTCAAAGATAGTATACAAACCATTGCATTTTCATATAATATTACTTTTATTGTTAAAAGAAGAATTTTAAATCATTATGCCATTATTTCAAAACTGCATCTACATTATTTTCCGAAAAAGATTTAGATTTCTGGGCTTTCGTCTTACTTGAATTACGTGGGGTCTTATAAACTTCACGTGATTCTCGTGCTGGTCACGTGCCAATTCCGGGTCATGACACGTTACGTACAGTTAGTGCCACTGACGTGGTTGTGGTTAAACCCACTGCCAGCATATTGTCGAGTCTTTAGAGTTGCAAACAGAGGGTTTCCCGGTTCAGGCGAAACAGAGTAGTTTGCGTATGGTTTTACGCAGGGGTGTTCGATTGAACACGTGTATTTATACACGTGTTTTAATCGGACAGTTTAGTAGTACTAGCAGGTTTGAAAAATAACCAGTTTTAATGCTAGTATTATATTGCTCTTTTTTGGGTATTTGTATTTTAACACGAATACGGTATTTATACGAATACGTGTATTTGTATAAATATGGGTATTTGTGTTTTGATACAAATACATGTATTTCTTTCTAAATATGAATACGCATATTTTGTATTTTCAGTACGAATACGGTATTCGTATTTTGGTAGAAATACGGTATACGTATTTATATGGGTTTGAGAATACTTTTTTATATACTTGTATCTATATTTATATATGTGTGTGTGTATGTATACTTGATGAGGTGGCTACACTCTCTCACTCACCTCTCTATCATTAAATGAAGAAATGTGTGGGCTTGTGACTCACTAAACCGCCCACTCCTTTATTTATGCTATGAAGAAATAAGATGAGGGTATGAGATATTTTGGGGAAGTTGTTGTTTTATCACAAGTCTTGAGATATTTTCTGTAGTGGCCATTTTCCATCTTCATCTTTCTCATTTTGCTCTCTTGAGTTCTTGAGGATTAAAAGAGAGTATCTTATTTATAAACTATACCACTCTAAGTATCTTGTCCTAACAAGACTTGATCATTAGTTACTTCGGACGAAACTATTGCTTGAATCGATATTCTCGGGTGGATCGTTTTTTACGTAGAAAATCGTCTTTGAGGGCTCGTTCTATCAACCCAAGGAGCTTGAGGAGTCAACCTTTCAAGACTCGAAAGACCGTCTACAAAGGTTGTAATTTCAACTTAGTAGCTAAAACTTCTGGTTAGGGTTTGTTTAGTTTAATGTTTGGGCTTGTATCTTGAGATTTTAGTGTATTGTGCTCAAGTTTTTAAAGTTTTTGATTCCGCATAACCGTAGTTGCCACTGCAAGGAGCACATATGCACGTAGTTGTCACTGCAAGAATCACATATACACTTACATCTTCTTGAATGAAATCTTTGAATATTAAAACTTCTTTTTCTTCATCGTCGGCTTTAATAATTCCTTGAATTCTTTTCTTCCATTTCACAAAATCTTCCTAAATCTTTTTCTTTCTTTCTACGAGATCTTTTGTTTCTTGAGATCATTTCTCCTTCTCTACGAGTTCTTGGACTTCTTTATTCCTCTTCTCATTCTTTACGAAATTTCTTGCTTCATGAACTTCTTTAATCTCCGGAAATATCTTCACTTTCTCTTCTATGAATTCTTTAACCTTTTGAATTTTCTGTTCTTCCTTCATGAAATCTTTTGATTCGTGACTTTTCTTCTTTTCATTTTCAAATTCATTGATATCTTCAATTTCTATAATTTCAATAAATCTTTTGATAATTTTAACACTCCTTCACTCTTCTTCCATGAGGTTTTTAGCTTTTTGAACTTTTCTCTCTTTTTCCATGAGTTGTTGAATTTTTGGAGTTTCTTTTCCAACTCAATAAACCCTTCTTATTTTTAATTTTCTTTTCTCCTTTCATGAGTTTTTCTACTTTATGGGATTTCTCGATCTCTTTCTCCTTTTTGATTTCTTGAGCCATCTTTTTATCTAATTTTTCGAGTTCTTCATCATTTTCAATCTCTTCTTCAAACTTCTTGGTTTCTTGAGATTTTAACCTTTTTTCCATAAAAGTCTTCACTTCATCAACTTTCGGATTTTTCTCCACTTTCTCTATCTCTTCTCCGGTTTCTCCGTAAGTCTTCCGTAGTTCGGCAGGTATTCGGAAAATGTTCAGGAAGAATTTCGAGCAAGAAATTAATATATGAGGCACTGGGTTTTGATATTGCGAATTATTTGCTGTTTTTGTGAATTATTCGATGTTTATTTGAATTATTCGAAACGTTCGCCAGTGGCGATTAAATCGGAGAATTAATCGACCGATCAAAAATTCACGAATAATTCGCGAATTCGCCAAATTATTCGCAAATTATGTGATTATGGAGATGACGTCTACTGTATCAAGATTGATTGATCTATAGATTATAACCATGGCTATAGCGTCTTTGCTTCATGTGCTTACTCGAATCCATCTTCTATGACTTTCCAAACACCATTAGTTTCTAACAATTTTTTCACCATGATACTCCAACTCTTGTAGTTACCTTTGGTGAGATACCATGGTATGATTCTATCAAGTATCATCATCTTCTGTTGACGTCGGCTTCAAAACCTTATTGAATGACGATAATCAAAACTTTACACGCAATAGTGATCATATGGCTATAGCTCTGATATCACTGTTTGTATATAAATCATACCTAAAACAATCTCCGGAGGAGATAAATCAAAACTATATATTATAATGGAGGAGAAATCTCTAAATTTTATTAATCTTAAAACACTCTTCTCTCTAATAATAATTCCCTCTTAAATAATCTCTCTTTTTCTTAATAATTTGTCTCAATTACAAACTTTGAGCCAGAACTCATTAAATAGCTAATAGATGATAAATCTAAATCTTCTAAAACTAACTTTAAGCTATCTCTAATTTAAATTTCTAGCTAACTTAATGTAATTCAAATATAACCATTTAAATTTAAAATTTAAATTTAACTTAACGTAGGAATTGAATTATTATTCATAATGTGCTTGAATTGGACTCACAGATTTTTTAATAAGAGCAAAAGGTCCAAGGGGTTTTACACATGCTTGAAACGGACTGGGGGCCTTGTGATAATTTACCCAAAAAAAAGAATCAAACTAAAAGTTAGTGGTAACAAGGTACAATTTAGAGTTGGCCTCTAATTTGTCTCAATATATAGTACAAATCTTCGACAATGATTGAACTATAGATATATGAATGACTCTTCTACATCATTATCTGTCATTTAATGCTTCTGTCCTCAGCAGTAGCATCAGCTTTTTTACATGGGAGCTATGAGCATGAGACAAATTAAAACAAAGGAGCAAATCCCCGATTAAACAATAGGAGCTATGAGCATCAGCTCTTCTTGTTTCTTGAAGAAGTAGATGAAGTTTATGTCTAAAATTACATTAACTAACATATGAAGTAATATCCAAATGTACAATGATTTTTTTACAACTTATTTCAAATGGTGCTTCCGACATTTCGGTATTTCTGATATCCAAAAAGACCCTAAAAGTATGTCTTAGGTCTGCTTTCATATCAATCTTTTTGGAAGCTAGTTTAAGACTACATATATTTACTTCCGGTAATCAAACATGTTCGCGTAGTAGCTAAGTCTTTCTTTTGATTGTGTTGGAATAGATGATGTAATGTACGATTGTGATGTAGGAGTATATTTATAATAAGTGATATGACCTATATGAAGAGACGATGGGATAGGGTTTTCTATCCATCATGATTATCCCTAAACTTCTTTTCACATGGTATCAAAGCCTCCTCTTTGATCTTGACGCCACCTCCGTAAACTGCCGCCACAACCAACCGCTCCGTCGACTTCTTCTTCTCATCTCTCGAGTCATCTCTCCTCGTCTCCTCATCAACTCTCGAGACCCCTACTGCAAAACCGCCGCCGTTAGCGACTCAACTTTACCAAACCGCCGCCGCTAGCGACTCAACTTTACCAAACCGCCGCCGCTACAATGTCTGCTACAGTACCCGTGAACAATAATTGCTACAGTGCCTGTGCATAGTAATTGTTGCAGTACCCCAGAAATGGCCGCTACAGTACTCATCCCCATATAGATCTCGACACCCTCACTTTGTCTCTTCTACTCGCCTCTTCTCCACCTCATGTGAGTTGGATTAAGACTCTTTATGTGGTTGATAAATTGACTCAATGATGTCTTTAGCTTGAGGCTCTCTAGGTATTCGATAAATTGACTCAATTGAGATTTTAACTTGATTTGGTCCTCTATTGAGTTGGATTAAGGTCTCAAGTCATTTCAATTGACGATGATATCACGGGTTGAAGTTTATGTTGTTTTCTCGATGGATTGTGTTGTTGCAATGATTGGGCTATCAGATACCAAGCTCGAATCCATTTTTGTGTTTTGAGAAAGGGTTGGAGGTTAGGAGATTGGTGTGGACTCATGTAGTAGTTGTTGCATTGTAGATCCGTGAGTCGAGTCTTTGGAGACCGATCACGATTGTTTGTGACGAGACCCATTGTTGTGGGATATTTTTGTGTAGTGATTTGCTTGCGACAAGAACCTTTGTAGATTTCTCCTTTGTGATGACGTGCGTAGTCGTTAGTTTGTTGTGGGGTTTTCTGGCTCGAGTAGCTGTTGATTGTTATTTGGTTGGTGTGTCGACCCGTGGAGATGTTGATCGTATTTTATGTTGGTGCTTGATGCTGGTGGTTGTTATAAGACTGACAGTTGGATCTCGGGTGATTGATCACGATATTTTTGGGTGGAATCTTGGTAGATTCCTTTCTTTTGGTAATTTTTCTTTAGGAGTTTGTTTCAAGGTTTGTTGTTGGTATTGATTTATCGGTGTTGGATTAGTTATGACTTTTGTATCTCATGTATCTACTATGGATGGGGCTAGAAGACGAAGAGCGATGGGGAGAGGTGATCATTTTTGTTCGTATTGTGGGTTTCCAGGTCATACCAGATATTACTATTATACTCTTCACCCTGAGCTTAGACCCCCACGCACTACTTGAATGGCCGCTTTTGATCCAGCCTCATCAGGGTTTACTGAGGAGGAGATATTACAGCTCAATAATCTCCTTTCTCGATCTTCTGCATCCTCTTCAAGATCGCATACTCTCATCGCAGTTAAGGCTAAATGTGAAGGCAACAATGATCTTCTTTCTTCAGGTTCTCCAACCACATCTTGGATCATAGATTCAAGTGCATCAGATCATATGACCGAGAAGTCAGAGGTATTCACTTCATTATCCTCCACTTCGTGTAGCAGCCCTATTACTATGGAAAATGGTTCCATATCTAAGGTGGAAGGCGTTGGTTCTACTCTTCTCATTTCATCCTTATCTGTATCTTCAGTTTTATACGTGCCGGCATTTCCTTTTAGCTTACTATCTATTAGCAAACTAATGCATTTGTTAAAATGTTTGTTAACATTTTCTCCATCTGGTTGTATTATGCAGGATTTGGTGATGAAGAAGGTGATTGGTTCATGGCATGAACATTGAGGCATGTACTATTTGGATAGAATATACATATAGCTTGTTCTACTGATGCATCTCCTCTTGAGGTCCACTATAGGTTAGGTAATCCATGTTTAGAAAATCTGAATAAGCTTGTTTCTTTTCTTGGTCATTTGTCTACTCTTGAGTGCGAGTCTTGTGAAATAGGAAAGTATCACTGTGCTTCTTATCCTTCTAGGGTTAATAATAGGACCACCAGTCTATTTGAGATTGTACATTCTGATGTATGGGGTCCATGTCCTATTGTCTCAAACCATAGATCCCATTATTTTATGACTTTTATCGATGATTTCTTTAAAGTCACATGGTTATATCTTTTGAAATCGAGATATGAAGTATTTGTTGCCTTTAAATTCTTTTAACTGAAGTTAAAAACCAATTTGGGAAATCAGTTAAGATTTTAAGAACTGATAATGCTAAAGAATACTTTAGTTCAGATTGCAGGCAGTTCTTGGACTCTTTTGATATTGTTCATCAATCCTCATGTTCTTATACATCTCAACAAAATAGGATATCTGAGAGAAAGAATACACTTGTTAGAGGTCACGCATACTTTTTCGATTCACATGCATGTTCTAAAGTATTTTTGAGACGATGTTGTTCTCACTGCGTGCCATTTGATTAACCGTATGCCTCGTTCTATTTTAGATGGCTAAGTACTCTTTTCGATACTATTTTTCTCGAGGCCATCCTTTTCTCTCCCTCCACGAATTTTTGAGTGTACTTGTTTTGTTCGTGACCATCGTCCCGGATTATCCAAGCTTGATTCTAGACCTATTACGTGTGTCTTTTTAAGATATTCTCGGGATTAAAAAGTTTATAGATGTTATAGTAAAGAGTTAGATAGAGTGTTCATCTCGGCGGATGTTACTTTTCATGAGCACGCTCTATATTTCTCTTCTACCTACTCAACTCCATCTGTTCATGAGGATTTTCGTATTGATGAGTTTGATATTTTGGTTGTTGGACCTACCCAACCTGAGCCTACACCTGTTCTGGCCCCTCCTATTCATGTTCCAACCGAACCTACTATGGATCAAACTATGGAGCCGATGCGAGAACTTGTTACTCAAGTGTATACTACACGGATAAAACAACCACCTTCGGGTTCAGCAGAGCTGCCACCAATCACCTCTTCTGCTCCAAATCCAGAGCTATCAGATTTGGATGTTCCTATCGCCCTACGGAAGCACACTCACACTATTACTCCTCGATATCCCACCAGTGATTATGTGACATATACACAATTGACCCGTCCTATCGTGCATTCATCTCGTCCTTGAATTCTCACTCTCTTCCCGGTTCAGTATTTGATGCCCCGGCTCATCCTAGTTAGAAGATAGCAATAGAGGAGGAGATGCTTGCCTTGCTCCTTAATAGCATATGGGATCTTATTCACCTTCCTAATGTCAAGAAAGCGGTTGGTTGTAAATGGATATATACTGTGAAGTTGAACCATGATGACTCTTTAGCTCGGCTCAAAGCTCGATTAGTGGCGAAAGGATATTCGCAAACTTACAAAGTTGATTATGATAAGACTTTCTCTCTCGTAACTAAGATGGGCTCTATTCGCATCTTTTTATCACTGGCTGCCACGTATCACTGGCCTTTACATCAACTTGATGTGAAGAATTCTTTTCTGAATGGTACCTTGCAGGAAGAGGTATATATGAAGCAACTGCCTGGTTTTGTTGCTCAGGGAGGGTCTGGCTTGTTTGCAAGCTCAAGAGGTCGTTATATGGCCTCAAACAGTCTTCACATGTATGGTTTGGAAGATTGACAGATGTTGTTAAGACCTTTAGTTTATGAAGTCCAGTAGTGATCACTCGGTTTCCTATCGGCATTGAGGTGGAAAGAGGATTCTTGTGATTGTCTATGTTGACGATGTTATTTCAGGTGACGATGAGAAAGGGGTTGCTGATTTGAAGGATTATCTTCAGAAGCAGTTTTGCACCAAAGATCTGGAGGAGTTGAAGTACTTCCCGGGCATTAAGGTATTGAGGTCACCAAAGGAAGGAATCTTTTCTACCAAGCAGAAGTATGTGTTTGATATGCTTTCGAAGGCCGGTATGTCTAGTTGTAGGCCTATCAAGTCTCCTATGGACCCAAATGTGAAGCTCTTTGTTTCTGATCCAGGACAGTACAGGAGATTGGTTAGCAAACTTAACAACCTGGTTGTTGCTCGTCCGGATATAGCCATCCCAGTCAGTGTATAAGCCATTTTGTGTCTGATCCTCGCAAGGCTTACCTTGATGCAAACCTCTGTATCTTGAGGCACCTGACGAGTGCACTGAGGAAAGGTATCGTCTATAAGAAATTTGGGCACTCCAAGGTTACAGGTTTCACGGATGCGGATTAGGCAGGGTCTCCCGATGATAGGAGGTTGACCACTAGATTATGTGTGTTTGTTGGAGGACACTTGGTTTCTTGGAAAAGCAAGAAACAAAGTGTGCTCTCTCGATCCAGCGCAGAGTTAAATTACAGCCATGCTAACACCACGAGTGAGTTGGTATGGATTCGTTTTCTGCCTATAGAACTTGGGCATCTTTCTGTTGCTCGTATGAAGCTCTTCTGTGACAACAAGGATGCGACTTATATTGCTAACAGCCCCATTTTCCATGAACGTATGAAACATATTGAGGTCGACTATCATTTCGTTCGTGAGAAGGTTGAGGAAAGGATCATTGATACGATCCAAGTGAAGTCAGAAAACCAATTTGCTGATTTGTTCACTAAGCCCCTTGGAAAATCTCATGTACATTTTATTTGTAACAAGTTGGGCATGTGTGGTGTATATACTCCAATTTGAGGGGGGTGTTAAAATAGATGATGTAATTGACGGTTAGGCATGTGTGGTATATTTGTAATAAGTGATATTTTTATATAAAGAGATGATGGGATATGGTTTTCTATCCATCACAATTATCCCCAAATTTCTTTTCACGTAACATGCACGCTGAGCAGCTGAGTCTTTCTTTCGATTGGATTGTGTCTTATAAAACAAGAGTGTCGCTTTAATAGGCCAAACATCAAAAGACTAGCAAGACAAGCAAATTTGACATCATGGTTTTGGATTTTGGATGCATTCTTGGTGTGTGCCTTTCATTGTTGATTTTCAAGGTGAGGTTGGATTCTTTGTGGCTCTTATGGACGAGGGATTAGACCAGGCAATGAGAAAAAACCAAATAGGTTTTATTACTTGAGCTTAATAAAATCAACTATTTATATTCTGCATTTTGGGTGAAATGTCTGTGATATCAAAACATCACGTTCTCATTAAATGAAATATTTCTACAAATATAATTAGAACTCAAGTCGTGCCACATATTCCAACCTTTTTTTCATTTTTTTTTAAATCACTTTTTATAAGGATATAAACCAAAACTAAAACATGTAAAACTATATATATATACTTTAATTTTCACATATCTATTCTATTTCCATTTTATTTTTTCTTGAAACTGAAGAATGCCACAAATTCTAATATGCAACCAAACACATGATAAGGAAATACCAACTCTATCAATTAAAAATGACAGTGAACCTTATGTAATCTAATTTATACACGCGTGCATCGCTCGTGCAATAATTCTGCTTTGTTTAATGTAATTTACCATCTCCTTATGAAGTGAGCAAGCTTAGCGGTTTAATGTAATATACTATTTCTATCTCAGCAATATTAGGCGTCATCATATGGCCCAAAAATTAACCTAAGGCATGAAAATGCTAAATTTTTAAACACTGGTTGTTTTCCTTCTGTCGTTAACCTGCAACTTATCATGTAAGACAAAATTGGAGAGATCCATCCAACGTTGTATTTGTTTTGTTTTGTACTTCCATTTCTTTTCTGATGTCATATCCATATCTCTTCAATTGTCTCACTCTAATTTCTCAGGATCATGGCAGCTGCCTCTATCATGCATGTGGCTATTTTTTATTTTATTTTATGGGGAACTCATATTTAAGATTTATCCAAACACAAATCACACTCATGCACAAAGCACGCACAGCTCACATCCACACTTAAAGCACACACACAACACACACACCCAGAACATCTACAAATTTGCGCAGAAAACTTTAATTTGTAACCACTTTCTCTCATTGGGTCCGAACCCCGCGCTCTCCTCAGAAAAAGAAATGGCATACCAACTGAGCTATTGCTTTATTAAAACCCAAGAAGAACAAGCACCTTTAGGAAGTTATTATTAGCGGTGTTGTTAGTTTCTTGTGAAACACAAAACGAATTATATGGAACGAGACGAAACAGAGACAATTCGATACGAATCGTAAGTCTGTATCGGGTTACTAATGTATCGGTTGATACACATTTTGTATCGTAAGAAACGAAACGCACGACTATTTAACCATTAAAAATCATAGAGGTCGGGATATTCGGGTTTAAAATATGCTTGGCTATATTAAATTATTAATAATCTACTTGGTCACATACAACCATACCTAAATTTCTTCGTAACAATCTACATTTCGAAGATATCCCGTCTTTTTATAGTGATGACTAATGAGCCAATCGGAGAAAATTGATTCGTAGGCTCGCAGCGTTAACATTTTATTTGGTAGTGATGTTTTGAAAACATGGTGGGGATAATAATTATTCTTATGAGTTATGAAATCTATCATATTTATGTTTATGAATTATGACATATGAATTGATATTTTGGACTGTTTCGTTGCAAATGCATGAGTTTGTGTGATTTATATGTATATATTTGTACGGTTATAATTCGGAAATTTGCTTTAGCTATGATTCCTGACGACCCGAAAGGAAACGGAGCGGTTCGAATTCGGCCCCGCCGCTTGAGGGTGCAGCGAGCCCCCGACGATTAAGGGCGCACCTTGTTCTTTGGGATGGAGATAGAATGCCATACGAACTTGGCTTGGCCCATGAAACAAGAGTAGCAATTCGTTATCAGCTGCCTCTATACTCTAGGCAGACACCCTTGCTATAGGCGTCGTTAAGACGATCTGAGGGCATCTGTCTATACTCTGGTAGCTTCTAGTTCTTGTCTTTTAGAAGAAGCGGGAAGCTTTTTAAAGAAATGAAAGGCAATGCAATTGTCCCATCAATTCTTGCGAGAGCTGGAGAAGCGTCTACGGCCAATTGCAAACCTGTCAGGAACGTCGAAACCACGCGCGCGCGACGGGGGGCTCCTTCCCTCTACTTCACCTCCCGAGAGCCCTGAGAAAACTTGACGATCACGAGTGGAACGATCTCGTTGAATGAACTAGTGGCATGGCATCCAGAGTTGCGGAAGAGCGGGCGAATGGGTTTATCCACCCGCCTCCACCGGAGCCAGTTCCCCTTACCGGGCCACAATACCTTTAGGATTTAGCGCATCGAACCTTCATTGCGCCCTCAATCGGCGGGGAGCTCGTAAGCGAATTCATGGTGAAAATAAAAAGAATAATGATAATGAGAATTATGTTCTCCGAAACTCTGCCTTCAACAAATGGGACAAAATGATTTTACAACAATTTGACTCGACGGTCCGGCGCTAATAGAAGTAGCTAAATTGATCATTTTTTAAATAATAATTAATTCCATACATAATTACTTCTTTATTGTATTAAAAAGGAATTAAGGCCGGTAGAAAAATCATTTTTCTTTCCTACAGTAGAGAAATCTGATTTTCCTATTAAAAAAGAATCAAGTTTGGACGCTTAGAGTGAATTTGCACCTGGTTGAATTTATTATTCATAACTCATCAGCATAACAACCTAGTTCATATTTTTAATGAAATGTTCAAAATTTTAGTGAAATGTTTTATCCGCCTCATATTCCTAATCTCATATTTGCATGCGACTTGTCACAACAAGATTACAAGTACACTGCACGAAAATTCATGGTATGTCTGCCATATATATCTAATCATGAAAAAGAAAGAAACTAAAACATAGACTCGCCAGCTGTCCAAAATTTTCCATCTCTTTCTCTCTCCTATTTGGATGTACACTAGTAAATAATTTCTCACAAGGCTGACAGCAACAAAAAAATTGAGAATCCCTATCTTGAAAGGAAAAAACCTCAAAGCAGCAATTGAGGGAAGACGAGCAAAACACCAAAATGCAAAGAAACAAGCATATAACAAGCGATGTAAACAGGCCTAACAGGTCTAATACTGGATGTAAACAGGTATAATACGGTATCGGAAATAAGTGTCCATATCCAACGGCTACCTACAGATTCAGTCATTAAAAGTACAAAAACACTATCCGCATTTGATAAAAATCGGTTACATAAACAAATTAGCTCCGCTTATCCGTGTCCGTATACATCCCTACATATAATTCAAGCAAGTACGAAACTCTCATTGTGCAACCATGACCTGATGATTCAAAGTAATTCCTGCAATTTCATATAGTTCCATCAACACAAACATTGCATGAGGGTTCAATTGCTCTCTCTGTAGATTGTCAGGCATAAAATCATAAATGTCAATCGACTCATAATTAAAATCCTCCTCTTAAATAGACACTTCTCTCGCATTACATAGGAGGCCGAAAGGAAAAGGGGGCACCGTTTAGATACAAGGAAACATGATTATTTCACCGAATCCAGACATGAAACCTTCTTAAACTAAAGAAACAAAAACATTAACTAGTTTAACTAGAAACTAAATAAAAGGACACAGAGCTTCTATTTCCCACCAAGTGTAGGGAATTGTCCGGGATCTTCGATAGCAGGAGTCGGAGTGTTTATGGCGCCGCCACCAAATCCACCACCCCGTCCACGATCACCTCGGCCACGGCCACGACTGCGCCCCCCAGAGTATCTTTCCCCTTCAGTTGGCTTCAAAAACTCGTTGATGCTCAAAGACTAGAACAAAAGAGAAGGGCTCATCAACCACAACTAATAATAATACATGTCTCTACACACTTTTGCAACAAGGCATTGTTTGAATAAACCGGTAAAATACCAGTACCGGTAGACCGGTGTATTTCAAATCAGTATATACCAGTATTATATTAATATATTTAATATATTGTTATTACAAATATAAATTTTCTAGGAATAAAATACAACTTTTTTAACATATTACATTGATTGTAAATCTTAATTATACCAGTCATACTAATAAATACTGGTACCAGTCAGAGACAAGCATCTCGCTAAATACTAATTCTTCAAACACTGCAACAAGGTGTCATTGTCCGACATGTACCAGGTTGGACATGACTTGGGCGCCTTGTGTTCACAATCCGGTTGTATATGACTTGTCATCTTGATTTTGTGTGAGCTGGTTTTTTATTCAAGAGATTGTTTGATTGGGATGTAGGTGGGCCCTATGCAGTTACAACTCCTTAAAAGCATCTGCTTGTTTCAAATAGTTATTGTTGCAAGTCTAGCAAACATTTACCTTGAGCAGTTGAGCTACAATTTGAGTTTTGAAACATGTAACTGGAACTTGCTCAAATCTAATAAAGTTTTTAGACTGCAAGAAATAAGAGGATAAACAGTAGTAGCCACTCGAACTACAATCAGCTAAACGCAATTTCTTAAACATGTAGTTGGAACTGCTACATAGGAAAACGAAGAAATGTAGTTTCAACTTCGAATCTGCATGAAGTTTGAATTGCAATTTCACTAAGCAACTAAACTCGTCCAACAAGAATGGGTTCTAATTATTATTCAAGGCTTGCATGGTTGATATTACCTCTATTTCACAATACTAGTCTTTTATTTCTTTTTGCACTCTAATTAAGAAGACTACAATTATTTTAGAATCTAAAATGTTATAGATGTGAAATCTCTAATTTAATCCTATGATAGTCTTCATAATCACTCTTTTAGGGTTAGTTTGAAACTCCGTGTTTAAAATGCATTAGTAATTGAAGCGTAAAGTAAATCACGCTTCTTGATATTCTAAAGGGTAATAGAAGCATAAAGTAAATCATGCTTCTTGACATTCTGAAGAGACATAATTTAAGGAGAAAAATAAGCGCAACAAAAGATTAGTATTGTGAAACAGAGGTAGCATTAGAATTTATAGGATTTTTATTAGATTTATTTGGACAGTGATTAGTGATCCTTTAATACAAATTTTTATAGTTTAGTGATGGGTTCATTGCTCTAGTTGTTTTTATTGTATGTTTGATATTATATGTTACACTTTGATTTATGGTTTAGCTCATAATGGCACGATGAAAACACATACATAAACCATAAACATAATTGTCCTGTTTTCTTATACAAATTTTGTCGATTTATTGCCTTGCGCTACATATGTGTAATGTGGTTACTCATAACGAACTTACCTTTTTAGCTCGTTCTTCACGATCAGCATTCTCTTTCTTCTTTGATTCCTTGTCAGTGCCCTATAGAGTGAATCGTTTTATTAGAATCATAATAGATCTCATGGGGTCCTAGAGGAAATAGAAAAATGCCAGGCTGGCGGGTTTTGATTCCCCACCTGGTGGGGAATCAAAACCCACCAACACGGTAGGAAAAAATTATTCGAGGAAATATGTATTGATTGCATAAAAAACTTCTCCAGCAGGCTTACCAATTTAATGAATATATCATCACCCTTTTTTATAGAAAGTTGTTGCATTGATTCAAGCTCCTTGTCTATAGTGACCTTCCTCTCCTCAGCCTTCATTGCAAGCAAGGCTTTTCTTTTCTCCTCCCTGATTTTCTCATACTCATCTAGAGTCATCTCCTGCCCAGTTCATTTGGGGACCGAAAAAAAATAATTAATATTGTTCTTCATATAATAAAGGGGAAAACCATTCAAATGATATAGAAAAGTTTGTTATAGAAAATAGAACATTAAAACCCATCTCCTTATATTACAAAACGAATTACTGATTTTCATGTATAGAGGGTGATATATGAGAAGATAAGTTCTTCGACAAGCTTTTCTAAGTATTTAATGCCCGTGTCATGACCATCTTTTTGTCGCAACAAATTCATGATTGCATCCAGAATGGGCCACACTGTTCTTATTTTCTGGTGGAAACACCAATCGATACACAACCAAAAATGTGAGGATTGAATAGCTGAAAGAGAATATACTCGCTATAAGGTGTTAAAGCAGTCAGGTGCGCATGGAATGACAGCCAGTACAGTACGAACTTGTGATAGAACCATGTATAAATCGATGAATTGGACAATTGAAGTTTGCTTATTCAAGAGATGAAAGCAACACAGATGAAATCAATGATGTAGAAAAATGAGCCAAATAAGTAGTAATAAATCATAAACATGAAAATACAAAGCTCTTGAATAAACTTAGAAAGTAGGATATGAATCATATGATCGTAAACAAGAAACACGAAGACTTAATTTAAGGCTGCTGGATTATTATCAAGATTACAGAGAAAACTAATTTAGGGCTGCTGGATTATTATCAAGATTTCAGAGAAAACACCACAAGGAAAGAAACTATACTTTCGTATGAAAGACACGGCCTTTTTCTTTATTTTGCTTTATTTTTTCCAAATTCCAGTCTGCACCCTTCTATATAGAAATCTTTCAAGTGAAAACAGGACCAGAAACTCTATGCAATAAATTATGGTCAATGAAGGAAGGAGTAATTACCTTATTAAACAAAAGGCTTGGCTTTCTTAAGTTTATCAAGAATTAGTGGATGGGACACGACACATGTTTACTTGAGTATCATGATGCATCATACTAGGGTACATGAGCTGATAAAGTATAGAAGAGAAAGAGTGCGAGAAGACAAATACAAACGCAAGGGTTCTTTTACAAAAATTTTGGAGATGAGAAAGGCGGCATAATCTTAGGTAGTCAAAAGCATAAAACAGTGGTAATTATTTTTATTTGACGGAAAATGGTGGTAAAATATGATTGCTACTGACAATAGAATTAACAACTTGGTCCCTTGTACTTGGATGGACTCCTACAAAAGCTACACACCTAGACAATATCAAAAGTTGAGCCATACATTATTATGCATTTATGGCAGTTTCCTGTATTGAGACATGATATAAAAGCATGTATATACCTTGATGCTGCCACAAGAAGAAACTAAATATAGGCCGGGTGAAATGGATTGTTTGCAAGTTTTGGTGCAAGAATCTTTGGATCGGCCAATGTTTTGAAGCTTCCAATAAATTCAACAAGGTTTGCTTACAATGAATTCCTTACATGTGTTGTTAACTTCAACTATAACTTCCGGAATAGACATAAAGTTGAAATAAAAAATAGAATTTCGAAACTGGAAGTTGTCAAGGACTCAGGATATTTAAACATTTACAGCTATATGACAGACTACTAAAGATTTACAAACTTAAAATTTACCATGCCCCCAATAAGACTAAGAAAATAGAATGATTTGGGAAGATTTTCTAAACCCATCTTGCAAAGCAACAAGTGACTTTTGCTGGTTGCGGTCTACAGATGGACCTAGATGTTATATTACTCTATGCCCGCAACGGAACCAGGTAGCACCCAATAAGCAAATCAGCCTGGTTCTCTCAAAAGGCAAGATTGAAAACCATGGAACAAGACGTGTTAATTAAAAGTGGAAAATTACAACCATTTATTAGAACTAAAATCTACTAAAATGTTTTCTCGTTTGTTACGTAAAGAGGACACCCATGTCAAAAGAAACAAGACCCCTTTTGTTTCCATATCTCAAAAGGTTGTAAATAACATTTAAGAACATGCTTTGTTGCTGAAGATTCTAGAGTAGAGCTAATGCTGGACAAAATTAGTAATTTCCTTTGAAGTAGCACCACCACTATCATCACCGCCGACATAATGAATACAAGGAAAGCATTGTTCTCATTGTAACTTACAACTTTAAGAAAGGGTGAACTTCATAGCATAACATGCTTAACATGCAGAAGATGACTTGATATTCATCAGCACATCAATATCTTGAAGTAGATTTATCATGAAAAGATGATGATAATTGTTAATTTAATAAAGGCATGAGGGAACAAACAAGGATTTATGTAACCAGAGTAGGGTTTGAAATAAAGGCTTGTTGGTCACAATGGTTGTATTGTAATTCGAGTAGTGCTTTATGAGATGCATAGAGAAATAGGAGGAAACTTTCAAATAGATTTCTTGTCTCGGTACATAATTAAGGAACGTGAAGAAATGGATGTACAACATTGACAGCCAATAAGATTTCTAATCAAATAGTTGATGGAATGATAAGGATCAGAGAAAAAAATGGCATAACCCACTTATACAAGCATCAGGTTAAATGTCTAGTCCGGATTCTTTACTGTTATCTTGTTTGTAACTGATTGGGTACAGAATAAATCAAAAAAAAGCCACTAAAAGTTTCTCAAAATGAAAATCAAATAACATGCCAATGTTACCAAATAGCAGTCAACACAAAAAACAAAGAATATCACCTAAAAATTATTAATGCGCTTAAACAACAAATTAATGGTACAAATAGCACAAAAAAACAGAACTACATTATCAATGACTGACCTTATCTTCCGGTTTTGTTTCATCCTTAGCCGCATTCTCCTTGTTATCTTTATCATCCTCAATAGGTTTTCCATCTTCCTGCTCCGGCAGCTTTTCAGTAGCTGCAGGCTTCTCATCAGCATTCACATTTTCCTCAGTTTCTCTGTAAAATAAAAATCATAACCTTCACCGATCATACACCCGATATCAAACCCTGGAAATGTAAATGCCAAAAACATATGATATTAACTGTGCAATAACATCATCAGCTACTGTTCCCCAGTTCCCTCTTCCTGCCCCCTCTCGCTTCATCTCGTACCCACGTCCTGTTCCGCTTCTGCGTTCGTAAGCCCTCCTAGGTGGGTGCTCTGTGTCGCCGCCAGCCTCACCCTCGACATTTCCATACCCTCCTCGTCGGCCACCACGGAATGACTGCCGTGGAGGACCATATCCTCCACGACTCCGTTCTGAAGGTTTACCATCTCCTTCCTCGGCAGCCACACCACCATAACCTCCACTAAAACCATTTGTATTCATATTACTGAAATCTCTATCTGAGCCAAACACAGCCCCTCCCCTCCCTCTGCCTCGCCCAGGTGCACCTCTGCCACCAGCACCGCCACGTGGCGGTGCATTGGTGGCATTCCTAGCCTCCTTCACTGTATAAATAAGTAAAACACAACAGAATTGTAATTAGATCAATCGATTTAATTTACTCTGTTTGTTAGAGAAATTTTAAATCAATATGTTTAATCAAACCAAGAGTATAAGAGGTGAAGCGCAGAGATGTTCACACTTACACTTTTAAAACAAAGTCATAAATGAATTGTAGTAATTTGGTATTCATTTGATAGAATATCGACCTCAATTGCAAATATGATCACTCAAATAGAAATAGTTTAGTTAAAACTTAGAATGCATTAACACAATTCACAAGCTTGACTTCTACCAACAGACTAAACAAAAGGCAGCTTTCAAGTCCCACATCAGAAAGAAATGAAATTTCCAGGATACGCTTAAACCAACTTCGCAAGGGTACATCTCCCCATTACAACAATGCAGGAAGAGCGTAAAAGCACACCTCTTTTTATTCATTATTAGCTCATGGTAATAAAAATTAATTTCTACAACACCTTAAATCTTAATACAACAACACAGAATGAACAAGATAATGACAAAGATTCCAACTTGCATTCATAATTAGCATATATACATAGCAAGCAACGTAAATGATTTAACTCTTCTAAAAAAAAGCTAGAGAATCCACTGGAAACAAAGAAATTGACAACACATAATAGTTGACCTAATTCCAAATGATATCAACCAGGATGGCAATGTATAAGAAACAAATAAAAGTGTAAAAAGATTGCATCTTTCAACATTATCATCTACAAAACAACAAGAAATACACAGCAATCCAAACCAAATCTCAGATCAAACCAAATTGAACAAACGATAGAAAGAAACTGTTACCAGCTTGAGCAGGAGGCACCGGTTTCGTCGGCATCTTCGCCACCGCCGGGGGAGCGGCGGTGGCGGGAGACTTCTTTCCACCAGCGGCAGCGGCGGCAGCGGCAGCGGCAGCGGCAGCCTTCTGCTGCTGAGCTGCGGCGATCAGCTGCGAAGGATCGTCAAGGTCGTCAGCACCTACGAGATCGAATGGATTCACAGTCGCCATCTCCACACAGAGAGGGATCGGAGCTGAGATCGAATCAAGATCTTACCGTAAACCCTAGCAATGGGCCGAACCATTCAACAAAACAATCGCCATTAAAAATTTCAAATTTTTGAAGAGGTTGAACTGAAATTCGGGCTTTTGAGTGAGAAAGAAAAAGAGAAAGTGAAACCCTAGCCGCCCACTCACAATGAAGCATATAAGAGAGACCTAATCTGCTTTCTAAAACTATTAGTTTAATACTAATGACGATTTTGGTCTTCATTCGAGGCATAAAATTACGGTGAGGGGTCACTGTTGGTGAGGGATGACGCGAGGGTATTTTGGTCATAAAAAATGGGACAAGAGGATGACTCTTGAATCTGACCGCAGTATTGGAATTGTTCGGACACGATTGGTTTTCATGCGGTAAATGTTGTTCACTGGATGACGGTAAATTGTGAGGAGACCCTCCATTGAAAGATATATGTTTATTAAGCCTTGTGGCTTGGAAAAAGAATGTGATAAAATGGTTTTTTTTCCCGAAATAGGAAGGTTATAGATTGAAATTGATAAAATATTATAATTTAAATTATAATTATGAGAATAGGATGGTTTGGATGGAGTACGATTAGAATGCGCGTTCTAAGAACGCGCCCTTAGTATTTAAAAACTGAAGACGGGTTCTAAGAATCTGCCCTGTCCACCCCCATCCCACCGCAATAGAGTGCGGGTTCTGGGAACTCGCCCTCCCCCCATTAAAGGAGAGGGCGGGTTCCCAAAACCCGCCCCTACCCCTCAAAAGAGGGCGGGTTCGAACCCGCCCTTTTCATTGGGAGGTGGGGACGGGTTCTGGGAACCCGTCCTCCTAGAACTCGCCCTCTCCTTTAAAAATAAGAACCCGTCCTAAAAATAATAAAAATTAAAAAATTAAAATAAATGAAATATTAAATTTAAAAAATAATTTATTAAATCGGCGGGTTCCAAAAAACCTTCGTCGCACAAATATTGGATAAAATTGTTGTTATTGTTACTGACGTGGGAATAAGTGTTATTACTGTTTATATAGAAAGAATTCAATATTTAGATCATACTATAAATATAAATCTTGTATACACTTCGATAACAAAATGAATCCATTAAAAGAGTTAGACATCTTTGACACCCATTTGTAAAGGTATACTATTATCGCTTTCCCTTTCCCAATCCGAGGAGGTTTGACATAAGTATATGCCTCTTGGGATGACTGGACGACCCTCCCGTGTCTTGGGTATGTGGCGGTGGCGTCTGCTCTTCTGCTTCGTCTTCAGCATCGTCTTGGACAGGCTGTTGTTCTGCAAATCCTGAATATGGGACAGGTGTAGGATATGTGTTGCCTCCGAACAACTGTATATAGGACGAAAAATCCGTCTCCCAACTGTGCTGTTGTTGCGAAGAACCTGTCCCGGTTTCATGCTGCCGTTGTTGCACAAAACCTGGTCCCCAAGACTGCTGCTGTTGCGCAAAACCTAACCCCTAAAACTGCTGTTGTTGCGCAAACATGTTCCCCAAAACTGTCGTTGCTTCGATTGTTGCGCTTGTTCAATATGCCAGGGTTGCTGCTGACAGTATGGTGCTCCGAACCACTGATCCCGCTTCTCTGGATTTGGCTGATGCTACGGCTCTGGTTCCGGCTCATACTGCGGCTCTAGCGATGGCGATAAATGTGGAAGCATATGATATGAACTGAAATTACCACCAATATATGAGTCTATAGCAGAAAATAAAGCCTGACTATCTGAACCAGCATCAGTCGAATATGAATCATGTATCAATGATTGTATATGATGCAACCCACGAGCCTGTCGTTACATAAAAAATAAGATATAATTATTGACTCATACCGCCGGATGTTAAAAACTAATTTAATTTAAAAAATTTAACTTACAATTTCTCGTTCCGCGTGGCCTCTAGGCTCGTACTGCTAGATGTTTGGAAAGTCGTTAGGGAGAGCAGAAAGATATCTTACAGTGATACGCTTATACCATTATAGATATGATTCTGTAGCGCCGGTGGGTGTTTGGTCGCCTATTTGCTGTAAGGCATGAAAGCATCAAATCCGGGGTCCGTATACCAATTAAAAACCACAGAAACAGATGTCGATGGCTGTGTCAGGTTTCAAAGAATTTTCTGGTGCTTTGCTCCTTGCGCGGCTGGTTTCACACACTGTCGGCCGGGATTGTGCGTGGATGGGACGTATCTATATGGTAAGTACAGAGGTTGCATGTTAATTGCTACAGGTGTTGATACAAATAACGGTATGTTTCCGTTGGGATTTTTTATTGTCGAGGGTGAAAATACATCATCCTGGTCATGGTTTTTTCGTCAACTCAAAAGTATCACATATGTTATTGATAAAACAGATTTATACATCATATCTGATAGACATCTTATAATACTAACTGCAATGAGAGCTGTATTTCCGACGACACCACATAGGTTTTGCCTGCGGCACTTCGGACAAAATTTTGATAGAAAATTTAAAAATTCAGATCTACATAAACTTATGTACAAAGCCGGTGAAACGTCTGACCCTAATGTTCATGACATGTATATGACGAAAATTGGAGAGATGGGTCAAGCAGCGAAAACATGGTTAGATGAGTATCTAGCACGCATGTGGACACAAGCACATGATAATGGATGCAGAAATCTACTAATGACCACTAATATGTCTGAAAGCTTCAACGGGGTCCTTAAAAGTGTTAGAGGTTTACTGATACAGGGGTTTGTTCTCCGCCGAAAACCGGGAATACTGACGTCTCGCCTGAATTTGGGGGCAGATGCTATTTGGTTTTATCCGTCCACCTCTCCGAAGATGCCAAGTTGATTTATGGCACCGTATATCGGAGGTTTAGACGGATGCGGCCGTTGTAGCAGACTTCGTCAGATTCCCCCTCGTTTGAGGGGTTTTTGATTGTGGGGACACTCTTCCCTGCAGGCGCAAGCCCCTGCAGTTAATTACGCTACCGCATCGCAGCAGCAACTTTCTCCTTCTCCAGATGGTCACTTCGTGTCGTGTGTGTTTGTTTTATTTTTGGTTACCCGTGGATTGAATACGGAGACTAATTTATGTTGTCGCCCGTAGGGCGTGGATTAATCCAAATCCGTATTTTCTTAGATTTGGGTTTGGGTTGGGTTTAAGGATCGTTAGTCTTGTTTTAGACTAAGATCAACTCAAACGTTTGTTAAGGATACGTTAGTCTAATTTTAGACTAAGATCTACTCAGGATTATTTAGATCCAACAAAAGAGCATTTGGGCTCTATTGTTTTAGTTTAGGGATGTTGCGGTCCATAAGTTTAAGGACATCATAGTCCGTAAAGTTTAAGGACATCATAGTCCAGTTTAAAGACGTCATAGTCTATGACTTTAAGGACCTCACAGTCCATAAAGTTTAAGGACATCATAGTTCATGAGTTCAAGGACCCCACAGTCCGTAAAGTTTAAGGACATCATAGTCCAGTTTAAAGACGTCATAGTCTGTGTGGTTTTGGTTCAACCGTTTGGGGATGCACCAAAAGTTATTGGTTATTGGGATCCTCCATCTCTCTGAAGACGTTGAGGAATTACAACGACATATATCAGAGGTATAAAGAGATGTACCCTTGAGCCAATGTTGGTTGGAAAATTTGTAGTCAAGTTTGGGATTAAGATCAGTTAAAAAGATTTATGAGCATATGGGCTCAATTAATCTGAATTAGGGACATGTGGCCAACTTGGGCTCGGCCTACTCAGTTAAAATGTTGGACATTTAATTAGGTTCAGTCTTTTTTCAATGTTGAGCATTGGTTTAGGTTCTGACAACCTTTTGTCTTTTATTGAGTGTTGAGCCCTCGTTATGGCTCTGGGGCTTTATTTAAAGAACAGTTTATATTCTCTCAGCGCGCACGTGAGGAGCACGTGGCGTGCTTGGCACTGAGCGCCAGACCTAGAGCGCTAAGGCGCTTCCTGTGAGATAGCGCACATGTGAGGAGCACGTGGCGCGCTTGGCGCTGAGCGCCAGTCAATGAGTGCGAAGCGCTCTTTATAAAATAGCGCCCACGTGAGGAGCACATGGTGCGCTTGGCGCTGAACGCCAACCTTGAAGCGCTGAGTGCTTCTTTTAAAATAGCGCTGGGCGCTTCTTTTAAAATAGTGCTTGGAGCGCTGGGCGCTGAACGCCAGACTTAAAGCGCTGAGGCGCTTTTTTAAATTGGAGAGCTAGGAGTGTTGCGGCGCTGTGCGCCAGTCTTGGAGCGCTAAGGCGCTTCTTTAAATTGGAGCGCTAGGAGTGCTGCGGCGCTGTGCACTAGTCTTGGAGCGTTAAGGCGCTTCTTTAAATTGGAGCGCTGATGCTCTTTTTAGACAGCTTTGATCAGTTCTGCACTCTGAGAATTAAATTCTCATTTATAAGAGACTTTGTCTCATATCTCTAAGAACAAAGTTCTTATTTTATAGGAGATGTTACAATCTCTTATGTTTTTTTTTGTGAAAGACTTCGTTTTTATGGATCTATGATCTGAAGAGAATTGAATTCTTCTCCACCCCTTTTTATGATGAGATACTATGATCTATTTTTGTGAAAGACCTCTGTCTTATAGATCTATGATCTAGAAAAAGAATTAAGTTCTTCTTTTTAACGAGATGCTCTGATCTCTTCTCTTTGAAATTTTTCAAAGTTTGTGGGGGGGTTCCTCTGTGCAAGACTTGCAGTCTTGGGTCCTTTATATAGTGGAGGCTGATTTGTTGAATTAGTTAAAGAAATATCTCATTGAGAGATTTCTCAATGATTTGGGGGTATTCCTCACCGTTGGATTTTTAATCCAAAAGCTTCTGTTTTACAGAAGACAATCATCTTGTTTTTAACAAGATTGGGAAAATATTTTCCCATATAGAGCTTATTCTGTATCTTGGTAATTTTTAATCACCATTGGATCTTTGATCCAACGGTGCTCAGATTTACAGAGCACAATCTTTCTTGTTTAGAAAGATTGGGAAGATATTTTCCCATACAGAGCTTATTCTCTAGCTTGGTGATTTTTTATCACCATTGGATCTTTGATCCAACGGTGCTCTGATTTACAGAGCACAATCTTTCTTGTTCAGAAAAATTTGGAAGATATTTTCCCCTACAGAGCTTATTCTGTAGCTTGGTGATTTTTAATCTCCATTGGATCTTTGATCCAACGGTGCTCTGATTTACAGAGCATAATCTTTCTTGTTTAGAAAGATTGGGAAGATTATTTTCTCGATCAGAATTTAATTCTGTGCTCTGATGATTTATCATCTCCGTTGGATTTTTGATCCAACGGCAGAGAACTTTTAATTCTGGCGCCAGCGCTCTCGTGCTTTGCACGTGATGCGCTGTTACAGAGTTTTTGATTCTTAGCGCTTGGCGCTCGGCGTTCTCGTGCTTTGCACGTGATGCGCTGCTTCAAAGTGTTTGACTCTTTAGCGCTGGCGCTCAGCGCTCTCGTGCTCTGCACGTGATGCGCTGCCTCAAAGTCTTTGACTCTTTAGCGTCGGCGCTCAGCGCTCTCGTGCTTTGCACGTGAGGCGCTGCCTCAGAATCTTTGACTCTGGGCGCTGGCGCTCTCATGCTTTGCACGTGAGGCACTGCCTCCTAAGAGTTTAACTCTTATTTAATAGATTTCTTTTTGTTTTGCACATTGGCGCCCGCGTGAGGAGCACGTGAGCCGCCATCATAGGATTTACTTCTATCCGAGGCAGTACTTTCATGCTTTGCATGTGGAGTTTTTCCTTTATTTTTATTTTTATTTTATTGTTATTTTTTTTAAGGGAGCAAGTTTTGAGCCAAAATTTTGGCGGGAACATGGTTGATTGTTCGAACCTTTTTCAGAGTGAATACTTACTTTGTGCAATGTAGAAAAAAGTCTTTGGCGATCGAGACTCCACTCACCTCGTATTACGAAGATATATTCCGTAAAAGAGAGCGTAGATCACAATACTACAAATCTGAAAGGTTTGATACAGTGGAGTTTCAAGTTACGGGAAGTAATGAGAATCAATATACCGTAAATTTTAGAGATGAAAGGGCTCTTTTCATGTACTTGCGGTGTTTTCCAGCAACAACATTTACCGTGTGCCCACGCAATTGCTGCTGCGAACAGCATGCATAACTCCCATTGCAATTTTGCTTCACGTTACTATACAGCTTCCAATTATCAAGGCGCATGCGATCCAAAATTTCATCCTATACCAGACAGTCGCTATTGGCACTATTATACTTGGAACAAACAAACACCGACTGTATTACCGCCGGACAAAAATATAGGACCCGGAAGACCTAAGGTGCGTCGAGATCGAATGGCTATTGATGCTGATCCTCAGTAAAGGCACGGTAGATGTAGCCTATGCAAATAACCAGGTCATTATAGGACCAGATGTCCAGGACAGTCAATAGGGATGGGACCTTCGAGATCATGAAGAAGCAACGGAACGAAAATCAATTAGCGCTTGTAAGGAAACTTGTACAATTTAAATTTTAGTATGGTCTTTTTGTATTATTCGTTTAAGGCTAAGTTAATGTAAACTAGCGTTAAAATTGCAATATGTAAATTGAGTAGTGAATAATAACACTTGAATTTACTTGTTTTCAACTGAAATAGCTTCTGCCGCATATTGATTTTCTACTACAGTGCTACAAGTTTGTGCTACGACACATATATCAATTAAATGTTATACAATAATATTAAAGAAATAGATGCCACGCGGTCCGTGATGTTGGATTAAATGCAGTTCTGAGAGGGCTAAAAGATCGTGTCCCTACATGGGCCCGTTTCCTCCCTCGAGCTTCCGCAGTATACTATATTACCATTTTCAACGAGTGTCACGGGTTTAGATTGGCAATGGGATGGACTTCAAATATTAAGAAATTACGTTGCTAACCGCTTAGAAACTTCAAGTCATTCTACCCCAATATTTTTCACCCTTTAGTAACCACTTAGAAACTCCATATCAACTGCAGTTGTATTCTTCGTATCTTCTCTGATTCTTCCATGGAGACAGAACTTGACACTAAATTTTGAGACACAACTTGAAACTAAAGTTTGCTGAGTTTTGCTTTTGGTTACTAAAGTGTTGCTCATTCTCATATTTATAGTATGATATAAACAGTAACAACCCTTATTCTCACGTCAGTAACAGTAACAACAATCTTATCCTTGGGACCATCTTATCCAATATTTGTACGAAATACGAGTTTTTGGAAACCATCATCTCTCCTATATACTGAAGGGCGGGTTCTTGAAATCTGTTTTACCAGTATTCGTGCCAGAGATGAAATTAATTTTTAATTTAATATTTCATTTATTTTAGATTTTTTTAAATTTTAAATTTTTTATTATTTTTAAGGCGGGTTCTAGGAACCCGCCCCCACCTTCCAATGAAGAGGGTGGGTTCTAAAAACCCACCTTCTCCTTTACAAAGAAGAGGGCGGATTCCTTGAACCCGCTTTCTTTTGAGGGCTAGGGGCGGGTTCTGAGTACCCACCCACTCCTTTAAAAGGTGGGGGTGGGTTCTGAAGACCCGTCCTCTTCTTTAAAAGGAGGGAGGGCGGGTTATTAGAACTCGTCCTTTATTGCAGTGGGTGGGGGTGGGATGGGATGGATGGGTTCTCGGAACCCGTCTTCAATTTTTAAGTATTAAGGATGCGTTTTTAGAACGCTCTTTCTAACCGTACTCTCTCCAAACCATCATATTCTCATAATTATAATATTTTACTAATTTTAATCTATAACCAAAAAAAAACCCTGATAAAATTTGTTTAGAAAGGAAAAATATTTAATTTTATGATTATTGGTTGGCTACTTTCTCTTGGACATTTTGTATTGATGCAACACATGGATAATGAAGCAAGTCTAAGGCACTCGTGTGGATCAACAATTTTCTTGAATCCTAGCTAGATATGTGTCAATTGTTCATGAATTGTCACATTTTTGTATATCCAATGGTCTGGTGGTGTTTCAGAAATTTGAATTATGTGTTGAGAGTAAGTGCCCGTTTGGTTGTCCGGAAGTAACGAAAGTGCCGGAAGAAATTTTGAAGCAACTTTCAAAAAATATATCATTGAAGTAAACTTAAATCTCGTGTTTATTTATATATTTTTAAAGATAGTAATAATAAATGAAACAACTTCTTATTATGTTTCTTCCATAAGCAAAACAAAAAAAAAACTTTCTTAATAGTAATAAATTATTATCTATTGAAAGTAATAAAAAGAACCATTAAATAATTTTTTATTGTTATTGTTTCTTGTGCTCCATGATTACTTCTCATCCAAAATGAGAGGAAGAAAATTTTGGAAGTAATCATGCCACATAGTGAAGCGGGACGGATCCGCGCCAAGATGTTACCTTCCGTTGGTGTGCTGATGGCGGCGATGGACGGCTGAGATTTGATCTGGAGGCTGGCTCCTGAAGCGTGTGAATCTCAATGGGTTTGAGGTTGTTTGCGCCGAGCTACCTGCAAGGAAGTCCCAGGGTGGTTGTACCACCGAGGACCCTCTGACGATCAAGTTAGAGAGGAAATCCGAGCAGAGTAACGGCTTAGTGGAGTAAAAATGACTTACTTGAACCGTGTGAAAAAGGGGATTATATAGCGGTGGCAGCAGGCAAGGCAGGCGCGAGAATCACGCCGGTTGTTACGCTCCCGACGTCACGCCCGCACGATGGGCAGGATCTCCCATTAATGACGAGACAGGCTCGTTAATGGAGGATCGTGATGGCGTGGAACGTGGTTCGTGGCCGGCGGATATCTCGCGCATGGCGAGATTCACGGGATGGCGGTTGCGCCTGTGAGCGATGCCGTTGGTCGGTCGATGAGACCGAGGAAGATGACTTCGGTGGGAGAGCTCGCGGATGAGCGGGAGAGCCGAGGTATCTTGGTTCCGAGGTAGCCTGGAGACGAGCTGTGAGGCCGAGGAGGCCAATTGTTCTGGCTGCTCGGAGGTGAGCCAGTGCTTGTTTGTGGGACAGGCACAGGAGTGGTCTGGTCGGCTACTGTAGGTCCTTTCTTGCATGCCCTGGGACACGTCATTTGCCACGTGTCATGATCTGGGAGATCACCGATATCAAGCACATCATTGGCCCCCTATTCTCGTCCCGACTAGCTGGCTGGTCGGGTCGAAAGTGGTCTGCCGGGTCATCCGAGGTGAGCTCCTTTTTGAAGATATCGTCGGGCGTCTTCCGGGGCAATTTGTTGTATTTTTTGGATGACGCCAACGAATCAGGGGTGCGATCTTTGCTTTAAAGAGGGTGCGCCGGATCGTGTGTACGTTTACTAAAGCGACAGTCCACGTGTCGGGCGCTGGTTGGCTGAAGCGACGGGCCGCAGACCTCTGACGTCTGGCGGGATATGCCAATGTGCATGCGACAGGTGGAGCGATCGTGGCCGTCGAGTGCACTGAACCGTTTCGGCGGGAGATGACTGTCGCTGTCGGATGAGAACGCCGGTGGCAATAAGTAGAGGTGGGGTCCACGTGAGGGCCCATTCCTCTTCATAATCTCCTCGTCTTTGGTCTTGTTAGCTCGGCGCTCTCCTTTTTAGGTCGAATCTCCGTGTTCCCGAGGACTTCTCTTCATCAGGTTAGATGTCTTCCTTTTCTTTTTTCTGCTTCTTCTCCTTCTGAGTCGAGTCTACCTCTCCCTTTGGCAGGGCAAATGGATTGATCTAGGACTCTTGGTGCCCTCGGCGCTCAGTCCCGGATGGGGGCCGGCGGTACGGCCGTGCCTCCGGCTGACCCGAGCCCAGCACCAAATGTGCCGCCGATGGCGGGCCCATCTGCCTCGTCACGAGCTCCCGATGATTGTCCTGGCGGCGGCCAAAGGCGTCCACGGGTTCCCGAGCCCCAGACGAGGGATACAGGAGAGAGCGAAGACGGGGTTCCTCTTAAGAGGAAGAGGACGGTCTCTCGTGCGCCACCGTCGGAGAATCCTGGGAGGATTCCTGTGCAGGAGGGAGACGTCCATTTTGTTGTCCCGTATGGGCTTTCCGTTGCTGCCGGCCTGTTTACTGGTATGGAAGAGTCGGCCGGGGGCAAGATTCCACGGGGGACCCTGAGGGCCCAAATGGCGGCTATAGCTCAAGAGGCGGTGCAGGTACGTACTCCCTCATGTGTCGTTTTGAGCGCCCTTTCTTTAGTTCGAGTGTCTCTAAGTCTCTCTGTTGTTTCCCGTCAGGTCCTTCAGTGCTGTGCCCTTGTCACTCGCATGGAGGCCGAGGGGGCTATCCACGCTACGAGGCCGGCAGGAGAGTCTTCTTCGGAGGCCGATGATCTGCGACTTGAGCTGCGTCTGGAGAGGGAGAGGATGGCTGTCTTGGAAGCCCGATCAGCCGCCACGGAACTCGCCGTCTCAAGGTGCCGGGAGTCCTATCACCGCCTAAGTGAGTCCCACTGAGTCGTCGAGGCGAAGTTGATGGAACTGGCTGATCGCTTTGCAGCCATGAAGAGGGCGAGGGATGCCAGCAGGCGGGATGCCGAGACGGCGCTTCAGGCGGCGAAGGTTGCCAAGATTCAGGCTTGGAAGGCGGTGACCGATTACAAGGGGTCGGACTAGTTTTACGTCGATCTCGGCGAGGCCTCCACCATTGCATGGAACAAAACTCTTGATGCCATAAAGGAGCAGTTTCCAGAGTTTGCCGATGGTGAGCTCCGTGCTCGAGTCCCACTTTCGGTGGTCATGCCTCCGGCTGAAAGTGATGAGGGAGGTGAGGTCTAGCTGGGGCTTGCGGCTCGAACTTTTTGGCTTTTCTTCCTCTCTCTTTTGTAAGCCTCCGGGTAATTTGATAAGGCTGGGGAGCCCACAATACCCTTGTAAAGACTTTTGGCTTTGTGAATAAAAACTTTTTGTAGTGTTTGTGCTCGTATTTTCCTTTGTCGGTAAACACTTGTATTTGCACAGTACTGCCTTTGTGTTATGTCGGTTCTTCGTCTAGCGATTACACGTCGAGTTGAATCTGTTCATTTGCCAGTGTGCAAAGACCGGCGGGAAGACGGTATCTCCATGGCCCTAAAGTCGAGGTAGAGATTGCTCAGACGTAGATAGATCGGAGACCTATTGATAAGGGTTTTAGTTGCTTAATCGTGTGATGGGTAGGAGGCTGCCCGCTTGGGATGCACCGAGTAGGGTAGTTGCTCGATGGCCTCTTAGAGCCGGATTTGATTTTTGGCGTCGGTGGGCAGTGAACTACTAGCCATGGATTGCCGAGCAGCGTAGCTGGAGCAGGGTGGCTGCTCGGCTACATCTTGGTGAGGGTTTCGATCCTTAGCGCGGGAGGGGCCGTGAGTGGCCTACTAAGGATGGGCCAAGCAGGGTTACTGTTCGGTGCCTCTTGGCGAGGGCTTTGATCCCTGGTGTGTTGGGGTAGGGAGCTACCAGCCAGGGATATCCGAGCAGGGAAGCCGCTCGGCTGCCTCTTGAAGAAGGCTTTGATCCCTGGCGTTGCGGGGTAGGGGAGCTACCAGCCAGGGATAGCCAAGCAGGGTAGCCGCTCGGCTGCCTCTTGGAGAGGGCTTTGATCCCTGGCGTTGCAGGTTAGGGGAGCTACCGGCTAGAGATAGTCGGACGGGGTAGCCGCTCGGCTGCCTCTTGGTGAGGGCCTCGATCCCAGGCGTTGTGGGGTAGGGGAGCTACCAGCCAGGGATGGCCAAGCAGGGTAGCCGCTTGGCTACCTCTTAAAGAGGGCTTCGATCCTTAGCGCTGGAGGGGCCATGGGAGGCCTGCTAAGGATGGACCGAGCAGTGAAGCTGCTCAGTTTCTCTCTTGGCGAGGTTCTGTCCATCCTCCCTGGTGCGAGGATCGGGAAGAGGGACAGTCATTGTCGACACGTGTCATGATCGCGTGGGGAACGCGAAGGCCGGAGTGTCATTTCGATTTCGCATCAAGCGGCGCGATGTCTGCCGCGTGGCGGCACAGTTGCGGGTGAAATGGGCAACCGTTGAACTCCGGGGGCGTTGTGGGCTATAAAACGGAGGGGGTGTTGATTACTCCCTTACTCATAACCGAAACGCAAGAATGGAGGACTTCCCTTTCACCATCCAAGATATCATAAACTTCGAGGACGTGTACCTTTACGATCAGTACTGTACTGAGGACACAGTGCAGTTGGTGATAGGCCGCATCGAAGATCATTTTGGCCGGTTGCTCCCCCGGCGCTCCCCCTACTTCAGCTGTTGATGTATTCCATCTGGAGGGTATCGCCGGGGATCTACAACCCCTTATCCGAACAGCTGAAAGACGAGGCCGTCGGCAAGCTAAGGTCCCTAAGGCACTTCGTCTTGATTTCTGCGAGTCGGCTAAATCGCTCGGTGGCGCTCGTCCTTGAGTGCTACCAATTGAGGCATGCTGCCGACGTTCGCAGGGGGCATCGAGGGTAGAGGTTAGATGCCGCGAGGGCTCGGCTGGAAGAAATATCCTCAGAGTACCACTAGCAATACTCTCTGCACCCCCTTCCCCCGCTATTGTAAATTTTTTTTCTCTCGATGTATGGCTGAGGAGCCTACAGTACCTTTTGAATGAATAAGATTCTTTTTCTTTTCGCAATGTTTTATTGACCTCTTCTTATTACATAAACAAAAAGATCTCAAAAAAGGTGTACACCGCTTTAAAAAGGAAATACATGCTAGTAGATACTTTTATTCGCACGGCTCGAGCCCCTCTGATGTCTGTTGGCCTCTATGCCCGGCATAGGGTACCGAGCTTCGTGGGTACCAGACGTATTCTCCGCTGATACGACCATGATTTGGCCGATGGTCAGCTCGGAGGGAGGGGGACGCTGCTCCTGCTCGCGGTCATCCTGTCGCTTGTCCCTCAAGTACGCTACGAGGTGCCCCGAACGGATGAGCTCCTCAATGTAGTCACGGAGCTGCTTGCAGCTCTCCGTGGAGTGGCCTAACGATCTGTGGAAACCGCAGTAGGGGCCTCGGGTTCGTTTTGAGACCATTCGCGAGATCGAGGGAAGCTTGAAGAATCCCTCGCCCTTGGCCTTCTCTAGTAGCACTGTCTGGGAGACGTTGAGTGGGGTGTATTTCTGAAACTTCGGGAGATAGGGCTTTGCCCGCTCAGGTCCCCTTCTCTTTTCCCTTGCCCTTTTCTTTTGGTCGGCTTGCTCTGCCCGGGGGAGATTTGCATTCACCTCGGATTCGAGCTGGATCTCGCGCTCGGTCCAGGCTTTTACCTCGGCCATGGTCTTAGGTTGCGCTAATACAAAGGAGCATAACCACTCTTTGTGCCTAAGACCAGACCTAAGTGCTGTGATGACGGTCTTGTCCCGGTGCTCTGGGACCTCGAGAAAGGCGTTGTAGAAGCGGGTGACATATGCTTTGAATGTCGCTTTGTCCCCGCTCTTGATCATGAAGAGATAGTCGACTGTGTGTTTTCGCCGTCTGTTCCCAACGGAGTGGCCGAGGAATTGGGTGGCCAGCTCATCGAAAGTTGAGATCGAGCGAGGTTCGAGTCTTCGGAACCAGTCTCGTCCGAAGCGGATGAGAGTGGTTGGGAAGGCTCAGCACTGGACGGCGTCAGAGTTATCTTGGAAGCTCATTCCCGCGGTGAACGCATCCAAATGGTCCTTCGGGTCAGATTTACCATCGAAGAGAGAGACCTTTGGGGGCTTGTTGCGGGAGAAGACGTGGACGGCGAGCAGCTCCTCGGTGAATGGCTTGGTGAACGAGTCGGCGGTGTATTTAGTCCCGTCGCTCGAGTGGTGACCTTCCCGATGCATACCCTTGATCTTCTTCTCGAGGACGTCGAGTCGGTCGTGGTATCCCGACAATCCGGCACATTCTGATCCTCGGACTCTGTTGTTGGAGACCTGCGTCTGGGAGCGGCCCCGGTTCCTCTCAATGAGGTTCCTCAGATCCCCCGGCGAGGTGGTCTTCGAGTCGCCGTGGCGAGCCCCGTCCGCGCGACCCCATCGAGAGAGGGGGTATTGGTCATGCCTGGAAACAGGCGAGCTGATCGAAATCTTCTCGGGAGGGAAAGGGTCGCGAAGAGGCTCGGGGCGAGGTGCTTTGGCGACGAACCTCAGTGTTGAACTATGGGACGCCCAGCGAGTCGCAGAAGGTATTGGCCCGGGAGATCTGTGGCCATGCGAGGTAGCGAGGTGGTGGTCAGCAGCGCCGACGCATACGGAGTCTTCTTTCCCCCTATAGGGGTCCCGGTCTCGAGGCGGAGGAGCGGCGACCTGGGGAACTTGCCTTGCCGTTTAGATACGGATGAGCGCCTCCACGACAGACGCGAGTCGGTATATACGGCCGGCAAGGACGTTGATGGCATTCGGCGGAGGAGGTTCTTCTGCGCCTCCGTTGAGGGGGAGGCGGCGGCTGGTGCTGGGGTCGTCGTGATAATCGCTCGCCATTAGATTAAGATTGGAAGGTGAACTTTTATTTTTGTGGAATCAAGGTTTCCCACAGACGGCGCCAGCTGACGCGGGGCGGATCCACGCCAAGATGTTATCTTCCGTTGGTCTGCTAATGGCGGGGATGGACGGCTGAGATTTGATCTGGAGGCTGGCTCCTGAAGCGTGTGGATCTCAATGGGTTTGAGGTTGTTTGCGCCGAGCTACCTGCAAGGAAGTCCCGGGGTGGTTGTACCACCGAGGACCCTCCGACGATCAAGTTAGAGAGGAAATCCGAGCAGAGTAACGGCTTAGTGGAGTAAAAATGACTTACTTGAACCGTGTGAAAAAGGGATTTATATAGCGGTGGCAGCAGGCAAGGCAGGCGTGAGAATCACGCCGGTCGTTACGCTCCCGACGTCACGCCCGCGCGATGGGCGGGATCTCCCATTAATGAAGAGACAGGCTCATTAATGGGAGATCGTGATGACGTGGGACGTGGGACGTGGCCGGCGGATATCTCGCGCATGGCGAGATTGGCGGGATGGCGGTTGCGCCTGTGAGCGGTGCCGTTGTTCGGTCGATGAGACCGAAGAAGATGACCTCGGCGGGAGAGCTCGCGGACGAGCGGGAGAGCCGAGGTATCTTGGTTCCGAGGTAGCCTGGAGACGAGCTGTGAGGCCGAGGAGGCCAATTGTGCTAGCTGCTCGGAGGTGAGCCAGCGCTTGTTTGTGGGATGAGCACAGGAGTGGTCTGGTTGGCCACTGTAGGCCTTTCTTGCATGTCCTGGGACACGTCATCAGCCACGTGTCATGATCTGGAAGATCACCGGTATCAAGCATCATCACATAGCATCCACATCGCCATCTTGAAGTAATTTCCAAACTTTATTTCCGTACAAACAAACAACCGAAATACTTAAAATAGATTTAATTCCGGTACTTCCACGTTATTGCCCGCAAACAAACATGCGCTAATTATGAGAAATAGATTGTACAAATCTATTCACGAAGGTTCTCTCCGCTTGCTTCATTTTGATGAAAAAGAGAAAATGGGATGTGGTCCCGCTTGCTTCTTAAGAAAAGGGAAGGAAAAGTATTTTTCAATTAATAATTGAAACAACCCAACTTTTCATTTCCTATCCAGCATCAAATTATTATTTTTGCACTGTGCAGCTAAGGTGTGCATACAACACATCCCCACATCCATCATACAACACACCCATCCAGAAAACCCACTAATTTATCCTGAAAGCGTTAATTTGTTGTCACTCTCTCTTTTGGGGTTCGAACCCCGCACTCTCCCCAAAAGAAAAAGTGCTGGTACCAACTTAGTTATAGCTCATTGGTTCCAGCATCAAATTAATCACTCAAGTTTAGAAGAGAAAAAAAATAATATATTCATTAAAAATACTTCGGACTTTCAAATTTTTCATATAAATACCCTGGATTATGTTAAATACAAGGAATAACATGACATGTGATGCATTTTAAACATTTTTCAGCATGGAGTTTGATAGTCGCAAATAAACACCATATACTTTCATCGTTATTTAGTTAGATGCTACGAACTCTATATTTTTACAGATAAATAGCGTGTACTTTCACCGTTTTTCACTTTGGTGGGAGAATTTCAAAATCATTACGGTTCTACCATCGACCCAAAATCTCACTAGATTTTCACTAAAATATAACATTTTTCGGACAAATACCGCGGATTTCGTTTGTTACAAATAAATACCATGCATATTCAATATTTTTCGGATAAATAACATGAACTTTGGTTGTTACAAATAAATACCATTCATATCTTTTCAGAGAAATACCATGGATTTTGCTTTTTACAAATAAATACCATGCATCTTCAACTTTTTCGGATAAATACAATGAAATTTGTTTTTGAAAAATAAGTACCTTAGACTTTGTTTTTCGAAAGTAAATAACATGGAGTTCCACCGTCTTTTGGATAAAATACCAGGGGCTTTGTGTTTCCTTTTTGACCAAAAGATGGGCTTTGAATACTATGTGCTTCCACCATTTTTCACATAAATACAATGGGCATTTTTTTTGGCAAATAAATTTTGTTTGTTGCAAATAACAATCATGAACCTTTTATAAGGATAAATACCATGTGCCATCGCATGAGGATTTAGAAACAATAAAACATAATTATGAACCAAAAATTGATTAGTTAAGAAGATTACTTTTGTCTAATTAAAAAAAACCAACGAAACATAAAATCCATAAAAGGAGAGAAAGAAATCTATAGAAAGTAACCGATTACTTTCATCCTTACCTTGCATCATAGAGCTAAGAAGAAAGAGAAATTCAAATTTTGATTCTTCTAAATAAAAAAACTTAATAAAAATTTGGAATTATTCTTATTCAATACTACCATTGAAAAAATAATTTTCTATTAATTAGAATATTATGTGCAGATATTTTGTTATGATATACTTTTCGACTTTATTACCCTCAAAATTTAGAAAATGATTTCAATGATTCAATTTATATATCCTAATTATTTTTACTTTTATAAACATTTAAATAAATAAATTTAATGATTTATTTTTATTTTGAAAATATTTTTATTAAAAATATTGGTATAACATAAATTTTCATAATTATTATTTAGTAGAATCTTGATTCGATTTTTATATCAAAAGAAATTCTCATTTAAATTTTTTGAAATTATTTTTTATTCAAAAAGCCATTAAAACATAAAATTAGAAGAAGAAGTATGTTAAAAATTAAACTGATTACTTTCATCCTTATCTACGATCACAAAGGGAAGAAGATCTTATCTACGATCACAAAGGGAAGAAGATGAGAATTTTTTAAAATTTATTTTTTAATTAAAAATAATTATACATCAAGAATTTAAAAATCATATTCAAATGTTATTTATTATTTTTAAATATTTATATTTGAATATACTTAATATGATTTAATATGGTTTGTTGAGTGAGAGTGTTGGTTATAGTGCCCTCAAGGCAATTATCTTAGTCGCGGACTTGTAATTATGATGATTGAGACAGGAGCTATACTGATAAAACAGTCTTACTCAATATGATAGTATACTATCTGCTTTGTCTTTATCATCATGTACATGTTGATAGAGCCCATAAGATTCTTGCTTGACTGCCAGCATTATGATGGCGATCATATATGTGGGAGCTGGGTCTATAAGCACATCCTTAAATGTCCCTAGTCGCAGGAGTATCGAGACCGGGCATCGATACTCCAGTGTAGACTAGTGTATACTGACCGAGACCCCGACGAGGGACGGTGGCCAGGTCTCACAAGCCATTGGTGTTAGTTTGTTCACCTAAGATAGTATGTGGGTGCTCATTGGGTTATGAGTACACTGGACGGACTCGCCGGGAACCTGCTAGTTGGTATTATACCTATTGTCAGATAGCAGTTCCCAGGCGACATGTGTGCAGGTTAGTCTGCTGACCTAAGATCGTCATTTGTCTCGTGTGAGTTCCCACTGTGCTTTAATTGCTACCCTACCACGGCTCAAAAGAGTCGTGCAAACAGGTTTTAGTTGGGTACAGTCCCGAGCCACATGGAGGCAGTGATCGGATCGTCGGGGATTCGTCTCTCCCGGTATTGAGGGTTGATGTCGTGTTGTGCACGGGTGGCCATCACCAGAAATCCATGGCCATGGTGAATGAGAATTATCGATCCAGGATCGATAGTTTCTCAGGTGGTGATGGGTTACATGCCGACACTAAATATCGCGTTGTTAGGGGTCTGACTTTATCCACCCTCTAAACTCGATATGCGATACTCTTAGACGAACAGACCGGACTGTACGGATATTGTCACTGTCAGGCTCAGTAGGGGTTCAGGATGAGTTTGCTCGTCGGTCTCTCTTTCGCTCAATACCTAGATAGCCGTTACGTACAGCTAGTGCCGCTGACGTGCTTGTGGTTAAACCCACTGCCAGCGTATCGACGGGTCTTTAAAGTCCCACACAGAGGGTTTTTCACGGTTCAGGCGATATGGTGTACATGTCGT
Source organism: Agapanthus africanus (assembly GCA_030015575.1). Taxonomy (NCBI): domain Eukaryota; kingdom Viridiplantae; phylum Streptophyta; class Magnoliopsida; order Asparagales; family Amaryllidaceae; genus Agapanthus; species Agapanthus africanus. The sequence goes on along the minus strand of JASDDO010000018.1, from coordinate 33,812,434 downwards.
ATGTTGGTACATACGGGTGTCCGATTAAATATATGCACTTGCTGCGCAGATTTTAATCGGACGGTTGATAATACTAGCGGCTTAGAATTAAGCCGGATTATTAAATCGGGTTTTGATTTAATAATTTATATATGTATCTATATATACGTATTCTAGTATTATTGTTCACTATTCGTTTTCTCTCTCGGCTATTCGTATTTTGGTACGAATACGCGTATATGTATTTCGATACATGTACCGGGAAGTATTCCGTATTTTATACGGAATAGCTTTTAGAAGATACCACCTCATTTATATGATTTTCCATTTATGGAAATTCATTTGTTTTATTAATGAGGTGGAAAAGGTGATGTGACATGAGGCATGGACCATGGTATGGGTTCAAAGCAAGGTGCATTTGTTTAATGGTTAATTGGAAAATGATTCTTTTGGAGGAAATGAGAGAGGGGGGGGGGCCACATTGTGGTGGGGGTTCATTTCATTTGGTGATTGATTACATTTGCTTCATAACTTCTACTCTCTCATTTTCATACAAAAAGAAAAAGAGTTAGCCATTTCAAGTTGATGCAAAAGCTTCATCACCTCCATTCTTCTTCTTGAGTTACTCCATGGAGCTCATGGTTGAGAGAAAAATTGTAGTGACATATTCATACACCCCCACTCTCCATCGCTAGCGACTTTGGAGCGTCGGTTGCCTCGTTTGTCGAGACTGGAGCTTACGCCGTTTCCCTCGGGTGGATCATCGGAGATGGAGGAAGACCGGCAACCAAACCACATCAAGGAGCCGCTAGGAGCTTGGAATGAAGACTGAAGGACACGGATCAACTCGGTATAATGATTCTAACTCTTAGTTAGTTTGCTAGTTTAGGGTTTAAGGTCGATCCGGGATTCGGGTAACGGTAGCGCCGGTTTCAGAAATTTTTGTTCCACATTTTGGCCGCGTTTTGACGGCCAGGGCGCTGCCGGGACCCTTCATGGTATCAGAGCCACCCTTTAAACCCCTTATTAGCTTGTTTAAACGTGCTTAAAAGATCGATCAACGGAAATTGCCAAAATCATGATTTCATTTTTGCGTCTGCTGTCGATTTTCAAAAGTGGTCAAAAAATTATTTCAGGCATCTTAAAAATCCGTGCAGGCGATTTTAAGGGTACAGGAAAAATTTGGGCTCCTGAAGCCTTCAAGGCGCCGCGGAACCGCCGCATATACCCCCTATTGGCGGCGGTTCCGCGGCCATTTAGTGGCGATGGGCTCTGAAATTTCTCCTGTAGCCCCCTGATGTGAAATTGTGATTTTTTGATATTCTGTTTTGGCCCAGGTTTCAGTGAAATGTTGTTTTGCTATTGGGGCCAATTTGGAACTTAGTCGATCGATATTTTAAGCGTGCGTCTGACAGTACATACATTATATTCTGCGACCGTGAATGTCACTTGATCGGTAAACTCGTCTAACTGCTATATGTCTTTTAGACGGGTTTGCGAACGCGACATTCACGTTGATATTCTGTGTTGTGCTGTGATGTTGGTTGGATCGTCGTGGTGGATAGCAATGGTGCAATGTTAGTACAGTTTAATTTCATTTGTACATTTGATATTGCGGGGCGAGCGTCCGACATGTGAACTGCCGTCACTGCCAGTTTGTATATTATTCTTTTGGGGCATGACCGGGCTGAGGTCGATGTCATCCTTGTATATTATTTTATTTTCTGTACTAGGATTACCCCGAGGTGGAGTGCACGAATAGCCGGGTTCTAGAGGGCAACTGATCCGCATCTCAAGGCATTCAGACGGAGGGGACCTTACTCTAGAATTGGCGGGCTATTCGCCGTACTCGTAGGGGGTATAGGTTGACCCAGGAGGGGTGCTTAAGTTACCGGATTCCGAGAAGTGCCGGGTGGCCCATTCACGTTGTTGAAGGGGGCTGCCTCACTTCTGGTTTTGGCGGGTAACTTACCGCGCTCGTAGGGGTCTAGGTTTCATTACACAGGCTATCCACACGACAGGGAACGCCGGGTCTCACTTGCGGCTCAAGTGAAACCCGGGGCTTCAGATTATCCACCATTCTGTGTTGCTTCTGTAATGTTTCTGTGATGTTGCTTTATATCACGCCTGGGACGAATGTTATATATATATATTTATATACTAGTAGATATTGTATATGTTTTGCACCCACGCTAGCCCAGTCCCCGCTCTGTCGTTAGTTAAGTAACCTAACGGGTGATGACGGGATCCAGTGGCGAATGCGGATGGCATATACGCACATTTTATTTTCGTTCTTTTCTGGTGTGATTAATTGATGGGACTGCATAGATTCTTATCAATGCAAGGATAAAACAAACCTATATATGATGTTGTTGGAACCAAGTTTTTAAAAATTGACATTCCAGACGTTCTCTTTTGCTTTGCATCGTGGTATTCATTTTGGAATATCCTGCACCTCATTCGACGAGGCAAGGGCCGAGATTCCTTCATTGGGAGTGACCCCTTGGGTAAAAGTTTGCGTCAACGTAATAACTTTACTATAGTCGATTATTTTTGCTTTGGATCGTGGTATTCAGTTTGGAATATCCTGCACCTCATTCTACGGGGAAAGAGCTGAGATCCCTTCACCGGGAGTGAACTCTTTAGCAAAAGTTTTCACCACTATATATTTATAAAACCACTTGGATTCCTTCAACGAGATCAAGTTCATTACGTTAAAGGTTTTTCGCCAAAAACCAGCCGTAGCCCTCCGTCATTTCCTACAAGTAGTACTTAGTATTCGTGCTGCGTTTGTTGACTCCGTCAAGGCGTAGTGTGCGGTAGCTGAGTGGTGCTTGTTTGTAGCATGGATATGTGATTGGTTAGGACAGTCGTACGGCCTTATTGACCCCGTCAAGGACTCGTGCGGGTCGGTTTAATGCAATCAAGATAATGACGGGTTGAACTTGATTAGGACTCTTTGATTTGTTGACTCCGTCAAGGTCACTTGGGTCCTAGGGATAAAAATCACATCAGGAGTTTCAAACATACAGGAAACTTGCCAGGCTTGCGCATACCTTCTGCAGTGTGGTGACTTGAGTGGCTTCCATCAAGTTGTCATGCGATGATAGTTGGATCCCGATTCCCACTGATGAGTAGGATTACTCCTCGGGTGATTCCGACTAATTCTCCTTTTGGGTTTGGAGGAGAATTCGAGAAAACAGTGGGAGCCATCCAGATTAGATAAAATGATTAACCATTCTGATCTAGGTTAGAATGCACGCTGAGTGTTTCTTCTCTCTCTCTCTCTCTGGCTGCGACTATGACCCGACTTTTGACTAAAACTCATGAACCCAATTAACCGAACTTTCTTAAAACACTTTGGCTTTTGGAATGTCACGGTGTCGCATACATCATTGCCACTTCTATATCACCTTTGCATTTCTCCAGAACACCTCGTATTATTACGAACATCCACTTCCATTGGATAAATCCATCGTATGGTTATATACGAACTCGAAGGAACTTTTTTGAGGATGGATTCTGGTTCTGGAGAGATTGAATAGGATTATTCGGTTGTCTTTTCCCTTTACCTTCTCTCAGATTGTGAGGGCTCCTAGGATTAGGAGAGGGTACACCTATTGAGCTTATTGGATAGTCTTCCTCCAAACCATAGGCAGGTGCCGAACGGTAGGGAAGGAAGAAAACCAATTAAGCTTAAGTGTGGTGTACAGAAGGTAATAAGTAAAGACATATAAAGGGATTAGAATATTGGTAAAGGAAATTGCGATCACCATCATTCACGACAAAAACCGTGTATACCCCTGCCACTCCTACATCACCTTTTGCTTTTTTCCAGAACATTCTGTATCACTACGGATATCCATTTCCATTGGATAAATCCATCGTATGGTTATATACGAACTCGAAGGAACTTTTTCGAGAATGGATTCTGGTTCTGGAGAGATTGGATAGAATTATTCAGATGTCTTTTCCCATTACCTTCTCTCAGGTTGCGAGGGCTCCTAGGATTAGGAGAGTACACCTATTACGCTTATTGGATAGTCTTCTTCCAAACCTTAGGCTGGTGCCGAAAGGTAGGGAATGAAGAAAACCAATTAGCGTAAAAGAGGTGTACAAAAGGTAATAAGTAAAGACATAATAAAGGGATTGGAGTGAGGGCAGGTAAGTATATGGTTACTGTCGTGAATCAGGATAGTGGAAGAGGCGTTACTAGGAATACCAGTTAAACCCCTTCGAAACATTTTCATGTTTCATTCTCACTGTGCGATGTTAATTGAAAACTGTTTTCCCAATTGGAATCTAACTCCAGGGTATGTATTTACCAGATCGGTTTCTCACATCTGCATGTTATTACAGATGGTGAGTGGGAGTAAGATATTGGGAATTGGGTGATTAGATCTTCATTATATCGGAATTCGTTGTAATTGGTGATATTTGAGGAAATCATCTGGATTTTGCCTGATAGCAAATATTTGGTTTTGAACATCCGTTGTTATGCACCAATTTCAAACTGATATATCTGTACATTTATTTTATAAAGTGAGATATAACTTTTTGATATTGTGTCTATGACATTTACCTATATCAGTTGGTGATTAGGTAAGGTGCATTCAACAGCGGTGTAATTCTTCTTAACTATAGTACAGTTTTTCAACCTACAACGCACAGGGTTTGAGTTATTGAACTCAGAGGACTTATATAAAGTATTGTATGTTGTCCAGTGTCCATTAGGACAATGGGGTTGGTACTCGCACTGTATTCTGTTTACTTATGACTTCTCCAGTTCTGGACATGTATTTCGTTGAAATGCAAGGTCCAGATATTCAGAAGTTATAGGTATAAGAATAAAGTGAAGAACCATTTGTTGTAAGTATCAGGATTCTTCGAGGAAGTCGAAGATAAAGATACTTGTGTTTGGTATTCAGTTAATAGTAATGGTTTTGAGAACTTACTTCTCTTTCGGGTTACTCATATATGGATGCACTCCTAGATGAGTAATGCTGATTGTCCTCATTCTATTTGGTTGATATGCACTGGAGACAGATGCATGTTTTGAATATGGTTCAAATTAGATTAGTGCTTTTGTTTCTATATTAGATTAATATAGAATCAATTTATATCTTAACGATGTTAAGGTATAGGGAGTTGTCCGGCTGATGCTTAAAACCAGAATCCGGATAAACTCAAGGCACGTTTCAGTAATGGCTGTTTGTGGGTTATCCCGGGCTTTGACGAGGGTTAATTTTCTACCATCAGGAAGATCAATATTTATATTGTTCTTGACTCGCCACAGTTTTAATAAAATGGATTTTTTCAGAAAAAGGAAGTGGGAGTATGGTAGAACTGGAAGTTATTCCAGAACCACAAACGATTACTGGAAATTTAATAGAACCTAAGGATTCAATTGGATTTGATGTTCTATTAGCCATTCCGCAGTTTTGGTGGGTAACCTCCCGAGAGGTACTTCGGTCTTCTCAGAGACGGTGACAGGGAGGTTCTTGTTTACCCAGACTTGCCATTGCTGTTGTTCTAGACTATAAGACCCGGCAGGAGGATGAGTATAGCGTCGTTCTAAACTAGTTTTAGAAGTGCATGTATATATGACTCTGCCAGAGGGTTGTTGTAGTCAGTGGGAGCAGCGGAAGCATAGTAAGCAAGTAGCTTGTGTCTATTTATTAACTAAAGCAGGTATAGCGGAAATAGATCATCTATTTTTGATGTGACAGTCATACGTTTTGACTTCATCAGAATAGGAGATGGATCTGCTAAGAAGGTAGTAGAGAGTGATGTCCAGGTATTTTGGATGACATGCACTTGATAGGAAGAGATATTCCTATACTACGATCGGTTATATTGTGGTTGTCACAAAGTTGTTTCTCCACACAGGATATGGATGTAATATCAGGGTTTCTGGTAACTAGATCTATGGTTTTAGATCTAGATTTGGGAAGTATCCTAATCTGGGTACTTTGATATTAAATGGACGACTCCTGGCATGGTGGTGTACCTGCAGGTGATGGAGTCAACCTCTCTAAAGGTGTCTTACAGACTAAAGGGGAGAGGGATCTACACGATTAACATATCATTTGCTTAGGCAATTGAGTTAATCATGAAATGTCAAGTACCACACCAGATATTGCTTTTGCACTAGATGCAATAAGCAGATATATTAATCCAATCCTGGAGAAATATTGAGAAGCAGTTTATGAACATAAGTGAATGTTCTTGGGATATAGTAACGGCAGCCTCCTTCAGGAGACGGATATCATTTCAGACTTCCAAGGTGACCTGGATGACATAGTGACTATCAGAGTTATAGTTTTTCCCTCTTTTGAGGGACAGTATGTTGGACAGGTGGTCCAAGCGGATACTGAGGAAAGGCATAGCGCAAGATACTGATTAAATTCAGTGGACGATACAGTCTGAGTAGTTTGCTGGATTTGGAGTTCATTTGTGCACTGGGTCCCATCAGATATCCAGACAAATTCTAAGACAAGTATTGCTCATTTCGGGAGATAGTTTTCTCCGCGAAGTTGAGATATAGAAAGATACAGAAAGAAACATTGAAGCGGATCCACTCACTGAGGCTATTTCTCGAACGCAATCATTTTCGCAAACACGCTTTGCGAAGCTGATTAGTAGAGAAGTTGGGTGTTCGGTATCACACGGGCTGTGAGTATGCGACATCGCAATAATTGGCCTTAAGTGCAAGTGGGAGATTGTTGGCTATAGTGCCCTCAAGGCAATTATCATAGTCGCGGACTTGTGATTATGATGATTGAGGCAGGACCTATACCAATAAAACAGTTTTACTCAAGATGATAGTATGCTATCTGGTTTGTTTTTATCATCATGTACATGTTGATAGAGCCCATAGGATTCTTACTTGACTGCCAGCATTATGATGACGATCATATATGTGGGAGCTGGGGTCTATATAAGCACATCCTTAAATGTCCCTAGTTGTAGGGGTATCGAGACCGGGCATCGATACTCCAGTATAGACTAGTGTATACTGATCGAGACCCCGACGAGGGGCGGTGGCCAGGTCTCACAAGCCATTGGTGTTAGTTTGTTCACCTAAGATAGTATGCAGGTGCTCATTGGGTTATGAGTACACTGGACGGACTCGCTGGGAACCTGCTAGTTGGTATTATACCTATTGTCAGATAGCAGTTCCCAGGTGACATGTATGCAGGTTAGTCTGCTGACCTGAGATCGTCATTTGTCTCGTGTGAGTTCCCACTGTGCTTTGATTGCTACCCTACCACGGCTCAAAGGAGTCGTGCAAACAGGTTTTAGTTGGTTACAGTCCCGAACCACATGGAGGCAGTGATCAGATCGTCGGGGATTCGTCTCTCCCGGTATTGGGGGTTGATGTTGCGTTGTGCACGGGTGGCCATCACCAGAAATCCATGGCCATGGTGAATGAGAATTATCGATCCAGGATCAATAGTTTCTCAGGTGGTGATGGGTTACATGCCGACACTAAATATCGCGTTGTTAGGGGTCTGACTTTATCCACCCCCCTAAACTCGATATGCGATACTCTTAGACGAACAGACCGGACTGTACGGATATTGTCACTGTTAGGCTCAGTAGGGGTTCAGGATGAGTTTGCTCGTCGGCCTCCCTTTCGCTCAATACCTAGGTAGCCGTTACGTACAGCTAGTTCCGCTGACGTACTTGTGGTTAAACCCACTGCCAGCGTATCTACGAGTCTTTAGAGTCCCATACAGAGGGTTTTTCACGGTTCAGGCGATATGGTGTACATGTCGTATGTTGGTACATACGGGTGTCCGATAAAATATGTGCACTTGCTGCGCAGACTTTAATCGGACGGTTGATAATACTAGCGGCTTAGGATTAAGCCGGATTATTAAATCGGGTTTTGATTTAATAATTTATATATGTATTTGTATATACGTATTCTAGTATTATTTTTCACTATTCGTTTTTTTCTCTCCGCTATTCGTATTTTGGTACGAATACGCGTATATGTATTTCGATACATGTACCGGGAAGTATTCCGTATTTTATATGGAATAGCTTCTAGAAGATGCCACCTCATTTATATGATTTTCCATTTATGGAAATTCATTTATTTTATTAATGAGGTGGAAAAGGTGATGTGACATGAGGCATGGACCATGGTATGGGTTCAAAGCAAGGTGCATTTGTTTAATGGTTAATTGGAAAATGATTCTTTTGGAGGAAATGAGAGAGGGGGGCCGGCCACATTGTGGTGGGGGTTCATTTCATTTGGTGATTGATTACATTTGCTTCATAACTTCTACTCTCTCATTTTCATACAAAAAGAAAAAGAGTTAGCCATTTCTAGTTGATGCAAAAGCTTCATCACCTCCATTCTTCTTCTTGAGTTACTCCATGGAGCTCATGGTTGAGAGAAAAATTGTAGTGACATATTCATACACCCCCACTCTCCATCGCTAGCGACTTTGGAGCGTCGGTTGCCTCGTTTGTCGAGGCTGGAGCTTGCGCCGTTTCCCTCGGGTGGATCATCGGAGATGGAGGAAGACCGGCAACCAAACCACATCAAGGAGCCGCTAGGAGCTTGGAATGAAGACCGAAGGACACGGATCAACTCGGTATAATGATTCTAACTCTTAGTTAGTTTGCTAGTTTAGGGTTTAAGGTCGATCCGGGATTCGGGTAACGGTAGCGCCGGTTTCAGAAATTTTTGTTCCGTATTTTGGCCGCGTTTTGACGGCCGGGACGCTGCCGGGACCCTTCAGAGAGTGTATACCAAATTTTCTCATCATCAGAGCCTTAACTAAATAAGAAAATGTGGTAAAATACTCCTAGTATGTATTGTGATTGTGATTCTTCTAGATTTATATTTTCGTTGATCAATTCTTATCCTCCAGAAATAATAACATGAAAATAAAAAGATTCGAACATATGAAAATTCAATACTTCTATCAATTTGTATAATGGTGCCATTGTCAATATCGTGTCCCAAAAATCTTATAACAGTTTGGAGCAACTTCATCTTCGGGGTTGATATAACTAACCCATTTTTTATAATAAGATATTTAAAAATGTTTAGATATTTAAAATGCTGATCTATATTATCAGAATATATTAAAATATCATCAATATAGGAAAGTATAAATTCCGTATATAGATTAAATATAGAGTTCATGATATTTTGAAACTCTGATGGCGTATTTTTTTAATCCGTACAGCATAACGTTCCACTCAAAATACCCAAAAGGGACGGTAAAACCAGTTTTATATTTATCAGATTCATTAACCTGAATTTGCCAATACCCAGATTTAAGTTCAAATTTTGAAAAGATCTTTACTTTGCTAATTCTATTTAGCAAGTCCTTTTTATTATGGAGATGATATCTTATCCATTTAAACATCTTATTAAACAACTTGTAGTTGATAACAAGACGAGAAACTCCTTTATCTTGTTTGGCAGCATTATTAACATAGAATGTTGTACAACATTTTGTTTTTAACTGATCCAAATATTCTTGAGGCGGTCACCTTGAATTTGAAGATAAATGGATATAATTTTATGAAGGGATCGAAGACTATCTCCATAATCTATAGGATCCATTTCAAGGTTTTAACTACTATGGCCCCAAAAGTGAAGGCTAAAAATGAAAGTGGTAAAGCCACTTTGATAGAGAAAAACTTACTGTCTTCTGGTATTACGACTAATAAAGTCATCAAATGGGAAGAGATAGATTTCTCTGAATCGTGGGTTTTAACCTCAGCGGTTCTTCCTAAACCAGTTATAGATACTGAGGTCAATCAGATAATACAAACTGACGACGGAAAAATTGAAAACAATATTACTAGAATATCTGGTAACCCGAATATTGCTAGTACTTATTCCATTTATAATGGTAAAAGATCGTTTTCGAGACCTAACTCCTCTCAGAAATCTGAAAGAGAAGTTAGAGGCATTAATATTTCTGAGCTGACTATTCCTCATCCCATATACGTAAAGGATAATAAAACTTCTCTCACCTCATCAGAGATGAGGTTTCATATATAAGTTTTTATGGATCTTACACCAAACAGTTCTATTAGGATATTCCTTAATAAGGAATTCATGAAAAAGAAGCATATTGCTTTTAGAAATTGGTTTGCCAAATCCTTTTCTAATGAAAAATAATATTTTTATAAAGACCAGTTTTATAAACATCTTGAGAAAAACTAATGTATAATTTACTTTGTTAATTGATTCATAGAATACTTTATCAAGGAGCAAAATAATAAGATTAATGTTCTTGAAAAACATTATAAACAATGGTCTACCACAAATGATAAGACTGTTAGATCTATATATCCTCCAGCCGAACTCTTAAAATTTTCAGGGGTATCAACCTCTAATTTAGAGGCAACGGCTTTTATAAAGCCTATGATTGATGGTAGACTGGACAATACGCTTAAGGAGCTACAAAAAGTCTTTAAGCGAAACAATTTTACCAATGTATATATCCAGGTTATAGGACAACAATTGATAAGGGTAGAATCTACCCTATATAGCTTGATTAATAAACTACAGGCACTTTGTTGGATATGTATGCCCTAGAAGCCTGTATTGTATAGGATACTAGGGATATATATGTTAGTGTTTATGCCCTAGAAGGCCATTACTGTATCATACTAGTTTGTATATTACTTAATGGAAGCTTGGGATATTCACATGTATATAACAGTCTTGCTAAACATGGTAGTATGCTACTTGGTTTTTCTATCTTAATATGTGAGTGTACGTATTGATAGAGCTCTTAGGATCTTGCTTGTCTACCAGCGTTGTGATGGCAGTCACACTAGTGGGCTGGGTAGTCTACAAGCACATCCTTTTTCAGGTCCCTGGTCGTTGGATTATCGAGACAGAGCATCGATACTCCGGAGTAGACTAGTGTGTACGCTTCTCATCCCAGTTGGGGAGATGGTCTGTCCCACAGCCGTCAGTACGTCGTACTGGAGATAGTATACAGGTGCTCGTTAGGTTACGGGTACACCGGACAGGACTCACAGGGAACTGTTGGTTGGTTTTATACCAGTCGTCAGTGAACAGTTCCCAGGTGACATGAGTACAGCATAGTCCGCAGACTTGACACTGCTACTTCGCCTCGAGTGTGTCCCACTGTTCTTAGATTGCTACCCTACCACGGCTCAAAGGAGTCGTGCAAACAGGTAGCAGTTGGGTGCAGTCCCGAGCACTTGGAGGCAGTGGCGGTTAGACAGGATTCGTCCCTCCCGGTATTGGGAGTAGATATCGCGCTGTGTCAGAGAGCCATTACGCAAAGTCCCTGGCCAGGGCAAGCGAGATTTGCTGGTAGGTTCCAGTAGTTTCTCAGGGTGTAATGGGCTTCGCTCCGACACGACTTATACCGCTATTAGGGGACTGACGCTTGCCGCCCCCCTAGGCCCGATATGCGATAGTCTTGGACGAACGGACCGGACTGTATGGAGATTGTCACAGCAGACTCAGTAGGAGTTCGGATGGGTTTCCTCATCGGCCTTCTTGTCGACATCTACCTGGGGACCGTTACGTACAGCTAGTGCCGCTTGCGGTCTGTGGTTAAACCCACTGCCAGCGTAGTAGTCGAGTCTCTATAGTCCCACACAGAGAGTTTCCTATTCCAGGCGAAACGATATAGAGGTCGTATGGTTTTACGACAAGGGTTCGGACGCATACGTGCGTTTACGTGCGTACGACTTTCGGACAGTTTTTACCAGTCGGCTTTGGTTTAAGCCAGTTACTGGTATCCGGTTATTGGATTTTTACAGTCTAAAGTTTTTCCGTATTTTTGCGGATTGGAGGGGCGTTCTCGTAATTGTGCGAGAAGCTTCTAGAAGTGGTGACTAAGGAGGTTTAGGTGTCATATGCATTGAATGAGATTAGTGAGTCATGAGAGTGATTCATCATGGTCATTAATGCATCATAAATGCTTAATGACTCATGACAATGAATCACCATTAGATATTTGTGAAGCATGCTTATTCATCACTTATTTTCTTTTCTTGATAAATGAGAATGCTTCATTTATATTATGATAACTTACTATTCTCACTTCATAATATTATTCACATTCTCTCTCCTCAAGCTCACTCTCTTCAAAAGACTAATCCTCACCCCTCATGTGTTGAGAACAAGGGTTAGTAAGACTAAACAATCCATAACCATCACTCTATCTCAATCTATCTTCTTTGATTAGCAATCCAAGAAGGTTAGTTGCCTCAAGTTTAGAAGCTAAGTTTGGAGTTTTGCTCTCGGGTGGATCGTCTACTACAAAGAGAAGGCCGAGGAGAACAAGGAGATCGTAAAGACGAAGGAGTTGGTTCATTAGGTATAATCCCTAAACACAGTAGTTTAGAAACACTTTGTGTTTGGTTATTTATAGTTTAGCTTCGATTCAAGCGGTTAGTCGATGTTCGTTCACTAAACAAGTTCGTTTTTGAAAATTCCGCCTCCCCACAAGTATTGGGGTATAGTACATCGACTTACAGTGGTATCAGAGCCTCGCTAAACAATAAATAACTTAATTGCAAATTTGTACGAATTTCGAACGGAAAAACGAAGCCGGAAAACCCTAAAACTGTCAAGTTTCTGTCGAAATTTAAATGAAGTCCAAAAATTTTTCAGGGTTGCTCAGAAAGCTTGAAAAGGGTCCAGGAGAACACCCATTAAATTTGAGCCCATGAATCGGCTAAAGAGCCGCGGAAGCGCGGCGGATCCCTACTGATCCGCCGCTTTTCCGCGGTCGAGTTGCCGAGTCATGGACTCATTTTTCATGTGTGGGTCCTCTCTGGTATTTAGTGTTTTCTGGAATATTTTAATTTTGCTCAGGTTTCCAGTTTACAGAGCAGTTTTTGGAGCAATATTAAAGATGTTTAATCGATCGAAATTGTACAGTATTTGCATATTGGATTATATCTGTGATTGTTTAATGTGTTCGTAAACCTCCCCTAACTGCTAGTATGTCGGTTGGCAGGGGGTTGCACATTTCTGTAATGGTTTTATCTGTTTGTGCATATGAACTGTATTGGACTGTTGTGGTGTATAGCCGGGGTTATGCAATGGGTTATTATTTAATTCATTTGTTGTAAATGTAATTTGTTGTAATATTATTTTTGCGGGGCACATCCAGGTTGCGGTTGTAGCCACCGTTGTATTATTTCATTTTACTGTTTTTGCTCCTAGGACTGACCCAAGGTGGGGTACACAAACTACCGGACGGGTAGTTTGCCGTACCCGTAGGGGTCGAGGGTGGGGTAACGGCTATTCATCACAACTGTGTAATCTGTTTTTTTCTTGCAGGCTCAAAAGAAATACAGATTGCTTGCAAATCCAATATTGTTTATCTGTGTTCTGGAATGTATATCATTGCGTCAGACGAATGTAAAATATCTATATATATGATAGCTATTTAGACGTCACTTATGTTTTACACCCGCGCTAGCCCAGCCCCCGCTCTGTCGTTAGTTAAGTAACCTAACGGGTGATGACGGGACCCCGTGGCGAATGCGGATGGCATAAGAGGACGTTGTATTTTCGTTGTTTTCTGCAATGATAGGTTAATGATGGGACGCATTATCTATAATGCAAAGAAAAACAAACCAAAGTTTAAATCGTTGGAACAATTTAAAAGAAACCGCTCGGTTAATTTTAAAAACAGATATTTTTAAATGCGGAGCTTTAACCACTCCTTTTAAAAGCTATCAGGTTCCTTCGGTTATATCAAGTTCACTACGTTCACGGTTTCGCCAAAACCATTCGTAGCCCTCCGTCATTTCATCTGGGTATTCAGTAGTATTCAAGCTATGTATTTTGACCTAACGCCAAGGCATAGTGTTTGGTAGCTACTGGGTATTCATTTGTTGCATAGATAGATGAGTTAGTTTGGGACAGTCGTATTATCATTTTGGCCGAACGTCAAGGATATATACGGATGGGTTCAAATTGACAAGATAATGATGGGTAGAACTTGACATGTGACTTATGACATTTTGACCTAACGCCAAGGTCATAAGAGCATGGGGCAAAAATATATATCGGGAATTTCTAAAGAAACTGAAATTTGCAAAGAGATGCATACCATTTGGAGTTTGATGAATGTTGGTAGGATTCCTTCAACATTATCATACGATGATATTTGGATCCCGATCCTACTGTGAGTATATGCTACTTATCAGGATATTCGTCACTTAACGATCAATGCTATAAACCAAGTAGGTGTCCAGAAAAGTGTCAGCGGGGTTACGCCCCCAGAGAAAAGAGGTTATTTAATTAAGGAACTTCGCGAAAGCGTTGGAAAACCTCCCTCGAAGTATCGACACTGGCCTGGCTGAACGGTTAAGCAAGTATTGTACGGTGAGAATAGTCCTGGCTAATTCTTCTTTTATGGTTTGAGGAAGGATTCGAGAAACAGTGGGAGCCATCCAGTTTAGATAAACTAAAAACCACTCTAAACTTGCAAGAGCATCATGCTAAAGAGTTTTCTTCTCTCTCTCCTAATTGCAGCGACCCTGAAAATGACTGGACTTAAGTTACTTTTAGATAAAAATATACTGACAGGGCCAAATTATAAAGATTGGCTGCGGAATGTCAAAATGGCTTTGACCTATGACAAATTGGGGTACATCCTCACCGCTACGGCACCTGCTGTCCCTGGTCCCAAATCCAGCAATGCGGATAAGGAAATCCGCAAAACTTGGGATTTAGATTGCGCGAGAGCCAAGTGCATCGTGCTTGCCTCAATGAACAATGAACATCAGAGGAGGCACGAGGATATGTCCCTAGATGGCATATTTCTCCATACAAAGGAACTTTATGGAGAGCAATCTCGTATAGCAAGATACGAGACCTCTAAGAACTTGTTTCGAGCGAGGTTGGCTGTCGGGTCATCGGTAGGTGAACATGTCCTAAAGATGATCGGCTATATTGAAGAGCTCGCAGACCTTGGGACGACTTTGGATAATGAGCTCTATACAGACCTTATTCTCCAGTCCCTTCCTCCCACCTACGCCCAGTTTATCCTCAACTTCAACCTTCAAGGAAAAGAAGTTGAACTTGCGGAACTCCTGAACATGTTAAGGAGTGCAGAGGGCACCTTGCAGAAGGCAAGGGAAACACCCGCTATGTTTGTTGGCGGTGCATCTTCTTCCGGGTCCAAGGCTAGGGCCAAAGGAAGGAAGAAGAAGGCCGCACCCAAACCTAGAGGAGGTGTTAGTAAGGTGGGAAAGAAGGGAAAGAAAAAGATAGCAGTACCGATAGTTGGCCAGGATGAGTGCTTCCATTGTCACAGGAAAAGGCACTGGAAGAAGGATTGCAAGGCGTGGATCGCCAAGAACCAGGAACCGAAGCAAGCTGTGGCTTCGACTTCAGGTGTGTTTGTAATTGAGAATTGTCTGTCGATCAACTCTACTTCCTGGGTATTGAATACCGGATCAGGATCTCATATTTGCAATTCATTGCAGGCACTGAGAAACCGTAGAGTGCTGAAGGAAGGTGATATGATCCTCAGGGTTGCTAACGGAGCTAGCGTGGGAGCTGCGTCCGTCGGGGATTATCACCTAGGATTGACGAGTGGACATATTTTGGTTTTGCATAACTGTTATTTTGTACCAAGCTTAACGTGTAATATCATATCAGTTTCCTTGTTATCAAATAAAGGTTATGATTTCACGTTTGTAAGAGATGTTGTTAACATCCACCTTAATCATGGTTTGATTGGGTCCGGTACTCTAAATAACGGCATATATGTTTTAAACCAACTCCAAATTTTCAATGTCCAGAACACACTAAAAAGAAAGTCTCCAGATTTAAATAAAGCTTTCTTATGGCATTGTAGACTGGGTCACATCAATGAGAGAAGGTTGACTAAGTTGCATAGAGAAGGATATTTGGACTCGTTCGAATATCAAACTTATGACACTTGTCAATCCTGTCTCAAAGGAAAGATGACAAAGACTCCATTTACTGGACAAGGAGTAAGAGCGAGCGAGCTCTTAGGACTCATACACAGCGATGTATGCGGTCCGATGTCTACACATGCAAGAGGTGGTTTTTCCTATTTCATTACTTTCACGGATGATTACTCAAGATACGGATTCATTTATCTGATGAAACATAAATCCGAGGCTTTTGAGAAATTCCGAGAGTATAAGAATGAAGTAGAAAACCAAACCGGCAAAAGTATCAAGACACTTAGATCTGATCGAGGTGGTGAATACTTGAGTGCCGAGTTCCTTGGTTACCTAAAAGAGAAAGGAATTCTCTCTCAGCTTACTCCTCCATACACTCCACAGCATAACGGTGTATCGGAGAGACGGAATCGAACCCTATTGGATATGGTACGATCCATGATGAGTAATGCTGAGTTACCGCGATCTTTTTGGGGTTATGCGCTAGAATCAGCGGCATATCTTTTGAACATGGTTCCTACCAAGACTGTGCCTACCACTCCATATCAGATGTGGAGCGGGAAGAAACCCCATCTACAGTATATAAAGATTTGGGGATGTCCAGCTTTTGTTAAAAAGCAGCATGTGGACAAGCTCGAGGCACGATCAGTAAAGTGTAGTTTTGTGGGATATCCAAAGCACTCCAGGGGATATCTATTCTATTACGCAGAGGAACAAAAGGTATTTGTTTCTCGTAATGCCCATTTTCTAGAACATCAGTTTTTAGAAAAGGAATCAAGTGGGAGCGAAATAGAACTGGAAGAAATTCCAGAACCACAAACTAATACTGAAAGTTTGGTAGAACCGGTAGTTCAAGAAGAACAGAACATTCCCGCACCCCTCCGCAGGAGTAGTAGGCCGTCTCATCCGCCTGAGAGATACTACGGTTTTCTCATAGATGGGGATAGAGAGGATTGCATCATAGATGATGATGAACCTACTGACTTCCAGCAGGCCATCCAGAGCGGCGACTCGGTACGATGGCTAGATGCAATGCTGACCGAAATGGAGTCCATGTACACCAACAAAGTATGGACTTTGGACTTTGCTCCAGATGGGGTAAAACCCATAGGATGCAAATGGATCTTCAAGAAAAAGATTGGTGTAGATGGACAGGTGGAAACCTATAAGGCTACACTTGTTGCAAAGGGTTTTCGTCAAAGACCTGGTTTGGACTATGACGAAACTTTTTCTCCAGTGGCTATGCTCAAATCCATTCGGGTCCTTCTTGCTATTGCTGCCTTCCATGATTATGAAATCTGGCAGATGGACGTAAAGACGGCTTTTCTGAATGGAAATTTAGAAGAAAGCGTCTATATGGATCAGCCAGAGGGTTTCAATCAGAGTGGGAGCAGCGGGAAAGTATGCAAGCTGCTTAAGTCCATTTATGGACTAAAGCAGGCATCGCGGAGTTGGAACATCTGTTTTGATGAGACAGTCAAAGAATATGACTTTATCAAAAATCCAGATGAACCGTGCATATATAGTAAAGTTATAGCCAGAAGTGTCGTATTCCTCGTCTTGTACGTGGATGACATTTTATTGATAGGAAATGACATTCCTATGCTACAATCTGTCAAAGGATTCTTGTCACACATGTTCTCCATGAAAGACCTGGGTGATGCCTCTTACATTCTGGGGATCCGGATCTATCGTGATAGATCCAAGAGGATGTTGGGACTTTCGCAGTCCAGGTATATCGACACTGTACTGAAAAGATTCAGTATGGAAGATTCTAAGCGCGGTAATCTACCGGCTTGTCACGGAATCACCCTCTCCAAAGAGATGTCTCCCAAGACTGATTTGGAAAGGGAACGCATGTCTATTATACCCTACGCTTCTGCGGTAGGCTCTATAATGTATGCGATGTTGTGTACCAGACCAGATGTAGCTTACGCACTGAGCGTGGTAAGCCGGTATCAGTCAGACCCAGGGGAGAAGCACTGGATAGCGGTAAAGAACATTCTCAAGTACCTGAGAAGGACTAAGGAGATGTTCTTGGTTTACGGAGGAAAAGACCTCAGGTTGGAGGCCTTTGCTGATTCCGGCTTCCAGAGTGATAAGGACGATTCCAAGTCCATGTCGGGTTATGTCTTTACCCTCAATGGAGGGGCGGTGTGCTGGAAGAGCTCCAAGCAGGACACCGTTGCTGACTCGACGATGGAAGCGGAGTATATAGCTGCTTGCGATGCCGCAAAAGAAGCAGTCTGGATGAAGAAGTTCCTAACAGAACTTCAGGTGGTTCCTACCATTGTTGATCCAATACCTCTGTATTGCGACAACAACGGAGCTATAGCTTTAGCGAAGGAACCAAGGTCCCATCAGAAGTCCAGACACATCTTGAGACGGTATCACCTGATCAGGGAGATCATTGATCGTCAGGAGATCGAGGTTCGGAGAGTTGCTTCTGAAGAGAACATTGCTGATCCATTCACGAAGGCCCTACCCCAGATTCAGTTCGAGAGGCTACTCGAGATCATCGGTCTACGATATGCCAGTACATGGCCCTAGTGCAAGTGGGAGATTGTTAGTGTTTATGCCCTAGAAGGCCATTACTGTATCATACTAGTTTGTATATTACTTAATGGAAGCTTGGGATATTCACATGTATATAACAGTCTTGCTAAACATGGTAGTATGCTACTTGGTTTTTCTATCTTAATATGTGAGTGTACGTATTGATAGAGCTCTTAGGATCTTGCTTGTCTACCAGCGTTGTGATGGCAGTCACACTAGTGGGCTGGGTAGTCTACAAGCACATCCTTTTTCAGGTCCCTGGTCGTTGGATTATCGAGACAGAGTATCGATACTCCGGAGTAGACTAGTGTGTACGCTTCTCATCCCAGTTGGGGAGATGGTCTGTCCCACAGCCGTCAGTACGTCGTACTGGAGATAGTATGCAGGTGCTCGTTAGGTTACGGGTACACCGGACAGGACTCACAGGGAACTGTTGGTTGGTTTTATACCAGTCGTCAGTGAACAGTTCCCAGGTGACATGAGTACAGCATAGTCCGCAGACTTGACACTGCTACTTCGCCTCGAGTGTGTCCCACTGTTCTTAGATTGCTACCCTACCACGGCTCAAAAGAGTCGTGCAAACAGGTAGCAGTTGGGTGCAGTCCCGAGCACTTGGAGGCAGTGGCGGTTAGACAGGATTCGTCCCTCCCGGTATTGGGAGTAGATATCGCGCTGTGTCAGAGAGCCATTACGCAAAGTCCCTGGCCAGGGCAAGCGAGATTTGCTGGTAGGTTCCAGTAGTTTCTCAGGGTGTAATGGGCTTCGCTCCGACACGACTTATACCGCTATTAGGGGACTGACGCTTGCCGCCCCCCTAGGCCCGATATGCGATAGTCTTGGACGAACGGACCGGACTGTATGGAGATTGTCACAGCAGACTCAGTAGGAGTTCGGATGGGTTTCCTCATCGGCCTTCTTGTCGACATCTACCTGGGGACCGTTACGTACAGCTAGTGCCGCTTGCGGTCTGTGGTTAAACCCACTGCCAGCGTAGTAGTCGAGTCTCTAGAGTCCCACATAGAGAGTTTCCTATTCCAGGCGAAACGATATAGAGGTCGTATGGTTTTACGACAAGGGTTCGGACGCATACGTGCGTTTACGCGCGTACGACTTTCGGACAGTTTTTACCAGTCGGCTTTGGTTTAAGCCAGTTACTGGTATCCGGTTATTGGATTTTTACAGTCTAAAGTTTTTCCGTATTTTTGCGGATTGGAGGGGCGTTCTCGTAATTGTGCGAGAAGCTTCTAGAAGTGGTGACTAAGGAGGTTTAGGTGTCATATGCATTGAATGAGATTAGTGAGTCATGAGAGTGATTCATCATGGTCATTAATGCATCATAAATGCTTAATGACTCATGACAATGAATCACCATTAGATATTTGTGAAGCATGCTTATTCATCACTTATTTTCTTTTCTTGATAAATGAGAATGCTTCATTTATATTATGATAACTTACTATTCTCACTTCATAATATTATTCACATTCTCTCTCCTCAAGCTCACTCTCTTCAAAAGACTAATCCTCACCCCTCATGTGTTGAGAACAAGGGTTAGTAAGACTAAACAATCCATAACCATCACTCTATCTCAATCTATCTTCTTTGATTAGCAATCCAAGAAGGTTAGTTGCCTCAAGTTTAGAGGCTAAGTTTGGAGTTTTGCTCTCGGGTGGATCGTCTACTACAAAGAGAAGGCCGAGGAGAACAAGGAGATCGTAAAGACGAAGGAGTTGGTTCATTAGGTATAATCCCTAAACACAGTAGTTTAGAAACACTTTGTGTTTGGTTATTTATAGTTTAGCTTCGATTCAAGCGGTTAGTCGATGTTCGTTCACTAAACAAGTTCGTTTTTGAAAATTCCGCCTCCCCACAAGTATTGGGGTGTAGTACATCGACTTACAATATATGTACATGACAATCTTGCTCAGTTGTATAGTATACTCTTTGAGTTGTCTTTATCTGAATATGTATATTTGTTTTTCTTGTTGCTTTATATTACTTATACACATTGATAAAGACTCGTTACAGTAGTATACTATTTTGGTTTGTCTTTATCTTAACATGTGCATATGTTATACTCGGTATCATATATGGCTGATACATGTTGATAAAACCCGTAGGATTTTGCTTGAGTACCAGCGTTATGATGTCGATCATACTTGTGGGGACTGGGTAGTACATAAGCACATACTTAAATGTTCCAAGTCATAGGGGTATCGAGACCGGGAATCGATATTTTAGAATAGACTTGTGTATACATTTCTAGACCCTGACGAGGGGTGGTGGTTAGTCCCACAGCCATTGGTGTGATCACCTAAAATTGTATACATGTGCTCACTGAGGGTGAGTTCACTGGACGGACTCGCTGAGAACCTCTAGATGGTATTGTACCTATCGTCAGATAGCGGTTCTCAGGTGACATGTGTACAGGTTAGTCTTTAGACCTGAAATCGTCATTTGTCTCGTGTGAGTTCCCAATGTACTTAGATCACTACCCTACTACGGCTTTACTGAGTTATGCAAACAGTTTTGGTTGGATATAGTCCCGAGCCACATGGAGACAGTGAGCAATTGTCAGGGATTCATCTCTCCCGGTATTGGGAGTCGATATCGTACTGTGTCAGGTTGGCTAGAACCATAAGACCTTGGCCAAGACAGTTGAGATTTACTGATGGTTAGATCAGTAGTTTCTTGGATCAGTCCTGAGCCACATTGACACGACTTATCGGGTCAGAAGGGGTCTAATGTTTACCATATCCTAGACCCGGTATGTGATACTTTTAGACGAAAAGACCGGACTGTACAGAGATTGTTTTGGATAGTTTCTGTAGGGGTTTAGATGAGCTTGCTCATCGGCCTTATTTTTGACAGGTACCCGGGTAGTCGTTATGTGCAGCTAGTGCCACCGACGTGCTTGTGATTATGGATTTATCTAGTAACTCACTATCGACGTACTGTTGAGTCTTAAGAGTCCCACACAGAGAGTTTCCCTGGTTCAGACGAAATGATATAGTAGCCGTATTTTGATACGTGCAGGATTCCGATCGAATGATTATATTAGCTACCTGGACTTTCGATCGGACGGTTGATATTACTAGCAGGCTTAGGATTAAGCCGGATTATTAAATCAGGTATTAATTTAATAATTTACGTATACATATTTTGATATGTATATTATAGTATTATATTATTTGTATTATTCTATCTCTTTGGATATTCGTATTTTGATACGGATACGGGTATGTATATATGGTGGAGTGTATTTCGTATTTACACGGAAAATATTCTAAAAGGAGGACACCTCATTTCCTTAGTTTTTCTTTTGTAGAAATTAGAAATAAGGTAGAGGGGGTAAGGTGGTGATCAGTCATATTTATTGCACATTTGTACGGTCATTTTCCCTATTTTTAATTAATTACTCAACGTGTTATTTATAATTTAAGAACATATGTGAGTTTATGTGTAAAAAGATTTTTGTCATATATTTCTTAATTTATAATTAATATAATTGAGGGAATATATGTATATCATATTTAAATAAAATATCCATGTGATTCTTAATTATTTAAAATGTGCATATCATATCATATCAAATATTCTTAACCATTATTATTAAGATGTGCATATCATATTGTTCCCGTCAAATTCTTCGGCCAAGAGCTATTTGTTCCTGTTCAAACCGGTTTAGGCTTCGTTTACAGATATGTGTGAAATCAGGCTTATTCATATACACACATGCACACATCAGAGAAAGAACATGTGTTAGAAAGGGAGCACTTGGTGGTCAACGACAAAAATAAAGCATTAAATTGAACATTTTATTCTACAGGAAATAGATCACCAAACATGGGATCGAAAGTACAGGGATTTACAAAACTATGGATAAAATTATCTAACTCCCTCTTTGCCTTCTCCACCATGTCAAAGCGGCGATCTTCACGAACAATCGCTTCCCATTGGTCAGCACCATGCCCATCAGCGAAGGCAGACATGACGACCCGCTGAGCACGTATCTGGCTTAGCAGCTGAACAGAGCGATCCCTCAGAGTTGTGGTAATCAAAAGTGCCTTATGAAAGCACTTGATCTTGTCCTCTGCGGCGTCGAGCATTGCCGGAGTCATCTCCGTTGGATGAGGAGGGATGTCATCGAGCACGGACAAGAAGACCATCCGAAGCCAAATGGAGCCGATGGGGAGAGGAGATCCTCTACGAGTCAAGAGCTCGTACAACACCGTATCGCATTGGTCATCCGTAAGAGCAGGGTTCACCGAGCGGGCAGCAAAACGAGAAACGATTTCCTCAATAGGCACCTCCCATGGTTGCCGGCGAGCATGTAGACGATTACAAGCCATAGCTCTTCTCTGATAAAACAATTCTCTAGAAGTGAGAGAGAAGAGAAGCTTTGCTTCAAATTATAAAGATAGACATTTAAGTCTAGGCACAGAAAATTTTGTGCATGATGGAACTTTTTCCAAGCCCTGTTAAGAGAAGGCCTTGGGAAAGAGAAGTTTGACTCAGGAAAAGCAGAGAAAGAAAGTGAAAAGACACCTTCAGTAAAGAGGCAGCGCCTTGCGTGCAAAACACGAGAGCGCTCGCGCCAAGAGTGCCAGTGCTAAGAGTCAAAGACTCTGAGGCAGCGCCTCACGTGCAAAGCACGAGAGCGTCAGCGCCAAAAGCGTCAGAGCCAAGAGTCAAAGACTCTGAGGCATCGCCTCAAATGCAAAGCACAAGAGCACCAGCGCTAGAACTAAATGTTCTCCAACCTTGGATCAAAGATCCAATGAAGATGATTAAAAAATCATCAAATTACCAGAATAAAATTCTGTTGAGGAAATACTTCTCAAATCTTTCCAAACAGGAAAGATTGTGCCCTGTAAATCAGAGCACCGTTGGACCAAAGATCCAATGGTGATTAAAAATCACCAAGATACAGATGTATGGGAAAATATTTTCCAATCTTGTTAATAACAAGAAAACTATTTTCTGTAAAACAAAAGCCCTTGGATCAAAGATCCAATGGTTGGAAACATTCCCCAAATTAATCAGAGATCTCTCAATAAGAGATTTCCTGATTCAACAAGTCAGCCTCCCCTATATAAAGGACCTAGGACTTCAAGTCTTGGGTACACGCAGAAATCTCCCTATAAGTTCTCAAATCGAAAGAAGAAAAATAGAAGAACCCCCCCAAAAAAACTTCAAGTTCTCAGAAAAGAAAGGAGAAGAGCAAGCTCTAAGAAGAAGAACCTTCTTCAAGGTGAGGAAAAAGAAGAGAGATCATAACATCTCCTCCATATTTGAGAGTTTTAACTCTCACATCATAAGAACATAGTTCTTTTCTAGATCACAGATCTATAAGACAAGGTCTTTCACAAAAGTAAAAAAAAGATCGCAACATCTCATCAAGAAAGAGAAGAACTTAGTTCTTAGATTCATGAGACAAAGTCTCTTATAAACCGAGAATTTAATTCTCAGAGCACAGAACTGATCAAAGTTGACAAAGAAGCGCTTTAGTGCTCCAAGTCTGGCGCTCAGTGCCAAGCGCTCCACGTGCTCCTCACGTGGGCGCCCTTTTCAAAGAAGCGCTTCAGCGCTCCAAGTCTGGCGCTCAGCGCCAAGCACTCCACGTGCTCCTCACATGGTCGCCCTTTTATAATAAGCGTTTCAGCGCTCCAAGTCTAGCGCTCAGCGCCAAGCACTCTACGTGCTCCTCATGTGGACGCCCTTTTATAATAAGCACTTTAGCGCTCCAAGTCTGGCGCTCAGTGCCAAGCGCTCTACATGCTCCTCACGTGGGTGCCCTTTTATAAGAAGCATCGTAGCGCCCTCGGTCTAGCGCTCAGTACCAGGCGCTCCACGTGCTCCTCAGGTGGGCGTTAAGAAATTACAAAGCGCTCTGTAAATAAGGCCCCGACGCCATAAAAAGTGTTCAACACTTAATAAAAGACAAAAAGAAAAAGGGGTGTCAGAACCCAAATCAATACTCAGTATTATTGAATAAAAAGGGGCTGAGCCCAAACAAGTGTTCAGAACCGAGTGGACTGAGCCCAAGTTGGCCACAAGTCCCTAATTCAAATTAACCGAGCTCATGTGTTTACAATTTTTTTAATTGGTCTTAGTCCCAGACCTGACTATAGATCTCCCAACCAACATTGGTTCAAGGGTACATCTCTTCATACCTCTGATACATGTCGTTGTAATTCTTCAACATCTTCAGAGAGATGGGGGGTCCCAATAACCAATAATTTTTGGTGCATCTCCAAACGGTTAAACCAAAATCCCATAGACTATGATGTCTTTAAACTTCACGGACTATGACGTCCTTAAACTCATGGACCGTGACGTCCTTAAACTTATGGACCGTGACGTCCCTAAACTACATTTTACGGATTATGACGTCCTTAAACTCATGGACTATGACGTCCTTAAACTTATGGACCGCAATGTCCTTAAACTAAAATGATAGAGTCCAAATACTCTCTCGTTGGATCTAAATGATCCCAAAACCTTGCTGAGTAGATCTTAGTCTAAAATTAGACTAACGCATCCTTAACAAGCATTTAAGTTGATCATAATCTAAAAATAAGGTTAACGATCCTTAAAACCAACCCAAACCCAAATCTAAGAAAATACGGATTTGGACTAATCCATGCCCTACGGGCGACAACATAAATTAGTCTCCGTATACAATCCACGGGAAACCAAAAACAAAACAAATACACACGACACGAAGTGACCATCTGGAGAAGGAGAAAGTGGTTACCGCGATGCGGTAGCGTAATTAACTGCAGGGGTTTGCGCCTGCAGGGAAGAGCGTCCCCACAATCAAAAATCCCTCGTACACGAGGGGGAATCTTTCGAAATCTGCTACAACGGCCGCATCCGTCTAAACCTCCGATACACGGTGCTATAAATCAACTTGGCATCTTCGGAGAGGTGGACGGATAAAACCAAATAGCATCTGCCCCCAAAATTCAGGTCAGGTGTCCTAACGTCCCAGTCGCGTCTTTCGGTGGAGAATAGATTCTGGCACACCCGGTGGGACCTTTTACTCTTTCCACTCCACACTTCGTGTGTCATGTTCGCAAACAAATCGCGGTTTAACATGGTTGCCCCTGGATTCGAGATACTAAGATTTGGTGTCTTGCTCCCGTGCAGAGAAAAGAAGAGCAATGGCCTCCAACTGCACCAGCTGCAACAACTCCCACTCCGTCCTCGCCGGAGGAGTGACCTATGGGCCCCAAGCGGCCTCCATCTTTGTCATGCCAGTGGAGCAGGTGACACAAGTCACCACTGGGTTGTTCTTTGGGACCATACTCCCGCCAATGAGCTTCAACGCTCCAGTGCTGTCACAGGAAGCTCCGAAGAAGTCGGTCTTCGATCGGTTTACAACTACCACGGCCCCTCTCAACGGGCCGTACAATTCCAAGTCTACTGCATCAGTCTTTAACAGACTAGGCCAAAGCTCAAACGGGCCCGTGAAGAAGCCTGCAATACCCGAAGGAGTTATCCCGAAGCGGATAGCCATTCTAGCTCCAGTAAACGAAGTCATCATAGGGGTTTCTCCTGCTAAAGGATTGGTCTTCACAAGACTGTCCGTTCCAACTCCCGCTTCAGGCAAAGCTACTAAAGCTGCTTCCCCTGCCCAAAATTCAGTCTTCGACAGGTTGAACATTTATTCTCAGCGGACTTCAGTCTTCGATAGGCTAGCACCAACAACAACCCTTCACCAGAACAGGGGCACGATGAAGCCATCCCCGTAACTGATCCAGTACCATATGCAAGACATGCTCGACATCGCCACTGGCGCCGAGTGAGGAAAGCTGGGGGTAGTTCCCCTTCTGGACTTACCCTACCAGCTCCAATGGTGGAAATTGACGCTGCTGTTCCAACTGGGAACAGCTTTGAGCAGCTCAGGAGGGTGCGCAAGAATTCTCTAATTGCCGTGTTAAAAAGGTCTCCTCCACCTGCTGAAAATGTTACAAAAGCGGAGCCAGAGCAGCTTCCTCAGCGGTTATCCTCCAAAATCCACAGGGTCTGGCGAAGGGTCCAAGACTCTGTGATTAACCAAGACTACTCCCGCCAACCGAAGAAAATGATGGTTCGACAAGAGAAGGATCATCCCGTCGTACCACAGAAGGTATCGTTTACATGGGTGCCCCTGCAACGGCCCCCTCAACTTCGACTGCCCATAAAAAGAGAAGGCCAGAGAAGATCCCTGTGTCTGCGACGAATCTTATGGGCACTGAACCTAAACGCCCCAAGTCTGGGGGTATAGTAGTACACACCGTCTATATGGCTTCTGGAAAGGAGGAAAGCCATGCTTCCACGGGTCATCGACCACTTACACGGTCTGTGACAAAGGCTCAAGAGCAACAACAGCAAAAGCTCCAGGAGATGCTAATGAAGATGGCCGCGCTCACTGGGCTGAAAGAAGGCCCGGAGACGTCGTCGGAACAACGCCAAGAACAGGAAACTAACACCGAGTTCCTCCGAAGAATGCTCGAGAAGAAAGACAAAGAGGCCATGGAACAAGCAGCTAACATAAAGCAAATGGAGCTTCTGTTCCAAGATATGGTGGGCATGATGATCCAGCCGGACCCTCCGGTCGAAAATCCTCCAGTAATAATTGAAGACGATAGAGGAGAGACATCAAACCCTCTTCCGGCCTTTTCAGCTGCAAAGGAGGAAGTAATCTCGAAAGCTGCGCTCGATGATTATATAGATCAACAGATACGAGCTCATCAAGCGAATGAAGCCGCTGACCAAGTCGTCAGAACTGGGCGACCATATCCAAGCTGGTACGATCAGATTAAGTACTCGCCAGGATACACGATTCCTAAGTTTCACGTATACAAGGGGACAGGCAATCCCCATCAACATGTCGCTCAGTTCAGGGTTCTGTGCGGCAACACTAGAAGTGACGATAAGCTGCTGCTTTGCCAATTTGTCGGCAGCTTGGCGGAGACGGCCTTCGAATGGTATTTGGAGCTTCCCAATGACTCCGTCAAAACATTCACGGAGATGGAGTTGTTATTCACCCAGCGTTTCGCAAGCACCAGCGAACGCACCCCAATACGGCGTTGATCAATGCCGGGGTGAAGCCGGGAGAGACATGGGTTTAGTATGCAATTCGATGGCGCAACCTATAGTCGAAGTGCGAACAACGCATAGAAGAGGCTCCTGCAGTAAGCATGTTTGTGGGAACCCTCGATCCGCAGGCGACTATATCCCAATTCATGATGTTTTTCAAGCCAACCACCTTCCAGGCCTTGATTGACAAGCTAGCCTAAATGGACCAGATGGGCCATAGGCCTTCCTCTTCAAAGACGGAGCCTCGGAATGAAAAAGGGAAAAGGAAAGCGACCTTCGTCGCCAATGCTCAGCAACAGCCGAGTGGCCCAAGACCGGTTGTTCACCAAAGCAACAAGCGGCGATCCCTCGATGAGAAGTTGAGACGTCCTTACTCGTTTCTCCGGGATAAAACAAGGAGACTGTTCGAACTGGCAGTGCGCAACGGGATCATCACTCTATCGGAGCTGAGACACCCACCGTAACCGAACGACGTCAACAATCCCAATTACTGCCTCTACCACCGAATATTGGGCCATCTGATCGAAGACTGTTACTTCTTCAAAAACTGGGTTGAAAACCAGTACCAACAGGGCAAGTTCGTGCAGTCCGAAAACTGGAAGGTAATTCCACCACAACAGCACACTCCTAAAAGGGTAGACACTCCGGGGGCATCATGCCCATTCATAGAGGAAGCTCCATGGGAAGTAGTTCTTTCGGCAAAAACAAAAAGAATGCTGAAGGATCTTCAAGCATGCCCCGCAATCAGGTGGAAAAGCCTGCTAGAGCCCGAGATCATTGAGGGAATGCTGAAACCGCGCCCGACATCGAGAATTGATAGCAATGGGCAAAATACCCAGGTCCAGCCGTCAAATTCTTCGAAGAAGAAGAAGAAGATCAAGAAGCCCACGCAGCCTGATGACAAGCGCACGGACCTACAAAAGCATATTGACGCGCTGGAGGAATACAACCAGAAGGCGCGGACTCCAGTCACACTCCATGAGTTTCTCAACCATATCCTTAAGAACAGAGGCAATGACAATGACGAGGGAGACGACTCGTCAGAAAAACCCAAGAATTACGTGGCAAGTTGTCACATGATCTCTCATTCATCACTAAATGATGAAGAAGCTCACTCAGCGTTAGAAGATGACATGGATGAGCTGGGGGCAGAATCGACACCAAAATCCTTGGAACCGTCCGATGAGCTGATTGACGTGCTGCTAACCGAAGCCCGTCAGAAGAGCAAAGTTGATCGAGAACGCAAAATGGCCATATTCGAAAAAGCCAGGCGTTGACGTCAAGTGGAAGAAGTCGCGGTGTGGATAGATCACAAAACACCCCAACCAAACCAATCATACCCTAAATGGGTGTATCCCAGTTTATCGTTATGTATCCCGTCACGTGACAAATACACGTGCATACAGGATGAACAATGGACCGCAATATCCTGAAACTAGCTACGGACCGAAACGTCTTTAAACTACTATAAACCGTAGCATCCTAAAGCTGACGTAAAAAAAAACGGTATGTCCATAAGCAAGATGGGCACGGATGAAAACCCGAAAGGGCTCCGTGAGTAAAAACAACAAGGCTACCGGTGATGTTTGTGAAAAGCCGAAAGGGCGCAAACTCGTAAAAAAAAACGGTATGTCCATAAGCAAAATGGGTACGGATGAAAACCCGAAAGGGCTCCGTGAGTAAAAACAGCAGGGCTACCGGCGAGTTTGTGAAAACCCGAAAGGGTACAGACTCGTTAAAATTCATGCACACTTGCAAGGTCATCTCGACCCTGTAAGGAGAAAATACCTGCGTGAGATCCTTACGACTCATAAGGGAGCAACACACTTAGGGATCCTCATGATTCCTGAGGAGAAATTACACTTACGAGATCCTCACGACTCGTAAGGAGAACCCTCTTATGAGACCCTCACGGCTCATAACATTCGAAAGCCTTAAGCTGCAGGGATCCGAACCCGTTCTTAAGCCATCACATTTCCCAGACTGCCCTACAAGCGGTTCAATACTGACTCTTGTATACAATCCACGGGCATAAATAAATGTCTCCCCCACCAAGTTCCCACCAATCGCGTGAAATTTCTCCACTTGGTGATCAACACTTGTAAGTCCCCTGGACTTATAAGGAGAAAACGCTATTGTAAGATCCTTACGACTTATAAGAGAACACACACTTAAGAATCCTCACGATTCCTAAGAAGAAAACGCACTTACGAGATCCTCACGATTCGTAAGGAGAAACATCTTTATGAGACCCTTACGGCTCATGAAGTCAAAAGCCTTAGTCGACAGGATCCTAACCCTGTTTGCTAAGCCACCTTTGTTCGAACTAACAAAGGCAAATGATGATTTGCTTCTGGCAATATCCCAGTTATAGCAATGCTGATGCCTAAATTGGTATCAAATTCCAAGTCCTTTCACGGCAAGTGATGATTCGCTCCTGGCAATATTCCAGTCGCAGCAATGCTGATGCTAAGATTGGTATCAGATCCCAAGTTCCATACTCGCAATAAAAAGCAGCAAGTAAAAAGAAGAAATAGCCGAAATGATTGGGCACCGCGAAAAATAGCCGAAATGATTGGGCAATCACGACTTTCGCGATATAAAAAGAGGAAATGATAGAGCATCGCGGAAAGAAATAAAAAATTGAAACTTTTGCCCTACATGCGAGTCCATACTGACCCCTGTATACAATCCATGGGCGTAAACGAAAGGGAACTACATTTTCCCGCCGGGCTTTTTCAAATGGAGAGTCAAATCTCGACGGCCACATCTGCAGCCTAAAGATCACCACGATGTTCCTTCTCACCCCAACCGGATGCAGACGTAACGTCAACAACCGACCTCAGGGTCACGACGAAGCGGAGCCAGAGCAAAGACCCTGGTTCCAAACCTCGACGGCAACATCTATAGCCTAAAGACCCACAATGGCGATCCTCTTCATTCCAGCAGGATACGGACGCGACATCACCAATCGGATCCGCGGCAAAGCCTTCAGTTCCAAGACTCTACAATCTAGAGTCAACCCTGACACCGCAGAAAGCGGAGTACATCAGCCCTGACACCGCAGAAAGTGGAATACGTCAACTCTGACACCGCAGAAAGTGAAGTACGTTAACCCTGACACCGCAGAAAGCGGAGTACGTCAACCCTGATACCGCAGAAAGCGGAAACACGTCAGCAAATGACCCCATCGCGGAAACACGTCAGCAAATGACCCCGTCGCGGAAACATGTCAGCAAATGACCCCGTCGCGGAAACACGTCAGCAAATGACCCCATCGCGGAAACATGTCATCCAATGACTCCGTCGCGGAAATACGTCATCCAATGACCCCGTCTCGGAAATACGTCATCCAATAACCCCGTCGCGGAAATACGTCAGCAAATGACCCCGTCGCGGAAATACGTCAGCAAATGACCCCGTCATGGAAATACGTCATCCGATGACCCTGTCTCGGAAATACGTCATCCAATGACTCCGTCTCGGAAACAAGTCAACCAATCTCCAGGGAAACCAGTGTCCTTGGAAAGACCTCTCGATTAAGGAAATCAGCGTCCTTAGCGAGAACCTCTCGATTCGCGTTGACCCGCAAGGACATCAGTGTCTTTACAGGAATATCTCGATTCATCTCGACCCCAGGGAAATCAGTGTCCTTGGCAAGACCTTTCGATTCAGGGAAATCAGCGTCCTTGGCGAGAACCTCTCGATTCATTTCGACCCGCAAGGAAATCCGTGTCTTTGCGGGAATCTCTCGATTCGTCTCGACCTGCGGGGAAATTAGTGTCGCTGCACATAAAAAAATTCTCTTGTGGGATCCTTACGATTCTCAAGAGTCCTCACGGCTCCTAAGGAGAAAAGACACCTAGGAGTCCTCACGGCTCCTAAGGAGAAAAGACACCTACGGGATCCTCTCGACTTGTAGGGAGAAAAGTCTTTATGAGACCCTCATGGATCATAAAGTTGAAAAGTCTTAGGTGGCAGATCCTAACCTCGTCTCCTAAGCCATCGCTGCCTTACAAGGAGGTCAAATTGGACTATCCACGGGCCACACTCTCCAAAGTCGAATCTCGACAAGGAGGGAAACAACCACTTACGAGTCCTCTCGACTTGTAAGCAAAAAATTCTCTTGTGAGATCTTTACGA
The DNA here is from genome assembly GCA_030015575.1 of Agapanthus africanus. Classification (NCBI taxonomy): domain Eukaryota; kingdom Viridiplantae; phylum Streptophyta; class Magnoliopsida; order Asparagales; family Amaryllidaceae; genus Agapanthus; species Agapanthus africanus. Next base: position 33,780,742 of record JASDDO010000018.1, on the reverse strand, counting down.
CTCTCAAGAGAAAACATACTTAGGAGTCCTCACGACCCTAAGGAGAAATTACACCTACGGGATCCTCTCGACTCGTAGGAAGAAAAGTTTTTATGAGACCCTCACGGCTCATAAAGTTGAAAAGTCTTAGGTGACAGTTTTGAACCTGTTTCCTAAGCCATCGCTGCTCTACAAGAAGATCAAGATGGACTATCTGCGGGCCACATTTGCCAAAGCCGCATTCGCCAAGGAAATAAAGAAGCTACTTACGGGTCCTCACGATTCGTAAGGAAAAATACCCGAGTGAGATCCTTATGACTCACGGAGGCGATGAACACCTAGGAATCCTCACGATTCCTAAGAAGAAAATACATCTACGGGATCTTCTCGACTCGTAGAGAGAAAAAACCTTCTTGAGACCCTTATGGCTCATAAAGATGGGGAAAGTCTTAGGCTACAAGGACCCTAAACTTGTCTCATAAGCCCTCAATCCTATGGCCATGCATAACTCTGCACTACTTCACCCACGTACATACTTATATGGGCAAAATAATGGGGGGCATTTGTTCCCGTCAAATTCTTCGGCCAAGAGCTATTTGTTCCTGTTTACACCGGTTTAGGGTTCGTTTAAAGATATGTGTGAAATCAGGCTCATTCATATACACACATGCACACATCAGAGAAAGAACAGGTGTTAGAAAGGGAGCACTTGGTGGTCAACGACAAAAAGAAAGCATTAAATTGAACATTTTATTTTACTGGAAATAGATCAACAAACATGGGATCGAAAGTACAGGGATTCACAAAACTATGGATAAAATTATCTAACTCCCTCTCTGCCTTCTCCACCATGTCAAAGCGGCGATCTTCACGAACAGTCGCTTCCCATCGGTCAGCACCATTCCCATCAGCGAAGGCAGACATGACGACCCGCTGAGTACGTATTTGGCTTAGCAGCTGAACAGAGCGATCCCTCAGAGCTGTGGTAATCAAAAGTGCCTCGTGAAAGCACTCGATCTTGTTCTCTGCGGCATCGAGCATTGCCGGAGTCATCTCCGCTGGATGAGGAGGGATGTCATCGAGCATGGACAAGAAGACCATTCGAAGCAAAATGGAGCCGATGGGGAGAGGAGATTCTCCACGAGTCAAGAGCTCGTATAGCACTGTGTCTTATTGGTCATCCGTAAGAGCAGGGTTTACCAAGAGGGCAGCAAAATGAGGAACGATTTCCTCAATAGGCACCTCCTATGGTTGCCGGCGAGCATGTGGACGATTACAAGCCATAGCTCTTCTCTGATAAAACAATTCTCTGGAAGTGAGAGAGAAGAGAAGCTTTGCTTCAAATTATAAAGATAGACATTTAAGTCTAGGCACAGAAAATTTTGTGCATGATGGAACTGTTTCCAAGCTCTGTTAAGAGAAGGCCTTAGGAAAGAGAAGTTTGACTCAGGAAAAGCAGAGAAAAAAAGCGAAAAGACACCTTCAGTAAAGAGGCAGCGCCTCGCGTGCAAATCACGAGAGCGCTCGCGCCAAGAGGGCCAGCGCTAAGAGTCAAAGACTCTGAGGCAGCGCCTCACGTGCAAAGCACGAGAGCGCCAGCGCCAAAAGCGCTAACTCCAAGAGTCAAAGACTCTGAGGCAGCGCCTCACGTGCAAAGCACGAGAGCGCCAGCGCTAGAACTAAATGTTCTCCACCCTTGGATCAAAGATCCAACGAAAATGATTAAAAAATCATCAAATTACCAGAATAAAATTCTGTTGAGGAAATACTCCTCAAATCTTTCCAAACAGGAAAGATTGTGCCCTGTAAATAAGAGCACCGTTGGACCAAAGATCCAATGGTGATTAAAAATCACCAAGATACAGAATAAGTTCTGTATGGGAAAATATTTTCCAATCTGGTTAATAACAAGAAAACCATCTTCTGTAAAACAGAAACCCTTGGATCAAAGATCCAACGGTGGGAAACATTCCCCAAATCAATCAGAGATCTCTCAATAAGAGATTTCCTTAACTGATTCAACAAGTCAGCCTCCCCTATATAAAGGACCCAAGACTTCAAGTCTTGGGTACACGCAGAAACCTCCCCATAAGTTCTCAAATCGAAAGAAGAAAAACAGAGGACCCCCCTAAAAAAACTTCAAGTTCTCAGAAAAGAAAGGAGAAGAGCAAGCTCTAAGAAGAAGAACCTTCTTCAAGGTAAGGAAAAAGAAGAGAGATCATAACATCTCCTCCATATTTAAGAGTTTAACTCTCACATCATAAGAACATAGTACTTTTCTAGATCACAGATTTATAAGACAAGGTCTTTCACAAAAGTAAAAAAAAAAGATCGCGGCATCTTATCAAGAAAGAGAAGAACTTAGTTCATAGATCCATGAGACAAAGTCTCTTATAAACCAAGAATTTAATTCTCAGAGCACAGAACTGATCAAAGCTGACAAAGAAGGGCTTTAGTGCTCCAAGTCTGGTGCTCAGCGCCAAGCGCTCCACATGCTTCTCACGTGGGAGCCTTTTTACAAAGAAGCGCTTTAGCGTTGGGTGCCCTTTTATAAGAAGCACCGTAGCGTTCCCGGTCAGCGCTCAGCGTTACACGTGCTCCTCAGGAGGGCGCTATGGAATTACAAAGCGCTCTGTAAATAAGGCCCTGGTGCCATAAAAAGTGTTCAACACTTAATAAAAGACAAAAAGAAAAAGGGGTATCAGAACCCAAATCAATGCTCAGCATTATTGAATAAAAAGGGTCCGAGCCCAAACAAGTGTTCAGAATCGAGTGGACTGAGCCTAAGTTGGCTACAAGTCCCTAATTCAAATTAACTGAGCCCATGTGCTCATAATTTTTTTAATTGGTCTTAGTCCCAGACCTGACTATAGATCCCTAACCAACATTGGTTCAAGGGTACATCTCTTCATACCTCTGATACATGTCGTTGTAATTCTTCAACGTCTTCAGAGATGGGGGGTCCCAATAACCAATAACTTTTGGCGCATCTCCAAATGGTTAAACCAAAATCCCATAGACTATGATGTCTTTAAACTTCACGAACTATGACGTCCTTAAACTCATGGACTATGACGTCCTTAAACTTATGGACCGTGACGTCCCTAAACTGCATTTTACGGACTATGACGTCCTTAAACTCATGGACCGTGACGTCCCTAAACTGCATTTTACGGACTATGACGTCCTTAAACTTATGGACCGCAATATCCCTAAACTAAACCGATAGAGTCCAAATACTCTCTCGTTGGATCTAAATGATCCCAAAACCTTGCTCAGTAGATCGTAGTCTAAAATTAGACTAACGTATCCTTAACAAGCATTTAAGTTGATCTTAATCTAAAAATAAGATTAACGATCCTTAAAACCAACCCAAACCCAAATCTAAGAAAATACGGATTTGGACTAATCCACGCCCTACGGGCGACAACATAAATTAGTCTCCGTATACAATCCACGGGAAACCAAAAACAAAACAAACACACACGACACGAAGTGACCATCTGGAGAAGGAGAAAGTGGTTACCGCGATGCGGTAGCGTAATTAACTGCAGGGGCTTGTGCCTGCACAGAAGAGCATCCCCACAATCAAAAAACCCTCGTACACGAGGGGGAATCTAACGAAGTCTGCTACAAGGGCCGCATCCGTCTAAACCTCAGATACACGGTGCCATAAATCAACTTGGCATCTTCGGAGAGGTGGACGGATAAAACCAAATAGCATCTGCCCTCAAAATTCAGACCAGGCGTCCTAACGTCCCGGTCGTGTCTTTCGGCGGAGAACACAGATCATATCATATCATATCATATCATATCCATTAAGTAACTTATTTGTGAATGAATGGTTGGAATATTATCTCAAATAAAATAAATGCTATTAATGATTTGATTTGAGATATTGTGCAGGTATTAAAATAACAAATCAGTTCAGGGCTACAAACATAAGTAGGAGATCCACATCAAATCGAGTTAGCAAACCAAATCTGCTGAATTTTAGGAGAAAATTGAAGATTCTCGCAACTGCAGAGAGAAAAATATATTTTCAAAATATATTCATCAAAAAAATCTCCTAAAATTGAGAGAAGTAAGCACAAAAAATTTGGAGGCGCGATAACACCAATAGGCGGCGGAACCGCGGTCAAATAGTGGCCGTTCAATGTGCAATATCAGAAGCATGATCGTCTTTTAATATACTTCGAGATTACATCTAGAGTTTTAAGTTTCAGAGACTATATAAATGACCGAGCAGCAATCTATCGATCTATCTATCGATTAATTTAGGGTTTTTAGTTCTTTTAGTTTTTTAGCCAATCAAAGTCTGTAATGCAAATTTTCAATAAAAGGTAGCTTTCTCTTTTAATTTTGTCCCATTACTTTCTACATTTATTTTCCACACTTCTCTATTTTTTTCTTCTTATGGTTTCATTATTCTTCTACCCTTCTTCTTTTACTTCGTTTTCCCTAATGAGCGAGTAAATTCTCGCTTGTTAGGGTTTATAGGAAAAGGGTAGTATAATGGATGAAAAAATCCCTTATCTTCTTTTTATATTTTAATTTTTATAAATTTTAACAAAAAGTGTCTTAACCCTCTTATTCGGGCGTGCTACTAATTCATGATAGTTGCGACCTCGATTTGAAATTCGTTAGTACTTTCTTTGTTGAGGGTTTGAGATCAATAGGGATCAATGGAAGGACAAGAGTCAGTAGAGGGAATCCCTAATCCCTCCAAGTATCCTAATCCACATTCATCGCTATTTCTCTAGTATTAAATAATTAAAAGATAAAAGGAATTATTTTTAAAAACTCCATCCTTTAACTACTCAATCCGAAAAAACTCTACAAGCCCTTCTCTTATAAAGTTTTCAAATCTTTTTAGTATAAAACGATAAAAATCCAATCTTTTTTCTATTAATGCGTCTAAAACAAGAAAGATAGTCTACTATTTCCCTGCGGACGACCCGTACTCACTATCGGTTAGCTATTGCGATACCGTTATTAATTGCGGTAACTAGGAAACATAAAGACTCATTTTTTCACAACAACCAAATGGTGCCGTTGCCGGGGAAACGGTAGTAATATTTTTCTTGATATTCGGGTTGATTTTTTTAGTAAATAAAAATAAATAAAAATTTTAAAATAAAAACAAAAACCACATCTTGTATTTTTAACGATTCTTGTGCGAGTTTTGCAAGAAATCTGGAACACTTGGAGCGAACCAACAGAGATTCAGAGACCGTTAAATAGGAGCAGAGGAGCATTAGAGTGCGGTGCCAAAATTTGGAGAGTAGATCGCACCATACGGCGGCGGAACCGCGGCTTATTAGGGTATTTGGCGGCGGAACCGCGGCCAAATAGGGGAGTCAGGCCCCCAAATTTTTCTGGTATTATTTCCTCTTCTTTCTTTCTCCTCTGAAGCTCCAATAAACTATTTTTACCTGCAGGATTCTTTGCAAACAACGCCGCTAAATTTTTTTTTGCGTGTTTTAGATTTTGGTTTGTTTTGAATATTTAAAACGGACATTAAGGGGCAAGAAACCCAAATTCAGATTAGATTAGGTGGGGATTTTATCACCTTTCCTAGACCCCACAAATCACAAATAAGCATACGCATCACCCTGCATTAATAAAAAAAATATCTAGACCAAGCCTCTAAAGACAATCGCGCTCAATTAGGACAAGAGAGGGCCGTGGGTAATTTATTGCTTATCCGTATTTTTCTTGTGGTGTCTAAGGTTAGTGTGACTAAGTAAAGTGGTTTACTTAATTAAGCCCGCTATTTCAGTGATTCGTATAGCGGATACCTCCCACTTACCTGGTACTTACTTGGCTGCAAGGTTGATAAGGAGGTGATAGAGGATTTATCCTACGTCTCGTCCTTTGGAAGTCTAGGAGCGGTCTAGTGATTTGACTTAGGTGACCCTACATCTAGGGACTGTTTATGCATTTTGTGATTGGTTGAGTCAAGTCTTGCGTCCGTCATTCTTGTCAAGGCAATGCATTCTTTAAATTGTTCTCACCACTTTCTCACACGCTGCCACGTGCACTAAACCCGCTTAGTGCATGTTCGGTTGGACACGGGATTCTAGCACCCTTTTAGTCTGTGTTTTTGCTGTCGACTCCGAGGTCGATACTTCTTCACCTTCTGTTTCTCCTTCACCTATCACATCTCTCGAGATGGATGGACCTCTACCGGGTTTTAACAACACCACGATGCCACCACCTCTAGGTGCGCAAATTCAAAATCCACCACGCATCGCTCTCCAAGATCGATACTACCCCACACGTGGACCCCTTCCTATGTGTTTGTCTCTTCCACCAGCCAATGGGGATACTTCGAAATTAAACCTCACTTCATCAACTTGTTGCCCAAATTTCTCGGGCTTGAATCTGAGGATGCCTATGTTTTTATAACCAAATGTTAAAACGTATGTGCAATGATGAGCACCACCCAACTTTCGAGGGATGCTATACGATTACGTATTCTCCCTTTTACCTTATGCGATCTCGTAGAGAAGTGGCTTTATAGCACCTTCTCATATTCTATCACCAATAGGGATGAATTTGTTAAAGCATTCCTTAAATTTTTTATCCTAATCATAAGACTGTCCGCATTAGGAGCGAGATCAACTAGTTTGCCGAACTTCCCACCGAACCTTTTTGGAAATACTCGAAAGATTCAAAGATCTCCTTGTCCAATGACCTCATCACGAATTCAAAAAATGGCAACTTTGCTAAATTATGTATGAAGGTGTTAATCCAGCGACAAAACAAATGTTAGAAACCATTTGTCAATATCATTTCATGTCAAAATCCGATGAGGAGGCATGGCAATTTCTTGAAGATCTCGCCGAACAAACACTACAGTGGGAGAGCACAAGACCGACAACTTCATCTTCGTCTTCATCTAGGGCAGGTATCCATCAGCTCGACGCTTCCATCATAATGAAAGCCGAAATGGCTGCGACACAAAAGAAGCTCGAAGTTATTGAGAGCAAATTCTCTTCAGCCTCCCTAAACCAAGTTTCTCTCCCTAAAACCGTGTGTGGTTGCTGCTTTGACTCGTCACATTTAATTGAAGAATGTCCTTTGAATTCTCCGTCTCAAGGTAAAGAACAAACCAATACTGCTTTTCAGTAACAACCTAGAAACGATCCTTATACATCCATATATAACCCGGGATGGAGGAATCATCTTAATTTTGCTTGGAACCAAAACCAAACTAAAAACCAAAATCAAAATCAGTTCCGAAGTCAAAACAACTACCAAAGGCTTCCTTCACAGCAACAACAACCACTACAACAAGCCCTTTCTACCGCAACCATTCCAAAATCTGGCCAACAATTTTGCCCCGTATAACAATTCTTTCCAACCACAAAATAATGTTCCTTCCGGTAGCAACAAAGTCTCTACGCTCGAGAGAAGCTTAGAAGCTTTTATTAAACAATCCGTGCAAACGTCGGCTAGTTTAACTTCTTCTATCCAATCGTTAGTACAACACTCTGCTTCCACGGTGAAAGCATCAGATCTATCGAAGCACAAATTGCACAGTTAAACGCAGCGATGAGTGAAAGAGAGAAAGGGAAACTTCCATCTCAATCTCTGCCAAATTCCAGCCACCCACAAAACGCTAACGCTATTCTTAAGCAACAAAATCATAATGTAAGTGCCGTAACTACTTTGAGATCGGGAAGAATGCCGAACAACCATGTTGGAGAACAAGTTGATGATTTCGATGACACCCCGACTACTACTTCTACTTCTTCTTCTTCTAATCAATCATCTTCTCCCGAGCTAATTCTCCATTCTCCACTGGGCTCAAACTCTTCGTCCACTTCCTTGAATGGATTACCCCCTCAGGCTACCCCAACTCTAGTTTTAGGATCCATTCTGTCTCCATAAACTTCTCCCCAAGTGTTGGACCTAACCCCTTTTAATAAAGCTCCTTTTCCAAACCGGTTGAGACCCAACAAACCAAGTCCACAGATGGAGAAGGTTGTGGAAATGTTTAAGCAAGTTAACATTAATATTCCTCTCTTAGATGCTATCCAACAAGTTCAATCCTATGCTAAAATTCTTAAGGATTTGTGCACTAAGAAAAGGAAAACTCAAGTATCTAAAAGGGTTTTTTTAGCGAGTAATGTGAGTGATGCTCTTACCCAAAATTTGCCCAAGAAATATAAGGACCGCGGTTGTCCTATAATTTCTATAACTATTGGGGGTAAAAACATCAATCGCGCTCTTCTCGATCTTGGTGCTAGTGTTAAATTGCTTCCTTATTCTGTTTATGAGCAATTAGGCATAGGAGAATTGAAACCCACGCACTACACTCTTCAAATGGCCGATCGATCTATCACCCATCCTAAGGGTGAGCTAGAGGACGTGCTGATTAAAGTCGGGGAATTTATATTCCATGTGAACTTTATAGTTTTAGATACACAGCCTGTGGCGAATCTGCGGAACCAGATCCCGGTGATTCTTGGTCGACCATTTCTCGCAACCTTAAATGCGGTAATCAATTGTCGTAATGGTTCCATGAACCTATCCTTTGGGAAGATGACAATTGAACTTAACATCTTCAGGGTAAGAAGTCAACCTTCCGAACCTTCTGCTTATATGATGGATATATGTTTCGTCCACGAGATAGCTTCTGACAGTTGTGAATTTGAGGAGTTTTTGTTTTATGACAATGATCTTGACGCCGCTAGTGCGTTATTGTTTGATCCCGCCGCTTCTTACACGAGTAGGGAATATGAAGGGTTCACTTTCCTTGATGATCTTGATTCACGGAACACTTCTGTCAATGAGTCACCCCCCGAGTTCGAATCCTTTGACTTTTCGAATGAGTTAGTTAAGCTATCCGAGTCAATCTCTTACGCTAGTTATGAACCTCTCATGGAGTCCGAGCATCGATCCCTTACCCTACCTTCTACCGTTTCTCCCCCGACACTTGATCTCAAGCCACTACCGTCTCATCTTAAGTATGTATATTTAGGTGAGAATGAGTCTTTACCCGTTATCATCTCAACTTCTCTAGACTTAGAGTAAGAGAAAGCCTTTCTGTCTGTTTTGAAATCAAATCGGCAAGCTTTCGGTTGGACAATGGCGGACATCAAAGGAATTGGCCCCTTGATTGTTGAACATCATATACATATGATCAATGAGGTCAAACCAGCCGTGACCCAAAAAGACGGTTGAATCCCGTCATGAAAGAGGCGGTGAAAAAGGAAATCGTCAAATGCTTAGATAATGGTATAATTTACCCATTATCTGATAGCCAGTGGGTAAGCCCTATTCACGTTGTCCCTAAAAAGTCTGGCATCACAGTCATAACTAATGAGGCAAATGAGTTGATTCCAACTCACATCCAACCCAGATGGCGGGTATGTATTGATTATAGAAAACTCAATGCCGCGATGACGAAAGATCACTTTCCTCTACCCTTCATTGACCAAATGTTCGAACGCTTAGCTGGGCATGAGTTCTACTATTTCTTAGACGGTTACTCAGGCTATAATCAGATTCCCATCGCCGATAAGGATCAAGATAAGACAACTTTTACTTTTCCTTTCGACACTTTCGCTTATAAACACATGCCCTTTGGGTTATGCAATACTCCCGCTACATTTCAGCGGTGTATGATGGGGATATTCTCTGATATGGTCGAGAATTTTCTGGAAATATCCATGGATGATTTCTCCATCTTTGGGGATTCCTTTGAGGAATGCTTACGTCATCTTGACACTGTTCTTGCCCACTGTATGGACAAGAATCTAACTTTGAATTGGGAAAAATGTCATTTCATGGTTCAAGAAGGTATTGTCTTAGGGCATATCATCTCACGAAATGACATTGATGTAGACAAAGCTAAAATAGATGTCATTTCAAACCTTCTTCCTCCCAAATGCATCAAAAATATACAATCCTTTCTTGGCCTTGCCGGTTTTTATAGACGGTCCATCAAGGACTTTAGCAAGATTGCTAGGCCCTTAACTCTTCTCTTGGCCAAGAATACAACTTTTCACTTCGACTAGGATTGCTTGGCTGCTTTTGAATCGCTTAGACGTTCCTACACTACTGCCCCCGTTCTATCATCTCCAGACTGGAATCACCCTTTTGAGCATATGTGTAATGCATCTGACTTTGCTATTGGTGTAGTCTTAGGGCATCATATCGATAAGATGCCACATGTCATTTATTATGCGAGTAGGATCTTGAACGATACCCAAATGAACTATACAACCACCGAGAAAGAGCTTTTGGCAGTTGTCTTTGCATTAGAAAAATTCAGGCCCTGCCTAATTAGCTCACCGGTCGTAGTTTACACCGATCATTCCGCTTTAAGACATCTTTTATCAAAGAAGGATGTTCAATCCAGGCTAATACGTTGGATTATCTTGTTGCAAGAATTTGACCTTGTCATAAGAGACAAAAGTGGATGTGAAAACGTCGTAACCGACCATCTTTCACGACTTCCTTCTTCACCAACATTGACCTTGCCAATAAACAACTCTTTTCCGGATGAACATCTCTTGACCTTATCTTGCAAACCATGGTTCGCTGATATCGTGAATTATTTAGCAACATGACTTCTACCCAGCGAATTGTCAAATCAAAACGATCACAGATTTCTATCCCAGGTAAAACACTTTTACTGGGATGAATCTTATTTGTTCAAGTATTGTCCTGATCAGATCATTCGTCGGTGTGCCCCAAATAATGAGTTTATGAGTGTATTGTCCTTCTGCCTTGATGAAGCATGTGGTGGTCAGTTTGGCCCAAGAAAAACCGAGAAAAAAGTTTTGCAATGTGGCTTTTATTGGCCAACGTTATTCAAAGATGCACATGATTATTGTAAAACTTGTTCACGATGTCAGCACATAGGTCGGATTTCCCGGAAGAACGAGATGCCGTTCCAACTAATCTTGGTTGTTGAGATATTTGATGTGTGGGGAATTGATTTCATGGGTCCGTTTCCCAACTCTTTTGGGAACTTATACATTCTCTTAGCGGTTGATTATGTCTCTAAATAGGTTGAAGCAATATCAAGCCATACTAATGACAGCAAGGTTGTCGTTAAATTCCTTAATGAAAATATCTTTTCTCGGTTCGGGCACCCTCGCGCTATCATTAGCGAAAATGGGACGCATTTCTGCAATCAGTCTTTCGAGACTTTGATGCGGAAATATTCAATCAAACACAAGCTTTCTACGCCCTATCATCCCAAAACGAGCGGGCAAGCAGTAACGACTCTGTTTTTATTGTACAAAATTTTTTCAAGTTAATGTACAGAATGGAGTTTGCAAGCCTGAGTATACTTTAAATGTTGTATTTATTTAAGAACAGTAAGAAAGCACTTGTAGCTCATTGGTAAAGCCTTGCACTGCTATGACATAGCCCATGTGTTCGAATCCCATCAGCCACATATATTTTTACTGATTTTTCTTTTAAACTTTTTGGAAGCCCAAAATTTTACACGTGCTCTGCACATAAAATGAAAAGTCACAGAAAATCAAACATGTGCTAAATGTTGTATGAACTGATATGGACACATGTCACAAGTCCAAGCCCCCAACTCCTCACTTCGACCGGCGAGATCGGCCCCTAGACCGGCGCCGACGGTCCTCCCGTGGAGAAAAGTCCCTGTGTTTTGCCCACTAAACCCCTTGGCCTACCCCACTACTCCTGTTCTGTTTATTTTTCCTACAATTATCCAGAAAATTTATATTCATCATAAATCCTATTTTTAATGTATTTTTAATTCTTTCTTCAATTCCAAAACTCTAATTTTACACTATAAATACAACCACATACCCTAGCCCTCTTCATTCTGAAATCTATTGCTAAAATTCTCAAAAAAATTCTAAGTCTAATAAGAGTACAAGTGGAGTTAGCCCTAGGTCAAATTCGGCGAGGATTCGAGACGTTTCCGGCGACCCCGCGACTCCACGAAGGCTACTACCCTCATCTTCTACCTCCCCTCTCTCCTTTAAACTTGTAAGTCCTATATCTCTTCTTCTCTTTTTACTATAAAACTTCTCTTTTTCAAAATATGTCGGTAAGTGGAGTTATACCGACATTTGATTCTAAAACCTTTGAAAACCATAATTCTTCTTAAGAATCACTTGTACTCATATATATACCTTACTTGTAATCATTTAACTAATATTTAGAAACCAATTTCACTCTAAAACTCTATGTTAAATAACTTTAATTAAGCTTTTACGTTTAAATACCATGAAGTTTATATACAACATCTTTTAATTGTTTTGCTTAATACCACCTTTAGAAAACCTTACGAGGTAATGACCCATCTCTCACATACACACATCCTGACATAGCACGATTCTCTTGAAAAATACTTTTATGGCAAAATACGACTTTTCATCAAAATACCTTAAACTATTAAAAACCTGGATTTCTTTAAACCGTGTTACTTAATTCTTTGCGATTGTGCCTCTACAACCCATTTAGGGGAACCTGCTATTGGATGGTGCGGATTATCGCACATCCACTGTCACGACCCGGAATTGGCACGTGACTGGAACTTGAATCATGTGAAATTTATAGGACCCCACCTAATTCAAGTAAGCCAAAAGCCCAGAAATCTAAATCTTTTTAGGGAAAATAGTGGAGGTACAGTTGTTGGCTACAGTGCCCTCAAGTCAATTATTGGATCGTAGGCACGTGATTGCAATGATTGAGGGATGACCTATACCGGTAGAACAGTCTTACTTGAGATGATAGTATGCTATCTGGTTTATCTTTATCATCGTGTACATGCTTCATATGACATTACATATCACTATTACATGTTGATAGAGCCCATAGGATTCTTGCTTGACTACCAGCGTTATGATAGCGATCATATACGTGGGAGCTAGGTGGTCTATAGGCACATCCTTAAATGTCCCTAGTCGTGGGAGTTTCAAGACTGGGCATCGATACTCCAGAGTAGACTAGTGTATACTGATCGAGATCCCGACGAGGGGCGGTGGCCGGTCTCACAAGCTATTGGTGTTAGTTTGTTCACCTAAGATATATACAGGTGCTCATTGAGTTATGAGTACACCGGACGGACTCGCCGGGAACATGCTAGTTGGTATTATACCTATTGTCAGATAGCAGTTCCCTGGTGACATGTGTACATGTTAGTCTATCAACCTGAGATCGTCATTTGTCTCGTGTGAGTTCCCACTGTGCTTTGATTACTACCCTACTACGGCTCAAAGGAGTCGTGCAAATAGGTTTTAGTTGGGTACAGTCCCGATCCACATGGAGGCAGTGAGCGGATCGTCAAGGGATTAGTCTTTTCCGGTATTGGGGGTTGATGTCGCGGTGTGCACGGATGGCCATCACCAGAAATCCTTGGCTAAGGTAGTCGAGAATTACTGATCTAGGATCGGTAGTTTCTCAGGTGGTGATGGGCTTCATACCGACACTAAATGTCGCGTTATTAGGGGTTTGACTTTATCCACCCCCCTAGACTCGATATGCGATACTCATAGATGAACGGACCGGACTGTACGGATATTGTCACTGTCAGGCTCAGTAGGGTTTCAGGATGAGTTTGCTCGTCGGCTTCCCTTTCGCTCAATACTTGGGTAGCCGTTACGTACAGCTAGTACCGCTGATATACTTGTGGTTAAACCCGCTGCCAGCGTATTGACGAGTCTTTAGAGTCTCACATAGAGGGTTTTCCTGCTTCGGGCGAAACGATGTAGAGGCTGTATGGTTTTACGGCAGGGTTCGATCACATACGTGTACTTATGCACGTATGATGTTCGGACGGATAATACTAGTGGGCTTTGGTTTAAGCCGGATCCTAGTATTATATTTGTTGGATTATTTTTGTCTCTTTGTATTCGTATTCTTCGAAATACGGATGCGGGTATGTATATATAGATGAGGGGTATTCTTGTAATTTATTACAAGATTACTTTTAGAAGATTACACCTCATCATGGTTTAGACCTTTTTGGATTAAAAGGTTATTGAGGTGTATGATGAGGTGTTTATTGCATTTTTGGTGGCATGGCTAATTAGTGACCCATGGTTACTATTTAAGCATGCTTATGGCCTGTTTGGTTGCAAGATTATGAAATTTGGATTCCAAATTAGTACTGTTGAAATTTTTGGATTTGGTAATTTGTTGTTTGGTTGGTTTTGGATTCCTAATATTGGATTTGTAGATCCTTGTAATCTTTGTTTAGTTGGTGAAAATAAAGTGGGATTTAGATTTGAGGATTTTAGAGAGAGATAGATAAAGAGAGGATTATTAAATAAATAAAGTACACACGTCCCATCTAAAAGTACAATGTATAGTGTCAAATCCTTGAAAATCCTTAAAATGTTTTAGGATTCAAGAATCCTTGTTTTGTGGTGGGCCTTCCATAAAAAACAAAGGAATCCTAGAAATCCAAATCCATCAACCAAACACAAAATTATGGAATCCTAGGATTCCACAATCCAAATCCATACTAATCCTGTAACCAAACAGGCCCTTAGGGTTTTGTTTGTTGTGAGATTATGTTGACTTGCGATATTTTTTGTTGACTTAGATATTTTGGAGACATGGACATTTATTGTGGTGGCTCCATTATTTCTAATCACTCTCACAACACACAAAACAATCAAGCCATAATTCATTTCTTTTTCTCTCTCTTGAGTTGCTATCAACACCTCATTCTCATGACATCTTCTTCTTCCTCTAGCTCCACCCAAACCCTCTCATGAGTTGAGAATCCTTGGGTGTCTTGAGACAAATTAATCCTCCATCACTCTTTACTTCATCTACGGTATCTAGAGTGGCGATCTAGATGCCCTAGTTGCCTCGGATATGAGGTTGGAGCTCGTTGCATAGACTCTCGGGTGGATCATCTTCGATGGAGGGAGACCGGAGATCAAGCTTGATCAAGGAAGCCAAGAGGAGCTTGGGATGATGGTTGAAGATTGAAGGACATGGATCTATTCGGTATAACCATTCTAACTCCTTTGTATGTTTTATTATCTATTGGCTTATGGGTAGATCCGGGTAATTGGTTGTGGTAGCGCCAGGTTTTATAAATTTTTGTTCAGCATTTGGTCACGGATTGATGGCCGGGGTGTTACCGTAACCCAACATGGTATCAGAGACACTCTATAAGCCTTAGTTAACTCATTGCGACATTTGAAATCCGCCGTTTTTGTCGTGCAAAAACTGCCGACAAAAACAGTTCCGAAAACTGAAAGTTTAAGATGTTTGCACACCCCGCGGGCTCAGGGTTTGAACTGAGAAGCCGCAGGATGGTGCATGGGCACCCCGGGGAATCCCCAGAGGGGACCGAATGACTGGGCTCGCTCCCCAAGACCACCACAAGGTGGTCTTGGTAGTGGGGACCCAAAACTGCCCCACCTTGGGCAGTTTTGGGTCTGCCTCACCCCTAGCCACCTCGTGGTGGCCTCGGGGGTAGGGTACCCCCTCGAGCCCCCCGAATAGAAGTTAATTTTGTGCTTTAACTCCCCGTGAAGGTTCGGGCACGTTTCATTTTGATTCGGACTTCCGAATTGGCTTTAAACGGTCGGTTTTTGGAACTTTAGCTCACCGTTTTTTCATGGTTTTGGAAATTGGTTTAGTTTGCTAATTGCGTGCGGAATTATAATGTCGTAGTTTTCAGTGCATACATTACTATCTACGACCATGAATGTCATTAGAGTGGCACAACACGTCTAATTGCTATAAGACTTTTAGACGGGTTTGCGAACATGACATTCACGTTAATGTTTTGTGTTGTGCTGTGGTTGTGGTTGGATCGTCGTGGTGGATAGCTTGGGTGCAATGGTAGTACAGTTTAGTTTCATTTGTACATTTGATATTGCAGGGCGAGCGTCCGACATGTGTACTGCCTTCACTGCCCGTTTGTATATTATTTGTTTGGGGCACGACCGGGTTGGGGTCGATGTCACTCTTATACTTATTTTCTTTTCTGTACTAGGATTACCCCACGGTGGAGTGCACGAATAGCCGGGTTCTAGAGGGCAACGGGCTCGCAGCTCATGGCTTTGAGAAGAAGGGGGCCTCACTCTGGAATTGGCAGGCTATTCGTCGCACTTGTAGGGGGTATAGGTTGAACCAAGGAGGGGTGCTAAAGTTACCGGATTCCGTGAAGTTCCGGGTGGCCCATTCACTTTGTTGAAGGGGTTTGCCTCACTTCTGGTTTGGCGGGTAACTTTCCGCGCTCGTAGGGGTCTAGGTTTTCATTGCACAGGCTATCCACATGACCAGGGGAACGTCGGGTTTCACTTGCGGCTCAAAGGAAACCCGGGGCTCCCAGATCATCAGTATTATTCTGTGATGCTTATCGCTTATCTGTGATGTTGCATAAATCATGCCTGGAATGATTATTATATATTGTTATATATATACTAGTAGATGTTGTATGTGTTTTGCACCCGCGCTAGTCCAGCCCCCGCTCTGTTGTTAGTTAAGTAACCTAACGGGTGATGACGAGGCCCAGTGGCGAATGTGGATGACATATACGTACATCATATTTTCGTACTTTTCTGGTGTGATTAATTGATGGGACTGCGTTGATTCTGATCAATGCAAAGATAAAACAAACCTATATATGATGTTGTTGGAACAATTTTCAAAAGCTGTTATTACAAGGACGTTTTCTTTTGTTTTGCACAGCGATATTCGGTAATGAATATCCAACACCTCATTCAACGAGGCAAGAGCCGAGATCCCTTCACCGGGAGTGACCTCTTGGGCAGAAGTTTGCGTCAGGGTAATAACTTCACTATAGTTGATTACTTTTTGCTTTGCATCGAGATATTTAGTTTGGAACATCCTGCACCTCATTCTACGAGGAAAGAGCCGAGATCCCTTCACCGGGAGTGACTTCTTTAGAAAAGGTTTTCGCCACTATATATTTGTAAAAAGCTATCCGGTTCTTCAAAGATATCAAGTTCATTACGTTAAAGGTTTTTTGCCAAAAACCATTCGTAGCCCTCTGTCATTTCAGATGGGTAGCACCTAGGTTTCATGCTATGTTTGTTAGCCTTCGTCAAGGCATAGTGTATGGTAGCTATTTATTATTTTTCTGTTGCATAGATAGATGCGTTGCTTTGGGAAAGTCGTACTACTTTGTTGGCCTTCGTCAAGGGTATATACGGGTGGGTTCAAATTAACCTGGACAATGACGGGTAGAACTTGACATGTGATTTATGATTTGTTGGCCTTCGTCGAGGTCATAAGAGCATGGGGTAAAAATCACATCGGGAGTTTCAAACATACAGGAAACTTGCCATGCATGCGCATACCTTCTGGAGTGTGATAACTTGAGTGGATTCCATCAAGTTATCATGCGATGATAGTTGGATCCCGATTCCCACTGATGAGTTGGTTTACTCCTCGGGTGATTTTATACGATCCCGACTAATTCTTCTTTTAGGTTTGGAGGAGAATTTGAGGATACAGTGGGAGCATCCTGATTAGATAAAGCGATTAACCATTCTAATCTAGGTTAGAGTGCATGCTGAGTGTTTCTTTCTCTCTCTCTTTGGCAGCGACCATGGCCCGACCCTAGACTAGAACTCATAAACCAAGTTAGCCGAACTTTCTTAAAACACACTGGCTTCTGGATTGTCAGAGTTGCATACTTCATTGCCACTCCTACTTTTACCCTTTGCTTTTCTCCGGAACATTCCGTATCACTACGAAGATCCACATTTATTGGATATGACCATCGTATAGTTACATACGAACTCGAAGAAACTTGTTTCAGATTCGAGAATGGTTTCCGGTTCTGGAGAAATTGAATAGGACTATTCAGTTGTCTTTTCTTTTACCTTCTCTCAAGTTGTGAGGGTTCCTAAGATAAGGAGAGGGTACACCTATTACGCTTAGTGGATAGTCTTCTTCCAAACCATAGGCAGGTGCCGAAAGGTGGGAAAGGAAGACAACCGATTAGTTTAAGTGTGGTGTACAGAAAGTAATAAGTAAAGAAAAATAAAGGAATTAGAAAGAGAGCAAAGTAAATTGCGACTGCTATCATTCATGACCAAACTGCGTATATCATAGCCACTCCTACTTCACCTTTGAATTTCTCCGGAATACCCCGTATCACTACGAAGATCCACATTTATTGGATAATCCATCGTATAGTTACATACGAACTCGAAGGAACTTGTTCCATTTCGAGGATGGATTCTGGTTTAGGAGAAATAGAATAAGGATTATTCAGTTGTCTTTATCTTTACTTTCTCTCAGGTCGCGAGTGCTCCTAGGATTAGGAGAGTACACCTATTACGCTTATTGGATAGTCTTCTTCTAAACTATAGGCTGGTGCCGAACGGTAGGGAAGGAAGAAAACCATTTAGCCTAAGTGCGGTGTACAGAAGGTAATGGGTAAAAACAAATAAAGGGATTTGGAGAGATGGCAACGAAATATAAGGTTACAGTCATGAATCAGGATAATGGAAGAGGCATTACTAGGAATACCCGGCTACCCCTTCGAAACATTTTCATGTTTCAGTTTCACTATGCGTTGTTAATTGAAAACTGATTTCCCAATTAGATCCTTACTCCAGGATGTGTATTTACCAAGTTTCACATCTGTATGGTTTTACAGATGATGAGTGGGAGTAAGTTATTTGGAATTAGGTGATTATATCATCATTACATCGGAATTCGTTGTAATAGGCGATATTTGAGGAAATCGCCTGGGGTTTTGCCTGACGGCAAATATTTGGTTTTGAATATCCGTTGTTATGCACCAATTTCAAACTGATATATCTGTATATTTATTTCATAAAGTGAGCTATAACCTTTTGAAATTATGTCCATGACATTTACCTATATCCGTTGATGATTGGGTAAGGAGCATTAAACAGCGGTGTAACTCTTCTTAACCATAGTACAGTTTTCAACCTACGACGCACAGGGTTTGAGTTATTCAACTCAGGGGACTTATACAAAGTATTGTATGTTGTCCAGAGTCTATTAGGACAAAGAGGTTGGTGCTCGTACTATATTCTGTTTACTTGTGACTTCTCCAGTTTTAGACAAGTGTTTCGTAGAAATACAAGGTCCAAGTTTTGAGAAGTTATAGGTACAAGAATAAAGTAGAGAACCATGTGTTGCAAGTATCAGGATTCTTCGAGGTGATCGAAGATGTAGATACTTGTGTTTGGTATTCAGTTGATAGTAATGGTTTTGAGAAATTCTTCTCTTTCAGGTTACTCATATCTGGATGCACTCCTAGTTGAGTAATATTGATCGGCCTCTCTCCATTTAGTTGACATAAACTGGAGACAGCTGCATGATTTGAATCTGGTTCCAATTAAATTAGTGCATCTGTTTCTATATTGAATATAGAATGGTTCTATCTTAACGATGTTAAAGTATATGGAGTTGTCCGGATTATGCTTAAAACCAGACTCTGGACAAACTCAAGGCACGTTTCAGTAATGGCAGTTTGTGGGTTATCCCGGGCTATGACGAGGGATAACTTTCTACCATCTGGAAGATCAATAGTGATATTGTTCTTGACTCGCCACAGTTTTAGTAAAATGGACTTTTTCAGAAAACAGTAGTGAGAGTATGGTAGAACTGGAAGTAATTCTAGAACCACAAACGATTACTAAAAATTTAATATGACCTAAAGATTAAATCAGGTTTGACATTCCATTAGCCACTTCACAGATATGGTGGGTAACCTCAGGCACCCGAGAGATACTTCGGTATCCTCAAAGACGGTGACAGGGAGGTTCTTGTTTACCCATACTTGCCATTACTGCTGTTCTAGACTATGAGACCCGGCTGGAGGATGAGTATAGCGTCGTTCTAAACAAGATTTAGAAGTGCACGTGTATATGACTCTGTCAGAGGGTTGTTGTAGTCAGTGGGAGCAGTCGAAGCATAGTGGACAAGCAGCTTGTGTCTATTTATAGACTAAAGCAGGTATAGAGGAGATAGATCATCTATTTTTGATATTATAGTCAAAGTCTTTGACTTCATCAGAATAGGAGATGGATCGTATTAGGGTGTGATGTCCTAGTATTTGGATGATATACACTTTATAGGTAGTGAAATTCCTACACTACGATCGGTTATACTGTGGTTGTCATACAATGGTTTCTCCATATAGGATATGGATATTATATCAAGTATTCTGGTTACTGGATCTATGGTTTTAGATCTAGATTTGGATAGTTTTCCAATTTGGGTACTTAGACAGTATTCTAAAGGTGTTTTAGAATGGACGACTCCTGGCATGGTGGTGTACCTGCAGGTGATGGAGTCACCCTCTCTACAGGTGTTTTACAGACTAAAGGGGAGAGGGATGTGCATGATTGGCACATCACTTGCTTAGGCAATCGAGTCAATCATGAGATGTCAAGTAACACACCGGATGTTGTTTTTGCACTAGCTGCAATAAGTTTATACATTAATCCAATCCAGGAGAAACGTTCAGAAGCGGTTTATGAACATAAGTGGATGTTCTAAGGATGTGGTAACGGCAGCCTCCTTTGGGAGATGGTTATCATTCCAGGCTTCCAAGGTGACATGAATGACAGAGTGACTGTCAGAGTTATAGTTTTCCCTCTTTTGAGGGGCAGTAGTTTGGACAGGTGGTCCAAGCGGATACTGAGGGAGGCATGGCACAGGATACTGATTAAATTCAGTGGACGATACAGTCTAAGAAGTTTGCTGGATTTGGAGTTCATTTGTGAACTGGGACCCATTAGATATCCAGACATATTCTAAGATAGGTATTGCTCATTTCGGGAGATAGCTTTCTCCGCGAACTTGAGATAAAGAGAGACATAGAAAGAAACATTGGAGCGAATCCACTCACTGAGGCTATTTCTCGAACGTAATAGTTTCACAAGTAAGCTTTGTGAAACTGATTAGTAGAGAAGTTGGGTGTTCGGTATCACACGGGCTGTGAGTATGCGACACCGCAATAATTGGCCTTAAGTGCAAGTGGGAGATTGTTGGCTATAGTGCCCTCAACTCAATTATTGGATCCCAGGCACGTGATTGCAATGATTGAGGGATGACCTATACCGGTAGAACAGTCTTACTCGAGATGATAGTATGCTATCTGGTTTGTCTTTATCATCGTGTACATGCTTCAAGTGACATTACAGATCACTATTATATGTTGATAGAGCCCATAAGATTCTTACTTGATTACCAGCATTATGATGGCGATCATATACGTGGAAGCTGGGTGGTCTATAGGCACATCCTTAAATGTCCCTAGTCATGGGAGTTTCGAGACCGGGCATTGATACTCCGGAGTAGACTAGTGTATACTGATCGAGACCCCGACGAGGGGCGGTGGCTGGTCTCACAAGCCATTGGTGTTAGTTTTGTAGGGTTCCTAGGCATCTTAATGAGGTCTCACAAGGCATCAACCATGCCAATTTCAAAAATTATGGTGCCGAGAAACCCTAGTGTACGGATCGTCTGCTAGATTTCTAGGCGAAAATGCAAACTAGTTAACACTTAACTAAGGGAATACGGAAATACAACCTTTGTAGATCCGGTGCTCCACCTCCATAGCTCCGCAACGAAGTCCTCTCCGCTGTCCAAATCAAATCCGGACTCCAGCGTCGGCTTCGTCGAAGAATAAGCGAGCTAGGTCGTCGATGTCCATGCCGAAGATGATCTACGTCGAGGCATCGCTAAATCAAGCTCCGACTTCACCAAGTCAAGAAACTTGTGAAGAAAACACACTCTACTACTTGGCAAGAGGTAGAGGATGAAGAAATAGGAAGTGGGTTCAATTTAGAATTGGATTTCTCACTCTTTATCATCAATCACCATTGATGACCTAAGCTTTTCTTCTTGAGTTCAAGGAAGAAGAAGAAGAAAAATGATATGATCAGAATTATCAAAATAGAAAAGAAAATCAATCCTTATCATAAGCAAACCATGGTCAAGTGTAGAGATTAAACTAGGGTTAAATCAAATGGTTAGGGTTAAGCATGAGATAAGAATGGTGGACAAAGTCAAAGCTTCATGAATCTTCAAATACAAACAAAGAAAGCCACCATTCTTCTCATTTCTTTTTTCAAAAAGAAAATAAATAAATAAATGAATAAATAGATATGAAAAACAAAACCCTAAACATTTAAATAACTATGATTTAATCTTTACACAAACTCAAGTAGACATGTATCATCAAACATGATACAATCAAGTGCACAAAAGTATATCACATATACAACATGTGAACTTCAAGTGAGAAAATCCATTTAAAGTGAACCAATACTAGTTAATGCAAAGTAATATATCAAATATATAATTATACATTCAATCATTAAATCAACACTTGATTTAACGATCTGGTCATATCGCATATAACCGGCTAGTATCCTATGTATCGGCTTATCGAATCAATCTTCGATTCGATAACTAGGTTATATCGCATACAACCATTCGACACATTCATCGCGAGAATGGAATACGGTATCACATACACGTATTATTCTCGGTCCCGCACATATCTCATATGCACTCCTATTTCGTTTCGCTTGAGCTAGGAAACCTCTGTGTAGGACTCTAAAGACTCGTCAATACGCCGGCAGCAGATGATGATCATATCAAACACCTACAAGCCGCAAGCGGTCTGCTAAACGTAACGGCCACCCGGGTATTGAGCGATCTGAAGATCGACGAGCAAGCCCGCTCACACTCCAGTGAATCCAACCAGTAACACTACCGTACAGTCCGGTCTGATCGTCTGATATGTCGCATATCTCGCCTAGGGGTGGTAAACGTCAGACCCCAATAGCTCGATAAGTCGTGTCGATATGAGGTCTATAACTATTCGAGAAACTACTGGTAACACTTACCAGTAAATCTCAGCAACCCTGGCCACGGATTTCCTGTTATAGCCAATCGAACACAGCGCAACATCAACCCCCCTATACCGGGAGAGACGAATCCCCTCCTATCGCTCATTGCCTCCATGTGACTCGGGACTGTACCCAAAAACCACCGTTTTGCACGCCCTCTTGGACGTGGTAAGATGGAAATCAAAGCACAGTGGGAACCACACAAGACTCTATGACGATCTCGGGTCAACAGACTACTCTGTACCAGTGTCACCAGAGAACTGCCATCTGACGTGAGGTATAATACCATCTGGGAGTTCTCGGCGAGTCCGTCCAGTGTACCCAGTCTCTACTGAGCACCCGTATAACATCTCTGATGTCAAACACCAATGGATACGGGATCATCCATCGCCCATCTGTATGGGTCGAGAAGGTACACGCTAGTCTACTCTGGTATATCGATGCCCCGTCTCGATACACCCACGACTAGGGACTTTGAAGGATGTACTTATGGACTACCATGTCCCCACTAGTATGATCCGCATCATAGTCCAGGTAGTCAAGTACAGATCCTAAGGGCTTTACCAACATGTAACAGGGAGACAATCAGTGTACACGTTAAGGTAAAGATCAACCAGATAGCGTACTATCATGTCGAGCAAGAAAGTCCTCCCTATATATGTCCCAGCATCCACTACAATATACATCCTATGTACAGTAATGGCCTCTAGGGCATACATATAACTAACAATCTCCCACTTGCACTAGGGCCATCTGTAGCAGTGGTTGTAGTATCTCATACTCAACCATCCCATAAAAGTCTCTCTCTGGGAATAGGCCTTCGTGAGTGGATCCGCCGTGTTGTCCTCTGAGTCTACTCTCCTAACCTCGATCTCCCTGGAGATCAACCATCTCCATGATCAAGTGATACTGCCTTAGAATATGTCTGGATCACTGATGGGACCGGCGTTCCTCGGCATAAGCCACAACTCTATTGTCTCACAATGGTAGGAACGTAGTTCATCTCTTGAACCAATATAAACCCAAACAGCCTCTTTGGTAGTATTCTTAAGTAGCGATGTATCCTGCCTTTATCGTCTAGTATGTCACGGTATCTAGCTTGGAACTCTTCCAATATACCTTCCCTTTACTGAGGGAAAAGACAATGCCTGCGACTGACATTCAGTCGTCTTTATCACCCTGGAACACTTCCAGTGATTCTCCCCAGGATCGATTGATACCATCTCACTACAACTAGTGAGAATCCCAACATCCAATTAAATCTATCTCATAGATCCAAAACTCAGGATTTAGGAGGTATCACTTTGATCCTATATGGAGAATCATGGTGATAAGCGGAGATTGATCGAGCGTAGCATAGGAAACTCCTTCCCTATCAAGAGTATGTCATCCACGTACTTTACGAGGATCGTCACCATACTCCCTACTACCTTTTTTGTATATACAAGGTTTATCTACCATTTTGATGATGTCAACTTCTTTGACTAATCCATCAAAACAGATGTTCCAACTCCGCGATGCCTGCTTTAATCCTATAAAGCATCTTGCACACGTTTCCGCTGCTCCCACTGTTTACGAAGCCCTCTGGCTGTGTACATATAGACGCACTCTTCTAAAACATCATTTAGAAAAGCAGTCATGACACCCAACCACCAGATATCGTAGTCATGGTATGTAGCCGTGGCAAGTAGTATCTGGATGGACTTAAGCATAGGTACTGGAAAAGGTTTCATCATTATCCACGCCTGGTCGATGACGAAAACCTTTAACAAGTCTAGCTTTGAAAGTCTCAACTTTTCCATGTACACCAAGTAATCTTCTCAAGATATACTTGCTCCTGATGGGGATTTAACCCTTCAGATATCGCAACCAAAGTCCATACTTTGTTGGTGTATAAGGATTCCATCTCAGATCGCTAAGCATCCAGCCATTCTTACAGAGTCTCACTCCTGATGGCCAGCTCGAAACTAGTTGGGTCATCATCTCATGATGCAGTCCTCGCTCCCACTGTCATAGAGGAACCGAAGTATCTCTCAGGTGAGTGAGGAACCCTACTAGATCGGCGGAGAGGCTGAGGTATGTTGGTAACAATTGAATCCTTTGGTTCTATCAAATCATCAGCTGCAGTTTGTATGGCTGGAACATTTCCAGTTCTACATAACAGACCTTGCCTCGAGCTTGTCCGGATTTTGCTTTTAGACATAGGCCGGACAACCCCAAATCTTAACTAGCTTAAGACATGGGCTCTTCCCTTTCCATATCACATATGAAGTGGTAGGCACTGATTTGATTCGAACCCTATTCAATAGGTATGCAGCTTCTCAAGCGCATAACACCCAAAAGGAAAAAGGTAACTCAGTAGTACTCATCATAGAGCACACCATATCAAATAGGGTGTATCTGCTCCACCCCGATATACCATCGTGCTATGGTGTATACAGAGGAGTAATGCTGAGAGAGAATCTCATTCTCCTTTAGAATAGTCCAGGAATTCCATGCACAAGTATTCTCCTCCCTGATCTCATCATAGGACATAATACTTTTACCCGTTTTGGTTCTCTACTTCTAACTTATATTCTGTGAATATCTCAAAAGGTTCGGATTTGTGTTTCAACAGGAACATATGTCTGAATCTAAAGAGATGATCAGAGAACGTAATGAAGTACAAAGAACCGGTCCTGGCATGTGTAGACAGGGGACCTACATACATCAACATGTATCATCCCAAGAGTTTACTAACTCTTTCTCTGTTTCCAATAAACAGAGCTAGTGTCATTATATCTTTGTGACATGACTGGCAAGTTTCACAAGATGTAGATTCAAACTGATTTAAATATGCATCTACATGTAACTTCAGCTAGTCGGGTCACATTGATCTGACCTAGTCTACAATGCCTCAAGAAGGATTCGTTCATTTTTGAACTCTTCCTCTTGTGTGTGTTCCGTATACTAAAGAACTGTCGTTTGATTTAGAACATTAACGCTTTTAGATAACGTGCCTGATCCGATCAACTTTTGATATAGGAAATGTTCAAAACATTATCCAACAATACAAAATTATATCCTTTCTTTACTAATAAAGAGACTGATATGATTTTGTATATCAGGTTCGGTATCTAACAACATTCGTTCAGAATCAATGTATTGGTAATACAGGGTGACAGTGACCAACAGACTTGGCTGCAACATTTGCCCCATTTTCTGCCTCATGAAACTTATCACCCGTTCTCAGTTCTCTACCTTTCTGTAGCCCTATGTAACTGATTACATATCTGGGATCCTGATCTGGTATCACATACCCAGGACGTAAAGGATACTGAGATACAGTTCTCTGTAATGAACACACCCGAAGATGATGCATCAGCATGCACTCTCTTTGTTTAGGCGGCACGGGAAATCTGGTATTCCCCAATTTCCTGCTCTGTCTTATAACAATTATAAGTTGGAGCGGGACCAACGTTCCCCAGCTCAGTATAACAAGCGGGTTCGGTCAATATTCCGTATTATTATCTTGATTAAGGCGTGATATGGTCGCTACCTGGAGAGAGAGAGAAGAAAACACTCAGCGTGCGCTCTTGCAAGAATAGATTGGTTTTTATTTTATCTAATCAGGATGGCTCCCACTGCTTTTTATCAAATCTTCCTTCAAACCCTAAAAGGAAAGACTAGCCGGGATTAATTACACACTACAAGTTCGCCAATCTTTCAGCCAGGCCAGTGTCGGTACTTTGAGGGAGGTCCCCCCTGCTTTCGCACGAACCTAATTAATGTAAACCTCGTTTTCCCAGAGGCGTAACCCCGTTAACACCTTTCTAGACACCTACTCGATCGGCTAATTGTAATGTATAAAACTCTCCCAGGAGTAACACTTACTCGCAGCGGGTATCGGGATCCAACTATCTCATAGAAGGTATGCAATCTCATTGCAAATTTCAACACTTGAAATTCCCGATAATATTTTGCCCCTAGCTCGCTATGACCTTGACGAATGCCAAACAACCCATAGTCCACTAGTCAAGTTCAACCCGTACATTTCTTGATCGAATTAAACCCACCCGCACGACCCTTGACGAATGCCAAACAACGCCGTACGAATACCCTATTCCAATCGCATCATATGCTCAAGCAGATAAATACTAGTTAGCTACCGTACACTACGCCTTGACGAATGCCAAACTACCGCAGCACGAATACTAACTAGTACATATCTGAAATGACGGAGGGCTACGACAGGTTTTTCTGAAAACCTATTGCGTAATGAACTTGATATCGTTGTAGAATCAAATGATTTTAAAATGGAGTGCTTTTGAGGCTTTTCTAGTTTTGCTAAAGGAGTCACTCCCGGTGAAGGGATCGTCGGTCCTTTCCTCGTCGAATGAGGTGCGGGATATATCATATATATCACTGTGCAAAGCAAAAACTCTTAAAAGCAATCAAAAGACAAACCGAGTGTGTAGCATCTGCCAGTTATTGCTAAAGGAGTCACTCCCGGTGAAGGGATCTCGGTCCTTTCCTCATCGAATAAGGTGCAGGATATATCACATATACCGCTGTGCAAAGCAAGAACTGTAGCTACCTGTTTTATTTTGAAATTCGATTCTACAACATCTTAGGTTTCTTTTATTTCATTAATCTCATTAATGAAGTCCCATCATTAAAATACCTAAACATCACAGATAAATACGACGTACACTTATGCCATCCGCATTCGCCTCGATGTCCCCTCGTGCACCGTTAGGTTAGGTAACTAACGGCAGAGTGGGGCAGGGCTAGCGCGGGTGTAAAACATAAGTAACGTCTATATAATATATCATATATACTATATACTGTATCTATCAAAGAACATCACATGATCACATCACAGATATCGCAGCAGAAGAAACATATGAAATATTGGATATACTAGGACGTCCGTGTTTTCAATACGAGCCAGTATAAAACACGGATTCCACGGTCGTGATGAATAGCCAAACCCACACCCCTAGATCCCTACGAGAGCGGCAAGCAACCCTACCAATTCTAGAGTTAGGAGACCCGGACTCGACTTCTCGAGTTGGTCTCCCACTGGACTCCAGAACCCGGTTACTTGTGCCCTCCTCCTTGGGTCTATCCTAGTGCGGAAAAGTAAATAATATACAAACGGTGACAACTTCCGCAACCTGGAAGCGCCCCAATAAAAGAATATTACATACAAGTTTTTACATGAATGAAAATGAAAAACACTCATCTCACATAAAAACCCCCGGCTATTCAAACACGACGATCCAATATAACATATCCAGCAACACATAACATCACATGTCATCAACGTAAGTAAATATGTCCATCCCAATTGTCGTTGACATATAGCAACGAAACCGGCGATATCACATATTACACTTACGGTCACAGAAAAGAAAGTGTAAAACTACAACAGTTGGAATCCGCAACCACCTCAGACATCGCATGCCTGACCAAATGAATTACTTAGACATCACATGCCTAACAATTATAAACCCCGCATTTTAGTCTCTTTATCGAAAACACTTTTCAATACCAAGTCGGGCAATTCAACAGGATTTCCAACATTTTGATCGAATGCTCGTCGCAAACTTCAGTAGACGACCGCACCCCCGATACCGTCGACGAAGTGCACCAAGGCGGAACACCGCTGCCGCGAGCACCCGAACGGATGCTTTCGGCGACGGGGTTCTCCTACAGTCACTTGGTCGGGGCTATGGAGTGAGGCTGTCTATTAAGTTTACCCGACGAGTATCCGCGTACGCTACGTGATTGCGACGGACTTTTGATCACATCAAAATTCCGTGGCAACCGATCAAGTGAGACTAAATTGCTAGATTTACAACATTCATTCAGTTATCTCATAACTTCTTGTGAATTCCAATTATTGTATCCCATTCCAGATAATTAGAAAATGTTAAACTTTCCGATTGAACATTCGAACACCTAAGTTTTCCCGATACAGATCAACACATGAAATAAGTCTAACAACATTCAGTTCGTGCCTCAGTACCGACGGTCCAGCCGTAGAAGGGTCAAGCCAACGCCTCACATGTGGCACGCCGTACTGCCCCAAACCCAAAGGTTCAAAGGGCAGTTCAAGACGGTCACATAATCGAGTTAAGGTTTGTTGTCTTCTAGAGGGTCCATCGCGTTACTTGCACTACTTAGAACGTCGTTAAACTACGGAAAAATCCAACACTTGGAAATTTCCCGACAGGGGAAAAAATGGGTATTTATATCCGGTCGAACTTTTTAACATATTCTAAAAATTATCCGGAAAGCAACACAGACAAAATTTGATACCCCGATCGAAACACCGAATCCCCAAAACAACCCCTGAAAAATCAACTCTGGATTAAATATTAAAAATTCCCAGAAAAACCAGCACTGACTAATATTGATTATGGTGCAAATTTTGATGAACAACAGGACAAAACCGCCGCGGATCCGCCGCACTAGCCATGCTCGTGCCGCGGATCCGCGCCTTTACCATGGAATTACGTCATCAAAATTCACCGTAACTCTTATATTTCCCTGCTGATTTTTTTAGCAATTTTTAATCTGGAAAAATCCCAGTTTTTATAAAAAGGACAGAGAGCATTTTGGGTTTGGGTTTTCGGGTTCGTTCGGGTTTCAAAATCCGTCTGGACTTCGCCTAAGGCTCTAGCTAGGCTCTGATACCACTGTAGGGTTCCTAGGCATCCTAATGAGGTCTCACAAGGCATCAACCATGCCAATTTCAAAAATTATGGTGCCGAGAAACCCTAGTGTACGGATCGTCTGCTAGATTTCTAGGCGAAAATGCAAACTAGT
Source organism: Agapanthus africanus (assembly GCA_030015575.1). Taxonomy (NCBI): domain Eukaryota; kingdom Viridiplantae; phylum Streptophyta; class Magnoliopsida; order Asparagales; family Amaryllidaceae; genus Agapanthus; species Agapanthus africanus. The sequence continues at coordinate 33,751,097 of JASDDO010000018.1, read as the reverse complement.
TAACACTTAACTAAGGGAATACGGAAATACAACCTTTGTAGATCCGGTGCTCCACCTCCATAGCTCCGCAACGAAGTCCTCTCCGCTGTCCAAATCAAATCCGGACTCCAGCGTCGGCTTCGTCGAAGAATAAGCGAGCTAGGTCGTCGATGTCCATGCCGAAGATGATCTACGTCGAGGCATCGCTAAATCAAGCTCCGACTTCACCAAGTCAAGAAACTTGTGAAGAAAACACACTCTACTACTTAGCAAGAGGTAGAGGATGAAGAAATAGGAAGTGGGTTCAATTTAGAATTGGATTTCTCACTCCTTATCATCAATCACCATTGATGACCTAAGCTTTTCTTCTTGAGTTCAAGGAAGAAGAAGAAGAAAAATGATATGATCAGAATTATCAAAATAGAAAAGAAAATCAATCCTTATCATAAGCAAACCATGGTCAAGTGTAGAGATTAAACTAGGGTTAAATCAAATGGTTAGGGTTAAGCATGAGATAAGAATGGTGGACAAAGTCAAAGCTTCATGAATCTTCAAATACAAACAAAGAAAGCCACCAATCTTCTCATTTCTTTTTTCAAAAAGAAAATAAATAAATAAATGAATAAATAAATATGAAAAACAAAACCCTAACCATTTAAATAACTATGATTTAATCTTTACACAAACTCAAGTAGACATGTATCATCAAACATGATACAATCAAGTGCACAAAAGTATATCACATATACAACATGTGAACTTCAAGTGAGAAAATCCATTTAAAGTGAACCAATACTAGTTAATGCAAAGTAATATATCAAATATATAATTATACATTCAATCATTAAATCAACACTTGATTTAACGATCCGGTCATATCGCATATAACCGGCTAGTATCCTATGTATCGGCTTATCGAATCAATCTTCGATTCGATAACTAGGTTATATCGCATACAACCATTCGACACATTCATTGCGAGAATAGAATACGGTATCACATACACGTATTATTCTCGGTCCCGCACATATCTCATATGCGCTCCTATTTCGTTTCGCTTGAGCCAGGAAACCTCTGTGTAGGACTCTAAAGACTCGTCAATACGCCGGCAGCAGATGATGATCATATCAAACACCCACAAGCCGCAAGCGGTCTGCTAAACGTAACGGCCACCCGGGTATTGAGCGATCTGAAGATCGACGAGCAAGCCCGCTCACACTCCAGTGAATCCAACCAGTAACACTACCGTACAGTCCGGTCTGATCGTCTGATATGTCGCATATCTCGCCTAGGGGTGGTAAACGTCAGACCCCAATAGCTCGATAAGTCGTGTCGATATGAGGTCTATAACTATTCGAGAAACTACTGGTAACACTTACCAGTAAATCTCAGCAACCCTGGCCACGGATTTCCTGTTATAGCCAATCGAACACAGCGCAACATCAACCCCCCTATACCGGGAGAGACGAATCCCCTCCTATCGCTCATTGCCTCCATGTGACTCGGGACTGTACCCAAAAACCACCGTTTTGCACGCCCTCTTGGACGTGGTAAGATGGAAATCAAAGCACAGTGGGAACCACACAAGACTCTATGACGATCTCGGGTCAACAGACTACTCTGTACCAGTGTCACCAGAGAACTGCCATCTGACGTGAGGTATAATACCATCTGGGAGTTCTCGGCGAGTCCGTCCAGTGTACCCAGTCTCTACTGAGCACCCGTATAACATCTCTGATGTCAAACACCAATGGATATGGGATCATCCATCGCCCATCTGTATGGGTCGAGAAGGTACACGCTAGTCTACTCTGGTATATCGATGCCCCGTCTCGATACACCCACGACTAGGGACTTTGAAGGATGTACTTATGGACTACCATGTCCCCACTAGTATGATCCGCATCATAGTCCAGGTAGTCAAGTACAGATCCTAAGGGCTTTACCAACATGTAACAGGGAGACAATCAGTATACACGTTAAGGTAAAGATCAACCAGATAGCGTACTATCATGTCGAGCAAGAAAGTCCTCCCTATATATGTCCCAGCATCCACTACAATATACATCCTATGTACAGTAATGGCCTCTAGGGCATACATATAACTAACAAGTTTATTCACCTAAGATGTATACAGGTGCTCATTAGGTTATGAGTACACCGGACGGACTCGTCGGGAACATGATAGTTGGTATTATACCTATTGTCAGATAGCAGTTCCCTGGTGACATGTGTACAGGTTAGTCTATAGACTTGAGATCGTCATTTGTCTCGTGTGAGTTCCCACTGTGCTTTGATTACTACCCTACCACGGCTCAAAGGAGTCGTGCAAACAGGTTTTAGTTGGGTACAATTCCGAGCCACATGGAGGCAGTGAGCGGATCGTCAGGGGATTCGTCTCTCCCGGTATTGGGGGTTGATGTCGCGGTGTGCACGGATGGCCATCACCAGAAATCCTTGGCCAAGTTATTGGAGAATTACTGATCTAGGATCGGTAGTTTCTCAGGTGGTGATGGGCTTCATACCGACACTAAATGTCGCGTTATTAGGGGTCTGACTTTATCCACCCCCTAGACTCGATATGCGATACTCATAGACGAACGGACTAGACTGTACGGATATTGTCACTGTCAGGCTCAGTAGGGTTTCAGGATGAGTTTGCTCGTCGGCCTCCCTTTCTCTCAATACCTGGGTAGCCGTTATGTACAGCTAGTACTGCTGACGTGCTTATGATTAAACCCACTGCCAGCGTATTGACGAGTCTTTAGAGTCCTACACAAAAGGTTTCCCTGCTTCGGGCGAAATGATATAGAGGCCTTATGGTTTTACGGCAGGGTTCGATCACATCCGTGTACTTGTGCACGGATGATGTTCGGACGGATAATACTAGTGGGTTTTGGTTTAAGCCGGATCCTACTATTATATTTGTTGGATTATTTTCGTCTCTTTGTATTCGTATTCTTCGGAATACGGATGCGGGTATGTATATATAGATGAGGGTATTCTTGTAATTTATTACAAGATTACTTTTAGTAGATTACACCTCATCATGATTTAGACCTTTTTGGATTAAAAGATTATTGAGGTGTAGGATGAGATGTTTATTACATTTTTGGTGGCATGGCTAATTAGTGACCCATGGTTACTATTTAAGCATGCTTAGGGTTTTGTTTGTTGTGAGATTATGTTGACTTGATATATTTTTTGTTGACTTAGATATTTTGGAGACATGGACATTTATTGTGATGGCTCCATTATTTCTAATCACTTTCACAACACACAAAACAATCAAGCCATAATTCATTTCTTTCTCTCTCTCTTGAGTTCCTCTCAACACCTCATTCTCATGGCATCTTCTTCTTCCTTTAGCTCCACCTAAACCCTCTCATGAGTTGAGAGTCCTTGGGTGTCTTGAGACAAATTAATTCTCCATCACTCTCTACTTCATCTACGGTATCTAGAGTGGCGATCTAGGTGCCCTAGTTGCCTCGGATATGAGGTTGGAGCTCGTTGCATAGACTCTTGGGTGGATCATCTTCGATAGAGGGAGACCGGAGATCAAGCTTGATCAAGGAAGGCAAGAGGAGCTTGGGATGATGGTTGATGACCGAAGAACACAGATCTATTCGGAATAACCATTCTAACTCATTTGCATGTTTTGTTATCTAGGGCTTATGGGTAGATCCGGGTAATTGGTTATGGTAGTGGCAACTTTTATAAATTTTTGTTCCGCATTTGGTCACGGATTGATGGCCGGGGCGCTGCCGTAACCCAACAACAGTTTGAAATAAGATTTACTGAAATCAAATTTAATTTTTATATATATGTACATAAGTAGTAATATATGAAAACACTATATTTGTAACTAACCTGAAAACCTTTTTGTCATTCGAAATTTCGGCAACACCTCCTTTGTATACTTTAACCCGAAAACAATACAAGTAATATAATAAAAGGCATCCCTAAGCGGGAGCTAGCTCTTCGCCCAATGGTGGAAATAACCACGCAAGATATAAATATACAACGCCGGAGGCGAGGATCAAAACTCAGAAATAAAGTAAAGAAAACGAGCATCGTCAAGAATATAGGAATAATAGTAATTACATAATCACGACTCAACTCCAAAGAATATACAAACGGTGGTTCCTAAGCCTATTAAATATACAAGTCTGGTTGATGGAGCTTTTAACTAGATACAACCGAAATAAAAATAAAAGGTACAATGGTGGTCACGATGCGAGTGAACCCACCTAACAAAGCAATCACCGGAAGGAAGTGGTGTGCCAGCGAAGCCGCTACGGAACCTGTATGGTAAAACCTGCAAGAAATTGTGGCACAACGGGGGTGAGTTGCCAACTCGTGAGTAGAAGACATCATTGAGAAGAAATCGAATGTATGACTATCTCCCAGGTCATACAGTAAAATACAACAATAGTAATAACATAGTAACAGCGAGTAGCAGTATGAGTAATCATATACGCCGATGTGTAAGGTCAAGTACTCGTGTCCGTGTCATAAGGTAACTACATGTCATGTATGTTATGCATGAATGCAAATGCATCAACAAGTGGGTGTGTCTAGTATCGACATACAAAATCATGAGAAAATCTGAGTGCCCAGCATTGACACTCGAAAGCATCAGGAAAACCGTGTCCATCAGCGACAAAAAATTCTCATATATCTCGGGCTTCGTCTGTCCGGATCGGCCCATATTATCTGATCTCACGACTACGGTCGGTATCCTCTGAATATTCGCCACGCCAAATATCACTGGTCGGTAGTGCTCCCCTGCCGGGTTCAACGCCTTTCTATACGATCTTCTTTCCCTGGGGTACCGCACTGGGTCCATCATGTACCCGCAGACGGCCTCTCCTCACTCCTCGAATCGGGTATATTTACATACGTGGCTCAATAACCGAGAAACTCATGGTGGACACCACACATCATATCATGAGAAACTGCATTTTCTTTTAAAATTTAGTATATGTTTTCAAATTCACATGCGGTTTTCCCAAATCCAGAAATCTCATGAAAATCAGAATCTCAAAATCATGAGTTAATAATGAACAATGAATATCGGCATAGAGCCCAACTGCAGTATATAATCAGAATATAGGTAAACAAATGCATGTGGCATCTAAGTACGAAATGCAATGTCAAATCTAGCAAATGATATCGGAATGCTATACATACTTGGCTATAACTAACAGCGTAAACAATGTAATAAAGGTTACTACAGTGTGTGTGACACGGCCATTATCGATGATGATGTGCGTGAGCTGGCAAGCGAGTGTATGTGCAACATACGCATCATCGATAATGGTGCAGGTGTCCTAGCAGATGAGATCATAACAGAAAGTAAACAGTTAAAACAACAATAAGGTATATAAACCTATATATGAGCCATACCGTTTATCATGTTTAAATAGCATGAATCGTTGTTTTTAGAAAAGTAGGGACTACGGTGTTTTTGAGAAAAGAGATGTCTTTTTGAAAATCTGTAGCGTCCCTCGGTTTATTCTTTGAAAAAGCCTACAATTCGTCAGTTTTGAAAATAGGTATGCCTCGAGCCTAAGTTAACATATATCTAAGTAACTAAAGACTAACTAAGAACCTAGTCGATGGTAATAAGAAATCCATAATATTCCGAGTCGATATATCCAATAGTCGGCGATCCAGCCTCATATCATCACGTATGCTAATATCCATCGTACGTCATTCTCGAGTCAAGAGTGCGGATCAATCATCATATACATCTCGTACGGTAAAATTCATCGTATGGCATCCTCAAAATCGAGGGTACGGGTCAAAATATCATATGTATATCATATAGTTCATACGGTATCAATTGTCGTATAATATCATAATCAGGGGTACAGATCTAAGGTCTCGTACAATCTATTATTTCATCGAGTCACATGTTATCTCATGTTTGCATATATATCGCCCAACGATTCTTTGTTATATTATATCATAAACGGTGTCTCGACTCAAACACATATCATAACCTCACGGCATCATGCCTGATCATATCGACTCATATAACATATACTATCCTCATATCACGTGTATATGTATATAAATACACACACACACACACACACACACATACACACAAAACCAAGTGTGTGCGCGTGTGTGTGACTACACATATCCTAAAGTTCAAGACTCAGGTAAAACCCTTTTACGAACACGCTTATTCTAATCCTACAGTTTCCTAAAACCCTATTTGCTAAGTATCCAAATCTTGTACCAACAGATATATATATATTATATATAACCTATTCTATGGTTGCGGGGGTGCTATACGCCATCCACCCGATTTCCCCTATAGATATATATTTACTCACCTCAATCCTCGCTTGCCGAAGTCGATGACGCTTGTTTTCCTTTGTCATCCTGAAGTCCACGCGAAGGTACCTACATATCACAACACATTGTCTCGCATCAAAATCCGATTCAAAAACCGACACAACACGCGAAGTGCTCATAGGTTAGAACCTATAGCCTACGCATGCAAAAACAATCAAATCACCCTCGTTGTTAACGTACAAACTTCCAACGACCAAATCCAAATTCAAATACCATAACCCAAGTTATAGAAATCAGAAAACCATAGCCAAAACCAACACAAAAATGCTCCCAGATTTTTGCTCAGGTAACTAGAGACTAAACTAACAATATAGGGGCTAGATCATAAGGAATAAGAGCTACTGGCCAAAATCCAACACCCATAGCCAGAACATGGCCGACGTGAAGGCCTAAATATCCGGCGCCGCCGGTTCAAAGAGGAAGTTTGGTTCTCGTTTTCTTGTGGTGGTCTCCTAGCGGTCTAACTAGGTCAAAGTACTTGTTTGATTTTCTCAGAAACACACCAAGTTGTTCCAGATTCCTTGTAGTCCTCAACAAACAAAGAAACTGACATCGGAAAAATCTAAACTCAAGTTTTGGGTTTTTCTACACTCAGTGTTAGTCTAAATTGACACTAGAGGGGTTGTAGTCATGACTAAACCTCAATTACACCTTTACAACTCTACAAATCCCCTAAAACTTCATCTTGGAAATTTCCAAGATCACTAAACTTCAATTATCAACTCAAAACTACTATAGGAGTTAAGGAAACTCACATTCTAAACTAAGGGTGTAGGAATATACCTCATTTGGCAACTCAAGAATTTTCTTGAGTTGCTCAAAGTCTTCAAAATCTCAACTTGTTCATACCATCTTGCTTGTAGTTAGCTTGTGCACCATTTTTGTGAAGGAAGTATAAGGTTTTGCTTGAGTTTTAGTGTTGGTTTTGTGGGATGTTGTGGAGGTGATGTAGGAGGATGGAGAGAAGAGGATGAAGATGAAAGAAGAAGGCGACAAATGAAGAGAGGTGATGAGCCATGGTAGATGTTAACTCCCCTCACTCTCTCTCTCTTTCACACACTTACTAGCCCATACCTCCTTGTCCCCCCATGCACAAAATATCTCACATTTTTATTCTTTTTTTTTTAAAACAAAACAAAAACTATATATATGCAAGTAAGGATTTAAAGCCATGGTTCATAGAATATAAAAAGTGTTTTGAAACATGACATGGTGCATGTCATATGCATAACCAAGCTTAATGCATAATTAGTAAATATTAATCAAGTTTAGCAATAAACTTGTATATAATTAATTATATAAAAATTTATAAAATGTCTAAATCACATAAATTATTTCAAAATCAATATTTGATATAAATTTCCAAATATTTTCCAAATTATCGGTATATAATTATACCTTTTCATTAATACTAATTCTCATATTTAAAAATATTCATGTAATTAGTTATCTTAATTATTTAAATTCCGAAAATAATATTTTATTTTCTTGAAATGTTACATCCACGGGCTAGTAGGACGAGATGCAGACCTCCTCACGGAGTATACGATCTCGATGGGATTTTAATACAATTTTTAAGAAAAACGAGGATTTTTATTTAATAATAAAAGTTTATTTTTAATAATTATATAAATATTATCAAATTATATATTTTTAATATATAATAAAATTCCATGTTTTCTAGAAAATAAACGAATGACAAATTTCACTAAAATACCATCAAGAATCAATACAAGTCAAACTTTACCCTAAAATACCTTGAACTATTCAAGCTATGTATATGTTCACTAATATACCTCATTCTCTAAAATTCACATTCATGACAATTATAAATAATATAAATAATTACTCGAGATTTATTTTGAAAGTATATAAAATATTTTTCATAAAACCCCTCGAGATATATAAAATTATATTAAGGACCCTAGTAAATATATATTTAAGCGGGACCAATTCTCTTCAGCCTCATGGAGCCGGAGAAAGTGGGTGCTTTCCTATTTAAGGTAGAAAACTAAAATAGAGTTATCAATGGTAATTGTCTTGGAAAAAGACACAAATCTTGCTGTCCATGTGCAGCGGTTACCGATAATTCCCAAACCCAATTCAGGATCCAATTCTGTTTAAAGTGTCTGACTCAAGTCTGAGTCCAAGTCTAAATCAATCTGAACCCAATACAAATATGAATCCAAGTCAACATGAATCTAAACATGAATACTTGAACATGAATATCAGAACAATGTCAAACATGCAACATAACTTGACTTGATCGAACCATGGCTATATCTTAAACTTGACTACATGACTACCGTTTATATCCTGAATCAGTTTACATGAACAACTTATATCATGGTCTCGGCAAGTCTGATAACCCTAATTCAATACAATTTACACTACGGGGTTTTAACGGGGTAGATTGGTACGGAATGTGTTAAAAGTGGCACGATGATGGTCACTAAAAGACACCTACATGAACATCCTGTGACGTTGTCCCGTAGGTTTTGACGGAGCCTTGTACTTACATGTTACCTTAGTCCACGGAGCAAGTTGGACTCCTCTCGTATACACTGATATATTCTATACCAAGCTACAAACAACTATGTTAGCATAACAAACACATACTTTACCTATTCTATTTTCTATACCTATCTATTACATTCTATCTTTTGGGACTTACCGAGCGCTAGTTCGTTGACGACATTCCTATCTCTTCTTTCTTTGGAATGTTGTCAGAAGGACCCGACTCTCAGGAGATCAAGCTCAGCCAGGACGACTTAGAGCAGTTTATAGAGGAGGCAGATTTTTAGGCCTTACTTGTACTATTTTCTTTTCAGTTCATATGCCATTGTTTAGGCATCGCTTTCTATCACTGTACTTTATTTTTCAGTTGTATGTAAAGAATGATTATCAATAAAAAGTTGTTGTTTTATTACATCTCTTATCAATCTTGTGCTTTACATTTTTATTGCTTATTTACGCTTAACGTGTTTACTTTTGAGTAAATACGTCGCGTACCTCGTCACGTCTCCTTCCCCGTACACTGAGAAGCGAGACGTGACACAAGCTGAGGTTTCCAATCGAAAGATTAAGCAAATTTTGGAGAAAACGGTTTCTAAGAACTGTAAAGATTGGTTCTCTAAACTGACTGATGCTCTTTGGGCATTTTGTACTGCATATAAGACTGATCTTGGCCTGTCTTCTCATCGGCTTGTGTTTAGGAAGGCTTGCCACCCCCCTGTCGAGATCGAACATAGGGTGTCACGCCTCGCTTCCTAATTACGGAGGCGGAGATGTGGTAGGAACGCGACGTATTTACTAAGAAATAAATACGTTAAGCGTAAATAAGCAATATATGTAAAAATGCACAAGAATGATAAGTGATATAAAATAAACAGCAACTTTCATTAACATTCATCTTTATAATACAACTGCTTTGAAAAGGAAAGTACAATGATATAAAGCAATGCCTAAACAGTGGCATATGAAATGAAAATAAGTACAAGGAAAGCTAGAAGTCCTGCTGCTCGGTGAACTGGTCCACGTCCTCCTGGCTAGGCTCGATCTCGAGAGTCCGGTCTTCCTGACGAACATTCCAAAGAAATAAAATACAAGAATGTTATCAGCGAACTAGCGCTTGGTAAGTCCCAAAAGAAACAAAGGAATATAGCAAGTATTGAGATGTGAGCTGGTAAGATGTACATGTATAAGATTGCTATTCTAACGTAGTTGTTTGTAGTTTGGTACAGAAGGTATTAGTGTATACGAGAGAAGTCCATCTTACCCCGTGGACTATGGTAACATGTAGTACAAGGCCCCGTCAAAACCCATGAGACAACAGCACGAGAGTTCATGTAGGTGTCTTTTAGTGATCATCTCGTGCCACTTTTAAAACATTTCGTACCAATCTACCCCGTTAACCCCGTAATGTATTGTATTGATTATATAGCTTGCCGAAACCATGGATACAAGTTGTTCAAGTAGTCAGGTTCAGAATGTAAGCTTGTAGTCATGTCAAGTTATAGCCATGGTTCGGTCAAGTCAAGGCTTTTATTCAGGTTTGATATTCAGGTTCAGGTTCAAGTATGCATGTTAGAGTTTGGATTCATATTTGAATAGGATTTTGGTTTGAGTTGAATTCAAGCTTGATTTAGACTCAGGCTTGAGTCAGACACTTATAACCGATTTGGATCCTGAATTAGGCTCGAAAGTTATCGATAACCGCTGCACATGGACGGCAGGATTTGTGTCTTTTTCCAAGACAATTACCATTGATAACACTGTTAAGTTTTTCTACCTTAAATATGCAAGCACTCACTTTCTCCGGCTCTCTGAGGCTCAAGAGAATTGATCCCGCTTAAACTTATATTTACTAAAATCCTTAAATGTAATTTTATATACTCAAGGGGTTTTATGAAAAATATTTTTAACATATAGTTTCAAAATAAGCTCGAGAAATTATTTATATTATTTAGGGTTTCCATGGATGTGTATTTTAGGGATTTGAGGTATTTTAGTGATAATTAGCTTAACTTGAATAGTTCATGGTATTTTACTGTAAAGCTTGACTATTGGTGGTATCTTGATGGTATCTTGACGAAAATTGTAATTCTTTCATTTGAGAAAATATAAGATTATTATATTTTGAAAATATATGGATTTGTAATATTTATATAATTATAAAAATTAATTTTATTATTAAGTAGAAAATTGCGTTTTTCTTAAAAATCGTATTAAAAACCTTTCGAGACCGAATGCTCCATAAGGAGGTCTGCATCTCGCTCTACTAGCTCAAGGATGTGCGATAATCCGCACTATCCAATAGCGGGTCCCCTAAAAAGGGTTGTAGAGACTTATTTGTAAAGGAATTTTAAAATACAATTCGAAAGAAAACCGTTTTTATAATAAATGGTATTTTAATGAAATATTGTGTTCGTAACTAAAAATACGTTCGAAGAGTATCGTGCTATGGAAACCATGTGTGTATGTGAAAGGTAGGTCATTACCCCGTGATGTTTTCTAAAGGTATGATTAAGCAAAACAATTAAATATGGTAGATACAAAGTTCATGGTACTTTAATGTAAAAGTTGATTTAAAGTTATTTTGAATGATAATTTTGAGTGAAAGTTGGTTCTAAACATTAATTTTATGTTAACAAGCAAGGTGTAGAAATATGAATGAGCAATGCTTAAGAAAAAGTGTAATTTTTAGGGTTTAGAATAAAATGTCGGTATTAACTCCACTTACCGACATGTTTTGAAAAAGAACTTTTCAAGGAAGGAGAAGAGGAATTGAAAGAGACTTACAAGCTAGATAAAGAGAAGGTAGAAGAGGGAGTTTTGAACTTCGTGGCGTTGCGGGGTCGCCGGTACTTACTTCGATCCTCGCAGGAAGTTGATCTCTTATTAACTCCACTTGTACTTAGAAAACTTTGAGAGTTTTGGCTATAATTTTCAGAATGAGGAAGGGCTAGGGCCTGGGATAGTATTTATAGTGTGGAATTAGGGTTTTGGAATTAAAAAGATGAATTAAAATGCATTAAAAATGTGATAAATAGGGAATTGAGGGATCTCTGTTTGATTGCAGAGCAATCAAACAGTGAAGGGGAGTTAGGGGAAGGGGAAAGGTCATGTGTGCAAAGCCCGGGGTTAATTGGCTTAGGGGGGCCCGTCGGTTCCGGCCAAATTGGGCATCTCACCGGTCGTTTTGTGAGGGGGAGCCGTCGGATTGAAGCCACGTGTACATCTCTGTATTTACAATATTTTGCACATGTTTGTTTTCTCTGTCGTTTCATTTTTATGTGCATTGCACGTGTAAACTTTTGGGCTTCTAAAAAGTTTAAAAGAAAAATCAGAAAAAATATAATATGTCTTATGTGGTTCGAACACAGGGGCTACATCACAGCAGTTCAAGACTTTACTAGTGAGCTACAAGTTGTTTCTTGCTGTTCTTAAACAAAAATTAACTTATAAATTGTACCCAGGCTTGCAAACTCTTTTCTGTACATTAAATTGAAAAATTTCGTGCAGTAAATTCTGAGTCATTACATTCTACCCTCCTTATAAAAACTTCGTCCTCGAAATTTACAACTACATAAGGACTAGTTTACAAATAAGTAAGGGTATCTTGCACGCATGTTATCTTCTCGTTCCCAAGTTGATTCTCCTGGTGAATCTTTTCTCCACATCACTCGGACCAAGTTTACTTCCTTGTTCCGGAGTGTCTTCACCTTTCTGTCCAGGATCTCAACGGGTTGTTACTCGCAAGTCAATTCAGTCTGTACAGTGATCTCAGAGTGGTCAAGGATGTGGTTCACATATCATCGGAGCTGGGATATATGGAACATGTTGTGCACTCCTTCCAATGAGGGTGGTAGTGCGAAATGATATGCCACTTCTCTGAATCGTTAGAGAATGTCGAATGGTCCTATATATCTCGGACTGAGCTTACCCCTCTTGCCAAAGCAGATTACTCCTCGGTTTGGAGAGATATTTAAGAAAACATGATCTCCAGGTTGGAACTCCAGGTGTCGGCGCTTTGCATCAGCCCAATGCTTCTGTCGGTCTTGGACTATGCGCATTCTTTCCCTGATCGTACAAACTACGTCCACAGTTGCCATAATCATCTCTGGTCCAAGGAGTTCACGATCTCCGATGTCGTCCCAACTTAGTGATGAACGACACTTCCTTCTATAGAATGTTGCAAATGGTGCCATTCTAATGCTTGCCTAATAGCTGTTGTTGTATGAAAACTCCACGAGGTGTAGGTGATCTTCCTACGAACCTCCGAAGTCTAAAATACAAGCTCTTAGCATGTCTTCTAGAATCTGAATTGTTCTCTCGGACTGTCCGTCTGTTTGTAGATGGTAAGTCGTGCTGAAGTTTAGACTCGTTCCCAGGCTAGCTTGTTGACTCTGCCAAAACTGTGATCGGAATCTGGTATCACGATCGGAGACGATGCAAACTGGTACTCTATGTAATCTCACAATCTCCTGCATGAGTTCATGGGTATCAAAAATAGTACACTTTGAGGTTAAATCTTACTTTAGATTCATGCTTACCTCCATGTACTTCTTTGCTAACGTCTTGGTAGATTGGCCAACTCGAAAGGGAATAAAATGAGCCGACTTGGTGAGTCGATCCACAATAACTCATACTGCGTCGTTACCCTTCGTGCTGCAAGGAAGGGCAGTCACGAAGTCCGTGGTAATGTGTTTCCATTTCTATTTTGGGATGGGTAACGGCTGAAGTAGACCAGCAGTTCTGTGATGTTCAGCCTTTACTTGCTGACACACTAAACACTTGGCTATGCTTCTGGCTACTTCGCGCTTCATTCCATGCCACCAGTAGTGTTGCCATAGATCCTTGTATATTTTGGTACCACCGGGGTGTACAGAATAAGGAGAGTTGTGAGCTTCTTTCATCAACTCTTCTCAAACTGGGCCGTTTGGTACACACAATCTACTTACATATCTCAAGGATCCATCTTCGTGGATGATGAAGTCAGTTCGAAGTCCACTTTCTACTTATTCTGGAATCTTTTGTAGCATGGCATCGTTTGCTTGAGCTGCTTTGATCTGATTGACAATAGTCGATTGGACTTGTAAGTTCATCAAATACGAAGCATTACCTGACATAACTACTTCGATTGCTAATCCGTGCAATTCCTGCTATAGCTTACACTGAGCAGTGAGATTCATTGCTAATGGCTGGCGGCTAAGTGCATCAGGAACTACTTTCACCTTCCCTGGATGATATTGTAGATTGATGTTGAAGTCCGCCATGAGTTCTAGCCATCTTCTCTACCGCATGTTCAATTCCTTCTGAGTAGATACATACTTCAGACTCTTGTAGTCAGTGTATATATCCACCCATTCTCTCAAAAGAGAGTGGCGCCAAATCTTAAGTGTAAAGATAACGACTGCCAACTCCAGATCATGTGTTGGATAGTTTCTCTCATGAACTTTCAGCTGTCTTAATGCAAACGCTACAACTTTTCCATGCCAGTGTAGAACACATCCTAATCCCTTACCGGACGCATCACAATGCACAACGAATCCTCCAGATTGATCCGGTATTACGAGAATAGGAGCTGATGTTATCCTCGACTTGAGTTCTACAAAAGCTTGTTCACATGCTTCTGACCACACGAATGCTTCATCTTCACGTGTGAGCTTGGTCAGGGGTGCTGCAATCTTCGAGAAACCTTCAATGAATCTTCGGTAGTATCCTGCTAATCCCAAGAAACTTCGAATATCCTTCACCGTCTTTGGTGTCGGCCATTCGCTGACAGCTGACGCCTTAGCTGGATCTATCGAGATTCCTTCGCCTGAAACAATTTGTCCGAGAAATCCGACTTGATCTAGACAAAATTCACACTTGCTGTACTTGGCATAGAGTTGATGCTGTCGCAATGTCTCCAGGACAATCCATAAATGCTCAGCGTGCTCTTTCCGATTCTTTGAATACAGCAGGATGTCGTCGATGAAGATGACAACGAACCTGTCTAAGTACTTTCGGAAAACTTGGTTCATCAGATTCATGAATATAGAAGGTGCATTGGTCACTCCAAATGGCATCACGAGATATTCATAATGACCATAGTGAGTCTTGAACGCCGTTTTCGGAATATCAGACTCTTTAACCCTCACCTGATGATAACTCGAATGAAGATCTAGCTTTGAGAATACATAAGATCCACTTAGCTGATCGAAAAGATCATCGATGCGCGGTAGTGGATACTTATTCTTTATCGTCACTTCGTTCAGAGCTCGGTAATCTACACACATTCTGTATGAACCTTCTTTCTTCTTCATAAGCAAAACTGAAGATCCCTAACTTGAAGTACTGGGATGAATCTAACCTTTCTTCAGAAGTTCGTCCAACTGAGTACGGATCTCCTTCAATCCTTCAGGACTTAACCGGTACGGAGCTATGATTACCAGTTGCGCACTGGGTATTAAGTTAATGCTGAATTCAAGAGCTTGATCGGGAGGCAAACCTGTTATATCTTCAGGAAACACATCCTTGAACTATCGAACCACCTCTGGCTTTTCTTCTTTCGCCGGTAGAGTAAATACTTCTGCATTCTTCGGCTTGGCACAGAAGATTCTTGGCTCCAAAGTTCTATCTCCATTCTTGAAGTAAAATACTGGGTGATTTGGTATCTAAAATACTACCCTCCTTTGAAGGTAGTCAATCATAGCATAGAAAACTCCCAGCCAGTCCATTCCCAACACAACATCGAAGTTTGGGATGTCCAGTATCTTAAAATTTGCATAGAATTCTCGTCCGCAAACTACAACTGAGTATTGATCCAATCCCATAGTTGCCTTCAATACTCCATTCCCGGAAATGACATTCCAGCTTGAAATGAGTGGCTTCACGGGAATCGCATGTGTTCTCACAAATCGTTGGGATATGAAGCAGTGTGACGCTCCAGTGTCGAACAGTGCGAGTGCAGGAAGGGTGGCTACAAGTATAGTACCTAAGTTGTGTGAGGTTAGTTTTAGATACAGGAAAAATATATAGATATACAAGGATTGAAAAGATTAAAGGATTAGGAATTACTAGTGATAACTTCGCCAATAGCCTCGGCTTCCTCAACTGTCATTGTGAAAGCCTGACGTCGGGGTACATTCCTCCTTGCTGGAGGCACATTCCTCTGTCCCTGGAGCATATTTCTCTGCTCTTGAGGCATGTTCCTCTGTGCCTGATGGAATTGACGAGGAGGCTGTGCAGGAGGTCCACATGGAGGTGGAGCAGGTAGAGCTAGACGAAGTGCAGGAGCCTGAATAGTTGGCCGCTGCGGAACTGTGATTGCGGGTCTAGGTGATGGAGCTGGGTTGAGACGATATGGACAGGCTCCAATAGCGTGAGTAGATGCGCCACAAACTAAACACAGGACATTCGCATGCCTGCAGTCTTTCGCCAGGTGTCCATTCCTCTTGCAATAGAAGCAAAAGTCTGGACTGGGCCGGTTAAAGGTTACTCCCGGTCTCCTGGGTGCAAAAGTTGGCCTGAAAAAGGCTCCTCCTGCCATCTGAGTGGCAGGGCATTTCACACCGACAGTTTGAGGCCTGCCCTTCTTCTTCATTACTGCTTCATAGCGTCGGGCAGCCTTCAAAGCAAGATCATGAGCTGGGAAATACCTTGTAGCGAGTGCAGCTTAGATTTCTGGGTCCAACCCTTGTTGAAATCTTTGTACCTGGATCTTAGTAGTCGGGTAAGGTGTGCCGTGAACCTGTTATGACCTTGTGTTAGCAGTGTAGTATGTGATATCAGGAAATTGAATTTAAGACAATATCTTACATGCGAAGCATGGCAAACTCAGCATCATATTCATCCATGGATTTGCTCCACATCGAGCCTTGTTGTAAGTGGATCAACTGTTGTTCCATGTCGAAACGGGCAGTCTTAGGGAAGTATTTCGCGTTGAACATATCGCGAAATGTCCTCCATTCAATCGGTTGGGCGAGTCGGCTTTCTTCAGCCTTCCACCAGACTCTGGCGTTATCTGTTAGTTGCAGTTTCGCAACTCTTACCCAAGCAATCTCTGGCACTTGTGCTGCTGCCAGGTCATCTTCGATAGACTGAGCCTATTCCTCTGCCTCTAGTGGGCTCTTTTATCCATAGAAATGTTTCGGGTGCAGTGCCCGGAATTGCTTCATTCCGGGTGTCTCGACCTCTGGGCGGTGCATAAGGATACCAGTCTACTGCTGCTGACCCTCCAGGAGGCTCTTGATCGCCTCAAGCAGTACCGTTTGCTCGTTGATGGGAGCTGCAATGGTAGGTGGTGGTGGTAGAGAAGGTGGTAGAGTATTTCCATTGACGTTGGTACTCGTGTTGTTCAGTGAACCCATGACCTTGATAGAAAAAGAAAGGTTAGGATAGATTCAAGAAATTTGAAATGTAAAGAATGTATAGCTGTCGATTCGTATTATTCTTGTGATATATTGCTTAGGATTCAATGCAGAACTGACCAGCATGGGCCGCCAACAAAACATGACACGCCCCGCTTCCCAGTGTACGGAGGCGGAGACGTGGCAGGCACGCGATGTATTTAGTAATAAATAAATACGTTAAGCGTAAATTAGCAATATATGTAAAAATGTACAAGAATGACAAATGATATAAAATAAACAACAACTTTCATTAACATTCATCTTTACAATACAACTGCTTTGAAAAGGAAAGTACTATGATATAAAGCAATGTCTAAACAGTGGCATATGAAATGAAAATAAGTACAAGGAAAGCTAGAAGTCCTGCTGCTCGATGAACTGGTCCATGTCCTCCTGGCTAGGCTCGATCTCGAGAGAGTCTGGTCCTCCCGACGAACATTCCAAAGAAAGAAAAGACAGGAATGTCGTCAGTGAACTAGCGCTTGGTAAGTCCCAAAAGAAAGAAAGGAAAATAGCAAGCATTGAGATGTGAGCTTGTAATATGTACATGTATAAGATTGCTATTCCAATGTAGTTGTTTGTAGTTTGATACAGAAGGTATTAGTGTATACGAGAGATGTGAAAGTCGACCTTAACACCACCATGAAGTTCTAGAGGCATCAAGCATGCCAAATTTTAGTTTTTATTAGGTGCTAAGTTAGACTAACAAGATCTTTACTAGATTAGTAGGGTTTACCTTTGTGATGTGATGAACTCAAGAGAAGAAAAGAGCATACAACTTTTGTAGTTCGAGTCCTTCTCTTCTAAAGCTCCGGGTTGAAGTCCACGCGACTCTACAAGGCTCCTCTTCGAGTCGAACGAACCTCCTTCGTGATCTTTGCGCCAAAGACGATCCACCCGAAGTTCCTCTAGCTCAAGCTAACTCTACTCTAAACTCCTTTAGTGTAGGAAACACACCACACCAAATTGCTAGTTTGGTGTGAGATGGTGAAGTAGGGGATGTTAAAAGCTCACAAGTTTGTGTTCAAGCTTCATGATTCACATCTCATATGGGGGTTGAAGCTTGAACTATAGCAATTGAGGATGAAGATGAAGCTAGAGAGCAACTCAAGAAAAATGGCTAAGTGTTGAGAATGAGACTAAGAATGAACGGCAACTCTTGACCCCCACTCATTCAAGTATGGAATTTTGCAATATAAAATTGCAACCATGCTTGAATAGTGAGTCAAGATGAATAAACAAATATAACTCCTATGCTTGCAACCATGCTATCAATTTACACCTCATTTTTCTATTTTCTAAAAATAGAAAAACATTCCATGCTTCATATAATATATATATATATATATATATATATATATATATATAAAGCAATTAGTGAGCTAATGATATTAGTTAAGATATAATTATATCATATATAATATATATCACATTATTAAATCAACACTTGATCTAATAATCCGATTATATCACATATAACCGACTAATATCATTAATCTGAATATTGCAGGGCTTCCTAGCACGGTAGCAAGGTTTTGGGATGCATCGTCCATACCAATTTCAAAATTTTCCATTCTAATTAACCCTAACCATAGAATCTTTACTAGAAAATGCGACGAAACAACATGTAAACAACTTTACATCTAAGTGAATGAGGAATACAACCTTTGTAGACCGGTCCTTCACTTCTAATGCTCCGTGTAGTAGTCCCTTCGCTGCAAGTCATGAACACCCGAACTCTAGAAAGGGTTCTTCCGGAGAAATGAACAAGCTTGCTCGAAGTCTTCGAGACCGAAGATGATCTACGTCGAGGAGACTCAAGCTCATGCTACCTCTTCACTAATGGTGAAATTAGTGAAGCAAACAATCTAAACTAAATGGCTAATAGTAGAGGATGATGAAGTAGGAAATGGGCTCACTTTAGTTTTTTTTTTCTCACAATATTTTCTCACTTTGAGAAAAGCTAGTAAGCTTTTCTCATGAGGAAGAAGAAGAACAAGTGAAGAATGAGAATGAACTCATGAGGTGAGAATAATAACCATGGGTGAGTTAGTGTCATACACTATCCCATGTAGAGATTAAACCATGGCTAACAATAATGGTTAGGTTAATAAATATCTACAAGTAAAACAAAAAGAGTGGACTTGGTCAATAGTTCCTCAAGCTTCTACAAGCTTCAATCATGTGAGTTAATTCCACAAATTTTGATTTACTTTAAATAAATAAAACCTTAACATTATTATTAGTATGGCGTGAGTCTCATACACCCATGAAGCATGTGGCATCAAGCATGACACAAAAAGTTGTACATTAATATATATCACATATACACTAATGCACACAAGTGAGAAAAAGAAATGTTTAAGTGGGCTAATATTAGTTAATGTAATCTAGTATATCAAATATACAATTATACATTAAATTATTAAATCAACACTTGATTTAATAATCCGGCTATATCACATACAACCGATTAATATCAAATGCAACAACTTATCGAATCGACACTTGATCCGATAACCCGGCTATACCACATATAACCGATCGATATCACATATCGCGAGAATAGAATGCGGTATCACATACACACATTAATCTCGGTCCCACACATATCACATACGTGCTTCTACTTCGTTTCGCATGAACCAGGAAACCTCTGTGTAGGACTCTGAAGACTCGTCAAAACGCCGGCAGTAAGTGATGATCATATCAAACACCCACAAGCCGCAAGCGGTCTTGTAAACGTAATGGCCACCCGGGTATTGAGCGATCAGAAGATCAACAAGCAAGCCTGCTCATACTCCTGTGAATCCAATTAGTAACACTACCGTACAGTCTGGTCTCTTCGTCTAATATGTCGCATATCTCGCCTGGGGGTGGTAAACGTCAGACTCCAATAGCTTGATAAGACATGCCGATGTGAGGCTCATAACGGGTCGAGAAACTACTGATAACACTTACTAGTAAATCTCAGAAACAGCCCTGGCCAGGGACTTCCTGTTATGTCCAATCGAGCACAGCGCAACATCAACCCCCAATACCGGGAGAGACGAAATCCTCTCCTATCGCTCATTGCCTCCATGTGACTCCGGACTGTACCCAAAAACCACCGTTTTGCACGTTCTCTTGAACGTGGTAAGGTGGAAATCAAAGCACAGTGGGAATCACACAAGACTCTATGACGATCTCGGGTCGACAGACTAACCTGTACCAGTGTCACCAGAGATCTGCCATCTGACGTGAGGTATAATACCATCTAGGAGTTCTCGGCGAGTCCGTCCAGTATACCCAGTCTCTACTGAGCACCCGTATATCATCTCTGATGTCAAACACCAATGGATATGGGATCATCCATCGCTATCTTCATGGGTCGAGAAGGTATACGCTAGTCTACTCTGGTATATCGATGCCCTGTCTCGATACACCCACGACTAGGGACATTAAAGGATGTACTCACGGACTACCTTTGTCCCACTAGTATGATCCGCATAATAATCCAAGTAGTCAAGTAAACATCCTAAGGGCTTTATCAACATGTAACAGAGAGACAATCGGTGTATATATTAAGATAAAGAGTAACCAGATAGCATACTATCATGTCGAGCAAGAAAGTCCTCCCTATGTATGTCCAAGCATCCACTATAATATACATCACATGTACAATAATGGCCTCTGGGGCATACATATAACTAACAATCTCCCACTTGCACTAGGGCCATATGTTGTAGTATCCAATACCCAACAATCAGTAGTGGTTGTAGTATCTCATACCCAACCATCCCATAAAAGTCTCTCTTGGGAAAATGCCTTTGTGAGTGGATCCGCCGTGTTGTCCTCTGAGTCTACTCTCCTAACCTCGATCTCCTTGGAGATCAACCATCTCCATGATCAGGTGAAACTTCCTTAGAATATGTCTGGGTCACTGATGGGACGGGGGTTCTTAAGCATAAACCACAACTCTATTGTCATACAATGGTAGGAATGAAGTTCATCTCATGAACTAATATACACCCAGACTGCCTCTTTGGTAGAATCTTTGGTAGCGATGTATCCAGCCTTTATCGTCTAGTTTGCCACGGTATCTAGTTTGGAACTCTTCCAACACACCGTCCCTCCACTAAGGGTAAAGATAATGCCTGTGACTGACATTCAGTCGACCTTACCACCCTGGAAGCTATCCAGTGATTCTCCCCAGGATCTATTAATACCATCTCACTACACCTAGTGAGAATCCTTGTTAGTGTATATGCCCTAGGGGCCATTATTGTATCATACTAGTTTGTATATTACTTAATGGAAGCTTGGGATATTCACATGTATATAACAGTCTTGCTAAACATGGTAGTATGCTACTTGGTTTTTCTATCTTAATATGTGAGTATACGTATTGATAGAGCTCTTAGGATCTTGCTTGACTACCAGCGTTGTGATGGCAGTCACACTAGTGGGGGCTGGGTATTCTACAAGCACATCCTTATTCAGGTCCCTAGTCGTAGGATTATCGAGACAGGGCATCGATACTCCGGAGTAGACTAGTGTGTACGCTTCTCATCCCAGTTGGGGAGATGGTTTGTCCCACAGCCGTCAGTACGTCGTACTGGAGATAGTATGCAGGTGCTCGTTAGGTTATGGGTAAACCGGACAGGACTCATAGGGAACTGTTGGTTGGTTTTATACCAGTCATCAGTTAACAGTTCCCAGGTGACATGAGTACAGCATAGTCCGCAGACTTGACACTGCTATTTCGCCTCGAGTGTGTCCCACTGTTCTTAGATTGCTACCCTACCACGGCTCAAAGGAGTCGTGCAAACAGGTAGCAGTTGGGTGCAGTCCCAAGCACTTGGAGGTAGTGGCGGTTAGACAGGATTCGTCTCTCCCGGTATTGGGGGTTGATATCGCGCTGTGTCAGAGAGCCATTACGCAAAGTCCCTGGCCAGGGCAAGCGAGATTTGCTGGTAGGTTCCAGTAGTTTCTCAGGGTGTAATGGGCTTCGCTCCGAAACGACTTATACTGCTATTAGGGGACTGACGCTTGCCGCCCCCTAGGCCCGATATGCGATAGTCTTAGACGAACAGACCGGACTGTACGGAGATTGTCACATCAGACTCAGTAGGAGTTCGGATGAGTTTCCTCATCGGCCTTCTTATCGACATCTACCTGGGGACTGTTACGTACAGCTAGTGCCGCTTGCGGTCTGTGGTTAAACCCACTACCAGCGTAGTAGTCGAGTCTCTAGAGTCCCACACAGAGAGTTTCCCTACTCCAGGCGAAACGATATAGAGGTCGTATGGTTTTACGACAAGAGTTCGGACGCATACGTGTGTTTACGCACGTACGACATCCGGACAGTTTTTACTAGCCGGCTTTGGTTTAAGCCAGTTTCTAGTATCCGGTTATTGAATTTATACAGTCTAAAGTTTTTCCGTATTTTCACGGATAGGAGGGGCGTTCTCGTAATTACGCGAGAAGCTTCTAGAAGATGGTGACTTGGGGGTTAAGGTGGCATATGCATTAAATGAGATTAGTGAGTCATTTGAGTGATTCATCCATGTCATTAATGCATCATAAATTCTTAATGACTCATATGATGAATCACCCTCTTGTATTTATGAAGCATGATTATTAATCCTTTATTTTCTTTTATTGGATAAATGATAATGCTTGATATATATTATGATAGCTCATTATCTCATCGCATTCTCTTGCTCACTTTCTCTCTCCTCAAGCTCTCTCTCTTCAAACCCTAATCCTTCCTTCTCATGTGTTGAGACCAAGGATTAGAATAGACTACTTAATCCTTAACCATTCTCTATATCACCTAGGTTACTTAGATTAGCGATTTAAGAAACCTAGTTACCTCAAGTTAAAGGTGAAGCTTGTAGTAAAGCTCTCGGGTGGATCTTCTACTACATAGAGAAGGTCGGAGAGGACGTGGAGAACGACAAGACGAAGGACTCGGTTCTTTATGTATAATCACTTATCATAGTAGTTAACTCTTCTATGGTTTCTTGTTAGTTATTTTTTTAGCAAAGATTCTCGGTTAGTCGATGTTTACGCTTTAAACAAGATCGTTTTTCATTATTCCGCCTCCCCGCAAGTCGTGGGGTATTGTACATCGACCTACAGTGGTATCAGAGCCTCGCTAAACAATAATTAACTCATTAGCAAAGTCGTATGAATTTCGAACGCAAAACGAACCAAAAAACGATATCGATATCACAAGTTTCTGTCGAATTTTAAACAGGCTCTAAAATTTTTTCAGGTTGTTGCAGAGTAACAAGTATAGAAAGATAAGAACACTGGAGAAAAATGGGTTAGTGAATCGGCCATACAGCCGCGGAACCGCGGCCGAGTTGGGGCCGATTCGACCCAGTTTGCTCCTGTTATTCTTTTGTGATATTGTTGTGTTTTCTGGAATGTTTATTTTCTGCTCCAAGTCTCAGGTGCACAGAGAAGTTTTGGGAGTAGAATATGATATGTTTGCTCGATCGAAATTATACGTAGTTTGCTAATTTGATTATATCTGTGTTTGTATAATGTGTTCGTAAACCTCCCCTAACTGCTAGTATGTCGGTTGGCAGGGGGTTGCATATTTTTGTAATGGTTTTTACTGCTTGTGGTTGTGAACTGTATTGGACTGTTGTGATGATTAGCCGGGGTTTGAGATGGGTTGTTATATTCATTCATTCATTGTAATTGTAATATGTTGTAATATTATTTTGCGGGGCACATCTAGGTTGCGGTTGTTGCCACCATTGTATTATTTCATTTTACTGTTTTTGCTCCTAGGATAGACCCAAGGTGGGGTGCACAAACTACCGGGTACTTTGAAGTGTTTAGTGGCTTACTCACTTTGTTGAGGGAGACCGCTTCACTTCGGGTATTTGGCGGGTAGTTTGCCGAACCCGTAGGGGTCTAGGGTGAGGTAATGGCTATTCATCACAACTGTGTAATCCGTCTTTTGTTGCAGGCTCTAAACAAACGCGGATTGCTTGCAAATCCAATAAAGTTCATATGAGATCTGGAATGCTTATTATTGCGTCTGACGAATGTACAATATCTATATATGATAGCTATTTAGACGTCACTTATGTTTTACACTCGCGCTAGCCCAGCCCCCGCTCTGCCGTTAGTTAAGTAACCTAACGGGTGATGACGGGACCCAGTGGCGAATGCGGATGGCATAAGAGAACGTTGTATTTTCGTTGTTTTTTGCAATGATAGGTTAATGATGGGACGCATTATTTATAATGCAAAGAAAATAAACCAAAAGATGAATCGTTGGAACAGTTTAAAAGAAACCACTCGGTTATTTTAAAAACAGATGATATTTTTAAATTGCGGAGCTTTAACCACTCCTTTTAAAAGCTATCAGGTTCCTTTGGTCATATCAAGTTCACTACGTTTACGGTTTCGCCAAAACCATTCGTAACCCTCCGTCATTTCATTTGGGTATTCAGTAGTATTCAAGCTATGTATTTTGACCTAACGCCAAGGCATAGTGTTTGGTAGCTGCTGGGTATTCATTTGTCGCATAGATAGATGAGTTAGTTTGGGACAGTCGTATTATCATTTTGGCCGAACGTCAAGGATATGCATGGATGGGTTCAAATTAACAAGATAATGATGGGCAGAACTTGACATGTGACTTATGACATTTTGACCTAACGCCAAGGTCATAAGAGCATCGGGCAAAAATATATATCGGGAATTTCTAAAGAAACTAAAATTTGCAAAGAGATGGATACCATTTGGAGTTTGATGAATGTTGGTAGGATTCCTTCAACATTATCACACGATGATATTTGGATCCCGATCCTACTGTGAGTATATGCTACTCATCAGGATATTCGTCACTTAACGATCAATGCTATAAACCAAGTAGGTGTCAAGAAATGTGTCAGCGGGGTTACGCCCCCAGAGAAAAGAGGTTATTTAATTAAGGAACTTTGCGAAAGCGTTGGAAAACCTCCCTCGAAGTACCGACACCAGCCTGGCTGAACGGTTAAGCAAGTATTGTACAGTGAGAATAGTCCTGGCTAATTCTTCTTTTATGGTTTGAGCAAGGATTCGAGAAACAGTGGGAGCCATCCAGTTTAGATAAATTAAAAACTATTCTAAACTTGCAAGAGCATCATGCTAAAGAGTTTTCTTCTCTCTCTCCTAATTGTAGCGACCTTGAAAATGACTGGACTTAAGTTACTTTTAGAGAAAAATATACTGACAGGGACAAACTATAAAGATTGGCTGCGGAATGTCAAAATGGCTTTGATCTATGACAGATTAGGGTACGTCCTCACCGCTAAGGCACCTGCTGTCCCTGGTCCCAAATCCAGTAATGCGGATAAGGAAATCCGCAAAACCCGGGATTTCGATTGCGCGAAAGCCAAGTGCATCGTGCTTGTCTCGATGAACAATGAACATCAGAGGAGGCACGAGGATATGGAACTAGATGCCATATTTCTCCATACAAAGGAACTTTATGGAGAGCAATCTCGTATAGTAAGATACGAGACCTCTAAGAACTTGTTTCGAGCGAGGTTGGCTGTCGGATCATCGGTGGGAGAACATGTCCTAAAAATGATCGGCTATATAGAAGAGCTCGCAGACCTTGGGACGACTTTGGATAATGAGCTCTATACAGACCTTATTCTCCAGTCCCTTCCTTCCACCTACGCCCAGTTTATTCTGAACTTCAACATTCAAAGAAAAGAAGTTGAACTTCTGGAACTCCTTAACATGTTGAGGAGTGCAGAGGGCACCGTGCAGAAGGCAAGGGAAACACCCGCTATGTTTGTTAGCGGTGCTTCTTCTTCCGGGTCCAAGGCTAGGGCCAAAGGAAGGAAAAAGAAGGCCGCCACCAAACTTAGAGGAGGTGTAAGTAAGGTGGGAGGGAAGGGAAAGAAAAAGTTTGCGATACCGGTAGTGGCCCAGGATGAGTGCTTCCATTGTCACAGGAAAGGGCATTGGAAAAAGGATTGCAAGGAGTGGAACGCCAAGAACCAGGAACCGAAGCAAGCTGTGGCTTCGACTTCAGGTGTGTTTGTAATTGAGAATTGTCTATCAATCAACTCTACTTCCTGGGTATTGGATACCGGATCAGGATCTCATATTTGCAATTCATTGCAGGCACTGAGAAATCGTAGAGTACTGAAGGATGGTGATATGACCCTGATGGTTGCTAACGGAGCTAGCGTGGGAGCTGTGTCCGTAGGGGATTATCATCTGGGATTGACGAGTGGACACATTTTGGTTTTACATAACTGTTTTTGTGTACCCAGCTTAACGTGTAATATCATATCTGTTTCCTTGTTATCAAATAAAGGTTATGATTTCACGTTTGTAAGTGATGTTGTTAACATCCACCTTAATCATAGTTTGATTGGGTCCGGTACACTGGATAACGGTATATATATGTTAAACCAACTCTAAATTTTCAATGTCCAGAACACACTAAAAAGAAAGTCTCCAGATTTAAATAAAGCTTTCTCATGGCATTGTAGACTGGGTCACATCAATGAGAGAAGGTTGACTAAGTTACATAGAGAAGATTATTTGGACTCGTTCGAATGTCAAACTTATGCCACTTGTTAATCTTGTCTCAAAGGAAAGATGACAAAGACTCCATTTACTGGACATGGAGTAAGAGCGAGCGAGCTCTTAGGACTCATACACAGCGATGTATGTGGTCCAATGTCTACACATGCAAGAGGTGGTTTTTCCTATTTCATTACTTTTACGGATGATTACTCAAGATACGGATTCATTTATCTGATGAAACATAAATCCGAGGCTTTTGAGAAATTCCAAGAGTTTAAGAATGAAGTAGAAAACCAAACCGGCAAAAGTATCAAGACACTAAGATCTGATCGAGGTGGTGAATACTTGAGTGCCGAGTTCCTAGGTTACCTAAAAGAGAAAGGAATTCTCTCTCAGCTTACTCCTACATACACTCCACAGCATAACGGTGTATCGGAGAGAAGGAATCGAACCCTATTGGATATGGTACGTTCCATGAGGAGTAATGCTGAGTTACCGCGATCTTTTTGGGGTTATGCGCTAGAATTAGCGGCATATCTTTTGAACATGGTACCTACCAAGACTGTGCTTACCACCCCATATTAGATGTGGAGTGGGAAGAAACCCCATATTCAGTATATAAAGATTTGGGGATGTCCAGCTTTTGTTAAAAAGCAGCATGTGGACAAGCTCGAGGCACGATCAGTAAAGTGTAAGTTTGTGGGATATCCAAAGAACTCCAGGGGATATCTATTCTATTACGCAAAGGAACAAAAGGTATTTGTTTCTCGTAATGCCCATTTTCTAGAACATCAGTTTTTAGAAAAGGAATCAAGTGGGAGCGAAATAGAATTTGAAGAAATTCCAGAACCACAAACTAATACTGAAAGTTTGGTAGAACCGGTAGTTCAAGAAGAACAGGACATTCCCGCACCCCTCCGCAGGAGTAGTAGGCTGTCTCATCCGCCTGAGAGATACTACGGTTTTCTCATAGATGGGGATAGAGAGGATTGCATCATAGATGATGATGAACCTACTGGCTTCCAGCAGGCAATCCAGAGCGGCGACTCGGTACGATGGCTAGATGCAATGCGGAACGAAATGGAGTCCATGTACACCAACAAAGTATGGACTTTGGACTTTTTTCCAGATGGGGTAAAACCCATAGGATGCAAATGGATCTTCAAGAAAAAGATTGGTGTAGATGGACAGGTGGAAACCTATAAGGCTAGACTTGTTGCAAAGGGTTTTCGTCAAAGACCTGGTTTGGACTATGACGAAACTTTTTCTCCAGTGGCTATGCTCAAATCCATTCGGGTCCTTCTTGCTATTGCTGCCTTTCATGATTATGAAATCTGGCAGATGGACGTAAAGACGACTTTTCTGAATGGAAATTTAGAAGAGTGCGTCTATATGGATCAGCCAGAGGGTTTCAATCAGAGTGGGAGCAGCGGGAAAGTATGCAAGTTGCTTAAGTCCATTTATGGACTGAAGCAGGCATCGCGGAGTTGGAACATCTGTTTTGATGAAACAGTCAAAGAATATGACTTTATCAAAAATCCAGATGAACCATGCATATATAGTAAAGTTGTAGCAAGAACTGTTGTATTCCTCGTCTTGTACGTGGATGACATTCTATTAATAGGAAATGACATTCCTATGCTACAATCTATCAAAGGATTCTTGTCACACAGGTGTAAGTCCGCGGCGGCGCCCCGGCCGTCGATCCGACACCGGTAATGCGGAAACGAAAAACTTTGCAAACTAGCAAACCGGCACCACCGCGCACTTTTAACCCGGATCGGGTCATTAACCTAGCTACCAGCAAACTAAAAGATGGGTAGAGAGTTATACCAAGCGATCCGTGTCCTTCGGTCTTCGTCTCCACTCCAATCTCTCGCGGAATCTCTGTCCGTCACCTCCTCGTCGGAAAGGGCACCACGTAGCCGATCTCTTTTACGGGCTCCCACCTCTGGACCGAGGCAACTCGGGCGCGAAGTTGGCTAGCCGATGTGTCCAGGATTTGCTGTAGGCAAGTGTAGAATCGTAGTCTCTTTGGGGTAGTGAAGTTGCCATGGATGGAGAAGAGAATGAAATGAACTTTCAAGTGGAGCTAGAATTTTGTAGCATGAAAATATGAGATGAACAAATTTTCCCTCATCAAAATAAAATGATCCTCTCTCCCCTAATGAAGTGACCGGCCCCTCTTTTTTTCAAATGGTGGAGGAAAAATACAAATCATGAAGGGAGGTGATGGTAGGAGATCAAGGGTGGTGACCACATCAAAAGCAAGCTTCACATCATACACTAAATCAATCTTAATCTCATTAATGCATGAAATGATGATAGAAAAGAATGGAATAAAAAGATGCTCTCATAATCAATCCATATGCAAGAAACCCTCCACAATAAGTTATTTGCACTCTTGCAAATAACCCCCTCCAAAGATAAAGTCCGGCCGCGAAGGAACAAAGGAAAACCGGCCGGAACGGAATGCAAACTGGCAACTTCAGAAAACTGATCCCGTAATAAATTACAGGAAAACCCCACTACTGCATATACATGCTCGCATTTGTATTCCCACTGAACACAAATGCAAAGAGACAAAAATACACTATCTAATACTAGGATCCGGCTTAAGCCAAAGCCGGCTAGTAAAATCCGTCCGATCACGATCCGTGCAATACCGCATGTATTTGATCGAACCCTGCCATATCTCCATACGGCCTCTACAGCGTTTCGCCCGAAACTTGAGTAACTGTCTGTGTGTGGTGGACTCAAAAGACTCGTCAATACTATGGCTGTGGATTTAACCACTAGCACGTCAGAGGTATCAGCCAATACGTAACGGGCTACCAGGTACTGACCAAAAGGGACGTCGATGAGCGAAATCATCCTGACACCCTATTGAGCCTGTCAGTGACAATATTCATACAGTCCGGTCCGTTCGTCTATGAGCATCACATGGTGGGCCTAGGGGGTTGGTAAAAGTCAGACCCCCAAAAGCGGTACAAGTCGTGTCGGAGTGTAGCCCAGAACACCCTGAGATACTACTGGAATACCTACCAGCAAATCTCCTGCCTTAGCCAAGGACTTTTCATGTTCTGGCTCTCCTAGACACAGCACGACCTCACCCCCAATACCGGGAGAGACGAACCCCTGCAGATCCGCTCACTGCCTCCATGTGGCTCGGGACTGTACCCAACTAAAACCTGTTTGCACGACTCCTTTGAGCCGTGGTAGGGTAGTAATCAAAGTACAGTGGGAACTCACACAAGACAAATGACGATCTCAGGTCGATGAAATAACCTGTACACATGTCACTAGGGAACTTCTATCTGACGTCTGGTATAATCCCAACTAGCAGGTTCTCGGCGAGTCCTGTCCGTTGTACTCATAACCCAATGAGCACCTGTATACATCTTAGGTGAACCAAATGACACCAGTGGCTTGTGAGACCGGCCACCGCCCTGTTGGAGATAGTGCCCTCAGAGTCAATTATTAGGTCACAGGTACGTGATTGCAATGATTGATGGAGGACCTATCCCGGTAGGACAGTTTTACTCGAGATGATAGTATGCTATCTGGTTTACCTTTATCATCGTGTACTGTTTAAGGTGACCTGACAAGTTGCTATTACACATTGATAGAGCCCCTAGGATTCTTGCTTGACCACCAGCAGTATGAGGGCGATCATATAAGTGGGAGCTGGGGTCTATAAGCATATCCTTAAATGGTCCCTAGTCGTGTGAGTTTCGAGACAGGGCATCGATACTCCAGAGTAGACTAGTGTATACAGTCGAGACCCCGACGAGGGGCGGTGGCCGGTCTCACAAGCCACTGGTGTCAGTTGGATCACCTAAGATGTATACAGGTGCTCATTGGGTTATGAGTACACCGGACAGGACTCGCCGGGAACATGCTAGTTGGTCATATACCAGATGTCAGATGGCAGTTCCCTGGTGACATGTGTGCAGGTTAGTTCATCGACCTGGGGATCGTCATTTGTCTCGTGTGAGTTCCCACTGTACTTTGATTACTACCCTACCACGGCTCAAAGGAGTCGTGCAAACAGGTTTTAGTTGGGTACAGTCCCGAGCCACATGGAGGCAGTGAGCGTATCTTCAGGGGTTCGTCTCTCCCGGTATTGGGGGTGAGGTCGCGCTGTGTCTAGGAGAGCCATTATACGAAGCCCTCGGCCGAGGCAAGGAGATTTACTGGTAGGTATTCCAGTAGTATCTCAGGGTGTTCTGGGCTACACTCCGACACGACTTGTACCGCTTTTGGGGGTCTGACTTTTACCAACCCCCTAGGCCCGCCATGCGATGCTCATAGACGAACGGACCGGACTGTACGGATATTGTCACTGACAGGCTCAATAGGGAGTCAGGCTGAGTTCGCTCACAGACGTCCCTTTTGGTCAATACCTGGTGGCCCGTTATGTATTGGCTTATACCTCTAACGTGCTAGTGGTTAAATCCACAACCAAGGTGTTGATGAGTCTTTAGAGTCCCCCACATTTAGTTACTCAGCTTTCGGGCGAAAGGTTGTAGAGGCCGTATGGAGATATGGCAAGGTCCGATCAGATACGTGCGGTATTGCACGGATCAGGATCGGACAGTTTGTACTATAGGCCGTATGGATATATGGCAGGGTTCGATCAGATACGTGCGGTATTGCACGGATCAGGATCGAACGGATATTACTGGCCGGCTTTGGTTTAAGCCGGATCCTAGTATAGTACAGTGTAGATTTTGTCTCATTGCATTTGTATTTCGGTCGGAATACAAATGCGGGTGTGTATGCACAGTATCGGGGTTTTCCTGTAATTTATTACGGGACCAGTTTTCTGGAGTTGCCAGTTTGCTTTCCGTTTCGGCCAATTTCCTTTGTATCGTTCATTGGCCGAAGATTGGTGGAGGGGGGTCCTTTTGCATATTATTTGTATCATGATGGTTTTCATGATGTGCACCATCACTTGACTTTCTATGCTCATGATGGCTTGACCTTTTTGGAGCCATCATGCATGAGATGATGGTAATGTGGAGTGTTGGCATAGTTTTGTGATCATGGTTGTTTATGATAGCCATTCCTCTCTCTCTTGCATGACATGAGTTTGGCCTCTCCCATTTTTTTTGATACAACCTCCTCATTTCTCACTCTCCCTCACATGCATGGGCGGCCACTTCCCTAAAGGGGCTGTCCAAATTTGTTCATGTGGGATTTTTGCTCTTTTGCTTTAGGAAAAATCCCACAAGTTCCCTCTCCATGAGTTTGTATCATCCCTCCACCGAAAGGCAATTCCTACAACCCCAAAGTGAGACATGTAATCCACATTACATTCTACAGCAAATCTTGGGCACGTCGACTAGCCAGCTTCGTGCCCGAGTTGCCTCGGCATTGAGGTGGGAGCCCGTAAAAGAAGTAGGCGATATGGTGCACTTCCGGCGACGAGGTGGAGACCGGAGCTTCCGCAGGAGATCGGGACGACGACGAGAAGACCGGAGGACTCGGATCTGTCGGTATATCTCTCTTCCCCTTCTTGTAGATAGCTAGGACTAATTAATGGTTCGATCCGGGTATTAGTGCGCGGCGGTTTGCCAGTTCAAGTAAAATTTAAGTTTATCACCGCTTCCGCATTTGGCCGTCGGATTGACGGCCGGGGCGCCGCCGTGCACTTACAGTGGTATCAGAGCCTCGCCATTAACTTAGTCTAGCTAGGTTTAATGTGTTTTGCATTTCCGATCGACCAAAATTCCAAAATCTACATTTTTGCTAGCGACAGTTTTCTGTTGAAATTTTTTGGTCTCCAAAAATTTTTCAGGTTGTATAAAATTAATGTACTGGAGATTATAAGCCCACTGTAGAAATTCGACACAGTAAGTCGACCACCAAAGTGCGGAACCGCGGCAAAACCCCCCCTTGGGCCGCGGTTCCGCCGCCGAATAGTGTCCTTACTGTATCAATTTTCTTCAGTTGCTTTCTGGGCTTAAAATATGGGTTTTGGAATATTAATTTTGGGCCCAGAATTTCTTGATGTGCTACAGTAGTACTTGGGGGCCCACTTGTTAAATTTTGATCGATCGGATATTTTAAACACATTATTTCACAGTATTTACATTATATCTGCGACCGTGAATGTCACTTGATCGGTAAATCCGGTCTAACCGCTATAGCCCGGTTAGACGGATTTGCGAACGTGACTTTCACGTTGATGTTCTGTTTTTGCTGTGATGTTGCGGATCGGTCGTGGGGATAGCCTGGATGCAATGCTAGTACAGTTGTGGTTGTATTATGTACATTTGATATTGCGGGGCGAGCGTCCGACATGTGGACTGCCGTCACTGCCTGATTGTATTATTTTTTTTTGGGGCACGGCCAGGTTGCGGTCGATGTACCCGTTGTATGTATATTTTACTTTCTGTACTAGGATTGCCCCGCGGAGGGGTGCACGGATAGCCGGGTTCTAGAGGGCAACGAGCCCGCATCTCATGGCATTGAGACGGAGGGGGCATCACTCTAGGATTGGCGGGCTATTCGCCGCACTCGTAGGGGGTACAGGTTGACCCAGGAGGGGTGCCCAAGTTACCGGATTCCGTGAAGTGCTGGGTGGTCCATTCACGGAGCTGAAGGGGGGCTGCCTCGCTTCAGGTTTTGGCGGGTGACTTGCCGCGCCCGTAGGGGTCTAGGATTTCATTGCGCAGGCTATCCACACGACCAGGGGAACGTCGGGTTTCAGTAGTGGCTCTGTGAAACCCGGGGATCCCAGATATCTGTATTGTTTCTGTGATGCTGTACATTTTCTATGATGTTGTATTTTATCACGCCTTGAGCGAATATAATATATTGGTATATATATTAGTAGATGTTGTATATGTTTTGCATCCGCACTAGTCCAGTCTCCGCTCTGTCGTTAGTTAGCTAACCTAACGGGTCAGGCGGTAATGATAGTATCTTGTACTTGAACCGGTGGCTCACTTTTTCTAAGTAATGGGGAAGAGGACCAAAACAAAGTCGGAAGATGGAAATCAGTGCTTCCAAAGTCGAGCCAGCCCCGGCCGGGGTCAGCATAGAATGAAGGGGACGGCCCTAAAGTTGTGTTGGCAAAGAAAGGATCTTGGATCTGTTATCGGAACCGCTCCGGGCGAACAACGGAGTGAGCGCTAGCGCGATATTGAGAAGAAGCTGACGCCAACAAAAAATGCGACGGGACCCAGTGGCGAATGCGGATGGCATATACGTATATCAGTATATTTTCGTTCTTTGTGGTGTGATCAATTGATAGGACTGCGTTGATTCGGATCAATGCAAGTTAAAACAAACCTAATCTGATGTTGTTGGAACACTTTTCAAAAAGCTGTTATTGCAAGGACGTTCACTTTTGTTTAGCATCGTGGTATTCAGTTGGAATATCCTGCTCCTCAGTCGACGAGGCAAGGGCCGAGATCCCTTCACCGGGAGTGACCCCTAGGACAAAAGTTTGCGTCAGGGCATTAACTTCACTATAGCTGATTACTTTTGCTTTGCACCGTGGTATTCAGTTGGAATATCCTGCACCTCATTCTACGAGGAAAGAGCCGAGATCCCTTCACCGGGAGTGACCTCTTTAGCAAAGGTTTTCGTCACTATATTTTTAAAAGCTATCAGTTCCTTCAACGATATCAAGTTCTTTACGTTAAAGGTTTTCGCCAGAAACCATTCGTAGCCCTCCGTTGTTTCAGAAGAGTAGCACGTAGTATTCATGCTATGTTTGTTGACCTTCGTCAAGGCATAGTGTATGGTAGCTGCTTGTTACCTTTCTGCTGCATAGATAGATGCGTTGGTTTGGGACAGTCGTATAGCCTTGTTGACCTTCGTCAAGGGCTTGTACGGGTGGATTCAAATTAACCTGGATAATGACGGGTAGAACTTGACATGTGACTTATGATTTGTTGACCTTCGCCAAGGTCATAAGAGCATGGGGCAGAAATCACATCGGGAGTTTCAAAAGAACTGAAACTTGCCAGATATGCGCATACCATCTGGAGTATGATGATGTGAGCGGATTCCGTCACGTTATCATGCGATGATAGTTGGATCCCGATTCCCACTGATGAGTTAGTTTACTCCTCGGGTGACCCCGACTAATTCTTCTTTCAGGTTTGGAGGAGAATTTGACGGTACAGTGGGAGGTTTCCAGATTAGATAAATTGGTAACCATTCTGATCTAGGTTAAAGTGCACGCTGAGTGTTTCTTTTCTCCCTCTCTTTGGCAGCGACCATTGACCCGACCCTAGACTATGACTCAGTGACCAAGTTGACCGAACCTTCTTAAACACTGGCTTTTTGGATTGTCAGAGTTGCAGACCTCATTGCCACTCCTACTTTTACCCTTTTCTCCAGGACACCCCGTTTTACTACGAACGTCCACTTCCATTGGACAAAACCATCGTATGGTTAGATACGAACTCGAAGGAATTTATTCGAGGATGGTTTCAGGTTCTGGAGAAAACGGATAGGATTATTCAGTTGTCTTTTCCTTTTACCTTCTCTCAGGTTGCGAGTACTTCTTGGTTTAGGAGTAGTACACCTATTATGCAAATTGGATAGTCTTCTTCCAAACCATAGGCAGGTGCCGACCGGTAGGGAATGAAGAAAACCAATTATCCTAACGATGGTGTGCAGAAGATATTAAGTTAAGACAAAGCAAGGGATTAGTAAGAGGGCAAAGTAAACTGCAACTGATATTCACGACCAAACCAGGTATTTCGTTACCACTCCCACATCACCTTTGTATTTCTCCAGGACACTCCGTATCACTACGAAGATCCACAGTTTATTTGGATACTCCATCGTATGGTTATATACGAACTCGAAAGGAACTTGTTCCAGTTCGGGGATGGATTCTGGTCCAGGAGAAATAGGAATAAGGTTTATTCGGTTGTCTTTTATCTTCACCTTCTCTCGCATTACGAGTGTTCCTAGGATTGGGACAGTACACCCATTATGCTTATTGGATAGTCTTCTTCCAAACCATAGGCTGGTGCCGAACGGTAGGGAAGGAAGAAAACCATTTGGCCTAAGGGGTGTGCAGAAGGTAAAGACTAAAGACATAAGAAGGGATTTGGGGAGGTGGCAAAGGATTATACGGTTACAGTTGTGAATCTGGATGAGGCATTACTAGGAATACCAGGATACCCCATCAAAACATTTCGATGTTTCAGTCTCACTGTGTACTGTTAAAGGAAAACTGATTTCCCGATTAGACACTTGCTCCAGGGTATGTATTTACCAGGTATGATTCTCACATCTGTATGGTTTTACAGATGATGAGTGGGAGTAGGTTATTGGGAATTGGGTGATCATCCTCATTATATCGGGATTCGTTACAATCGGTGATATTTGAGGAAATCACCTGGGTAGTTTGCCGGTCGGCAAATATTTGGTTTTGAATATCCTCTGTTATGCACCAATTTCAAATCGATATATCTGTACGTCTATTTTCATAGAGTGAGATATACCTTTTTGAAATTATGTCTACGACATTTACCTATATCAGTGGATGGTTAGGTAAGGAGCATTAAACAGCGGTGTAATTCTTCTTAACCATAAGTACAGTTTTCAACCTACGACACACAGTGAATGAGTTATCAGACTCAAGGGACTTATACAGAGTATTGTATGTTGTCCAGGATCCATCAGGACAGAGGGGTTGGTCCTCGTACTATATTCGGTTTACTTATGACTTCTCTAGTTTTTAGACAGGTGTTTCGTAGAAACACAGAGTCCGAATTTTGAGAAGTTATTGGTATTTGAATAGAGTAGAGAACCAGGTATAGCAAGTATCGGGATTCTTCAAAGTGATCGAAGATGTAGATACTTGTATATGGTATTCAGTTGATAGTAATGATAAAGAGATCTTGCTTCTCTTTCAGGTTACTCATAACTGGAAGCATTCCTAAGTTGAGTAACGCTGATCGGCCTCCTTCCATTTAGTTGACATGCACTGGAGACAGTTGCATGATTTGGATCTGGTTCAATTAAATCAGTGCCTCTGTTTCTATATTGGATATAGAACAGTTCATATCTTAACGATGTTAAGGTACGGGGAGTTGTCCGGCTTATGATTAAAACCAGACTCTGGATAACTCAAGGCACGTTTCTGTAATGGCTGTTTGTGGGTTGACCCAGGCTATGATGAGGGTTGACTTTCTACCATCTGGATGAACAATAGCAATATTGTTCTAGACTCGCCACAGTTTTATTAAAAATGGATTTTTTTTTCAGAAAACAGTAGTGGGAGTATGGTAGAACTGGAAGTGATTCCAGAACCACAAACGATTACTGAAGATTTGATAGGGAACCTAAAGATTCAATCTGGATTGACATTCCATTGGCCACTCCGCAGATAAGGTGGGTAACTTCAGGCACCCGAGAGGTACTCCGGTAGCCTCAAGGACGGTGACAGGGAAGTTCTTGTTTACCCACAATTACCATTGCTGTTGTTCCAGGCTGCGAGACCCGGCGGGAGGATGAGTATAGCGTCGTTCTAAACTAGTTTTAGAAGTGGACGTCTATATGACTCTGCCAGAGGGTTGTCGTAGTCAGTGGGAGCAGCGGAAGCATTGGTGGACAGGTAGCTTATGTCTATTTATAGACTAAAGCAGATATAGCGGAGATAGATCATCTATTTCTGATGTGACAGTCATAGGTTTGACTTCACCAGAATAGGGGATGGATCTGTTGAGAAGGTAGTAGGGTGTGATATCCTGGTATTTGGATGACATACACAGAGTAGGAAAAGAAACTCCTATACTACAATCGGTTATACTTTGGTCGTCACACAGTGGTTTCTCCACAAAGGAAATGGATTTTGTATCAGACATACTGGTTACTAGATCTATGGTTTTAGATCTAGATTTGGGTGGTTTCCCAATCTGGGTACTTAGACACATTCTAAGAGTATTTAGAATGGACGACTCCTGGCACGGTAGTGTACCTGCAGGTAATGGAGTCACCCTCTCTAAAGGTGTCTTACAGACTAAAGGGGAGAGGGATGTGCATGATTGGCAGATCACTTGCTCAGGCAATTGAGTCAATCATGAGATGTCAAGTACCACACCAGATGTTGTTCTTGCACTAGATGCAATAAGTTGACATTGATCCAATCTTGGAGAAACGGTCGGAAGCAGTTTTAGAACATAAGTGGATGTTCTAGGGATATGATAACGATAGCCTCATGCAGGAGACAGTTATCAATCCAGGCTTCCAAGGTGACATGGACGACAAGGAGGTTGTCAGAGTTATAGTTTTCCTTCTAACGAAGGGCAGTATTTTGGACAGGTGGTCCAAGGCAATACTGAGGGTGGCATGGCGCAGGATACTGATTAAGTTCAGTTGACGATACAGTCTAAGATGTTTGGATTTGGAGTTCACTTATGAGCTATGTCCCATCAGACATCCAGACACATTCTAAGAAAGGTATTGCTCATTTCGGGAGATGGCTTTCTCCGCGAACATGAGATATAGAGAGACATAGAAAGATACAACAAAGCGGATCCACTCACTGAGGCTATTCCTCGAACGCAATAGTTTCGCAAACGAGCTTTGTGAGACTGACTAGTAGAGGAGTTGGGTGTTCGGTATCACACGGGCTGTGAGTATGCGGCATCGCAATAATTAGCCTTGAGTGCAAGTGGGAGATTGTTGGAGATAGTGCCCTCAGAGTCAATTATTAGGTCACAGGTACGTGATTGCAATGATTGATGGAGGACTTATCCCGGTAGGACAGTCTTACTCGAGATGATAGTATGCTATCTGGTTTACGTTTATCATCGTGTACTGTTTAAGGTGACCTGACAAGTTGCTATTACACGTTGATAGAGCCCCTAGGATTCTTGCTTGACCACCAGCAGTATGAGGGCGATCATATAAGTGGGAGCTGGGGTCTATAAGCATATCCTTAAATGGTCCCTAGTCGTGTGAGTTTCGAGACAGGGCATCGATACTCCAGAGTAGACTAGTGTATACAGTCGAGACCCCGACGAGGGGCGGTGGCCGGTCTCACAAGCCACTGGTGTCAGTTGGATCACCTAAGATGTATACAGGTGCTCATTGGGTTATGAGTACACCGGACAGGACTCGCCGGGAACATGCTAGTTGGTCATATACCAGACGTCAGATGGCAGTTCCCTGGTGACATGTGTGCAGGTTAGTTCATCGACCTGGGGATCGTCATTTGTCTCGTGTGAGTTCCCACTGTACTTTGATTACTACCCTACCACGGCTCAAAGGAGTCGTGCAAACAGGTTTTAGTTGGGTACAGTCCCGAGCCACATGGAGGCAGTGAGCGTATCTTCAGGGGTTCGTCTCTCCCGGTATTGGGGGTGAGGTCGCGCTGTGTCTAGGAGAGCCATTACACGAAGCCCTCGGCCGAGGCAAGGAGATTTACTGGTAGGTATTCCAGTAGTATCTCAGGGTGTTCTGGGCTATACTCCGACATGACTTGTACCGCTTTTGGGGGTCTGACTTTTACCAACCCCCTAGGCCCGCCATGCGATGCTCATAGACGAACGGACCGGACTGTACGGATATTGTTACTGACAGGCTCAGTAGGGAGTCAGGCTGAGTTCGCTCACAGACGTCCCTTTTGGTCAATACCTGGTGGCCCGTTATGTATTGGCTTATACCTCTAACGTGCTAGTGGTTAAATCCACAACCAAGGAGTTGATGAGTCTTTAGAGTCCCCCACATTTAGTTACTCAGCTTTCGGGCGAAAGGTTGTACAGGCCGTATGGAGATATGGCAAGGTCCGATCAGATACGTGCGGTATTGCACGGATCAGGATCGGACAGTTTGTACTATAGGCCGTATGGATATATGGCAGGGTTCGATCAGATACGTGCGGTATTGCACGGATCAGGATCGAACGGATATTACTGGCCGGCTTTGGTTTAAGCCGGATCCTAGTATAGTACAGTGTAGATTTTGTCTCATTGCATTTGTATTTCGGTCGGAATACAAATGCGGGTGTGTATGCACAGTATCGGGGTTTTCCTGTAATTTATTACGGGACCAGTTTTCTGGAGTTGCCAGTTTGCTTTCCGTTTCGGCCAATTTCCTTTGTATCGTTCATTGGCCGAAGATTGGTGGAGGGGGGGGGTCCTTTTGCATATTATTTGTATCATGATGGTTTTCATGATGTGCACCATCACTTGACTTTCTATGCTCATGATGGCTTGACCTTTTTGGAGCCATCATGCATGAGATGATGGTAGTGTGGAGTGTTGGCATAGTTTTGTGATCATGGTTGTTTATGATAGCCATTCCTCTCTCTCTTGCATGACATGAGTTTGGCCTCTCCTATTTTTTTTGATACAACCTCCTCATTTCTCACTCTCCCTCACATGCATGGCCGGCCACTTCCCTAAAGGGGCTGTCCAAATTTGTTCATGTGGGATTTTTGCTCTTTTGCTTTAGGAAAAATCCCACAAGTTCCCTCTCCATGAGTTTGTATCATCCCTCCACCAAAAGGCAATTCCTACAACCCCAAAGTGAGACATGTAATCCACATTACATTCTACAGCAAATCTTGGGCACGTCGACTAGCCAGCTTCGTGCCCGAGTTGCCTCGGCATTGAGGTGGGAGCCCGTAAAAGAAGTAGGCGATGTGGTGCACTTCCGGCGACGAGGTGGAGACCGGAGCTTCCGCAGGAGATCGGGACGACGACGAGAAGACCGGAGGACTCGGATCTGTCGGTATATCTCTCTTCCCCTTCTTGTAGATAGCTAGGACTAATTAATGGTTCGATCCGGGTATTAGTGCGCGGCGGTTTGCCAGTTCAAGTAAAATTTAAGTTTATCACCGCTTCCGCATTTGGCCGTCGGATTGACGGCCGGGGCGCCGCCGTGCACTTACACGCCCCTCGTCGGGGTCTCGACTGTATACACTAGTCTACTATGGAGAATCGATGCCCTGTCTCGAATCTCCCACGACTAGGGACCTTTTAAGGATGTGCTTATAGACTCCAGATCTCACGTATATGATCGCCCTCATACTGCTGGTAGTCAAGCAAGAATCCTAGGGGCTCTATCAACGTGTAATAGCGACTCGTAAGGTCACCTAAAGCAGTACACAATGATAAAGATAAACCAGATAGCATACTATCATCTCGAGTAAGACTGTCTTACTGGGATAGGTCCTCCCCTTAATCATTGCAATCACGTGCCTGTGATCCAATAATTGACTCTGAGGGCACTATCTCCAACAATCTCCCACTTGCACTCAAGGCTAATTATTGCGATGTCGCATACTCACAGCCCGTGTGATACCGAACACCCAACTCCTCTACTAGTCAGTCTCACAAAGCTCGTTTGTGAAACTATTGCGTTCGAGGAATAGCCTCAGTGAGTGGATCCGCTCTGATGTTTCTTTCTATGTCTCTCTATATCCCATGTTCGCGGAGAAAACCATCTCCCGAAATGAGCAATACCTGTCTTCGAATGTGTCTGGATGTCTGATGGGACCTAGCTCATAAATGAACTCCAAATTCAAACTTCTTAGACTGTATCGTCAACTGAACTTAATCAGTATCCTGCGCCATGCCTTCCCTCAGTATCCACCTGGACCACCTGTCCAAAATACTGCCCCTCGCCAGAGGGAAAACTATGACTCTGACAACCTCTCTGTCATCCAGGTCACCTTGGAAACCTGGAATGATAACTGTCTTCCGAATGAGGCTGTCGTTATCATATCCCTAGAACATCCACTTATGTTCTAAAACTGCTTCCGAATGTTTCTCCAGAATTGGATTAATATCAACTTATTGCATCTACTGCAAGAACAATATCTGGTGTGGTACTTGACATCTCATGATCAACTCAATTGCCTAAGCAAGTGATCTTCCAATCATGTACATCCCTCTCTACTTTAGTCTGTAAGACACCTTTAGAGAGGGTGACTCCATCACCTGCAGGTACACTACCGTGCCAGGAGTCGTCCATTCTAAATACTCATAGAATGTTATCAAAGTACCCTTATTGGGAAACCACCCAAATCTAGATCTAAAACCATAGATCTAGTGACCAGAATGTCTGATATAATATCCAAGTCCTGTGTGGAGGAACCACTGTGTGACGACCAAAGTATAACCGATCGTAGTATAGGAATATCACTTCCTACTCTGTGTATGTCATCCAAATACCAGGACATCACACCCTACTACCTTCTTAACAGATCCATCCCCTATTCTGATGAAGTCAAACCTATGACTGTCACATCAGAAATAGATGATCTATTTCCGCTATATCTGCTTTAGTCTATAAATAGACATAAGCCTGATGTCCACCAATGCTTCCGCTGCTCCCACTGACTACGACAACCCTCTGGCAGAGTCATATAGGCGTACACTTCTAAAGCTAGTTTAGAACGACGCTATACTCATCCTCCTGCCGGATCTCACAGTCTGGAACAACAGCAATGGCAAGTCTGGGTAAACAAGAACCTCCCTGCCACCGTCCTTGAGCATACCGAAGTACCTCTCGGGTGCCTGAGGTTACCCACCATATCTGCGGAGTGGCCAATGGAATGTCAAACCAGATTGAATCTTTAGGTTCTTATCAAATCTTCAGTAATCGTTTGTGGTTCTGGAATCACTTCCAGTTCTACCATACTCCCACTACTGTTTTCTGAAAAAATCTATTTTTATTAAAACTGTGGCGAGTCAAGAACAATATCACTATTGATCTTCCAGATGGTAGAAAATCAACCCTCGTCATAGCCCGGGTCAACCCACAAACAGCCATTACAGAAACGTGCCTTGAGTTATCCGGAGTCTGGTTTTAAGCATAAGCCGGAAAACTCCCCGTACTTTAACAATGTCAAGATATGAACTGTTC
The DNA here is from genome assembly GCA_030015575.1 of Agapanthus africanus. Classification (NCBI taxonomy): domain Eukaryota; kingdom Viridiplantae; phylum Streptophyta; class Magnoliopsida; order Asparagales; family Amaryllidaceae; genus Agapanthus; species Agapanthus africanus. The sequence goes on along the minus strand of JASDDO010000018.1, from coordinate 33,708,453 downwards.
TATATCCAATATAGAAACAGAGGCACTGATTTAATTGTACCAGATTCAAATCATGCAGCTGTCTCCAGTGCATGTCAACTAAATGGAAGAGAGGCCGATCAGCGTTACTCAACTTAGGAGTACTTCCAATTATGAGTAACCTAAAAGAGAAGCAAGTTTTCTTAATCATTACTATCAACTGAATACCATACACAAGTATCTACATCTTTGATCACCTTGAAGAATCCTGATACTTGCAACACCTGGTTCTCTACTTTATTCATATACCCATAACTTCTCAAAACTTGGACCCTGTGTTTCTACGAAACACTTGTCTAAGAACCAGAGAAGTCATAAGTAAACTGAATATAGTACGAGGACCAACCCCTCTGTCCTAATGGACACTGGACAACATACAATACTTTGTATAAGTCCCTTGAGTCAAATAACTCATTCACTGTGTGTTGTAGGTTGAAAACTATACTATGGTTATGAAGAATTACACCGCTGTTCAATACTCCTTACCTAACCATCCACTGATATAGGTAAATGTTATAGACATAATTTCAAAAAGAAATATCTCACTCTATAAAAATAGACGTATAGATATATCAATTTGAAATTGGCGCATAACAACGGATATTCAAAACCAAATATTTGCCGTCGGGCAAACAACCCAGGTGACTTCCTCAAATATCACCAATTACAACGAATCCCGATATAATGAGGATGACCACCTAATTCCCAATAACTTACTCCCACTCATCATCTGTAAAACCATACAGATGTGAGAATTCAACCTGGTAAATACATACCCTGAAGCAAGTGTCTAATTGGGAAATCAGTTTTCTTTTAACAGTACACAGTGAAACTGAAATATAGAGATGTTTCGATGGGGTATCCTGGTATTCCTAGTAATGCCTCTTCCATTATCCTGATTCACAACTGTAACCGTATAATTCTTTGCCATCTCTCCAAATCCCTTTATATGTCTTTAGTCATTACCTTCTGTACACCCCTTTAGGCCAAATGGTTTTCTTCCTTCCATACCGTTCGGCACCAGCCTATGGTTTGGAAGAAGACTATCCAATAAGCATAATGGGTGTACTGTCCTAATCCTAGGAGCACTCGCAATGCGACAGAAGGTGAGGATAAAAGACAACCGAATGAACCTTATTCCTATTTCTCCTGAACCAGGATCTATCCCCGAATTGGAACAAGTTCCTTTCGAGTTCGTATATAACCATACGATGGATTATCCAATAAACTGGGATCTTCGTAGTGATACGGAGTGTCCTGGAGAAATACAAAGGTGATTTAGGATTGGCGAAGAAATATTTGGTTTGGTCGTGAATATCAGTCGCAATTTACTTTGCCCTCTTACTAATCCCTTGCTTTGTCTTAACTTAATACTTTCTATACACCGTTTAGGCTAATTGGCTTTCTTCATTCCCTACCGGTCGGCACCTGCCTATAGTTTGGAAGAAGACTATCCAATTTGTGTAATAGGTGTACTATCTCCTAAGCCAAGGAGTACTCGCAATCTGAGAGAGAAGGTAAAAGGAAAAGACAACTGAATAGTCCTATTCGTTTTCTCCAGAACCGGAAACCATCTTCGAATTCCTTCGAGTTCGTATATAACCATACGATGGTTTTGTCCAATGGAAGTGGACGTTCGTAGTAATACGGGGTGTCCCAGAGAAAAGGGTAAAAGTAGGAGTGACAATGGGGTTTGCAACTCTGACAATCCAAAAGCCAGTGTTAAGAAGGTTCGGTCAACTTGGTCACTGAGTCATAGTCTAGGGTCGGGTTAATGGTCGCTGCCAAAGAGAGAGAGAAAAGAAACACTCAGCGTGCACTCTAACCTAGATCAGAATGGTTATCACTTTATCTAATCTGGAAACCTCCCACTGTAACGTCAAATTCTTCCCCAAACCTGAAAGAAGAATTAGCCGGGATCACCCGAGGAGTAAACTAACTCATCAGTGGGAATCGGGATCCAACTATCATCGCATGATAACGTGACGGAATCCGCTCACGTTATCACACTCCAGAAGGTATGCGCATATCTGGCAAGTTTCAGTTTCTTTAGAAACTCCCGATGTGGATTTTTGCCCCATGCTCTTATGACCTTGACTTTGGCCAACATATTATAAGTCACATGTCAAGTTCTACCCGTCATTCTCCAGGTTAATTTGAACCCACCCGTACAAGCGCTTGACTTTGGCCAACAAGGCTATACGACTGTCCCAAACCAACGCATCTATCTATGCTGCATATGAATACCTAACAGCTACCAAACACTGTGCCTTGACTTTGGCCAACATACACAGCTTGAATACTATTGACTATCCATATGAAACGACGGAGGGCTATGAATGGTTTCTGGCGAAAACCTTTAACGTAATGAACTTGATATCGTTGAAGGAACGGATAGCTTTTTAGACAAATATAGTAACGAAAACCTTTGCTAAAGAGGTCACTCCCGGTGAAGGGATCTCGGCTCTTTCCCCGTGGAATGAGGTGCAGGATATTCCAACTGAATACCACGATACAAAGCAAAAGTAATCGGCTATAGTGAAGTTATTGCCCTGACGCAAACTTCTGTCCAAGGGGTCACTCCCGGTGAAGGGATCTCGGCCCTTGCCTCGTCGACTGAGGAGCAGGATATTCCAACTGAATACCACGATGCAAAACAAAAGAGAATGCCCTTGCAATAACAGCTTTTTTGAAAAAGTGTTCCAACAACCTCAGAATAGGTTTGTTTATCTTGCATTGATCCGAATCAACGCAGTCCCATCAATTGATCACACCACAAAGAACGAAAATAATGACGTACGTATATGCCATCCGCATTCGCCACTGGGTCCCGTCATCACCCGTTAGGTTAGATAACTAACGACAGAGCGGGGAATGGACTAGCGCGGATGCAAAACATATACAACATCTACTAGTATATATATAATATATAATTTTCGCTCAAGGCGTGATAAAATGCAGCATCACAGAACAATACAGATATCTGGGATCCCCGGGTTTCATAGAGCCGCTACTGAAACCCGACGTTCCCTGGTCATGTGGATAGCCTGTGCAATGAAATCCTAGACCCTTACGGGTGCGGAAAGTTACCCGCCAAAACCTGAAGCGAGGCAGCCCCCTTCAGCGATGTGAATGGACCACCCAGCACTTCACGGAATCCGGTAACTTGGGCACCCCTCCTGGGTCAACCCTATACCCCCTACGAGTGCGGCGAATAGCCCGCCAATTCTAGAGTGAAGCCCCCTCCGTCTCAACGCCATGAGATGCGGGCTCGTTGCCTTCTAGAACCCGGCTACCCGTGCACCCTTCCGCGGGGTAATCCTAGTACAGAAAGTAAAATATACATACAATGGGTACACCGACCGCAACCTGGTCGTGCCCCAAAATAATAATACAAACAGGCAGTGACGGCAGTCCACATGTCGGACGCTCGTCCCGCAATATCAAATGTACATATAAAACAGAACTGTACTACCACTACATCCAGGCTATCCCCACGACCAATCCGCAACATCACAGCACAACACAGAACATCAACGTGAATGTCACGTTCGCAAATCTGTCTAAAAGGGCGATAGCAGATAGACTGGATTTACCGATCGAGTGACATTCATGGTCGCAGATATAATGTAAATACTGTGAACTAGCATGTTTAAAATATCCGATCGAACAAATTTACCGAAGTGGGCCCCAAGCAGTACTGTAGCACTTACAGAAAATCTGGGCCCAAAAAGAATATCCCAAAACCCCTATTTTTAACTCATAAGATATCTGCAAAATTTTGATCAAGTGATCAATCAAAAGTGAACCGCAGCCCAAGCATGGGTTTGGCCGCGGTTCCGCGGCGGTTTGGAGAGATCGCGCGACCAAATTTTCACAAATTGCTTCGATATCCATGCACAGTATTCTGAGACAACCTGAAAAATTTTTGGAGCTGGAAAAATTTCAACAGAGAACACATGTGCATACAAAATACGGTTTTTGGGGAATTTGTTCAATCGAGTCTTTAAACATACTAGAGCAAGCTAGGTAGGTTAACGGCGTAGCTCTGATACTAATGTAAGTCCGCGGCGGCGCCCCGGCCGTCGATCCGACGCCGGAAATGCGGAAACGAAAAACTTTGCAAACTAGCAAACCGGCACCACCGCACACTTTTAACCCGGATCGGGCCATTAACCTAGCTACTAGCAAACTAAAAGATGGGTAGAGAGTTATACCAAGCGATCCGTGTCCTTCGGTCTTCGTCTCCACTCCGATCTCCCGCGGAATCTCCGTCCGTCACCTCCTCGTCGGAAAGGGCACCACGTAGCCGATCTCTTTTACGGGCTCCTACCTCTGGACCGAGGCAACTCGGGCGCGAAGTTGGCTAGCCGACGCGTCCAGGATTTGCTGTAGGCAAGTGTAGAATCGTAGTCTCTTTGGGGTAGTGAAGTTTCCATGGATGGAGAAGAGAATGAAATGAACTTTCAAGTGGAGCTAGAATTTTGTAGCATGAAAATATGAGATGAACAAATTTTCCCTCATCAAAATAAAATGATCCTCTCTCCCCTAATGAAGTGGCCGGCCCCTCTTTTTTTCAAATGGTGGAGGAAAAATACAAATCATGAAGGGAGGTGATGGTAGGAGATCAAGGGTGGTGACCACATCAAAAGCAAGCTTCACATCATACACTAAATCAATCTTAATCTCATTAATGCATGAAATGATGATAGAAAAGAATGGAATAAAAAGATGCTCTCATAATCAATCCATATGCAAGAAACCCTCTACAATAAGTTATTTGCACTCTTGCAAATAACCCCCTCCAAAGATAAAGTCCGGCCGCGAAGAAACAAAGGAAAACCGGCCGGAACGGAATGCAAACTGGAAACTTCAGAAAACTGATCCCGTAATAAATTACAGGAAAACCCCACTACTGCATATACATGCCCGTATTTGTATTCCCACTGAACACAATTGCAAAGAGACAAAAATACACTATCTAATACTAGGATCCGGCTTAAGCCAAAGCCGGCTAGTAAAATCCGTCCGATCACGATCCGTGCAATACCGCACGTATCTGATCGAACCCTTCCATATCTCCATACGGCCTCTACAGCGTTTCGCCCGAAACTTGAGTAACTGTCTGTGTGTGGTGGACTCAAAAGACTCGTCAATACTATGACTGTGGATTTAACCACTAGCACGTCAGAGGTATCAGCCAATACGTAACGGGCTACCAGGTACTGACCAAAAGGGACGTCGATGAGCGAACTCATCCTGACACCCTACTGAGCCTGTCAGTGACAATATCTATACAGTCCGGTCCGTTCGTCTATGAGCATCGCATGGCGGGCTTAGGGGGTTGGTAAAAGTCAGACCCCCAAAAGCGGTACAAGTCGTGTCGGAGTGTAGCCCAGAACACCCTGAGATACTACTGGAATACCTACCAGCAAATCTCCTGCCTTGGCCAAGGACTTTTCATGTTCTGGCTCTCCTAGACACAGCGCGACCTCACCCCCAATACCGGGAGAGACGAACCCCTGCAGATCCGCTCACTGCCTCCATGTGGCTCGGGACTGTACCCAACTAAAACCTGTTTGCACGACCCTTTTGAGCCGTGGTAGGGTAGTAATCAAAGCACAGTGGGAACTCACACGAGACAAATGACGATCTCAGGTCGATGAACTAACCTGTACATATGTCACCAGGGAACTGCTATCTGACGTCTGGTATAATCCCAACTAGCAGGTTTCCGGCGAGTCCTGTCCGGTGTACTCATAACCCAATGAGCACCTGTATACATCTTAGGTGAACCAACTGACACCAGTGGCTTGTGAGACCGGCCACCGCCCCTCGTCGGGGTCTCGACTGTATACACTAGTCTACTCTGGAGAATCGATGCCCTGTCTCGAAACTCCCACGACTAGGGACCTTTTAAGGATGTGCTTATAGACTCCAGCTCTCACGTATATGATCACCCTCATACTGCTGGTAGTCAAGCAAGAATCCTAAGGGCTCTGTCAACGTGTAATAGCGACTCATAAGGTCACCTAAAGCAGTACACGATGATAAAGATAAACCAGATATCATACTATCATCTTGAGTAAGACTGTCCTACTGGGATAGGTCCTCCCCTCAATCATTGCAATCACGTGCCTGTGATCCAATAATTGACTCTGAGGGCACTATCTCCAACAACAGGTTCTTCATGAAAGACTTGGGTGATGCCTCTTACATTCTGGGGATCTGGATCTATCGTGATAGATCCAAGAGGATGTTGGGACTTTCGCAGTCCAGGTATATCGACACTGTACCGAAAAGATTCAGTATGGAAGATTCTAAGCGCGGTAATCTACCGGCTTGTCACGGAATCACCCTATCCAAAGAGATGTCTCCCAAGACTGATTTGGAAAGGGAACGCATGTCTATTATACCCTACGCTTCTGCAGTAGGCTCTATAAAGTATGCGATGTTGTTCACCAGACCAGATGTAGCTTACGCACTGAGCGTGGTAAGCCGGTATCAGTCAGACCCAGGGGAGAAGCACTGGATAGCAGTAAAGAACATTCTCAAGTACCTGAGGAGGACTAAGGAGATGTTCTTGGTTTACGGCGGAATAGACCTCAGGATGGAGGCCTATGCTGATTCCGGCTTCCAGAGTGATAAGGACGATTCCAAGTCCATGTCAGGTTATGTCTTTGCCCTCAATGGAGGGGCGGTGTGCTGGAAGAGTTCCAAGCAGGACACCGTTGCTGACTCGACGATGGAAGCGGAGTATATTGCTGCTTGCAATGCCGCAAAAGAAGCCGTCTGGATGAAGAAGTTCCTAACAGAACTTCAGGTGGTTCCTACCATTGTTGATCCAATACCTCTGTATTGCGACAACAACGGAGCTATAGCTTTAGCGAAGGAACCAAGGTCCCATCAGAAGTCCAGACACATCTTAAGGCGGTATCACCTGATCAGGGAGATTATTGATCGTCGGGAGATCGAGGTTCGGAGAGTTGCTACTGAAGAGAACATTGCTGATCCATTCACAAAGGCCCTACCTCAGATTCAGTTCGAGAGGCTACTCGAGATCATCGGTCTTCGATATGCCAGTACATGGCCCTAGTGCAAGTGGGAGATTGTTAGTGTATATGGCCTAGGGGCCATTATTGTATCATACTAGTTTGTATATTACTTAATGGAAGCTTGGGATATTCACACGTATATAACAGTCTTGCTAAACATGGTAGTATACTACTTTGTTTTTCTATCTTAATATGTGAGTATACGTATTGATAGAGCTCTTAGAATCTTTCTTGACTACCGGCGTTGTGATGGCAGTCACACTAGTGGGGGCTGGGTAGTCTACAAGCACATCCTTATTCAGGTCCCTAGTTGTAGGATTATCGAGACAGGGCATCGATACTCCGGAGTAGACTAGTGTGTACGCTTCTCATCCCAGTTGGGGAGATGGTCTGTCCCACAGCCGTCAGTACGTCGTACTGGAGATAGTATGCAGGTGCTCGTTAGGTTACGGGTAAACCTGACAGGACTCACAGGGAACTGTTGGTTGGTTTTATACCAGTCATCAGTTAACAGTTCCCAGGTGACATGAGTACAGCATAGTCCGCAGACTTGACACTGCTATTTCGCCTCGAGTGTGTCCCACTGTTCTTAGATTGCTACCCTACCACGGCTCAAAGGAGTCGTGCAAACAGGTAGCAGTTGGGTGCAGTCCCGAGCACTTGGAGGCAGTGGCGGTTAGACAGGATTCGTCTCTCCCGGTATTGGGGGTTGATATCGCGCTGTGTCAGAAAGCCATTACGCAAAGTCCCTGGCCAGGGAAAGCGAGATTTGCTGGTAGGTTCCAGTAGTTTCTCAGGGTGTAATGGGCTTCGCTCCAACACGACTTATACCGCTATTAGGGGACTGACGCTTGCCGCCCCCCTAGGCCCGATATGCGATAGTCTTAGACGAACAGATCGGACAGTACGGACCCAGTAGGAGTTCGGATGGGTTTCCTCATCGGCCTTCTTATCGACATCTACCTGGGGACCATTACGTACAGCTAGTGCCGCTTGCGGTCTGTAGTTAAACCCACTGCCAGTATAGTAGTCGAGTCTCTAGAGTCCCACACAGAGAGTTTCCCTACTCCAGGCGAAACGATATAGAGGTCGTATGGTTTTACGACAAGGGTTCGGACGCATACGTGTGTTTACGCACGTACGACATCCGGACAGTTTTTACTAGCCGGCTTTGGTTTAAGCCAGTTTCTAGTATCCGGTTTTTGGATTTATACAGTCTAAAGTTTTTCCGTATTTTCACAGATAGGAGGGGCGTTCTCATAATTATGCGAGAAGCTTCTAGAAGATGGTGACTTGGGGGTTAAGGTGGCATATGCATTAAATGAGATTAGTGAGTCATTTGAGTGATTCATCCATGTCATTAATGCATCATAAATGCTTAATGACTCATGTGATGAATCACCCTCTTTTATTTATGAAGCATGATTATTAATCCTTTATTCTCTTTTATTGGATAAATGATAATGCTTGATATATATTATGTAGCCAATTATCTCATCTCATTCTCTTGCTCACTTTCTCTCTCCTCAAGCTCTCTCTTTGTTAGTTGTATGTATGCCCTAGAGGCCAGTATTGTACAGATGATGTATATTATATTGGATGCTTGGACATATATAGAGAGGACTTTCTTGCTCGACATGATAGTATGCTATCTGGTTGCTCTTTACTTTAACATGTATACTTGTCTCTTTATATTGTCTTATAGTTGCATGTTGGTAAAGCCCTTAGGATGTGTACTTGGCTACCTTGACTATGATGCAGATCATACTAGTGGGGACATAGTAGTCCATAAGTACATCCTTCAAGGTCCCTAGTCGTGGGTGTATCGAGACGGGGCATCGATATACCAGTGTAGACTAGCGTATACGCTTCTCGACCCATGAGATGGGCGATGGATGATCTCATATCCATTGGTGTTTGACATCAGAGATGGTATACGGGTGCTCAGTGGAGACTGGGTACACTGGACGAACTCGCCGAGAACTCCCAGATGGTATTATACCTTACGTCAGATGGCAGTTCTCTGGTGACACTTGTGCAGGTTAGTCTGTAGACCCGAGATCGTCATAGAGTCTTGTGTGATTCCCACCGTACTTTGATTTCCACCTTACCACGTCCATGAGGGCGTGCAAAACGGTGGTTTTTGGGTACAGTCCCGAGTCATATGGAGGCAATGAGCGATAGGAGGGGTTTCGTCTCTCCCGGTATTGGGGGTTGATGTTGCGCTGTGCTCGATTGGCCGTAACAGGGAAGTCCCTGGCCAGGGCTGATTAGAGATTTACTGGTAAGGGTTACCAGTAGTTTCTTGACCCGTTATGAGCCTCACATCGGCACGACTTATCGGTTATTGGGGTCTGACGTTTACCACCTCTAGACTTGATATGCGACATATCAGATGAGGAGACCGGACTGTACGGGAAGTGTTGCCGGCTGGCTTTTACACGAGTTGGAGCGGGCTTGCTTGCTGATCTTCTGATCGCTCAATACCCGGGTAGCCGTTACGTCCAGCTAGTACCGCTGACGGCTTGTGGGTGCGTGATGTGATCATCACCTATTGCCGGCGTATCGACGAGTCTTTAGAGTCCTACACAGAGGTTTTACTGGCTCAGGCAAAACGAAATAGGAGCACGTATGTGATATGTGCGAGACCGAGAATAAATGCGTGTATGTGATACCGTATTCTATTCTCGAGACTATATGTATCGATCGGTTATTTATGATATGGCCGGGTTATCGAATCAAGTGTTGATTCGATAAGTCGATACAATGGATGTTAGCCGGTTATATGAGATATGACCGGATTATTAAGTCAAGTGTTGATTTAATAATTAAGTGTATAATTGTATATTAGATATACTAGTTTACATTTACTAACACTTGTTCACTTTAGGGTTTTTCTCACTTGTACACTACTTTAACATATATATGATATATGTTTAAAATGTGTTATCATATTGTATCATGGTTGATGATACGCAATCCATGGGTGTATGAGACTTACACTATGCTAATGTTTATTTTGGGTTTTTAATATTTAAAGTAATTGCAAAATCAAGTGGAGGATTTGAAAATACATGAAGCTTGTGGAAGCTTGTGGATGCATTGACTAATCCAACTTGATTTTGTTTTTACTATGGATTTTTATTAACCCAACCATAACCATTAGCCTAGGGTTAAGTCTCTACATGGGTTAGTATATGATACTCACTCACCATGGTTACTCTTTACACTTGATTATTATCCTCATCTCTTTCTTTTCTTCTTCTTCTTCATTTTGCAAAGAAAGAAAAAGCTTGCTAGGGTTTGATCCAAAGTGAGAAAGAGTGTGAGAAATAAAATTCTAAAGAGAACCCACTTCCTATTTCTCCATCCTCTACTAGATTAGCACTTTAGTATAGGGTGTTTGCTTCACTAATTCTCTAGTTAGTGAAGTAGAAGCTTGAGTCGGAATTCCCTCGACGTAGATCATCTTCGGCCTCGGAGACTTCAAGCAAAGGTCGCACCTTTCACCTCGTGAAGCCATGCAAGAGTCCGGGAGAATCTTGATCGCAGCGAAAGGACTTCATCAAAGAGCTTTAGAAGTGAAGGACCGATCTACAAAGGTTGTATTTCGTATTCCCTTTAGAGTAAAGTTGTTTATTTGCTAATTGTTTCGCCTAAACTCTAGTATACGATCTTGCTTAGTGTTATTCGGCACATAAAAATTTAATTTTGGCATGGTCGATGCCTTGTAGAGCCTTGTTAGTGTGCCTAGTAACCCTACAGTGGTATCAGAGCCTAGCTAGAGCATTAGGCGATGTGTTAACGAAGTTAAAACCCCGATCGAACCCGACAACATCAAGATAACTCTCTCTCTGGACAATTTTTAAAATCTGGGATTTTTCTGAATTAAAAATACCTGAAAAATACAGCAGACAATTTTAAGAATTACTGTGCAAAACGAGCCCATGAACAGTGAATCCCACCGTGGAACCGCGGCCAAATCTCTCTTGGGCCGCGGATCCGCGGCATCACTGTAGCTATGGGCTTTGCATTTTGTACAGTAATGTTTATTTCTGTGTGTATATTTTTCTGGATATTTAGTATTCTGACTCAAGTGTTGAGTATTTTGGAGTTTATTTTGAAATCGTCGATTCGATCGGAGAATTTAATTTTGTTATGTTTTTCCGGATAATTTAGTAAGTATTAAAATGTTCGAACGGATATCACTAACTCAATTTTTCCCGGCACGAAAAAGTTTCAAGTGTTGAATTTTTCTCGGGTTTAAATCTTTCGGAAAAACGTGCAAGAAATGTGACGGACCCTCTAGAAGACAACAAACCTTAACTCAATTATGTGACCGTCTTGAACTGCCCTTTGAACCTTAGGGTTTGGGGCAGTACGGCGTGCCACATGTGAGGCGTTGGCTTGACCCTTCTACGGCTGGACCGTTGCTACTGCGACGTATTCTGGAATCTTTAAACTCCGCTCAAGTGTTGAGCTATTATGGAAATCTTGAGTATTTGATTATTTGATCGGAAAGTTTAATACTGTCTATTTATCTGGGATGTGATACAATATGTGGAATTCATACAAGTTAGGCATGAAATGCGAAATATGTGATATTTCAGATTTACGATGTCTAAAGAGATTGTGGATTCCAAATGTTGTAGTTTTACACTTTCTTTTCTGCGACCGTAAGTGTAATATGTGATCGCCAGTTTCGTTGCTATATGTCAACGACAATTGGAATGCGCATATTTACTTACGCTGATGACATGTGATATTCTGTGTTGCTGGATATGTTATATTGGATCGTCGCGTTCTGAATAGCCGGGGGTTTTATGTGAGATGAGAGTTTTTATTTTCATTCATGTAAAATTTAAATGTATGTAATATTCTTTTATTGGGGCACTTCCGGGTCGAGATTGATGTCACCATTTGTATATTATTTTCTTTTCCGCACTAGGATAGACCCAAGGAGGGGAGCACAAGTAACCGGGTTCTAGGGTCCATTGGGAGACCAACTCGAGGAGTCGAGTCCGGGTCTCCTAACCCTAGAATTGGAAGGGTTGCTTGCCGCTCTCGTAGGGGTCTAGGGGTGTGGGTTTGGCTATTCATCGCGACCGTGGAATCCGTGTTTTATAAAAGCTCAAAATAAAACACGGACGTCCTAGTATATCCAATGTTTCATATGTTTCTTCTGCTGCGATATCTGTGATGTGATCATTTGATGTGATCATTTGATGTTCTGTGATAAATACTGTATATAGTATATATGATATATTATATAGGCGTTACTTATGTTTTACACCCGCGCTAGCCCTGCCCTGCTCTGCCGTTAGTTACCTAACCTAACGGTGCACGAGGGGACATCGAGGCGAATGCGGATGGCATAAGTGTACGTCGTATTTATCTGTGATGTTTAGGTGAATTATATGATGGGACTTCATTAATGTGATTAATGAAAGAAAAGAAACCTAAAATATGTTGTAGAATCAAAACTTTATAAAAAGGGTAGCTACAGTTTTGCTTTGCATAGCGGTATATATGATATACCCTGCACCTTATTCGATGAGGAAAGAGCCGAGATCCTTTCACCGGGAGTGACCTCTTTAGCGAAACTGGCAGATGCTACAAAACTCGGTTTGTCTTGTGATTGCTTTTAGAGTTTTGCTTTGCACAGTGATATATATGATATGTCCTGCACCTTATTCGATGAGGAAAGAGACGAGATCCCTTCACCGGGAGTGACCTCTTTAGCAAAACTAATGAAAGCCTAAAAAACACTCCATTTCAAAATTTCACATGATTCTACGACGATATCAAGTTCATTATGCTCATGGTTTTCTGAAAAACCTGCGTAGCCCTCCGTCATTTCAGATAATGACTAGTTAGTATTCGTGCTACGTTTGTTGACTATGTTAAGGCGTAGTGTGCGGTAGCTAATTAGTACTTATCTGCTAAAACATGAGATGTGATTGGATTAGGGTAGTTGTACGACTTTGTTGACTATGTTAAGGGTCGTGCAGGTGGGTTTAATTCAATCGGGAAATGACGGGTTGAACTTGACTAGCAATTATGTTTTGTTGACTATGTTAAGGTCATAAATTTCTAGGGGCAAAATATTATCGGGAATTTCAAGTGTTGAGATTTGCAATGAGATTGCATACCTTCTATGAGATAGTTGGATCCCGATACCCACTGCGAGTAATTGTTACTCCTGGGAGAGTTTTACACAGGATAATTAGCCGATCAAGTAGGTGTCTAGAAATGTGTCAACGGGGTTACGCCTCTGGGAAAACGAGATTTACTTTAATTAGGTCCGTGCGAAAGCACGGGGAACCTCCCTCAAAGTACCGACACTGGCCTGGCTGAAAGATCGGCGAAGTTGTAGGGTGTAATTAATCCCGGCTAGTCTTTCCTTTTAGGGTTTGAAAGAAGATTTGATAAAAAACAGTGGGAGCCATCCTAATTAGATAAGATAATAACCAATCTGATCTTGCAAGAGCATACGCTAAAGTGTTTTCTTCTCTCTCTCTCTCCAGGTAGCGACCATATCATGCCTTAATAAAGATAATAATATGGATGTATTGACCGAACCCGCATGTTATACTGTGCTAGGGAACGTTGGTTCCGTTCTTTCTTATAAGAGTTATAAGACTGAACAGGATATAGGGGAATACCAGGATTCTCATGCCACCCGAATGAAGAAAGTATATGTTGATGCATTTTCTTCGGGTGTGTTTGTTATAGAGAACTGTTTCTCCATTTCCTCTACGTCCTGGGTATTAGATACCGGGTCAGGATCCCATATATGTAATCAGTTACATGGGCTTAGGAAAGGTAGAGAACTTGGAGAAGGTGATAAAGACATAAGGGTTGGAAATAGTGCAATTGTTGCAGCTAAAACCGTCGGGGAATATCACCTTGTATTGCCAACTGGTAATACATTGATTCTGAACGATTGCTATTACATGCCGAACCTGATATGCAACATTATATCGGTTTCTTTGTTGAGTAAAGAGAGATATAATTTTGTATTAGAGGATAATGTTATGAACATTTTCCTAAACCAAAAGTTGGTCGGATCAGGCACGATGTGCAATGGCATTTATGTTCTAAATCAATCAACAGTTCTGAGCATAACAAACACACACAAGAGGAAGAGTTCAGAACTGAATGAATCCTTCTTATGGCATTGTAGACTGGGTCACATCAATGCGACACAACTCGCTAAGTTGCATAAAAATGGATATTTGAATCCGTTTGAATTTTCATCTTATGACACTTTCCAGTCATGTCTCAAAGGCAAGATGACCAAAACTCCGTTTACGGGACACGGAGAAAGAGTTACCGAACTCTTGGGACTGATAAATAGTGATGTATGCGGTCCCATGTCTACACATGCTAGGGATGGTTCTTCGTACTTCATTACATTCACTGACGATCTCTCTAGATTCGGATATGTGTTCTTGATGAAACATAAATGAGAAGCTTTTGAGAAATTTAGAGAATATAAACAAGAAGTCGAGAACCAAACCGGAAAAAGTATTAAAATCCTACGATCTGATCGAGGAGGTGAATACTTGAGCAATGAATTCCTGGACTTCCTAGAAGAGAATGGGATTCTCTCTCAGCTGACTCCTCCATATACACCACAGCACAACGGTGTATCGGAACGGAGGAATCGCACCCTATTAGATATGGTACGCTCGATGATGAGTACAGCTGAGTTACCTATTTCCTTTTGGGGTTATGCGCTTGGGACAACAGCATACCTATTGAATCAAGTTCCGTCTAAATCTGTACCTACCACACCATATGAGATATGGAGTGGGAAGAGACCATATTTTAAACGAGTTAAGATATGGGGTTGTCCGGCCTATGTCAAAAGGCAAAATCCAGACAAACTCGAGGCACGGTCAGTTCTTTGCAAGTTTGTGGGATATCCTAAGAATTCCCAAGGATATTTTTTCTACCACGCTGAAGAACAAAAAGTGTTTGTTTCTCAATATGCCACCTTTTTGGAAAAGGAATTTCTTGCAAAAGAAATTAGTGGCAAAGTGGTAGAGCTGGAAGAGGTTCCAGATACACAAACTGCAACTGAAGATTTAGTGGAACCAGAGGATTCGGTAGTTCCCAACGAACCTCAGCCACTCCGCAGATCTAGTAGGGTTCCTCACCCACCTGAGAGATACTACGGTTTTCTCATGGATGGTGAGAGTGAGGATTGCATCATGGTTGATGATGACCCAACTAGCTTCGAGCAGGCCATCACGAGTGGGGACTCAGTGAAATGGCTGGATGCAATGCGGTCCGAGATGGAATCCATGTACACCAACAAAGTATGGACTTTGGAAGTTGCTCCTGAAGGGGTACAACCCATTGGGAGCAAGTGGATCTTCAAGAAAAAACTTAGTGTAGATGGGAAAGTGGAGACTTTCAAAGCTAGACTTGTTGCAAAGGGTTTTCTTCAAAGACCAGGTGTGGACTATGACGAAACCTTTTCTCCAGTGGCTATGCTTAAATCCATCCGGATCATGCTTGCCATTGCTGCATATCATGACTACGAAATCTGGCAAATGGATGTTAAGACCGCCTTTCTAAACGGTGATTTAGAAGAGTGCGTGTACATGACTCAGCCGTAGGGCTTCGTAGATAGTGGGAGAAGCGGGAAGGTGTGCAAGCTGCTTAAATCCATTTATGGATTAAAGCAAGCATCGCGGAGTTAGAACATCTGCTTTGACGTCGTTATCAAAGAGTTTGATTTTGTCAAAAACGTAGACGAACCTTGTATCTACAAGAAGGTGGCAGAGAGTAATGTTGTCTTCCTCGTATTGTATGTGGACGGCATACTCTTGATAGGAAATGACATTCCTATGCTGCAATCGGTGAAGCTCTTCCTATCACAAAGATTCTCAATGAAAGATCTTGGTGATGCCTCCTGCATATTGGGAATTAGGATCTATAGAGATAGATCTAAACGGATATTGGGATTGTCCCAATCCAGGTACATTGACACCATACTAAAGAGGTTTAGTATGGAAGAGTCCAAACGTGGGTTTTTACCCACGATCTCAGGGCTCACTCTCTCCAAAGAGATGTCTCCCAAGACTGATTTGGAGAGAGCTCGCGTGCAAGGGATACCCTATGCTTCGGCTGTAGGCTCTATCATGTACGCGATGTTATGTACCAGACCCGATGTAGCATACTCACTAAGTGTAGTGAGTAGGTATCAAGCTGATCCTGGAGAGAGTCACTGGACAGCTGTGAAGAGCATTCTCAAGTACTTACGAAGGACTAAAGAGATGCTCTTGGTGTATGGTAACGGAGAACTCCAAGTGGAGTCCTTTACCGATTCGAGCTTCCAGAGTGATAAGGACGACTCTAAGCCGCAGTCGGGATTTGTCTTTACCCTTTACGGAGGGGCGGTTAGCTGGAAGAGTTCCAAGCAGGAAACTGTGGCAGACTCGACGATGGAGGCTGAATACATCGCTGCCAACGATACTGCCAAAGAGGCTGTCTGGATCAAGAAGTTCATTACTGAACTTGGTGTGGTTCCATCCATTGAGCATCCAATACCTTTGTATTGCGATAACAATAGAGCGGTGGCTTTGGCCAAGGAACCCAGGTCCCATCAGCGATCCAGGCATATTCTGAGGCGGTATCACCTGATCCGGGAGATAGTTGATCGCCGGGAGATCGAGGTCAGGAGGGTTGACTCGAAGAACAACACAGCGGATCCACACATGAAGGCCATTCCCCAGATACAGTTTGAAAGACTCTTCGGGATGCTCGGTATGCGATACTACAGCAGCTGGCCCTAGTGCAAGTGGGAGATTGTTAGTTGTATGTATGCCCTAGAGGCCAGTATTATACAGATGATGTATATTATATTGGATGCTTGGACATATATAGAGAGGACTTTCTTGCTCGACATGATAGTATGCTATCTGGTTGCTCTTTACTTTAACATGTATACTTGTCTCTTTATACTGTCTTATAGTTGCATGTTGGTAAAGCCCTTAGATTGTGTACTTGACTACCTTGACTATGATGCAGATCATACTAGTGGGGACATAGTAGTCCATAAGTACATCCTTTAAGGTCCCTAGTCGTGGGTGTATCGAGACGGGGCATCGATATACCAGTGTAGACTAGCGTATACGCTTCTCGACCCATGAGATGGGCGATGGATGATCCCATATCCATTGGTGTTTGACATCAGAGATGGTATACGGGTGCTCAGTGGAGACTGGGTACACTGGACGGACTCGTTGAGAACTCCCAGATGGTATTATACCTTACGTCAGATGGCAGTTCTCTGGTGACACTTGTGCAGGTTAGTCTGTAGACCCGAGATTGTCATAGAGTCTTGTGTGATTCCCACTGTGCTTTGATTTCCACCTTACCACGTTCATGAGGGCGTGCAAAACGGTGGTTTTTGGGTACAGTCCCAAGTCACATGGAGGCAATGAGCGATAGGAGGGGTTTCGTCTCTCTCGGTATTGGGGGTTGATGTTGCGCTGTACTCGATTGGCCGTAACAGGGAAGTCCCTAGCCAGGGCTGATTAGAGATTTACTGGTAAGTGTTACCAGTAGTTTCTCGACCCGTTATGAGCCTCACATCGGCACGACTTATCGGTTATTGGGGTCTGACGTTTACCACCCCTAGACTTGATATGCGACATATCAGACGAGGAGACCGGACTGTACGGGAAGTGTTGCCGGCTGGCTTTTACAGGAGTTGGAGCGGGCTTGCTTGCTGATCTTATGATCGCTTAATACCCGGGTAGCCGTTACGTCCAGCTAGTACCGCTGACGGCTTGTAGGTGCGTGATGTGATTATCACCTACTGCCGGCGTATCGACGAGTCTTTAGAGTCCTACACAGAGGTTTTACTGGCTCAGGCAAAACGAAATAGGAGCACGTATGTGATATGTGCGAGACCGAGAATAAATGCGTGTATGTGATACCGTATTCTATTCTCGAGACTATATGTATCGGTCGGTTATATATGATATGGCCGGGTTATCGAATCAAGTGTTGATTCGATAAGTCGATACAATGGATGTTAGCCGGTTATATGAGATATGACCGGATTATTAAGTCAAGTGTTGATTTAATAATTAAGTGTATAATTGTATATTAGATATACTAGTTTACATTTACTAACACTTGTTCACTTTAGGGTTTTTCTCACTTGTACACTACTTTAACATATATATGATATATGTTTAAAATGTGTTATCATATTGTATCATGGTTGATGATACACAATCCATGGGTGTATGAGACTTACACTATGCTAATGTTTATTTTGGGTTTTTAATATTTAAAGTAATTGCAAAATCAAGTGGAGGATTTGAAAATACATGAAGCTTGTGGAAACTTGTGGATGCATTGACTAATCCAACTTGATTTTGTTTTTACTATGGATTTTTATTAACCCAACCATAACCATTAGCCTAGGGTTAAGTCTCTACAAGGGTTAGTATATGATACTCACTCACCATGGTTACTCTTTACACTTGATTATTATCCTCATCTCTTTCTTTTCTTCTTCTTCTTCATTTTGCAAAGAAAGAAAAAGCTTGCTAGGGTTTGATCCAAAGTGAGAAAGAGTGTGAGAAATAAAATTCTAAAGAGAACCCACTTCCTATTTCTCCATCCTCTACTAGATTAGCACTTTAGTATAGGGTGTTTGCTTCACTAATTCTCTAGTCAGTGAAGTAGAAGCTTGAGTCGGAATTCCCTCGACGTAGATCATCTTCGGCCTCGGAGACTTCAAGCAAAGGTCGCACCTTTCACCTCGTGAAGCCATGCAAGAGTCCGGGAGAATCTTGATCGCAGCGAAGGGATTTCATCAAGGAGCTTTAGAAGTGAAGGACCGATCTACAAAGGTTGTATTTCGTCTTCCCTTTAGAGTAAAGTTGTTTACTTGCTAATTGTTTCGCCTAAACTCTAGTATACGATCTTGCTTAGTGTTATTCGGCACATAAAAATTTAATTTTGGCATGGTCGATGCCTTGTAGAGCCTTGTTAGTGTGCCTAGTAACCCTACACTCTCTTCAAACCCTAATCCTCCCCTCTCATGTGTTGAGACCAAGGATTAGAATAGACTACTTAATCCTTAACCATTCTCTATATCACCTAGGTTACTTAGATTAGCAATTTAAGAAACCTAGTTACCTCAAGTTAGAGGTGAAGCTTGTAGTAAAGCTCTCGGGTGGATCTTCTACTACATAGAGAAGGCCGGAGAGGACGTGGAGAACGACAAGGCGAAAGACTCGGTTCTTTAGGTATAATCACTTATCATAGTAGTTAACTCTTCTATGGTTTCTTGTTAGTTATTGTTTTAGCAAAGATTCTCGGTTAGTCGATGTTTACGCTTTAAACAAGATCGTTTTTCATTATTCCGCTTCTCCGCAAGTCGTGGGGTGTTGTACATCGACTTACAATCCTAACATCCACTTAGATCTATCTCATAGATCCAAAACTCAGGATTTAGGAGGTATCACCTTGATCCTATATGGAGAATCAATGTGATAAGAGGAGATTGACCGAGTGTAGCATAGGAAACTCCTTTCCCATCAAGAGTACGTCATCCACGTACAATACGAGGATGACTACCTTACTCTCTACTACCTTTTTGTATATACAAGCTTCATCTTCCATTTTGATGAAGTCAAACGCTTTGACTACCACATCAAAATAGATGTTCTAACTCCGCGATGCCTGCTTTAACCTATAAAGCAACTTGCACACATTTTCGCTGCTCCCACTATCTACGAAGCCCTCTGGCTGTGTACTTATAGACGCTCTCTTCTAAATCACTATTTAGAAAAGCAGTCATGATACCCAACCGCCAGATATCGTAGTCATGGTATGTAGCAATGGCAAGTAGGATCTGGATGGACTTAAGCATAGCCACTGGAGAAAATGTTTCATCATAAACCACACCTGGTCGATGATGAAAACCTTTTACAATAAGTCTAGCTTTGAAAGTCTCAACTTTTCCATATTCACCAAGTAATCTTCTTAAGATATACTTGCTCCTGATGGGGGTTTAACCCTTCAGATATAGCAACCAAAGTCCATACTTTGTTGGTGTATATTGATTCTATCTCAGATCGCTTAGCATCCAACCATTCTTACAGAGTCCCCACTCTTGATGGCTTGCTCGAAACTTAGTTGGGTCATCATCTTATGATGCAATCCTCGCTCCTACCGTCATTGAGAAAACCGAAGTATCTCTCAGGCGGATGAGGAACCCTATCAGATCGGCAGAGAGGCCGAGGTTCATCGGGAGCTATTGAATCCTCCGGTTCTATCAAATCATCAGCTGTAGTTTGTATAGCTGGAATTTATTCCATTTCTACCTCATGACCACTAATTTCTTCACAAGAAATTCCTTTTCTAAAAAGGTGGCATGTCGAGAAACAAAACACCTTTTGTTCCTCGGTGTGGTAGAAGATATTCCCTTGCGAATGCTTGAGATATCCAACAAACTTCCACAGAACTGACCTTGCCTCGAGCTTGTCTGGATTTTGCTTTTAGACATAGGTCGGACAACCCAAATCATAACTTACTTAAGACATGGGCTTTTCTCATTCCATAACTCATATGGATTGGTAGGCACCTGATTTGGTTGGAACCCAATTCAGTAGGTATCCAGCTTCTCAAGTGTATAACCCCAAAAGGAAATATGCAACTCAGTAGTACTCATCATAGAGAGCACCATATCTAATAGGGTATGATCGCTCCGCCTCGATACACCGACGTGCTGTGGTGTATATGGAGGAGTAATGCTGAGAGAGAATCTCATTCTCCTTTTGAATAGTCCAGGATCTCCGTGAAGGGTTACGCTAGCACCCCGGCCAACTTCCGTGGCCAAATGCGGAACAAAATTTTTACTACGATCATAAACTTGGTGCTAGAATAAACCTAAACCGGATCTTTAACTATAAACCTAGTTAGAAAATTAGGGTACTATCTACTATGATAGAATGTATACCTAAAGAAAACAAGTCCTTCGGGTCTTCGATCCTCTCCTTAAGCTCCTCGATGGAAGTATGGACCGTGCTTGAACTTTGGCCTCCTTGTGTCAACGATGATCCACCCGAGAGTTCCAACCTTGAGCTAAACTTCCAAGTTGAGGTAACTAGAATAGTTAGCTTGCTAATCTAAGTAGACTAGAGTGAGTAGAGTGTGATTTAGAGTGTCTTAGTCTCACTAACCCTTGATTATCAACACATGATACACTACGGTTTGAGAGAGGAAGAAGGAGAGAGCAAGCTTAAAGAAAGAGAAAGTATTTGCACTAATGATAAAAAAAATGAAATGGCTATCTTTTATATGACCTCAAGCATGGCATGAAAATATCTCACCAAAATATCTAGGTCCAAAAATATCTCATCAAAATATCTAAGGTCAACAAGTCAAGCCAAGCCAAAAGGTCAACCCAAGTAGCCATGCCATATATAATTATCATTTACCAAAAATAACAAATTCTTTTCTCCACCTCTTTTTTGTTTTGACCAAATCAATGGTCAAAAACCCTAATGAGGTGTCTCCTTCTATACCTCCTCTCATCCGTATATACATACCCGCATCCGTGTTCCGAGAAACACGAATACAATGAGACGAAGCTAATCAAATAATCAAATACTAGGATCCGGCTTAAACCAAACCCCACTAGTATTATCCGCTCGAACACCATAAGCGCACAAGTATACGTATGTGATCGAACCCTGTCGTAAAACCATACGACCTCTACTCGTTTCGCCCGAAGCTGGGAAACCCTCTGTGCGGGACTCTAAAGACTCGACAGTACTCTGGCAGTGGGTTTAACTACAAGCACGTCAGTGGCACTAGCTGTGTGTAACGACTACCCAAGTATCTGTCGATAAGAAGGTCGACGAGCAATCTCATCCAAACTCCTACTGAGCCTATTTGTGACAATCTCCGTACAGTCCGGTCTGTTCGTCTAAGAGTATTGCATATCGGGCCTAGGGGATGGTAAACGTCAGACCCTTAATAGCGGTATAAGTCATGTCGAAGTGTAGCCCAGAACACCCTGAGAAACTACTGGAAAACCTACGAGTAAATCTCACTTGCTCTGGCCAGGGACTTTGTGTAATGACTCTCCAAACACAGCGCGATATCAACCCCAATACCGGGAGACACGAATCCTATCTAACCGCCATTGCCTCCAAGTGCTTCGGGACTGCACCCAACTACTACCTGTTTGCACGACTCAATAGAGCCGTGGTACGGTAGCAATTTAAGAATAGTGGGAACACCTTGAGGTGAAGTGGCAGTGTCAAGTCAATGGACTAAGCTGTACTCATGTCACCTGGGAACTGCTACTTGACGATAGGTATAATACCAACCAGCAGTACCCGACGAGTCCGTCCAGTGTAACTCATAACCTAATGAGCAACTGTATACTATCTCCAGTACGACATACTGATGGCTGTGGGACAGACCATCTTTCCTGCTGGGATAAGAAACGTATACACTAGTCTACTCTGGAGTATCGATGCCCTGTCTCGATAATCCTACGACTAGGGACCTGTATAAGGATGTGTTTATAGACTACCCAGCCCCCACTAGTGTGATCGCCATCACAACGTTGGTAGTCAAGCAAAGATCCTAAGGGCTCCATTAATATGTATTAGCGATATGTTAAAAGAAACATATACACATATTAAGATAGATACAAACCAAGTAGCATACTACTATATCGAGCAAGACAGTCGTCAATCCGTGTATATATCCCAAGCTTCCAAAATGTAATATACAAACTAGTACTATACAATAATGGCCTCTAGGGCATACATATCCAACAATCTCCCACTTGCACTAAAGGCCAGTAATTGGTGTACCGCATACCCAACGTCTGCACTAAGGCCAGCTGCTGGCGTACCACATACCCAATAGCTCAAAAAGTCGCTCGAACTGAGCTTGAGGGAGGGCTTTTGTGAATGGATCTGCCGTGTTATCTTTAGTGTCCACTCTCCGTACCTCGATCTCCTGGCGATCAATGATCTCCCTGATCAGGTGATACCGCCTTAAGATGTGTCTAGATTTCTGATTGAATCGTGGTTCCTTCGCTAAAGCTATAACCCCATTGTTATCGCAATACAAAAGTATTGGGTCAATAATGGACAGAACTACCCGAAGTTCATAAATGAACATCTTCATCCAGATTGCCTCTTTTGCGGCATCGCTTGCAGCAATATATTCAGCCTCCATCGCCGAGTCTGCGACGGTGTTCTGTTTGGAACTCCTCCAACACACTGCCCCTCCATTAAGGGTAAACACAAAACCCGAGACAGACTTACTGTCGTCCTTGTCACTCTGGAAACTTGAATTAGTAAAGGAATCGACCCTGAGGTCTCCATTACCATAAACCAGGAACATCTCCTTAGTCCTTCTCAGGTACTTGAGAATGTTCTTCACTGCTGTCCAGTGGTTCTCACCTGGGTCTGACTGATACCGGCTCACCACGCTTAGCGCGTAAGCCACATCTGGTCTTGTACATAGCATTGCATACATTATAGATCCTACCGCCGAAGCGTAGGGTATAGTGCTCATGTGAACCCTTTTCTCGTCAGTCTTGGGAGACATCTTCTTGGAGATGGTGATTCCGTGCAATGCGGGTATATTACCGCACTTGGAATCTTCCATACTAAATCTCTTTAGTACAGTCTCTATGTACCTGGACTGCGAAAGTCCCAGTAATCTCTTGGATCTATCTCTGTAGATCTTGATCCCCAGAATGCACGATGCATTACCCAGGTCCTTCATGGAGAACCGTTGTGACAAGAATAGCTTGACCGATTGTAGTATAGGAATGTCATTTCCTATCAAAAGAATGTCATCCATGTACAAGACTAGGAATACTATAGTTCGTCCTACAATCTTCTTATATATACATGGCTCATCTTCGTTCTTAATGAAGTCAAATTCCTTGACTGTTTCATCAAAATAGATGTTCCAGCTCCGCGATGCCTGCTTTAATCCATAAATGTATTTAAGCAACTTGCTCACCTTCCCGCTTCTCCCACTGTCTACAAAACCTTCTGGCTGATCCATATAAACGCACTCTTCCAAACTGCCGTTTAGAAAAGCCGTTTTTACATCCATCTGCCAGATCTCATAGTCATGGAAGGCAGCAATGGCAAGTAGGATCCGGATGGATTTGAGCATAGCCACTGGAGAAAAGGTTTCGTCATAGTCCATACCAGATCTTTGACGAAAACCTTTTGCAACGAGTCTAGCCTTAAAGGTTTCCACCTGCCTATCTACACCAAGTTTCCTTTTGTAGATCCATTTGCATCCAACGGGTTTTACCTCAGGTGGAGCAATATCCAAGGTCCACACTTTATTGGTGTACATGGACTCTATTTCGGATCGTATAGCATCCAACCACTTATCAGAGTCCCTATTGATTATGGCCTGCCTGAAACTGGTAGGATCATCTTCTTCCAAGATGCAATCCTCTCAATCCCCGTCTATGAGAAAACCGTAGTATCTCTCGGGCGGATGAGAAATCCTACCAGATCCGCGGAGTGGCCGAGGTTCGTCTGGGATTATTGAATTTTCTGGTTCTACTAAATCCTCAGTTTGAGTTTGTAGTTGTTCTACTGTGCTCCCACTTATTTCTTTTGCAAGAAATTAACACTCTAAAAAGGTGGCGTGCTGAGCAACAAACACCTTACGTTCCTTGGTGTGGTAGAACAGATATCCATTTGAATGCCAGGGATATCCTACAAACTTACATAAAACTGACCGTGCCTGAAGTTTGTCCGGATTCTGGTTTTTCACATATACCGGACAACCCCATATCTTAACCCGTTTAAGACATGGCTTTCTACCACTCCATACTTCATATGGAGTTTTAGGCACATATTTAGACGGAACCCGATTCAACAAGTACGCTGCTGTTTCAAGCACAAGTCTCCAGAATGAAAGAGGTAACTCAGCACTACTCATCATGGAGCGAACCATGTCCAATAGGGTACGGTTCCTCCGCTCCGATACGCCGTTGTGCTATGGTGTATACGGAGGAGTAAGCTGAGAGAGAATACCATTCTCTTTTAGAAAGTCCCTGAATTCAGTGCTTAAGTAATCCCCTCCTTTATCAGATCGGAGGATCTTGATACTTTTGCCAGTCTGGTTCTCTACTTCGTTTCTGAATTCTTTGAATTTCTCAAAAGCTTCAGATTTATGTTTCATGAGATACACATATCCGAACCTAGAGAGATCGTCAGTGAATGTGATGAAGTACGAGAACCCTCCCCGTACATGTATAGACATCGGACCACATACATCACTGTGTATGAGTCCCAAGAGCTCTGCTGCTCTTTCTCCATGTCCGGTGAATGGAGATTTGGTCATCTTTCCTTTGAGACACGACTGACAAGTTTCATAAGATGAAAACTCAAACGTATTAAAGAGTCCATCTTTATATAACTTACTTAGTCTTTTCTCTCCGATATGACCAAGTCTACAATGTCACAAGAAGGATTCGTTCTTATCTGAACTCTTCCTCTTGCGTGTGTTTTGTACATTGAGAACTGTATTCTGATTTAGAACATAGATACCATTACACAGTGTACCTTCTACAACCAGTACCTTATCAAGGTAAATGTTCATGATATTTCTATCAAGAACAAAGTTATATCTATCTTTATTAAGTAAAGAAACTGATATGATGTTGCAAACCATGTAAGGTACATAGTAGTAATTGTTCAAAATCATAGTATTGCCATTTGGCAACACTAGGTGATATTCAACGACGGCTGCAGCATTAACTTGGGCTCCGTTCCCTACCCTGAGGGACACATCACCAGGTCCAACTATCCTACTTTTTCTCAGTCTCTGCAATAAATTACAGATATGGGATCCTGATCCGGTATCTAGTACCCATGAGGTAGGACTGGCCGAAAAGCAGTTCTCAATTACAAGAGCACCTGAAGTAGATGCAATAGTATGCTTCTTCTTCAATGGGGTTTCTTTGGAATCCAGACTATTCTTTTTTCTCTGCTCATACTTACGATTGCCATCATAAGTTAGAGCCAAACCGACGTTCCCTAGCCCCGAATAAGAATTCGGATCGGTCAAGTGATACATTTTATTATCTTGATTAGGGCGTGAAATGGTTTCTACCTGGAGAGAGAGAAAAGAAACACTCAGCGTGCGCTCTTGCAAGATTAGATTGGTTATTAATTAATCTAACCAGGATGGCTCCCACTGTTTTCTCAAATTCTTCTTCAAACCCTAAAAGAAGAACTAGTCAGGATTTAATCACACATCACAATACTTGCTTAACCTTTCAGCCAAGCTAGTGTTGGTACTTCGAGGGAGGTTTTCCAACGCTTTCGCAAAGTTCCTTAATTATATAACCTCTTTTTCCTGGAGGTGTAGCCCCGCTAACACCGTTCTAGACACCTACTTGGTTTATAGGATTGATTGTTAAGTGAAATAATCTCCCGAGAGTAATCCAACTCATCAGTGGGATCGGGATCCAATTATCATTGTATGATGACCTAGATGGAATCCAATCTAGTCACTACACTCCAGAAGGTA
Source organism: Agapanthus africanus (assembly GCA_030015575.1). Classification (NCBI taxonomy): domain Eukaryota; kingdom Viridiplantae; phylum Streptophyta; class Magnoliopsida; order Asparagales; family Amaryllidaceae; genus Agapanthus; species Agapanthus africanus. The sequence continues at coordinate 33,681,799 of JASDDO010000018.1, read as the reverse complement.
TGCTAAATCTGCAATTCCTGTATATTTGAAACTCCCGATGTGGTTTTTTCCCCAAGCGGCTTCATGACCTTGGCAGAGGTCAACATGTCATAAGTTGCAAGTCAAGTTCAACCCGTCATTGTCCTGGATTGATTTAGACCCACCTGCACAAGTCCTTGATAGAGGTCAAAATGACCGTGTGACTGTCCTAAATAATCGCATCTATCTATGCAACATACGAGCATTGCTTAGCTACCATCCACTATGCCTTGACAGTGGTCAACATACACAGCATGATACTAAGTAATACCTGTAAGAAATGATGGAGGGCTACGGCTGGGTTTTTGGCGAAAAATCCGTTAACGTAATGAACTTGATATCGTTGAAGGAACCTGATAGCTTTTGAAAAAGGAGTGGTTTAAGCTCTGCCTTTTGAAAATTTCTGGTTTTGAAAAAACCGAGTAATCTATAGTATAGAATTTAGCTCAAGAGGTCACTCCCGGCGAAGGGATCTCGGCTCTTGCCTCGTAGAATGAGGTGCTAGATATTCATGACCAAATACCACTATGCAAAATGAAAGAATATAACTGTAGTTTTTCGAAATTTGTTCCAACAAACATCTTTTAGTTTTATTTTCTTGCATTAATCAAAATTAATGCGGTCCCATCAATTTAACCTATCACACGAGAAAAGAACGAAAATACAATGTACGTATATGCCATCCGCATTCGCCATGGGGCCTCATCATCACCCGTTAGGTTACTTAACTAACGACAGAGCGGGGGCTGGACTAGCGCGGGTGCAAAACATATACAACATCTACTGGTATATATATAAGTATAGACAACATTCGTCCCAGGCATGATAATAATCAACATCACAGAATCTCAGCCAACAATACAGAATGGTGGATAATCTTAGAGCCCCGGGTTTCATTTGAGCCGCAAATAAAACCCGACGTTCCCGGTCGTGTGGATAGCCTGTTCAATGAAAACCTGGACCCCTACGAGCACGGCAAGTTTCCCGCCAATCCCAGAAGTGAGGCAGCCCTCTTCAACAAAGTGAATGGGCCACCCAGCACTTCACGGAATCTGGTAACTTGGGCGCCCCTCCGTGGGTCATCCTATACCCCCTATGAATGCGGCGAATAGCCCGCTAATTCTAGAATGAAGCCCCCTCCGTCTCAACGCCATGAGATGCGGCTTGTTGCCTTCTAGAAACCAGCTATTCGTACACTCCACCGTAGGGTAATCCTAGTACAGAAAAAGAAAATAATATGTTCAAATGGCGACATCGACCTCAACCCGGTCGTGCCCAAAAATAATATACAACCCGGCAAAGACGGCAGTCCACATGTCGGACGCTCGCCCCGCAATATCAAATATACAAATGAATACAAATTATACTACTAACATTGCATCATATGCTATCCACCATGACTATCCAACCACAATCACAGCACAAGCACGGAACATCAACGCGAATGTCACGTTCGCAAACTCGTCTAAAAATACATATAGCAATCAGATGAGTTTACCGATCAAATGACATTCACGGTCGTAGATAAAAGTGAATGTACTGTAAACTATTAAATAGTGTCAAATATAACGACTTCGAAACACTCCAAATTTCCCCATACAGAAAACAACAGAGAATCAAACTTGGGCAAAAAAAAGCAACACCAGAAACCCAAATTCCTTGAGATAAGAGCCCAGACCAAAACACGACGCAATTGGCCATAAGAAAACCGAGGAGGCTGGTTTTTGGAGGTGTTTGGTCGGCCAAAACTTGGTGAAATTGTGTCGTTTTTGTCTGGGTACATCTCACAGTGTAAGGATCACTCTGCAATTGTTTTAAATTTTTTTTGAAGCTTTTAAAAAATCAACAGAAACTGCAGTTTAGGTTTCAAGCTTTTGGAGTTGTTTCGGTTTCATTGTTTTAACATTGTTTAATCTTGCTAATCTAGGGTTTATGGGCTGTCTCTGATACCATGAAGGGTTACGCTAGCGCCCCAGCCAACTTTCTTGACCAAATGCGGAACAAAATTTTTACTACGATCATAAACTTGGCGCTAGAATAAACCTAAACCGGATCTTTAACCATAAACCTAGTTAGCAAATTAGGGTTCTATCTACTATGATAGAATATATACCTAAAGAAAACAAGTCCTTCGGGTCTTCGATCCTCTCCTTAAGCTCCTCGATGGAAGTATGGATCGTGCTTGAAGTTCGGCCTTCTTGTGTCAACGATGATCCACCCGAGAGTTCCAATCTTAAGCTAAACCTCAAAGTTGAGGTAACTAGAATATTTATCTTGCTAATCTAAGTAGACTAGAGTGAGTAGAGTGTGATTTAGAGTGGCCTAGTCTAACCAACCCTTGATTATCAACACATGATACACTAGGGTTTGAGAGAGGAAGAAGGAGAGAGCAAGCTTGAAGAAAGAGAAAGTATTTGTGATAATGATAATAAAAAATGAAATGGCTATCTTTTATATGACCTCAAGCATGGCATGAAAATATCACACCAAAATATTTAGGTCCAAAAATATCTCATCAAAATATCTAAGGTCAACAAGTCAAGCCAAGTCAAAAGGTCAACCCAAGTAGCCATGCCATATATAATTATCATTTACCAAAAATAACAAATTCTTTTCTCCACCTCATTTTTGTTTTGACCAAGTCAATGGTCAAAAACCCTAATGAGGTGTCTCCTTCTATACCTCCTCTTATCCGTATATACATACCCGCATCCGTGTTCCGAGAAACACGAATACAATGAGACGAACCTAATCTAATAATCAAATATTAGGATCCGGCTTAAACCAAAGCCCACTAGTATTGTCCGCTCGAACACCACACGCACACAATTACACGGATGTGATCGAACCCTGTCGTAAAACCATACGGCCTCAACTCGTTTCGTCCGAAGCTGGGAAACCCTCTGTGTGGGACTCTAAAGACTCGGCAGTACTCTAGCAGTGGGTTTAACCACAAGCACGTCAGTGGCACAAGCTGTGCGTAACGGATACCCAGGTATCTGTCGATAAGAAGGTCGACGAGCAAGCTCATCCAAACTCCCACTGAGCCTATCTGTGACAATCTCTGTACAGTCCGGTCTGTTCGTCTAAGAATATCGCATATCGGGCTTAGGGGGTGGTAAACATCAGACCCCTGATAGCGGTATAAGTCATGTCGGAGTGTAGCCCAGAACACCCTGAGAAACTACTGGAAAAGCTACCAGTAAATCTCACTTGCCCTGGCCAGGGACTTTGTGTAATGGCTCTCCAAACACAGCGCGATATCAACCCCCAATACCGGGAGAGACAAATCCTATCTAACCGCCAATGCCTCCAAGTGCTTCGGGACTGCACCCAACTACTGCCTGTTTGCATGACTCAATAGAGATGTGGTAGGGTAGCAATCTAAGAATAATAGGAACACACTTGAGGCGAAGTGGCAGTGTCAAGTCAACGGACTAAGCTGTACTCATGTCACCTGGGAACTGCTACCTGACGATAGGTATAATACCAACCAGCAGTACCCGACGAGTCCGTCCAGTGTAACTCATAACCAAATGAGCACCTGCATACTATCTCCAGTACGACGTACTGATGGCTGTGGGACAGACCATCTCCCCTGCTGTGATGAGAAGCGTATACACTAGTCTACTTTGGAGCATCGATACCCTGTCTCGATAATCCTACGACTAGGGACCTGTATAAAGATGTGCTTATAGAGTATCCATCCCCTACTAGTGTGATCGCCATCACAATGCTAGTAGTCAAGCAAAGATCCTAAGGGCTCCATCAATATGTATTAGCGATATGTTAAAAGAAACATATACACATATTAAGATAGATACAAACCAAGTAGCATACTACTATATCGAGCAAGCCTGTCGTCAATCCATGTATATATGTAACACCTTAGAATGCGATTAGTGTTAATTAAGCGATAATGCGGGTTGTTAGTAAAAGTTTACCAAAATAGTTTTCTAATGTTTTATTAAGATTAATCAATATTTTATTATTATTTGTTTTGGTTTACACACACTTGTGCATGTTAACATGGGGGTTGTTTAGTGTTAATCTTGTTTAGTGGCCATGACACCTTAAACAAATTCATGCCATGATTAACCTTGCACTTAGATATTTGTGTGTGAGTTATCTACTTTTTTTGGATTGAGGGAGGTGGTTAGGCGAGTCATGGAGGGCTTTAATACTTACATTAATGGAAGTGAGGGAGAGAGTAAGTGTAAGGTATACACTCACCCTACACTCACCCTCTCATCCTTATCTCACCTCACTCTTTCATTCTCACTTCACTCTCTCTTTCTCAATTATTCTCCATCTCCTTTACTCTCAACCGAAACCTTCACCTTTCCTTCACTAAAACCTTGCAAAACTTCATTAAACACCACCAAAACACTTCTCATGTCATGTTTTAGCCACTAAAATCACTTGGAGCTTAGAAAGCTAGGATCTTTTGAGCAAGTGTGGATAGGTATAACCTATAAACTGTTAAATAGATGTTTTATTGTTGTGTTGCCTTGTAGTTGTTGTTTAGAACACTAAAAGAATAGTTTTGTGCACATATCGTATTTTTAGTGTCATTATAGGATGTCTGTGTTCTGCTGTGACCCTGAGTGTATACTGGAAAATCTAGCAATGTAGTAGTGATGTATTAGTGGCCCTGAGTGTACACCTGAAGCACGAACCCCACCTGATTTGTTTTGGCCAGCGACTTTTGGGGGAAATCCGGCGTCCTAGGGCTTTTTGGGGAGTTAGGGCTTGGGTTTTGTAAAGTAGCTGTCTGCAGTTGTTTAGAAGTGTTTGGTACTGCTTGATTTTTATGTTTTGACAGTACACAAAATATGGGATCACTTTGCTTGTTTCTAGTGTTTTGACTACGCGCGTTACGTTATCCGACACGGTTCATGTACTTTGTGTAGTTGCTGCACTTGGGTTGGTTTCGTAGTGTCGCTACGCACGTTAACCACTAGACGAACACTTGAGAGTTTGTTTGGAGTTGGTGCATTGGTTAAACGTAGTTTGTATGTGTTATTGGTCCGTTTCTAATATGCACTTGTTATGTTGTTATATGATTTTAGGATCACAGGCGGGGACTTCGGACGCTGCGAAGAAGAGAAAGCAAGTAGTTGGCTTTACTTAGCCCAAGATTATCTGTGAGTAGGTTTAATATCTACAGGGGAATCTCCCGTATGGCTTATACGTCTGGGCTAGATTCAATGATATGATTATTAGTTATAAGTATATGGACATTGATTGTGCATGTGTACCATTGTTGCGTACCTCATTTGCCTATTGCATATGAACATAGTAGTAATGAGACACAACACCATTACTGACGGTTCATGTTGTACGAGCACTAATTGTATGCTACACACACACTGTCGGTAATTGCCATGACACGCACACGCACACCATATATACATATGTGATATTGTATTAGTTAATGACATTGAGACATTGATTCTTATTCCATTGTGCATATGAAGTACAACATACACATATACCTTGCTATACCTACATGCTTATACATGTACCTTGCTATAGCTACATGTTCAGCTTTATATGATGTTGTAATTGACTTTGGAGAAATTTGGAACCGCATGATATATTTAATAACTTGATGTATTTAAATAGCAGTTTTTCCTTGATATGTTCATATTACTGTTTTATGTTGTATATATTATATTTCATGGATTTATGCATTGAGATATGGATTTCATGTTATTTTATGGATTTGAGGACCGTGGTATTTCAAGAAATTATGCATTGTTTGAAAGACTCGGTTTCTCTTGATATGATATTTCGATGCATCCACTATGAGTTTTCTCGGTTCTGAGACTTGTGTTAGAAACCCGATTCGAGGAGAGAGAGGCACCATCTGCAGATACATGGTGGACCCTGTAACTCGATGTGCAACACCCCACGAGTTGCGGGGAGGCGAAAATATGAAAAACGATCTTGTTCTTGAAGCATACATCGACTAACCGAAGATCTTTGCTAAACGATAATTAATAACTACCATAGAAGTTCTAAACTACTATGTAAAGAGATTATACCTAGTGATACGTGTCCTTCGTCTTTGCGATCTCTTCGTCCTCCTCGGCCTCCTCCAAGTGATAGATGATCCACCCGAGAACCCTAATCCAAGCTTCACCTCAAGACTTGAGGTAACTAAGTTTCTCTAGTTGCTAACCAAAGGGACTTAGGTCATATAGAGTTAGGTTATGGGATGTTTAGTCTTTTCTAACCCTTGTACTCAACTCATGAGTGATAGGATTAGAGCTTGAAGAAAGAGAGAGCTTGAGGAGAGAGAAGATGAACTAGCATAATGAAATGAAATTGCTTCTCACTTAATATATCAAGCATAATGAAATATCAATAAAATGAATAATAATGGATTATTCATCATGCTTCATAAATGAATATGAGTGATTCACTATGTGAGTTATTAAGAATTTAATAATGCATTAATGACATAGTGAATCATTCATAATGAGTCACAATTACATTAATGACAATGCCACCTAAACCCCTCAAGTCACCATGCTTCTAGAAGCTTCCCGGAAATTACGAGAACGCCCCTCTCATCCGTGAAAACACGGAAAAACTTTAGACTGTATGAATCCAATAACCTGATACTAGAATCTGGCTTAAACCAAAGTCGTCTAGTAAAAACTGTCCGAATGGCGTACGTGCGTTTAAACACGTATTCGTCCGAACCCTTGTCGTAAAACCGTACGACCTCTATATGGTTTTGCCTGGAGTTGGGAAAACTCTGTGTGGGACTCTAAAGACTCGACTACTATGCTGGCAGTGGGTTTAACCACAGACCGCAAGCGGCACTAGCTGTACGTAACGGTCCCCAGATAGATGTCGATAAGAAGGCCGATGATGATACCCATCCGAACTCCTACTGAGCTGTGCGTGACAATATCCGTGCAGTCCGGTCTGTTCGTCTAAGAGTATCGTATGTATGGTCTAGGGAGGTGGTAAACGTCAGACCCCTAATAACCGTACAAGTCGTGTCGGTATGGCTATATCACCATCTGAGAATCTACTGATCAATCTATCAGTAATTCTCAATCAGCCCTGGCCAGGGACTTATGGTAATGACCAACCGATCACTGTGCGATATCAACTCCCTATTCCGGGAGAGACGAATCCCTAACAGTCACTCACTGCCTCCACGTGGCTCGGGACTGTGCCCAACTAAAACCTGTTTGCACGACTCCTTTGAACCGTGGTAGAGTAGTAATCAAAGCACAGTGGGAACTCACACGAGACAAATGACGACTTTAAGTCAACGGACTATCTGCACACATGTCACCTGAGAAATGCTATCTGACGTTAGGTATAAATAGCATCCAGTCAGTTCTCGACGAGTCCTGTCCGGTGTACTCACATCCAGTGAGCATCTGTATACAATCTTAGGTGCACTCCACCAATGGCTGTAGGACTAATCCATTGCCCCTCCTCAGGGTCTAGATATGTATACACCAGTCTACTCCGGAGTATCGATACCCAGTCTCGATACTCCTGCGACCAGGGACATCTAAGGATGTGTCTATTGACTATCCAGCTCCCACTAGTATGACTGCCATCGTAACGCCGGTAGTCAGGCAAACACCCTATGGGCTTTATCAACATGTATATATGTATGAATACTACGCAAAATATATCATATGTTAAGATAAAGACAAACCAAATAGCGTACTATCATATTAAGCAAGACTGTCATGTACATACATATCCCCAGCATCCTATACAATGAATGCCTCTAGGGCATATATATCCAACAATCTCCCACTTGCATTATGGCCTATAATTGGCACAATGAGTACCCACTGTCTTCACTATATTCAGTTGCTGGAGTACCGCATGCCCAACATCTCAAACAGCCTCTCGAACTGAACTTGTAGGATGGCCTTGGTGAATGGATCTGCCGTGTTGTTTTTTGTGTCCACTCTCCGTACCTCGATCTCCCGACGATCAACGATCTCCCTGATCAAGTGAAACCGCCTTAAGATATGCCTGGATTTCTGATGGGACCTCGGTTCCTTCGCCAATGCTACGGCCCCATTGTTATCACAATATAAAGGTATTGGATTGGCAATGGATGGAACCACCTGAAGTTCAGAGATGAACTTCCTCATCCAGACAGCCTCTTTTGCGGCTTCACTAGCAGCTATATACTCAGCCTTCATAGTTGAGTCTGCGACGGTATCCTGTTTGGAACTCTTCCAACATACCGCCCCTCTATTGAGGGTAAACACAAAACCCGAAATGGATTTAGAATCATCTTTGTCACTTTGGAAGACGGAGTCGGTAAAAGCCTCTACCTGGAGGTCTCCATTACCGTAAATCAAGAACATCTCCTTAGTCCTTCTCAGGTACTTGAGAATGTTCTTTACCGCTATCCAATGTTTCTCACCTGGGTCAGACTGATACCTGCTTACCAGACCAAGTGCGTAAGCTACATCCAGTCTTGTACATAATATCACATACATTATAGATCCTACCGCTGAAGCGTAGGGTATAATGCCCATGCGATCCCTCTCTTCATCAGTCTTTGGAGACATCTCTTTGGAGAGGGTGATCCCGTGACAAGTGGGCATATTACCGCGCTTGGAATCTTCCATACTAAATCTCTTTAGTATAGTGTCAATATACCTGGACTGTGAAAGTCCCAACATTCTATTAGATCTATCACGATAGATCTTAATGCCCAAAATGTAGGTTGCATCACCCAAGTCTTTCATGGAGAATTTCTGTGACAAGAAGAGCTTTACTGATTGTAGCATAGGGACATCATTCCCTATCAGTAGTATGTCGTCGACGTACAAAACGAGGAAGATTACTGCTCCTTCTACAATCTTCCTATAAATACATGGTTCATCTACATTTTTGATAAAGTCAAACTCTTTGACTGTCTCATCAAAGCAGATGTTCCAACTTCGCGATGCTTGCTTTCATCCATAGATGGATTTAAGCAACCTGCACACTCTTCCGCTGCTCCCACTGTCTAAGAAACCTTTTGGTTGATCCATGTAAACACTCTCTTCTAAATGTCCATTTAGAAAAGCTGTTTTTACATCCATTTGCCAGATTTCATAGTCATGGAAGGCAGTAATGGCAAGCAGGATCCGAATGGATTTAAGCATAGCTACAGGTGAAAAGGTTTCATCATAGTCCAATCCTGGTCTTTGACGAAAACCTTTTGCAACGAGTCTAGCTTTGTAGGTTTCCACTTGTCCAAGTGCACCAATTTTCTTTTTGAAGATCCATTTGCATCCAACTGGTTTCACCCCAGGAGGAGAAACTTCTAAAGTCCATACTTTATTGGTGTACATGGATTCCATTTCGGATCTCATAGCATCCAGCCACTTCATCGAGTCACTACTCGTGATAGCCTGCTGAAAACTAGTAGGCTCATCATCATCGATGATGCAATCCTCTCGATCCCCATCTAGAAGAAAACCATAGTATCTCTCAGGAGGATGAGAAAGCCTACTAGATCTGTGGAGTGGTGTTGGTTCGTCATGTTCTATTGAAATCTGAGGTTCTTCTAAGTCCTCGGTAGCAGTTTGAGGTTCTGGAATTTCTTCCAGTTCTACCGCGCTCCCACTAATTTCTTTTGCAAGAAATTCGCTTTCTAAGAAGACAATGTGGCGAGCGACAAACACCTTTTGTTCTTCAGTGTGGTAGACCATGTACCCCCTTGAATGTTTGGGGTATCCTACAAACTTGCACAAAACCGATCGTGCCTCGAGCTTGTCCGGTCTATGCTTTTTAACATATACCGGACACCCCTATATCTTGATATACTTGAGATATGGTCTCTTTCCGCTCCACATTTCATATGGAGTGGTAGGCACAGACTTAGTTGGAACTCTATTCAATAAGTATGCTGCTGATTCTAGAGCAAATCCCCAGAAGGAAAGTGGCAACTCAGCACTACTCATCATTGAATGCACCATATCTAATAGCGTGCGATTCCTCCTTTCTGATACACCATTATGCTGAGGTGTATAAGGCAGAGTAAGCTGAGAGAGAATTCCATTCTCTTTTAAGCATTCAAGGAAACTGGTATTTAAGTATTCTCCACCTCGATCAGATCGAAGTGTCTTGATGCTTTTACCAGTTTGTTTCTCTACTTCATTTTTATACTCCTTAAATTTCTCAAAGGCCTCGGATTTATGTTTCATTAAGAACAGATGTCCATACCTAGAGAAGTCATCAGTAAAAGTGATGAAGTAGGAGTGACCGCTTCGCGCATGTGTAGACATTGGACCACATACATCACTGTGTACAAGTCCCAAGAGTTCAGTAGCTCTTGCTCCGTGTCCGGAGAACGGAGATTTGGTCATTTTTCCTTTGATACATGATTGACAAGTTGCATATGATGAATATTCAAATGGATCTAGATATCCATCTTTATGGAACTTAGTCAACCTTGTTTCGTTTATATGACCAAGTCTACAATGCCATAGGAAGGCTTGATTCGAATCTGGAGCCTTTCTTTTAAGTGTGTTTTGAATATTGAAAATTCGAGGTTGATTAAGTATGTATATGCCGTTTTCCAGTGTGCCATACCCAATCAGTTCTTGATTTAGGATAATGTTCATGACATTTCTTTCAAGCGCAAAATTATATCCTTCATTAGATAACAAAGATACTGATATAATATTACACAACATACTGGGAATACAAAAACAGCTGTACAACACCAAAATGTGCCCACTAGTCAACCCTAGGTGATACTCCCCTATTGCAATAGCATCTACATGCATTCCATTGCCCATCCGGAGAGTCATATCACCTGCCCCCAGTACTCTACTATTTCTCAGATCCTGCAATGAATTACAGATGTGAAAACCAGAACCGGTATCAAGTACCCATGAAGTAGAGTTTACTGAAAGACAATTTTCGATTATGAACACACCTGAAGCAGAAGCAACAGCTTGCTTCGTGTCCTTTGCCTTGAAGGCCATACGGTCCTTCTTCCAGTGCCCTTGCTTGTGACAATAATGGCATTCGTTTATATCCGCTTTCACCCTTCCTGCCTTGTTCTTTCCCTGCACCTTTTTGACCCCACCCTTCGGTTTGGTGGCTTTCATCTTCTTCTTCCCTTTAACTTTCGCTTTAGATTTAGAAGAGGATGATTGGCCAACATACAGAACGAGGGTCTTCTCCTTTTTCAAGGAGGTCTCTGCTACCCTCAATATGTTGAGGAACTTTGGAAGATCAGCTTCCATTTCGTGAATGTTGAAGCTAAGCACGAACTGAGAGAAGGTGTGGGGAAGGGACTGCAAAATCAAGTCGATATACAAATCATTCTCTAGCACGCATCCCAGGTTTGCGAGTTCCTCAATGAGGCTGATCATTTTGAGGACGTGTTCACCTACAGGCGATCCTGGAGCTAACCTCATCTGGAAGAGTTTCCTTGAGGTCTCGTACCTTGCGATACAGGAGTGCTCTCCATATAATTCCTTAACATGGAGAAAGATGGATACAATATCCATACTCTCGTGCTGTTTCTGGAGTTCATTGTTCATGGACGTCAGCACGACACACTTAGCTCGCTCATAATCTAGATCCCAGGTTTTGCGAACTTCCTTTTCCACAACTGAGGAATCTGGTCCAGGGATAAGGGGAGGAACAGCGGTGATAACATATGCTACTTTGTCATAAGTCAGTGCAATGTTGACGTTCCTTAGCCAATCTTTATAGTTCTGCCCGGTCAGTATATTTTTTTCAAGTAATAGTTTTAGTCCTGTCATGGTAGCTGCTAGAGAGAGAGAGAAGAAAACACTCAGCATATGCTTCTTGCAAGTTTAGATTGGTTATTAGTTTATCTAAACAGGATGGCTCCCATTATTCCCTCAAATCCTTCTTCAAAACCTAAAAGAAGAACTGGTCAGGATTTACTCACACGTCACAATACTTGCTTAACCTTTCAGCCAGGCTGGTGTTGGTACTTCAAGGGAGGTTTTCCAACGCTTTCGCGAAGTTCCTTAATTAAATAATCTCTTTTCCCCGGAGGCGTAGCCCCTCTAACACCTTTCTGGACACCTACTTGGTTTATAGCATTGATTGTTAATTGAGAATGTTTCCCGAGAGTAATTCTACTCATCAGTGGGATCGGGATCCAACTATCATTGCATGATGTACTAGATGGAAGCCACTCTAGTCACCACACTCCAGAAGGTATGCTAAATCTGCAAGTTTCCTTTATGTTTGAAACTCCCGATGTGATTTTTACCCCAAGCTCTTATTGACCTTGACGTAGGCCAACAAGTCATAAGACGCAAGTCAAGTTCTTCCCGTCGTTGTCCTGATTAATTTAGGTACATCGTACATGCCCTTGATGTAGGCCAACAAGGCTGTACGTCTGTCCTATACTAATGCATCTATCTATGCAACAAATAAGCAAGCTACACTGCTACCATCCACTATGCCTTGACGTAGGCTAACAAGCATAGCATGAATACGATGTGCTGTTTATTTGAAACGACGGAGGGTTACGGCTGGTTTTTGGCAAAAAACCGTTAACGTAGTGAACTTGATTTGATCGAAGGAACCAAGATAACTTTTATTAAAAGGAGTGGTTTAAGCTCCGCATTTAAAATTTGCTTTTTCAAGAAAACCGAGTGGTTTTTAGAAATTGTTCCAACGATTCAGTTTAGGTTTTATTTTTCTTTGCATTAAAAATAATGCGTCCCATCTTTAACCTATCATTACAGATAACAACGAAAATACAACGTCCTCTTATGCCATCCGCATTCGCCACGGGGTCCCGTCATCACCCGTTAGGTTACTTAACTAACGGCAGAGCGGGGGCTGGGCTAGCGTGGGTGTAAAACATAAGTGACGTCTAGATAGCTATCATATATAGATATTGTACATTCGTCAGACGCAATAATAGGCATTCCAGATCACAGATAAACTTTATTGGATATGCAAGCAATCCGTGTTTCTTTTGAGCCTGTAAGAAAAGACGGATTACACAGTTGTGATGAATAGCCATTACCCCACCCTAGACCCCTACGGGTACTGCAAACTACCCGCCAAGTACCCGAAGTGAAGCAGTCTCCCTCAGCAACGTGAGTAGGCCACTAAGAACTTCGAAATACCCGGTAGTTTGTGCACCCCACCTTGGGTCTATCCTAGGAGCAAAAATAGTAAAAAGAAATAATACAACGGTGGCAACAACCGCAACCTGGATGTGCCCCGCAAAATAATATTACAACTTATTACAATTACATCGAATGAATTAATACAAAAACCCATCACAAAACCCCGGCTAATCATCACAACGGTCCAATAGAGTTCATAATCACAAATAGTTAAAACATTACAGATATGTGCAACCCCCCGCCAACCGACATACTAGCAGTTAGGGGAGGTTTACGAACACATAATACAGTTCACAGATATAATCAAACAAGCAAACATCGTATAATTTCGATCGATCAAAACCCATTACCATCTTGCTCCAAAGCTTCTCTCTAAACTTGAGACCTGAGCAAAAATAAACCATACCAGAAAAGGCAACATATCACAAAAGATGCACAGAGAAAAACTGGGCTGAATCGACCACAACTCGGTCGCGGATCCGCGGCAGATCGGTGGGATCGGCCGCGGTTCCGCGGCTCAGTGGCCGATTCAGGAGCCCATTTTTTCTGTGTGTTCTTATAATTTCATTTGGGGTGTTCTGGAGGAACGTGAAAAATTTTAGGACCTCATTTTAAAATCGACAGAAACTATGTGATATCGGGGTGTTTTCCGGTTCGTTTTGCGTTCGAAATTCATACTACTTTGCAAGTGAGTTAATTATTGTTTAGTGAGGCTCTGATACCACTGTAAGTCGATGTGCAACACCCCACGAGTTGCGGGGAGGCAGAAATATGAAAAACGATCTTGTTCTTGAAGCATATATCGACTAACCGAAGATCTTTGCTAAACGATAATTAACAACTATCATAGAAGTTCTAAACTACTATGTAAAGAGATTATACCTAGTGATACGTGTCCTTCGTCTTTGCGATCTCTTCGTCCTCCTCGGCCTCCTCCAAGTGATAGATGATCCACCCGAGAACCCTAATCCAAGCTTCACCTCAAGACTTGAGGTAACTAAGTTTCTCTAGTTGCTAACCAAAGGGACTTAGGTCATATAGAGTTAGGTTATGGGATGTTTAGTCTTTTCTAACCCTTGTACTCAACTCATGAGTGGTACGATTAGAGCTTGAAGAAAGAGAGAGCTTGAGGAGAGAGAAGATGAACTAGCATAATGAAATGAAATTGCTTCTCACTTAATATATCAAGCATAATGAAATATCAATAAAATGAATAATAATGGATTATTCATCATGCTTCATAAATGAATATGAGTGATTCACTATGTGAGTCATTAAGCATTTAATAATGCATTAATGACATAGTGAATCATTCATAATGAGTCACAATTACATTAATGACAATGCCACCTAAACCCCTCAAGTCACCATGCTTCTAGAAGCTTCCCGGAAATTACGAGAACGCCCCTCTCATCCGTGAAAACACGGAAAAACTTTAGACTGTATGAATCCAATAACCTGATACTAAAATCTGGCTTAAACTAAAGCCGTCTAGTAAAAACTGTCCAAATGTCGTACGTGCGTTTAAATACGTATTCGTCCGAACCTTTGTCGTAAAACCATACGACCTCTATATGGTTTCGTGTGGAGTTGGGAAAACTCTGTGTGGGACTCTAAAGACTCGACTACTACGCTGGCAGTGGGTTTAACCACAGACCGCAAGCGGCACTACTTGTACGTAACGGTCCCCAGGTAGATGTCGATAAGAAGGCCGATGAGGATACCCATCCGAACTCTTACTGAGCCTTTGCGTGACAATATCCGTGCAGTCCGATCTGTTCGTCTAAGAGTATTGCATGTATGGTCTAGGAAGGTGGTAAACGTCAGACCCTTAATAACCGTACAAGTCGTGTCGGTATGGCTATATCACCATCCGAGAATCTACTGATCAATCTATCAGTAATTCTCAATCAGCCCTGGCCAGGGACTTATGGTAATGACCAACCGATCACTGTGTGATATCAACTCCCTATACCGGGAGAGATGAATCCCTAACAGTCACTCACTGCCTCCACGTGGTTCGGGACTGTGCCCAACTAAAACCTATTTGCACGACTCTTTTGAACCGTGGTAGGGTAGTAATCAAAGCACAGTGGGAACTCACACGAGACAAATGACGACTTTAAGTCAACGGACTATCTGCACACATGTCACCTGAGAAATGCTATCTGACGTTAGGTATAAATACTATCCAGTCAGTTCTCGGTGAGTCCTGTCCGGTGTACTCACATCCAGTGAGCATCTGTATACAATCTTAGGTGCACTCCACCAATGGCTGCGGGACCAATCCATTGCCCCTCCTCAGGGTCTAGATATGTATACACCAGTCTACTCCGGAGTATCGATGCCCAGTCTTGATACTCCTGCGACCAGGGACATCTAAGGATGTGCCTATTGACTATCCAGCTCCCACTAGTATGACTGCCATCATAACGCCGGTAGTCAGGCAAACACCCTATGGGCTTTATCAACATGTATATATGTATGAATACTACGCAAAATATATCATATGTTAAGATAAAGACAAACCAAATAGCGTACTATCATATTAAGCAAGACTGTCATGTACATACATATCCCCAGCATCCTATACAATGAAGGCCTCTAGGGCATATATATCCAACAGACCCGGTATGGTTCCCCGGGACAAGAGGTGATTTTCGTGGTGTAGATGATGAGCCTGGCAGAGAGAGTACTACCTACCGGTGATAGTATTTGGACTCGGCGGATATCTGGAGGATACCGATCGGAGTTATGAGATGGACATGGACCGACCGTTCTGCCGGATCCTGCAGGCCGATCCCGCAGATGGAGTCCATGATATGAGGATTTACGTGTCGATACTGGACACTAGTTTTCATGATGTTTTCGAGTGTCGATATTGGACACTCAGGTTTCATGAGACTTACAGGATATGAGGACCGATCAGAGTGACGGTGCCTGAGGTATTGGGATTTGGAGTGTCGTTGATGGACACTGGTTTTTCCACGATGAGGATTCCGTGATGATGATATGATTTATCCCATACTCAGCTTTCATTTGATATGCATTGCTTCATGTATTAGTAGTACCTGATAGAGTACCTTTCATGACTGTTGCATATACATATTGCCATGTTATACTATCAGTTTTCATGTGATAGATTATCGCAGTACGTGCATACCTGCGATTACCTGCATGATGTTATTTACTATTCATGAGTTGGCAACTCACCCCCATTGTGCCACAGTGTTTTGCAGGTTGTCCCTCAGAGCAGTCGCGGCAGGGCTTCTTCTTATCGTATCTTTTGCAGCGGATACCGCTACGACTGACTGTGAGCAGTTTTGCTATAGGTGGGTTTTGCAGTTATCTGATGATGTTCATTGTATATCTTAGTGTATCTAGTACTCTCCATCTACTACTTCATGTATTGACTTAGAGACGAGATGTGAGGACGATATTGTATATTATTTTGTGATTCTGGATGTCGTGCTCGTATGAGCCGACCCTTTTCTTATGTTGATTATCTCTTTTATATTGTCTATTCCTTCGCGACGGCGTCGTATATCTTCTTGTGGTGGTTGTTTCTGCCTTTGGGCGAGATTTGCTCCCATTTGGGGATGCTATACTTATATCTTATGTTTGTACCTTTTTTGGGGCTAGTTTTTTTACAAAGAAGGTGCTGCCAAAATTTTATGAAAGCAACTTAAGTTAAAGATTTTTACTCGAGATCCCAAAAGTTTTTAACAATATTCTTATCACTTACTACTTTTGATGGTTTAGATTTCAGGGTTTTCGGCTTACTTGAATTGCGTTACGCCTGTAAACGTTACGTGGTTTAAGTGCCGTCACGTGCCAAATTTCGGGTCGTGACAAAGTTGGTATCAGAGCGCTAGGTTTTACCTTTCGGAGTGTAGGATGACCATGGTATGATGGAGTAGGTAGCTTAAGCAGAGTGACGTAGCGTGCGTATGTCAGTGGCATACTTACGACACGGTACTCCGCCTAAGTGACTTTAGGACTTATTGCTTGAAATTCCTTCCATGATTATATATATCCATGTGATTCGATTTCCGTGTTTTTATCGGATCCTATTTCCATTTCTACCCATTATGCCGCCGAAGACTACGAGGGCACAGGGAGAGGCGGTGAGAGCCGAGGTCAGAGTTGGCTCGTCTGAGACGAGGACTGACCAGGACGGTACGCTCGCTGTATAGGAGCAGATTGACCCGCCTTCGATAGATTATATCGCTAGGCTAGAGACAGATATGCAGGATTTGCGCCAAATGATAGGATCGTTGATTGAGGCCAGTCGAGCGCAGCGACAGGATGTTGCCACTCCTGTTACCCAGTTATTCCTCGCTATCAGCACACAGCATTGTGTCACGTATACCGCAGCAGTGGACGCAGCCCTACTAGATGAGAAGCATCTTTCCGAGACTTTGGAAGTTCTGGAACCGAGGAGGACTCGTACAAGTGGATCAGCCCAGAGACAGATGTTTCGACGCCACGACAGATTTCGTTCAGGTCGCGGGAGTAGCAGAGGGTTCGGACGAGATCAGTTGTTTAGCTCTTATCCCCAAGAGGGTCAGCAGTCATCGTATGGATGTTTCCGGTGCAGGAGTTTCCATCACCTCGTTAGGAATTGTACCGTGGTACGCCAGAGAAAGGCAGCCGTACCATATGTTACCTTACCACCTTCACCTCAGGGAGCGTTGCCTTTTGTGCCTGTTGTTGATCCGCGTCAGACTTATGTTCAGAGAGGTCATGGTTGCGGAGTGTTTGTTCAGAGAGGACAGGATGGCAGAGGAGGAGGACAACCAGTTGCAGGTAGAGGACATGCACAAGCTTTTGCTTCAACTCATCAGGACGCGCAGGCGTCCAATGCAGAGTTTTCATGTATTCTTTTTTGTATGTACTTTTGATGCACACGTTTTGTTTAATCAGGGATCTATGCTCTCGTATGTTTCTACACACTTCGTGCCAAGGTTGGGTCGAGAGTTGTGGTTGCTAGATCAGCCGTTTGTTGTGATTACTCCTGTTGGCGATTCTTTTGTTGCACAACACGTGTTTCGGTCGAGTGCCAATCGGATAGGAGATAGAGATTCGTCCTTCGATTTGATCCTTCTAGATATGTTGGACTTTGAAGTTTTCCTGGGCACGGACTGGTTAGCTATGTGCTATGCGTCTGTGGTCTGCCGCGAGAAGACAGTCAGGTTTTGATTTTCCCGGCGAGTCAGTTCTTGTTGTGCAGGGGGACCGTGGTGCCGCCCCTCACAGCTTGATTTCAGCCTTTTTTGCTAGTCGGCTTTTGAGGAGAGGATGTCAAGGATTCTTAGCTTCCATTCATGATACTGGAGCCACAGTAGATTTGTTGGACCGGGTTCCTATCGTGCGAGAGTTTCTCGACGTTGTTCCAGATGAGCCGGTGGAGCTTAGGGAGCTTATGGATCAGCTGCAAGAGTTGCTTGATGGGAGACTTGTACGTCCAAGTGTTTCGCTTTGGGGAGCTCCTGTTCTGCTCATCAAGAAGAAGGACGGCAGATTGAGGCTGTGCATTGATTTTCGTCAATTGAACCGAGTTACGGTGTGGAATAGGTATCCTTTACCTCGCATTGATGACTTCCTTGATCAGCTCCAGGGTGTGGGACATTTTTCTATGTTTGATTTGAGATCAGGTCATCATCAGTTGCGGGTTCGGAATGATGACATTCCGAAGACTGCTTTTCGTACGCGCTATGGGCATTATGAATTTTTGGTGGTGTCGTTTGGACTCACCAATGCCCCAGCAACGTTCATGGATTTGATGAACCAGATTTTTCAGGCCGTTCCTTGACCAGTTTATTATTGTGTTATTGATGACATTCTGGTCTATTCCAAGAGTCGAGAGGAACATGAGCAGCACTTGAGGATGGCTTTGCAGACATTGAAAGAGCACCAGCTGTTTGCTAAATTCTCGAAGTGTTCCTTCTGGTTTGATAGTGTTGACTTCTTAAGTCATGTGGTTATGGGAGACGGTATTCGTAAGGACCCAAGGAAGATCGGGGCCGTACAACTTTGGCCCAAACCTGTATCAGTGATTGCGGTCTGCAGCTTTTAGGCTTAGCCGGTTTTTACCGCCGTTTCATGCAGGATTTCTCGAGTATCGCTGCACCGCTGACCGGACTGACCAGGAAGGCGGTTCCTTTTCTTTAGACTGAGGCATGCGAGCTGAGTTTTCAGCAGTTGAAGACTCGGTTGACGACCGCACCAGTTCTATCTT
The DNA here is from genome assembly GCA_030015575.1 of Agapanthus africanus. Taxonomy (NCBI): domain Eukaryota; kingdom Viridiplantae; phylum Streptophyta; class Magnoliopsida; order Asparagales; family Amaryllidaceae; genus Agapanthus; species Agapanthus africanus. The sequence goes on along the minus strand of JASDDO010000018.1, from coordinate 33,662,410 downwards.
TGCCTTCTGGATCGGGAAACTTTGTCGTTTACTATGATGTTTCGTGAGTGAGGCTCGATTGTGTATTGATGCAGCATGATAGAGTTATTGATTATGCTTTTCGGAAATTGAAGGAGTACGAGCAGAATTATCCCACTCATGATCTTGAGATAGCCGCGGTGGTCTTGCGCTGAAGATTTGGAGACACTACTTGTACTGAGAGTCGTGTCAGATTTCACAGACCACCAGAGCTTAATGTACATCTTCCTGCAGTGGGATCTAATTTTGAGACAACGCCATTGGATGGAGCTTGTGAAGGATTATGATTGTGAGATCCTTTATCACCCGGGCAAGGTGAATGTGGTAGCTGATGCTTGAGTCGTAGGCCCGGGGGTAGCTTGTCCCAGATGAGCGCAGTTCAGAGACAGTCTTCTGCAGATTTGCAGTTCTTGTGTGACTGCTGAGTACAGTTTAAGTTCACCTCCACTGGGGGACAGCTTGCTCATGTCCACACCCGTCCACTCCTACTTAATCGTTTTCATGAGGCACAGCCCGCCGATGCCCATTTGTCTGAGATTCTTGAGCATGTTCGGCAGGGTAGAGATTCAGAGTTCTTGATTTATGACCAGGGCGTGCTATGTTTAGGGACTCGTTTGTGTGTACCTGATACCGATGGGTAGGGACGCGAGATCTTAGAGCAGGCACATCAGTCAGCTTTTAGTGTTCACCAAGTTCCACCAAGATGTACGTGACTTGAGAGATAGTTACAGGTGGGCAGCGATGAAGAGTGATGTTTTGGATTTCATTTCGAGGTGCCTGACCTATCAGCGAGCTAAGGCTGAGCATTGGAGACTGGCAGGAGAGTTGCAACCTTTAACCGTTCCGGAGTGGGAAAGGGAGCAAATTTCCATGAATTTCGTTGTGGATCTACCCAGGTCTAGTCAAGGGTATGACTCCATTTGGGTGATTTTGTTGTCCGGTAAACGAAAGCGGCTCACTTCATTCCAGTGAAGACCACTTTCGGTTATGCTCAGTATGCTCAGTATGCTCAGTTGTACATCGATAAGTTTGTGCGTTTGCACAGAGTTCCTTCATGCATTATATCCAATAGAGACACCCAGTTCACTTGCCGTCTTTAGCAGAAACTTCAGGAAGCCTTGGGTACCTGGTTGAGCTTTAGCTCCGCTTTCCATCCATAGACCGATGGTCAGTCAGAGCGGATTATACAGACTCTGGAGGATATGTTTCATGCATGCGTACTAAATTTTGTTGGCAGTTGGGATCGTCACATGCCATTGATAGAATTCTCCTACAATAACAGTTATCAGGAGACGATTCAGATGGCACCTTTTTAGGCTTTGTACAGTAGTTTGTATCGATCGCCAGTCTGTTAGACCGACTCCGTGAGAGCAGGATTTTTGGACCCTAGGTAGTCAAGAGACTATGGAGAAGATCCAGTTGATTCAGGACATGATGAGAGCATCCCAGTGCAAACAGAAGTCTTATGCCGACCGTCGTCGTCGCAGACTTGAGTTCGCAGTGGGGGATCATGTATTCCTATGGATTTCTCCGATGAAGGGCGTGATGAGTTTTTGGAAGAAGGGGAAACTTAGTCCCAGAATTGTAGGTCCTTTTGAGATCCTTGAGCGAGTCGGTACCGTTGCCTATTGTTTTGCACTTCCACCCAGATTTCCGGATGTTCACCCCATATTCCTTGTGTCTATACTTCACAAATACCTTCATGACCCTTCTCACATGATTCAGCACCAAACCGTTCAAATAGAACGCGATCTTTCGTTCACCAAGCAGCTGATAATTTTATTGGATCGGCAGGTGGAGAAACTTCGGTCAAATGTCTTACCATCTGTGAAGGTTCTTTGGCGTAGCCTGTCTAGTGAGGAGATCACTTGGGAGGCTGTGAGCGAGATGTGGAAGGAATTCCTTCATCCTTTTGAAGGTACGCATAGTAAAAATTTTAGATTCGGGGACGAATTTCTTTAGGGGGGAGATTGTAACACCTTAGAATGCGATTAGTGTTAATTAAGCGATAATGCGGGTTGTTAGTAAAAAGTTTACCAAAATAGTTTTCAAATATTTTATTAAGATTAATCAATATTTTATTATTATTTTTTTTGGGTTACACACTTGTGCATGTTAACATGGGGGTTGTTTAGTGTTAATCTTGTTTAGTGGCCATGACACCTTAAACAAATCCATGCCATGATTAACTTGCACTTAGATATTTGTGTGTGAGTTATCTTCTTGTTTTGGATTGAGTGAGGTGGCTAGGTGAGACATGGAGGGATTTAATGCTTGCATTAATGGAAGTGAGGGAGAGAGTAAGTGTAAGGTATACACTCACCCTACACTCACCTTCTCATCCTTATCTCACCTCACTCTCTCATTCTCACCTCACTCTCTCTTTCTCAATTATTCTCCATCTCCTTTGCTCTTAACCGAAACCTTCACCTTTCCTTCACTAAAACCTTGCAAAACTTCATTAAACACTACCAAAACACTTCTCATGTCATGTTTTAGCCACTAGGATCACTTGGAGCTTAGAAAGCTAGGATCTTTTGAGCAAGTGTAGATAGGTATAACCTTTAAACTGTTAAATAGATGTTTTATTGTTGTGTTGCCTTGTAGTTGTTGTTTAGAACACTAAAAGAATAGTTTTGTGCACATATCGTATTTTTAGTGTCATTATAGGATGTCTGTGTTCTGCTGTGACCCCGAGTGTATAATGAAAAATCTAGCAATATAGTAGTGATGTATTAGTGACTTTGAGTGTACACCTGAAGCACGAACCCACCCAATCGGTTTTGGCCGGCGACTTTTGGGCGAAATCCGGCGACCTAGGGCTTTTTGGGGAGTTAGGGCTTGGGTTTTATAGAGTAGCTGTCTGCAGTTGTTTAGAAGTGTTTGGTACTGATTGATTTTTATGTTTTGACAGTATACAAAATCTGGGATCACTTTGCTTGTTTCTAGTGTTTCGACTACGCGCGTTACGTTATCTGACACGGTTCGTGTACTTTGTGTAGCTGCTGCTCTTGGGTTGGTTTCGTAGTGTCGCTACGCACGTTAACCACTAGAAGAACACTTGAGAGTTTGTTTGGAGTTGGTGCGTTGGTTAAACGTAGTTTGTACGTGTTATTGGTCGATTTCTAATATGCACTTGCTATGTTGTTATATGATTTTAGGATCGCAGGTGGGGACTTCGGAAGCTGCGAAGAAGGGAAAGCAAGTAGTTGGCTTTACTTAGCCCAAGATCATCTGTGAGTAGATTTAATATCTACAGGGGAATCGTCCGTATGGCGTTATGCGTCTATGCTAGATTCAATTGTTGGATATAGTACCCTCAGAGTCAATTATTGGATCGCAGGCACGTGATTGCAATGATTGAGGGAGGACCTATACCGGTAGGACAGTCTTACTCAAGATGATAGTATGCTATCTGGTTTATCTTTATCATCGTGTACTGCTTTAGGTGACCTTACAAGTCGCTATTACACGTTGATAGAGCTCTTAGGATTCTTGCTTGACTGCCAGCAGTATGATGGCGATCATATACGTGGAAGCTGCACATCCTTAAAGTGGTCCCTAGTCGTGGGAGTTTCGAGACTGGGCATCGATACTCCATTAGTAGACTAGTGTATATAGTCGAGACCCCGACGAGGGGCGGTGGCCGGTCTTACAAGCCATTGGTGTCAGTTGGTTCACCTAAGATGTATACAGGTGCTCATTGGGTTATGAGTACACCGGACAGGACTCGCCGGGAATATGCTAGTTGGTATTATACCCGACGTCAGATAGCAGTTCCCTGGTGACATGTGTACAGGTTAGTTCATCGACCTGAGATCGTCATTTGTCTCGTGTGAGTTCCCACTGTGCTTTGATTACTACCCTACCACGGCTCAAAGGAGTCGTGCAAACAGGTTTTAGTTGGGTACAGTCCCGAGCCACATGGAGGCAGTGAGCGGATCGGCAGGGGTTTCGTCTCTCCCAGAATTGGGGGTGAGATCACGCTATGTCTATAAGAGTCATTACACGAAGTCCTTGGCTAAGGCAGGAGATTTACTGGTAGGTATTCCAGTAGTATCTCAGGGTGTTCTGGGCTACACTCCGACACGACTTGTACCGCTTTTGGGGGTCTGACTTTTACCAACCCCCTATGCTCGCCATGCGATGCTCATAGACGAACGGACCGGACTGTACGGATATTGTCACTGATAGGCTCAGTAGGGTGTCAGGATGAGTTCACTCATCGACCTCCCTTTTGGTTAATACCTGGTAGCTCGTTACGTACAGCTAGTACCACTGACGTGCTAGAGGTTAAATCCACAGCCAAAGTATTGACGAGTCTTTAGAGTCCCCCACAGACAGTTTCACAAGTTTCGGGCGAAACATTGTAGAGGTCGTATGATATATGGCAGGGTTCGATCATATACGTGCAGTCGTGCACGGATCATGATCGGACGGATCATACGAGTGGGCTTTGGATTAAGCCGGATCCTAGTATTAGATTTGTTGGATTACTTTAGTCTCATCGCATTCGCATTCAGTCGGAATGCGGATGCAGGTATGTATATACAGGTGAGGGATATCCTTGTGATCCGTCATGAGTGTACTTTAGATGTTTCCGTATCTTTTTGTTGTTGTAAACATTTGGGTTAATGTTTACAAATGGAAATTGTGAGCTTAAGTTATCTTTTTTGTGCATTAAATGAGACATGTACCTTATGGGTGACTCATGGTCTCATTTCTTGTGCAAATGTCACATTATTTGATGGATTTGTGAGTTGAAATGATAAGGAGAGAGAGAGGGGCTGCCATATGATAGAGTTTGGTCTTGTATTTTTGAACACGCTCTCACTCTCATTATCATACAACACAAAAGAAAAAGGCTTCTTTTTCTTCTTCTTCCTCTAGCTCACAACCTCCATTGATGGCTTCATCTTCAACCTCCATCCATACAATGGATGCAAGAGACAAAGTGATCACACACATTCTCTACTTCACCTTGGACACGTCGGCTAGCGAACTTCGTGCCCGAGTTGCTTCGTATGAACCGGGATCCCATAAAAAGACTCGATGATGTGGTGCCCTTTCCGACGAGGAGATCGAGACCGGAGATGCCGCGAGGAGCTTGGGATGGTGGCCAAGACCGAAGGACACGGATCGATCGGTATAGCTTTTCCAACCCTTCTCTTGTTTGCTAGTTATAGGTTAATGGTTCGATCCGGATTTATAGTATACGATAGCGCCCGTTTCTAGTTTAGAAAAAGTTTTCGTTTCCGCATTTTGGCCTCGGACAGACGGCCGGGGCGCTACTGTAGACTTACATGGTATCAGAGCCACGCCATTAACCTTTACTAGCTTGTTCTAACGTATTTAAAATATCGATCGAACAAAATTTCCGAAACTGCAATCTCAAAAACGAAGTTTCTGTCGAATTTTTTTGTCGTCGAAAAATTATTTTGAGTATTGCAGAAAATCAGGCAGGCTTTTTTAGGAACATTGCAGAAATTTTGTGGAGAGAGCTCACTGTAGCGCCGCAGAACCGTGGCCGTACCCACGTTTTGGCTGCGGTTCCGCCGCAGTACTGTAGCAACAGTCCACCAAATTTTCTGCAGTGGTCTCTGACTTGGAATTGGGGTTTCTGTTTTTTTTTTGTTTGGGCCCAGATTTGTTTGAGTACTGGGAATTGTGCTTGGGGCCTACTTCGGGAAATTTTGACGATCGAAAATTTTAAATATGTTAGTTCACAGTGCTTACTTTATATCTGCGACCGTGAATGTCATTTGATCGGTAAATCTTGTCTAATTGCTATAGCCCTTTTAGACGGATTTGCGAACGTGACATTCACGTTGATATTCTGTGTTGTGCTGTGTTGTTGCGAATTTATCGTGGTGGATAGCCTGGATGCAATGGCAGTACAGTTTGGTTGTATTTGTACATTTGTTATTGCGGGGCGAGCGTCTGACATGTGGACTGCCGTCACTGTCTGTTTGTATGCTATTCTTTTGGGGCATGACTGGGCTGAGGTCGATGTACCCGTTGTATATATTTTACTTTCTGTACTAGGATTACCCCACGGTGGGGTGCACGGATAGACGGGTTCTAGAGGGCAACGAGCCCGCATCTCATGGCTTTGAGACAGATGGGGCTTTACTCTAGAATTGGCGGGCTGTTCGCCGCACTCGTAGGGGGTATAGGTTGACCTAAGGAGGGGTGCACAAGTTTCCGGATTCCATGAAGTGCTGGGTGGTCCATTCACTTTGCTGAAGGGGGCTGCCTTGCTTCAGGTTTTGGTGGGTAACTTGCCGCGCCCGTAAGGGTCTAGGATTTCATTGCACAGGCTATCCACACGACCAGGGGAACGTCGGGTTTCAGTAGTGGCTCTATGAAACCCGGGGATCCCAGATTATCTGTATTGTTCTGTGATGCTTATTACATTTATGTGATGTTGCATTTTTATCACGTCATGAGCGAATATTATATATTGCTATATATATACTAGTAGATGTTGTATATGTTTTACACCCGCGCTAGTCCAGTCCCCGCTCTGTCATTAGTTAAGTAACCTAACGGGTGATGACGGGACCCAGTAGTGAATGCGGATGGCATATACGTACATCATATTTTCGTTCTTTATGTGTGTGATCAATTGATGGGACTGCATTGATTCGGATCAATGCAAGCTAAACAAACCTGTTTGACGTTGTTGGAACAATTTTCAAAAAGCTGTTATTACAAGGACGTTCTCTTTTGTTTTGCACAGTGGTATTCGGTTATGAATATCCAGCACCTCAGTCGACGAGGCAAGGGTCGAGATCCCTTCACCGGGAGTGACCCCTTGGACAGAAGTTTGCGTCAGGGTAATAACTTCACTATAGCCGATTGCCTTTTTGCTTTGCTTCGTGGTATTCAGCTGGAATATCCTGCACCTCATTCTACGGGGAAAGAGCCGAGATCCCTTCACCGGGAGTGACCTCTTTAGCAAAGGTTTTCGCCACTATATTTTTTATAAAAAGCTATCCAGTTCCTTCAACGATATCAAGTTCATTGCGTTAAAAGTTTTTCGCTAAAAACCATTCGTAGCCCTCCGTCATTTCAGACGGGTAGCACTTAGTATTCATGCTATGTTTGTTGGCCTTAGTCAAGGTATAGTGTATGGTAGCTATTTGTTACTTTTCTGTTGCATAGATAGATGCGTTGGTTTGGGACAGTCGTATAGCCTTGTTGGCCCTAGTCATGGGCTTGTATGGGTGGGTTCAAATTAACCTGGACAATGACGGGTAGAACTTGACATGTGACTTATGATTTGTTGGCCTTAGTCAAGGTCATAAGAGCATGGGGTAAAAATCACATCGGGAGTTTCTAAAGAAACTGAAACTTGCCAGATATGCGCATACCTTCTGGAGTGTGATAACGTGAGTGGATTCCATCATGTTATCATGCGATGATAGTTGGATCCCGATTCCCACTGATGAGTTGGTTTACTCCTCGGGTGATCCCGACTAATTCTTCTTTCAGGTTTGGAGGAGAATTTGACGATACAGTGGGAGGTTTCCTGATTAGATAAATTGATAACCATTTTGATCTAGGTTAGAGTGCACGCAGAGTGTTTCTTTTCTCTCTCTCTTTGGCAGCGACCATGGCCCGACCCTTGATTATGACTCAGTGACCAAGATTAACCGAACCTTTTTTAAACACTGGCTTTTTGGATTGTCTGAGTTGCATACCTCATTGCTACTCCTACTTTTACCCTTTTCTCCAGAACACCCCGTATTACTACGAACATCCACTTCCATTGGATAAAACCATCGTATGGTTATATATGAACTCGAAGGAACTTGTTCCAGATTCGAGGATGGTTTCCGGTTCTGGGGAAAATGAATAGGACTATTCAGTTGTCTTTTCCTTTTATCTTCTCTCTGGTTGCGAGTGCTCCTTAGATTAGGACGGTACACCTATTATGCTAATTGGATAGTCTTCTTCCAAACCATAGGCAGGTGCCGAACGGTAGGGAATGAAGAAAACTATTTAGCCTAAAAGATGTACAGAAGGTATTAAGTAAAGACAAATAAAGGGATTAGTAAGAGGGCAAAGTAAATTGCGACTGCTATTCACGACAAAACCAAGTATTTCATCGCCACTCCTACTTCACCTTTGTATTTCTCCAGAACACTCCGTATCACTACGAAGATCCACAGTTATTGGATATTCCATCGTATGGTTATATACGAACTCGAAGGAACTTGTTCCAGTTCGGGGATGGATTCTGGTTCAGGAGAAATAGGAATAAGGTTTATTCAGTTGTCTTTTATCTTTACCTTCTCTCGCGTTACGAGTGCTCCTAGGATTAGGACAGTACACTTATTAAGCTTATTGGCAGTCTTCTTCCAAACCATAGGCTGGTGCCGAACGGTAGGGAAGGAAGAAAACCATTTAGCCTAAGAGGGTGTACAGAAGGTAATGACTAAAGACATATAAAGGGATTTGGAGAGATGGCAAAGAAATATACGGTTATAGTTGTGAATCTAATAATGGAAGAGGCATTACTAGGAATACCCGGATACCCCTTCGAAACATTTATATGTTTCAGTTTCACTGTGTATTGTTAAAAGGAAAATTGATTTCCCAATTAGCCCTTACTCCAGGGTATGTATTTTCTAGGTTTGATTTGTTAGTTATATGTATGCCCTAGAGGCCATTACTGTACATAGGATGTATATTGTAGTGGTTGCTGGGACATATATAGGGAGGGCTTTCTTGCTCGACATGATAGTATGCTATCTGGTTGCTCTTTATCTTAACGTGTACACTGATTGTCTCTCTGTTACATGTTGGTAAAGCCCTTAGGATGTGTACTTGACTACCTGGACTATGATGCGGATCATACTAGTGGGTACATGGTAGTCCATAAGTACATCCTTCAAGGTCCCTAGTCGTGGGTGTATCGAGACGGGGCATCGATATACCAGAGTAGACTAGCGTATACCTTCTCGACCCATACAGATGAGCGATGGATGATCCCATATCCATTGGTGTTTGACATCAGAGATCATATACGGGTGCTCAGTAGAGACTGGGTACACTGGACGGACTCGCCGAGAACTCTCAGATGGTATTATACCTCACGTCAGATGGCAGTTCTCTGGTGACACTGGTACAGGTTAGTCTGTAGACCAGAGATCGTCATAGAGTCTTGTGTGATTACCACTGTGCTTTGATTTCCACCTTACCACGTCCAAGAGGACGTGCAAAACGGTGGTTTTTGGGTACAGTCCCGAATCACATGGAGGCAATGAGTGATAGGAGGGGATTCGTCTCTCCCGGTATAGGGAGTTGATGTTGCACTGTGTTCGATTGGCTATAACCGGAAATCCCTGGCCAGGGTTGCTGAGATTTACTGGTAAGTGTTACCAGTAGTTTCTCGAACTGTTATAGACCTCATATCGACACGACTTATCGAGCTACTGGGGTCTGACGTTTACCACCCCTAGGCGAGATATGCGACATATCAGACGATCAGACCGGACTGTACGGTAAGTGTTACTGGTTGGATTCACAGGAGTGTGAGCGGGCTTGCTCGTCGATCTTCTGATCGCTCAATACCTGGGTGGCCGTTACGTTTAGCAGACCGCTTGCAGCTTGTGGGTGTTTGATATGATCATCACCTGCTGCCGGCGTATTGACGAGTCTTTAGAGTCCTACACAGAGGTTTCCTGGCTCAAGCGAAACGAAATAGGAGCGCATATGAGATATGTGCGGGACCGAGAATTATACCAGTATGTGATACTGTATTCTATTCTCGCGATTTGTATCATTGGTCGGTTATATGTGATATAGCCGGTTTACCGAATCAAGTGTTGATTCGATATATTGATACACTTGATATTAGTCGGTTATATGCGATATGACCGGATCGTTAAATCAAGTGTTGATTTAATGATTTAATGTATAATTATATATTTGATATATTATTTTACATTAACTAATATTTGTTCACTTAAGATGGATTTTCTCACTTGATGTGCACATTGTATATATGATATAGTTTTGTGCACTAGTTTGTATCATGTTTGATGATACATGCAAACTTGGGTGTATGTTTGATTTAAACCTTGGTTAAGTAAATGGTTAGGGTTTTTATTTATTCATTTATTTATTTATTTTGGAAAAAAGAGAAATGGTGGCTTTCTTTGTTTTATAGTTGAAGCTTCATGAAGGTTTGAAAAAGTCTACCATTTTTGTTTCATGCTAAACCTAACCATTGACCTAACCTTAGTTTATTCTCTACACTTAACCATGGTTGCTAATATGATAAGAATGACTTATTTTCTTTTTTCCAATAATGCTTATCATATTCTTTATCATCATCTTCTTCTTCTTCTTCAAGAAGAAAGAAGCTTGCTAGCTTCAATGGTGAAATGAGAAAAAGAGTGAGAAATCCAATTCTAAAGTGAACCCACTTCCTATTTGTTCATCCTCTACCACTTGCCAAGTAGTATAGGGTGTTTTCTTCACAAGTTTCATGACTTGGTGAAGTTGGAGCTTGATCTTGTGTTGCCTCGACGTAGATCATCTTCGGCATCGAAGTCGACGACCTAGCCCGCCCATTTCTCCGATGAAGCCGACGCTAGAGTCCGGGATCCGATGATCGCAGCGAGGGGACGTCAACACGGAGCTAGAGAAGTGGTGGACCGGATCTACAAAGGTTGTATTTCCGTTCACTTTAGAGTAAAGTTGTTTGCTCGCATTTGTTATCGCCTTTTCTCTAGTTAACGATCTATATTAGGGTTTCTCGGCACCGGAAAATTTTGAAATTGGCATGGTTGATGCCTTGTGAGACCTCCTTAGAGTGCCTAGGAACCCTAGAGTGGTATCAGAGCCTAGATAGAGCCTTAGGCGATGCATAGACGGACTTAGAAGTCTGATCGAATCGAAACCCTAATCTCAAATTGCTCTCTGTACATTTTTTGAAATCGGGGATTTTTGAGAATTAAAAATATGCAGAAAACTAAGCAGGAAATTATAAGAATAACTGTGCAAAATGACACTGTTTGGAGCTCAAACCGCCGCGGAACCGCGGCACGAGCATGGCTCGTGCGGCGGTTCCGCCGCCATTTTGTGACGTCACCCTCTAAAATTTGCACAGTAATGTTTCATATGGAATCCTGTGTTTTCTGGGTAATTTTAATCTTCACTCAAGAGTTGAGTAATCTGGGCTCTTTTGGGGATTCGACGATTCGATCGGAATCTTTAACTTCGTCTATGTGTTTTCCGGATAATTTTTTGAATATGTTGAAAAGTTCGACCGGATATAAATACCCACTTTTTCCCATGCCGAGAAATTTCCAAGTGTTGGATTTTTCCGTGGTTTAAAGACGTTCTAAGTAGTGCAAGTGACGCGATGGACCCTCTAGAAGACAACAAACCTAACTCGATTATGTGACCATCTTGAACTGCCCTTAGAACCTTAGGGTTTGGGGCAGTACGGCGTGCCACATGTGAGGTGTTGGCTTGACCCTTCTACGGCTGGACCGTTGGTACTGAGGCATGAAGTGAATATTTTTAAACTTGTTTCATGTGTTGAGCTGTTTCGGGAAAACTTAGGTGTTCGATTGTTCGATCGGAAAGTTTGACATTTTCTATTTATCCGGAATGTGATACAATAATTGGAATTCACAAGTAGTTATGAGATAACTGAATGAATGTTATAAATCTAGCGGTTTTATTTCACTTGATCGGTTGCCACGGAATTTTGATGTGATCAAAAGTCCGTCGCAATCACGTAGTGTACGCGGATACTCGCCGGGTAAATTTAATAGACAGCCTCACTCCATAGCCCCGACCAAGTGACTGTAGGAGAACCCCGTCGTCGAAAGCATCCGTTCGGGTGCTCGCGGCAGCGGTGTTCCGCCTTGGTGCACTTCGTCGGCGGCATCGGGGGTGCAGCCGTCTACTAAAGTTTGCGACGAGCATTCGATCAGGATGTCGGGAATCTTGTTGAATTGCCTGACTTGATATTGAAAAGAGTTTTCGATAATGAGACTAAAATGCGGGGTTTATAATTGTTAGGCATGCGATGTCTAAGGAATTCATTTGATTAGGCATGCGATATCTATGCAGGTTGCGGATTCCAACTGTTGTAGTTTTACACTTTCTTTTCTGTGATCGTAAGTGTAATATGTGATATCGCCGGTTTCGTTTCTATATGTCAACGACAATTGGGATACGCATGTTTACTTACGTTGATGACATGTGATCTTATGTGTTGCTCGATATGTTATATTGGATCGTCGTGTTTGAATAGCCGGGTTTTTTTTATGTGAGATGAGTGTTTTTCATTTTCATTCATGTAAAAACTTGTATGTAATATTCTTTTATTGGGGCACTTCCAGGTTGCGGAAGATGTTACCCATTGTATATTATTTACTTTTCCGCACTAGGATAGACCCAAGGAGGAGGGCATAAGTAACCGGGTTCTGGAGTCCAGTGGGAGACCAACTCGATGAGTCGAGTCCGAGTCTCCTAACTCTAGAATTGGTAGGGTTGCTTGCCGCTCTCGTAGGGGTCAAGGGGTGTGGGTTTGGCTATTCATCGCGACCGTGGAATCCGTGTTTTATACTGGCTCGTATTAAAAACACAGATGTCCTAGTATATCTAATGTTTCATATGTTTCTTCTGCTGCGATATCTGTGATGTGATCATGTGATGTTCTGTGATAGATACAGTATATAGTATATATGATATATTATATAGACGTTACTTATGTTTTACACCCGTACTAGCCCTGCCCCGCTCTGCCGTTAGTTACCTAACCTAACGGTGCACGAGGGGACATCGAGGCGAATGCGGATGGCATAAGTGTACGTCGTATTTATCTGTGATGTTTAGGTACTTAAATGATGGGACTTCATTAATATGATTAATGAAAGAAAAAGAAACCTAAGATGTTGTGGAATCGAATTTCTAAATAAAACAGGTAGCTACAGTTCTTGCTTTGCACAGCGGTATATATGATACATCCTGCACCTTATTCGATGAGGAAAGGACCGAGATCCCTTCACCGGGAGTGACTCCTTTAGCAATAACTGGCAGATGCTACAACCCTCGGTTTGTCTTTTGATTGCTTCTATAGTTTCTGCTTTGCACAGTGATATATATGATATATCCCGCACCTCATTCGACGAGGAAAGGGACGACGATCCCTTCACCGGGAGTGACCCCTTTAGCAAAACTAGAAAATCCTCAAAAACACTCCATTTCAAAATTCATTCGATCCTACAACGATATCAAGTTCATTACGCAATAGGTTTTCAGAAAAACCTGTCGTAGCCCTCCGTCATTTCAGATAAGTCCTGCTTAGTATTCGTGCTGCGTTTGTTGACCTTGTCAAGGCGCAGTGTGCGGTAGCTAACCAGTATTTATCTGTTTATGCATATGATGCAGATTGGGTTAGGGTAGTCGTGCGGCCTTGTTGACCTTGTCAAGGGTCATGCGGGTGGGTTTGATTCAATCAAGAAATGACGGGTTGAACTTGACTTGCGGTCTATGGTTTGTTGACCTTGTCAAGGTCATAGATCGTTCGGGGCAAAATATTATCGGGAATTTCAAGTGTTGAAATTTGCAATGAGATCGCATACCTTCTATGTGATAGTTGGATCCCGATACCCACTGCGAGTAATTGTTACTCCTGGGAGAGTTTTACACATTACAATTAGCCGATCTAGTAGGTGTCTAGAAAGGTGTTAACGGGGTTACGCCTCTGGGAAAACGAGCTTTACATTAATTAGGTTCGTGCGAAAGCACGGGGGACCTCCCTCAACGTACCGACACTGGCCTGGCTGAAAGATTGGCGAACCTGTAGCGTGTAATTAATCCCGGCTAGTCTTTCCTTTTAGGGTTTGAAGGAAGATTTGATAAAAACAGTGGGAGCCATCCTGATTAGATAAAATAATAACCAATCTGATCTTGCAAGAGCATATGCTGAGTGTTTTCTTCTCTCTCTCTCCAGGTAGCGACCATATCACGCCTTAATCAAGATAATAATACGGATGTATTGACCGAACCCGCTTGTTATACTGAGCTGGGGAACGTTGGTCCTGCTCCAACTTATAATTGTTATAAGACAGAGCAGGAAATAGGGGATTACCAGAATTCCCGTGCCGCCCAAACGAAGAGAGTGCATGCTGATGCATCATCTTCGGGTGTGTTCATTTCAAAAAACTGTTTCTCAGTATCCTCTACGTCCTGGGTATTAGATACTGGATCAGGATCCCGCAAATGTAATCCATTACATGGGCTACAGAAAGGTAGAGAACTGAGAAAGGGTGATAAGTTTCATGAGACAGAAAACGGTGCAAGTGTTGCAGCCAAGTCTGTTGGTCACTGTCACCCTGTATGATCAGTACATTGATTCTGAACGAATGTTATTAGATACCGAGCCTGATATACAAAATCATATCAGTCTCTTTATTAATAAAGAAATGATAAAATTTTGTATTGTTGGATAATGTTTTGAACATTTCCTATATCAAAAGTTGATCGGTTCAGGCACGTTATCTAAAAGCATTGATGTTCTAAATCAAACTACAGTTCTTAGTATACTGAACGCACACAAGAGGAAGAGTTCAGAAATGAACGAATCCTTCTTGAGGTATTGTAGACTAGGTCATATCAATGCGACCCGACTGGCTGAAGTTACATTTACATGCATATTTAAATCAGTTTGAATTTACATCTTGTGAAATTTGCCAGTCATGTCACAAAGATTAGATGACCATAGCTCTATTTATTGGAAACAGAGAAAGAGTTAGTAAACTCTTGGGATGATACATGTTGATGTATGAAGGTCCCCTGTCTACACATGCCAAGACCGGTTCTTTGTACTTCATTACATTCTCTGACGATCTCTTAAGATTCAGACATATGTTCCTGTTGAAACATAAGTCCGAACCTTTTGAGATATTCACAGAATATAAGTTAGAAGTAGAGAACCAAAATACGGGTATAAGTATTATGTCCTATGATAAGATCAGGGAGGAGAATACTTGTGCATAGAATTCCTGGACTATTCTAAAGGAGAATGAGATTCTCTCTCAGCATTACTCCTCCATATATACCACAGCACAACGGTGTATCGGGGCGGAGCAATCACACCCTATATGATAAGGTGTGCTCTATGATGAGTACTACTGAGTTACCTATTTCCTTTTGGGAGTTATGCACTTATGAAGTTGCATATCTATTGAATAGGGTTCCAATCAAATCAGTTGCCTACCACTCCATATGAGATATGGTAAGGGAAGAGCCCATCTCTTAAGTCAGTTAAGATTTGGGGTTGTCCGGCCTATGTCTAAAAGCATAATCCGGATAAGCTCGAGGCAAGGTCTGTTATGTACAACTGGAAAGGTTCCATCTATGCAAACTACATTAGATAATTAGGTAGAACCAAAGGATTCAGTAGATTCCAACGAACCTCAGCCTCTCCGCCGATCTAGTAGGGTTCCTCACCCACCTGAGAGATACTTCGGTTTTTCTATGACAGTGGGAGCGAGGATTGCATCATGAGATGATGACCCAACTAGTTTCGAGCTGGCCATCAGGAGTGGGACTCTGTAAGAATGGCTGGATGCTTAGCGATCTGAGATGGAATCCTTATACACCAACAAAGTATGGACTTTGGTTGCTTTAGCTGAAGAGTTAAATCCCCATCAGGAGCAACTATATCTTGAGAAGATTACTTGGTGTACATGGAAAAGTTGAGACTTTCAAAGCTAGACTTGTTAAAGGTTTACATCATTGACCAGGTATGGATCATGATGAAACTTTTTCTAAGGAGCTATGCTTAAGTCCATCCAGATCCTACTTGCCACGGCTACATACCATGACTACAATATCTGGCGGTTGGGTGTCATGACTGCTTTTCTAAATGATGTTTTAGAAGAGAAAGTCTATAAGTACACAGTCAGAAGTCTTTGTAGACAGTGGGAGCAGCGGAAACGTGTGCAAGATGTTTTATGTGATGAAGCAGGCATCGCGGAGTTGGAACATCTGTTTTGATGAGTTAGTCAAAGAGTTTGACATCATCAAAATGGTAGATGAACCTTGTATAAACAAAAAGGCAGTAGAGAGTATGGTAGTGATCCTCGTAGAGTACGTGGATGACATACTCTTGATAAGGAAGGAGTTTCCTATGCTACGCTCGGTCAAACTCCGCTTATCACAATGATTCTCGATATAGGATCAAATTGATATCTCCTAAATCCTGGGTTTTGGATCTATGAGATAGATCTATTTGGATGTTAGGATACTCACTAGTTGTAGTGAGAAGGTATCAGTTGATCCTGGGGAGAATCACTGGAAAGGTTCCAGAGTGATAAGGACGACTGAAAGTCAGTCACAGGCATTGTCTTTACCCTCAGTAAAGGGACGGTATGTTGGAAGAGTTCCAAGCTAGATACCGTGGCATACTAGACGATAAAGGCTGGATACATCGCTACTTAAGATTCTACCAAAGAGGCTGTCTGGGTGTATATTAGTTCATGAGATGAACTTAGTTCCTCCCATTATGTGACAATGGAGTTGTGGCTTATGCCGAGGAACGTCCGTCCCATCAGTGATCCAGACATATTCTAAGGCAGTATCACCTGATCATGGAGATAGTTGATCTCCAGGGTGATCGAGGTTAGGAGAGAAGACTCAGAGGACAACACGGCGGGTCCACTCACAAAGGCCTTTTCCCAGAGAGGGATATGGGATGGTTGAGTATGAGATACTACAACTACTGCTACAGATGGCCCTAGTGCAAGTGGGAGATTGTTAGTTATATGTATGCCCTAGAGGCCATTACTGTACATAGGATGTATATTGTAGTGGATGCTGGGACATATATAGGGAGGACTTTCTTGCTCGACTTGATAGTATGCTATCTGGTTGCTCTTTATCTTAACGTGTACACTGATTATCTCTCTGTTACATGTTGGTAAAGCCCTTAGGATGTGTACTTGACTACCTGGATTATGATGCAGATCATACTAGTGGGGACATGATAGTCCATAAGTACATCCTTCAAGGTCCCTAGTCGTGGGTGTATCGAGACGGGGCATCGATATACCAGAGTAGACTAGCGTATACCTTCTCGACCCATACAGATGGGCGATGGATGATCCCATATGCATTGGTGTTTGACATCAGAGATCATATACGGGTGCTCAGTAGAGACTGGGTACACTGGACGGACTCGCCGAGAACTCTCAGATGGTATTATACCTCACGTCAGATGGCAGTTCTCTGGTGACACTGGTACAGGTTAGTCTGTAGACCCGAGATCGTCATAGAGTCTTGTGTGATTCCCACTGTGCTTTGATTTCCACCTTACCACGTCCAAGAGGGCGTGCAAAACGGTGGTTTTTGGGTACAGTCCCGAATTACATGGAGGCAATGAGCGATAGGAGGGGATTCGTCTTTCCCGGTATAGGGAGTTGATGTTGCACTGTGTTCGATTGGCTATAACCGAAAATCCCTGGTCAGGGTTGCTGAGATTTACTGGTAAGTGTTACCAGTAGTTTCTCGAACTGTTATAGACCTCATATCGACATGACTTATCGAGCTACTGGGGTCTGACGTTTACCACCCCTAGGCGAGATATGCGACATATCAGACGATCAGACCGAACTGTACGGTAAGTGTTACTGGTTGGATTCACAGGAGTGTGAGCGGGCTTGCTCGTCGATCTTCTGATCGCTCAATACCCGGGTGGCCGTTATGTTTAGCAGACTGCTTGCGGCTTGTGGGTGTTTGATATGATCATCACCTGCTGCCGGCGTATTGACGAGTCTTTAGAGTCCTACACAGAGGTTTCCTGGCTCAAGCGAAACGAAATAGGAGCGCATATGAGATATGTGCGGGACCGAGAATTATACCAGTATGTGATACTGTATTCTATTCTCGCGATTTGTATCATTGGTCGGTTATATGTAATATAGCCGGGTTACCGAATCAAGTGTTGATTCGATACATTGATACACTTGATATTAGTCGGTTATATGAGATATGACCGGATCGTTAAATCAAGTGTTGATTTAATGATTTAATGTATAATTATATATTTGATATATTACTTTACATTAACTAATATTTGTTCACTTAAGATAGATTTTCTCACTTGATGTGCACATTGTATATATGATATAGTTTGTGCACTAGTTTGTATCATGTTTGATGATACATGCAAACTTGGGTGTATGTTTGATTTAAACCTTGGTTAAGTAAATGGTTAGGGTTTTTATTTATTCATTTATTTATTTATTTTGGCAAAAAGAGAAATGGTGGCTTTCTTTGTTTTATAGTTGAAGCTTCATGAAGCTTTGAAAAAGTCTACCATTTTTGTTTCATGCTAAACCTAACCATTCACCTAACCTTAGTTTATTCTCTACACTTAACCATGGTTGCTAATATGATAAGAATGACTTATTTTCTTTTTTCCAATAATGCTTATCATATTCTTTATCATCATCTTCTTCTTCTTCTTCAAGAAGAAAGAAGCTTGCTAGCTTCAATGGTGAAATGAGAAAAAGAGTGAGAAATCCAATTCTAAAGTGAACCCACTTCCTATTTGTTCATCCTCTACCACTTGCCAAGTAGTATAGGGTGTTTTCTTCACAAGTTTCATGACTTGGTGAAGTTGGAGCTTGATCTTGTGTTGCCTCGACGTAGATCATCTTCGGCATCGAAGTCGACGACCTAGCCCGCCCATTTCTCCGATGAAGCCGACGCTAGAGTCCGGGATCCGATGATCGCAGCGAGGGGACGTCAACACGGAGCTAGAGAAGTGGTGGACCGGATCTACAAAGGTTGTATTTCCGTTCACTTTAGAGTAAAGTTGTTTGCTCGCATTTGTTATCGCCTTTTCTCTAGTTAACGATCTATATTAGGGTTTCTCGGCACCGGAAAATTTTGAAATTGGCATGGTTGATGCCTTGTGAGACCTCCTTAGAGTGCCTAGGAACCCTAGATGATTCTCACATCTGTATGGTTTTACAGATGATGAGTGGGAGTAAGTTATTGGGAATTGGGTGACCATCCTCATTATATCGGGATTCGTTGTAATTGGTGATATTTGAGGTGATCGCCTGGGTTGTTTGCCGGACGGCAAATATTTGGTTTTGAATATCCGTTGTTATGCACCAAATTCAAATTGATATATCTGTACGTTTATTTTTATAAAGTGAGATATAACTTTTTGAAATTATGTCTATGACATTTACCTATATCAGTGGATGATTAGGTAAGGAGCATTAAACAGCGGTGTAATTCTACTTAACCATAAGTACAGTTTTCAACCTATGACACACAGAGAATGAGTTATTAGACTCATGGGACTTATACAGAGTATTGTATATTGTCCAGTGTCCATTAGGACAGAGGGGTTGGTCCTCGTACTATACTCTGTTTACTTGTGACTTCTCTAGTTTTAGACAGGTGTTTCGCAGAAATGCAAGGTCTAAGTTTTGAGAAGTTATAGGTATAAGAGTAAAGTAGAGAACCACGTGTTGCAAGTATCAGGATTCTTCAAGGTGATCGAAGATGTAGATACTTGTGTATGGTATTCAGTTGATAGTAATGAATATGAGAGCTTGCTTCTCTTTCAGGTTACTCATATCTGGATGTATTCCTAAGTTGAGTAATGCTGATCCGCCCCTCTTCATTTAGTTGACATGCATTGGAGACAGCTGCATGATTTGAATCTGGTTCCAATTAAATCAGTGCCATTGTTTCTATATTGGATATAGAACGATTCTTATCTTAACGATATTAAGGTACGGGGAGTTGTCCGGCTTATGCTTAAAACCATACTCTAGATAACTCATGGCACATTTCTGTAATGGCTGTTTGTGGGTTGATCCGGGCTATGACGAGGGTTGACTTTCTACCATCTGGAAGATCAATAGTGATATTGTTCTTGACTCGCCACAGTTTTAGTAAAATGGATTTTTTCAGAAAACAGTAGTAGGAGTATGGTAGAACTGGAAGTGATTCCAGAACCACAAACGATTACTGAAAATTTAATAGGACCTAAAGATTCAATCTGGATTGACATTCCATTGGCCACTCCGCAGATATGGTGGGTAACCTCAGGCACTCGAGAGGTACTTCGGTATGCTCAAAGACGGTGACATGGAGGTTCTTGTTTACCCAGACTTGCCATTGCTGTTGTTCCAGACTGTGAGACCAGGCAGGAGGATGAGTATAGCGTCGTTCTAAGCCAGCTTTAGAAGTGTACGTGTATATTATTCTGCCAGAGGGTTGTCGTAGTCAGTGGGAGCAGCGGAAGCATAGTGGACAAGTGGCTTATGTCTATTTATAAACTAAAGCAAATATAGCGGAGATAGATCATCTATTTCTGATGTGACAGTCATAGGTTTGACTTCATCAGAATAGGGGATGGATCTGTTAAGAAGGTAGTAGGGTGTGATGTCCTGGTATTTGGATAACATACACAGTGTAGAAAGTGAAATTCCTATACTACGATTGGTTGTACTTTGGTTGTCACACAGTGGTTTCTCCACAAAGGATATGGATATTATATCAGATTTTCTGGTTACTAGATCTATGGTTTTAGATCTAGATTTAGGTAGTTTCCTAATTTGGGTACTTAGACAACATTCTAAAGCTGTTTTAGAATGGACGACTCCTAGCACGGTAGTGTACCTACAGGTGATGGAGTCACCCTCTCTAAAGGTGTCTTACAGACTAAAGGGGAGAGGGATGTGCATGATTGGCAGATCACTTGCTTAGGCAATTGAGTCAATCATGAGATGTCAAGTACCACACCAGATGTTGTTTTTGCACGAGCTGCAATAAGTTGATATTAATCCAATCCTGGAGAGACATTCGGAAGCAGTTTTAGAACATAAGTGGATGTTCTAGGGATATGATAACGACAGCCTCCTTCGGGAGACGGTTATCATTCCGGGCTTCCAAGGTGACCTGGATGATAGAGTGACTGTCAGAGTTATAGTTTTCCCTCTGACGCGAGGTAGCAGTTTGGAGAGGTGATCCAAGTGGACACTGAGGGAGGCATGATGCAGGATACTGATTAAATTCGGTTGAAGATACAGTCTAAGAAGTTTGGATTTGGAGTTCTTTTATGAACTAGGTCCCATCAGATATCCAGACATATTCTAAGACAGGTATTGCTCATTTCGGGGGATGGCTTTCTCCGCAAACTTGAGATAGAGAGAGACATCGAAAGAATCTTTAGGGCGGATCCACTCATTGAGGCTATTCCTCGAACACAATAGTTTCGCAAACGGGCTTTGTGAGACTGATTAGTAGAGGAGTTGGGTGTTCGGTATCACACGGGCTGTGAGTATGCGACATCATAATAATTAGCCTTGAGTGCAAGTGCGAGATTGTTGGATATAGTGCACTCAGAGTCAATTATTGGATCGCAGGCACGTGATTGCAATGATTGAGGGAGGACCTATACTGGTAGGACAGTCTTAGTCAAGATGATAGTATGCTATCTGGTTTATCTTTATAATCGTGTACTGCTTTAGGTGACCTTACAGGTCGCTATTACACGTTGATAGAGCCCTTAGGATTCTTGCTTGACTGCAAGCAGTATGATGGCGATCATATACGTGGGAGCTGGGGTCTATAAGCACATCCTTAAAGTGGTCCCTAGTCGTGGGAGTTTCGAGACTGGGCATCAATACTCTATTAGTAGACTAGTGTATACAGTCGAGACCCCGACGAGGGGCGGTGGCCGGTCTCACAAGCCATTGGTGTCAGTTGGTTCACCTAAGATGTATACAGGTGCTCTTTGGATTATGAGTACACCGGACAGGACTCGCCGGGAACATGCTAGTTGGTATTATACCTGACGTCAGATAGCAGTTCCCTGGTGACATGTGTACAGGTTAGTTCATCAACCTGAGATCGTCATTTGTCTCGTGTGAGTTCCCACTGTACTTTGATTACTACCCTACCACGGCTCAAAGGAGTCGTGCAAACAGGTTTTAGTTGGGTACAGTCCCGAGCCACATGGAGGCAGTGAGCAGATCGGCAGGGGTTTCGTCTCTCCCGGTATTGGGGGTGAGATCGCGCTGTGTCTAGGAGAGCCATTACACGAAGTCCTTGGCCAAGGCAAGAGATTTACTGGTAGGTATTCCAGTAGTATCTCAGGGTGTTCTGGGCTACACTCCGACACGACTTGTACCGCTATTGGGGGTCTGACTTTTACTAACCCCCTAGGCCCGCCATGCGATACTCATAGACGAACGGACCGGACTGTACGGATATTGTCACTGACAGGCTCAGTAGGGTGTCAGGATGAGTTCACTCATCGAACTCCCTTTTGGTTAATACCTGATAGCCCGTTACGTACATCTAGTACCACTGACGTGCTAGTGGTTAAATCTACAGCCAAAGTATTGACGAGTCATTAGAGTCCCCCACAGACAGTTTCTTAAGTTTCGGGCGAAACGTTGTAGGGACCGTATGATATATGGCAGGGTTCGATCATATACGTGCAGTCGTGCACGGATCATGATCGGATGGATCATACTAGTGGGCTTTGGTTTAAGCCGGATCCTTGTATTAGATTTGTTGGATTACTTTAGTCTCATCGCATTCGCATTCATTCGGAATGCGGATGCAGGTATGTATATACAGGTGAGGGGTATTCTTGTGATCCATCACGAGTTTACTTTAGATGTTGCTGTATCTTTTTGTTGTTGTAAACATTTGGGTTAATGTTTACAAATGGAAATTATGAGCTTAAGTAATTTTTTTTTGTGCATTAAATGAGACATGTACCTCATGGGTGACTCATGGTCTCATTTCTTGTGCAAATGTCACATTATTTGATGGATTTATGAGTTGAAATGATAAGGAGAGAGAGGGTCTGCCATATGATAGAGTTTGGTCTTGTATTTTTGAACATGCTCTCACTCTCATTATCATACAACACAAAAGAAAAAGGCTTCTTTTTCTTCTTCTTCCTCTAGCTCACAACCTCCATTGATGGCTTCATCTTCAACCTCCATCCATACAATGGATGCAAGAGACAAAGTGATCACACACATTCTCTACTTCACCTTGGACACGTCGGCTAGCGAACTTCGTGCCCGAGTTGCTTCGGATGAAACGGGAGCCCGTAAAAAGACTCGATGATGTGGTGCCTTTTCCGACGAGGAGATCGAGACCAGAGATGCCGCGAGGAGCTTGGGATGGTGGCCAAGACCGAAGGACACGGATCGATCGGTATAGTTTTTCCAACCCTTCTCTTGTTTGCTAGTTAAAGGTTAATGGTTCGATCCGGATTTATAGTATACGATAGCGCCAGTTTCTAGTTTAGAAAAAGTTTTCGTTTCCGCATTTTGGCCCCGGACAGACGGCCGGAGCGCTACCGTAGACTTACATCAATGATATAATTATTAGTTATAAGTATATGGACATTGATTGTGCATGTGTACCATTGTTGCATACCTCATTTGCCTATTGCATATGGACATAGTATTAATGAGACACAACACCATTACTGACGGTTCATGTTGCACGAGCACTAATTGTATGCTACACACACACCGTCGGTAATTGCCATGACACGCACAACACATATACATATGTGATATTGTATTGGCTAGTGACATTGAGACATTGATTTTTTTTCCATTGTGCATATGAAATACAACATACACATATACCTTGCTATACCTACATGCTTACACATGTACCTTGCTATAGCTACATGTTCACTTTTATATGATGTTGCAATTGACTTTGGAGAAATTTGGAACCGCATGATATATTTAATAACTTGATGTATTTAAATAGCGGTTTTTCCTTGATATGCTCATATTACTGGTTTATGTTGCATATATTATATTTCATGGATTTACGCATTGAGATATGGATTTCATGTGATTTTATGGATTTAAGGATCGTGGTATTTCAAGAAATTATGCATTGTTTGAAAAACCTGGTTTCTCTTGATATGATATTTCGATGTGTCTACCATGAGTTTTCTCGGTTCTGAGACTTGTGTTAGAAACTCGATTCGAGGAGCGGGAGGCACCGTCTGCGGGTACATGGTGGACCCGGTATGGTTCCCCGGGGCAAGAGGTGATTTTCGTGGTGTAGACGATGAGCCTGGTAGAGGGAGTACTACTTACCGGTGATAGTATTTGGACTCGACGGATATCTGGAGGATACCGACCGGAGTTATGAGATGGACATAGACCGACCGTTCTGCCGGAGCCCGCGGGCCGATCCCGCAGATGGAGTCTATGATATGAGGATTTACGTGTCGATGCTGGACAATAGTTTTCATGATGTTTTCGAGTGTCGGTATTGGGCGCTCAGGTTCCATGAGACTTACATGATATGAGGACCGATCAGAGTGATGATGCCTGAGGTATTGGGATTTGGAGTGTCATTGATAGACACTGGTTTTTCCACGATGAGGATTCCGTGATAATGATATGTTTTATCTCATACTCAGCTTTCATTGCTTCATGTATTAGTAGTACCTGATAGAGTACCTTTCATGACTGTTGCATATACATATTGCCATGTTATACTATCAGTTTGCATGTGATAGATTATCGCAGTACGTGCATACCTGCGATTACCTGCATGATGTTATTTACTATTCATGAGTTGGCAACTCACTCCCGTTGTGCCACAGTGTTTTGCAGGTTGTCCCTCAGAGCAGCCGCAGCAGGGCTTCTTCTTATCGTATCTTTTGCAGCGGATACCGCTACGGCTGACTGTGAGCAGTTTTGCTATAGGTGGGTTTTGCGGTTATCCGATGATGTTCATTGTATATCTTATTGTATCTAGTACTCTCCATCTACTACTTCATGTATTGATTTAGAGACGAGATGTGAGGACGATATTGTATATGATTTTTTGACTCTGGATGTCGTGCTCGTGTGAGCCTGCCCTTTTCTTATGTTGATTATCTCTTTTATATTGTCTATTCCTTCGGTACGGCATCGTATTTCTTCTTGTGGTGGTTGTTTCCGCCTTTGGGCGAGATTTGCTCCCGTTTGGGGATGCTATACTTATATCTTATGTTTTTACCCTTTTCGGGGCTAGTTATTTTACAAAGAAGGTGCTGCCAAAATTTTATGAAGCAACTTAAGTTAAAGACTTTTACTCGAGATTCCCAAAAGTTTTTAAGAATGTTCTTATCACTTACTACTTTTGATAGTTTAGATTTCTGGGTTTTCGGCTTACTTGAATTGCGTTACGCCTGTAGACGTTACGTGGTTTAAGTGCCGTCACGTGCCAAATTTCGGGTCGTGACAATATATCCCAATCTTCCAAAATGTAATATACAAACTAGTACTATACAATAATGGCCTCTAGGGCATACATATCCAACACTCCATAGTCAAGTATTCTCCTCCCTGATCACATCAAAAGACATAATACTTATACCCTTTTTGGTTCTCTACTTCTGATTTATATTCTATGAATTTCTCAAAAGGTTCAGACTTGTGTTTCAACAGGAACATATGTCCGAATCTTGAGAGATCATCAGTGAATGTAATGAAGTATAAAGAACCAGTCCTGGCATGTGTAGATAGGGAACCTACATACATCATCATGTATCAATCCCAAGAGTTCACTAACTCTTTCTCTATTTCCAGTAAACGGAGTTATGGTCATTTTATCTTTGTGATATGACTGGCAAGTTTCACAAGATATAAATTCAAACTGATTTAAATATGCATCTTAATGTAACTTAGCTAGTCGGGTCGCATTGATATGACCTAGTCTACAATGCCTCAAGAAGGATTCGTTCATTTTTGAACTCTTCCTCTTGTGTGTGTTCTGTATGTTGAGAACTGTAGTTTGATTTAGAACATCTATGTTTTTAGATAACGTGCCTGAACCGATCAACTCTTGATATAGGAAATGTTCAAAATATTATCCAACAACACAAAATTATATCCTTCTTTAGTAAATAAAGAGACTGATATAATGTTGCATATCAGGTTCAGTATCTAATAACATTTGTTCAGAATCAATGTATTTGGTAATACAGGGTGATAACTGCCAACACCTTGGCTGCAACAATTGCACCGTTTCCAACTCTTGAAACTTATCACCCATTCTCAGTTCTCTACCTCTCTGTAGCCCATGTAACAGATTACATATATGGGATCCTGATCCGGTATCTCATACCCAGGACGTAGAGGATACTGAGAAACAGTTCTCGGTAATGAACATACCCGAAGAAGATGCATCATCATGCACTTTCTTCGTTTGGGCGATATGGGAATCCTGGTATTCCCCTATTTCCTGCTCGGTCTTATAACAATTATAAGTTGGAGCGGGACCAACGTTCCCCAGCACAGTATAACAAGCGGGTTCGGTCAATACATCCATATTATTATCTTGATTAAGGTGTGGCATGGTCACTACCTGGAGAGAGAGAGAAAAGAAAACACTCAGCGTATGCTCTTACAAGATTATATTGGTTATTATTTTATCTAATCAGGATGGCTCCCACCGTTTTTATCAAATCTTCCTTCAAACCCTAAAAGGAAAGACTAGACGGGATTAATTACACCCTACAAGTTCTCCAATCATTTAGCCAGGCCAGTGCCGGTACTTTGAGGGAGGTTCCACGTGCTTTCACACGGACCTAATTAAAATAAACCTCGTTTTCCCAGGGGCCTAACCCCGTTAACACCTTTCTAGACACCTACTTGATCGGCTAATTGTAATGTGTAAAACTCTCCTAGGAGTAACTCTTACTCGCAGTGGGTATCGGGATCCAACTATCTCATTGAAGGTATGCAATCTTATTGCAAATTTCAATACTTGAAATTCCCGATAATATTTTGCCCCTAGCGTGGCTATGACCTTGACGCAGGCCAAACTACCCACAGTCCGCTAGTTAAGTTCAACACGTACATTTCTTGATTGAATTAAACCCACCCGCATGACCCTTGACGCAGGCCAACCTATGCCGTATGAATGCCCTAACTCAATCGTATCATATGCATAACAGATAAGCACTAAATAGCTACCGTACACTACGCCTTGACGCAGGCCAAACTACCGTAGCATAAATACTAAAATAGCACTTATCTGAAATGACGGAGGGCTACGACAGGTTTTTAAGAAAACCTTTTGCATAATGAACTTGATATCGTTGTAGAATCAAATGATTCAAAATGGAGTGTTTTTGAGGTTTTTGCTAGTTTCGCTAAAGAGGTCACTCCTGGTGAAGGGATCTCGGCTCTTTCCTCGTCGAATGAGGTGCAGGATATTCATAATACCACTATGCAAAGCAAGAACTAGAAAAGCAATCAAAAGATGAAACTGAAGGTTGTAGCATCTGCCAGTTATTGCTAAAGAGGTCACTTCCGGTGAAGGGATCTCAGCTTTTTCCTTGTCGAATAAGGTGCAGGATTTTCTACAAGAAATACCACTATGCAAAGCAACAACTAGAGCTACCTGTTTTTGAAAATGCGATTCCATAACATTTTTAGGTTTATTTTCTTTCATTAATCACATTAATGAAGGTCCCATCATTTAAGTTACCTAAGCATCACAGATAAATACAACGTACGCTTATGCCATCGGCATTCGTCTCGATGTCACGTCATGCACCGTTAGGTTAGGTAACTAACGGCAGAGCGGGGCAGGGCTAGCGTGGGTGTAAAACATAAGCAACGTCTATATAATATATCACATATACTATATACAGTATCTATCTCAACATATTAAGTGATCACATCATAAAATATCGCAGCAGAAATCAACATATGAAATATTGGATATACTGGGATTTCCGGGTTTTATATTAAGCCTGTATAAAACACGGATTCCACAGTCGTGATGAATAGCCAAATCTACATCCCTAGACCCCTACGAGAGCGGCAAGCAACCCTACCAATTCTAGAGTTAGGAGACCCGGACTCGACTCCTCGAGATGGTCTCCCACTGGACTCTAGAACCCGGTTACTTGTGCTCCCCTCTTTGGGTCTATTCTAATGCGGAAAAGTAAATAATATACATCAACGGTGACATCTTCCTCAACCCGGAAGTGTCCCAATAAAAGAATATTACATACAAGTTTTTACATGAATGAAAATGAAAAACTTTCATCTCACATAAAAAACCCCGGCTATTCAAACACGGCGATCCAATATAACATATCACAGCAACACATAACATCACGTGTCATCAACGCAAGTAAATATGCGTATCCCAATTTTCGTTGACATATAGCAACGAAACCGGCGATACACCACATATTACACTTACGGTCGCAGAAAAGAAAGTGAAAAACTACAACAATTGGAATTGTCACTGCCCTTAGACATCATAAACCCGGAATATCATATATTTCGGATTTCATGCCTAACAATTCAAATCTTACATTTAGATCTCAACTATGAAAACACTTTTCAAAAGAAGTCGGGTAATTCAACAAGATTCCCGATTTCACCCGAGACCGAAATGTTAAACTTGCACGCAACTAAATAGATTCCAATTATTGTATCACAATCAGAGATAGCTAGACGAAGTTAAATTTTTTGATCAAATAAGCAAACACCCAAAATTTCTCAACAAGCTCGACACTTGAGCGGAGTTCAAAAAGTTCCCAGAAACTGCCACAGCTCGTATGAACCATCCGTAGAAGGGCCTACCCATGCCTCACTCATGTCGCCACGGAACTGCGGCAAACTCTAGGGTATGACCGTGGTTCCGCGATCCAAAAAAGTCTAGTTTGGGTATCGTTCTTCTAGAGGGTCCACAGAATCACTTGCATGATTTTCTGAAAATTTTAGACTCGGAAAAATCCAACTCTTGTAAAATTTCAGTGAGGGAAAATATGGGTTATTGATATCCGTTCAAACTTTTTAATATCGTCTAAATAACCCGAATACATGTTAGAATTATGACTGCGAAACACTCCGAATTGCCTTTGCAGAAAGTTAATATCACATGAAAAAATAGCAAAAACAAACAACACCTGAAACACCAAAACCCAGAGACTGGAATACCACCAAAATTTGAAGCCAAAAAGCCAAAATTGACCCGAGCTCACCGGTTTTAATGATGATGTGGCCGGCCACTTTGACGTGAAATTGGACCAAATTTTTGTAGTGTTCATGTTGTATCTCATACAACATTCTGTACTTATTTAAATTTTTTTTAAAGACTTTATAAATTCGACAGAAACTGGGTTGTTTTGTTTCAAGTTTCGGAGTCGTTTCGGTTTCGTAATTTAACAAACATCGTCTAATTTTCTAGCATGGCTCTGATACCACTGCAGGGTTACCTAGCACGGCAGCAAGGTTTCGGGAGGCATCATCCATGACAATTTCAAAAATTTGCCGTTCTAATTAACCCTAATCATAGAATCTTTACTGGAAAATGCGAAGAAACAATATGTAAATAACTTTACATCTAAGTGGATGAGGAATACAACTTTTGTAGACCAATCCTTCACTTCTAATGCTCCGTGTAGTAGTCTCTTCGCTGCAAGTCATGAACACCCGAACTCTAGAAAGGGTTCTCCCGGAGAAATGAACAAACTTGCTCGAAGTCTTCGAGGCCGAAGATGATCTACGTTGAGGAGACTCAAGCTTATGCTACCTCTTCACTAATGGTGAAATTAGTGAAGCAAACACCCTAAACTAAATAGCTAATAGTAGAGGATGATGAAATAGGAAATGGGCTCATTTTAGTTTTCTTTTTCTCACAATATTTTCTCACCTTGAGCTTTTCTCATGAGGAAGAAGAAGAACAAGTGAAGAATGAGAATGAACTCATGAGGCGAGAATAACAACCATGGGTGAGTTAGTGTCATACACTAACCTATGTAGAGATTAATCCATGGCTAACAATAATGATTAGGTTAATAAATATTTACAAGTAAAACAAAAAGAGTGGACTTGGTCAATGGTTCCACAAGCTTCTATAAGTTTCAACCATGTGACTTAATTCCACTAATTTTGATTTACTTTAAATAAAAAAACCTTAACATTATTATTATTATGGTGTGAGTCTTATACACCCATGAAGCATGTGGCATCAAGCCTGACACAAAAAGTTGTATATTAATATATATCACATATACACTGATGCACACAAGTGAGAAAAAGAAATGTTTAAGTGAGCTAATATTAGTTAATGTAATCTAGTATATCAAATATACAATTATATATTAAATTATTAAATCAACACTTGATTTAATAATCCGGCTATATCATGTTAGTTATATGTATGCCCTAGAGGCCATTACTATACATAGGATGTATATTGTAGTGGATGCTGGGACATATATAGGGAGGACTTTCTTGCTCGACATGATAGTATGCTATCTGGTTGATCTTTACCTTAACGTGTACACTGATTGTCTCTCTGTTACATGTTGGTAAAGCCCTTAGGATCTGTACTTGACTACCTGGACTATGATGCGGATCATACTAGTGGGGAAATGGTAGTCCATAAGTACATCCTTGAAAGTCCCTAGTTGTGGGTGTATCGAGACGGGGCATCGATATACCAGAGTAGACTAGCGTATACCTTCTCGACCCATACAGATGGGCGATGGATGATCCCATATCCATTGGTGTTTGACATCGAAGATGATATACGGGTGCTCAGTAGAGACTGAGTACACTGGACGGACTCGCCGAGAACTCCCAGATGGTATTATACCTCACGTCAGATGGCAGTTCTCTGGTGACACTGATACAGAGTAGTCTGTTGACCCGAGATCGTCATAGAGTCTTGTGTGGTTCCCACTGTGCTTTGATTTCCATCTTACCACGTCCAAGAGGGCGTGCAAAACGGTGGTTTTTGGGTACAGTCCCGAGTCACATGGAGGCAATGAGCGATAGGAGGGGATTCGTCTCTCCCGGTATAGGGGGTTGATGTTGCGCTGTGTTCGATTGGCTGTAACAGGAAATCCCTGGCCAGGGTTGCTGAGATTTACTGGTAAGTGTTACCAGTAGTTTCTCGAACAGTTATAGACCTCATATCGACACGACTTATCGAGCTATTGGGGTCTGACGTTGACCACCCCTAGGCGAGATATGCGACATATCAGACGATCAGACCGGACTGTACGGTAGTGTTACTGGTCGGATTCACTGGAGTGTGAGCGGGCTTGCTCATCGATCTTCAGATCGCTCAATACCCGGGTGGCCGTTACGTTTAGCAGACCGCTTGCGGCTTGTGGGTGTTTGATATGATCATCATCCGCTGCCGGCGTATTGACGAGTCTTTAGAGTCCTACACAGAGGTTTCCTGGCTCAAGCGAAACGAAATAGGAGCGCATATGAGATATGTGCGGGACCGAGAATAATACCAGTATGTGATACTGTATTCGATTCTCGCGATGTGACATTGATCGGTTATATGCGATATAGCCGGGTTATCGGATCAAGTGTTGATTCGATAAGTTGTTACTAATGATACCAGTCGGTTATGTGCGACATAACCGGATCATTGAATCAAGTGTTGATTTAATGATTTAATATTTAATTATATATTTGATATATTACTTTGCATCAACTAGTATCGGTTCACTTTAAAATGGATTTTCTCACTCGGGTGTGCGCATTACATATGCGATATGATTTTGTGCACTTTATTGTATCATGTTTGATGATGCATGACTGCTAATTTATGTGTAAAGAATTTAACCAAAGTTATTTAAATGGTTAAGGGTTTTACTTATTCATTAATTAGTCTTTTTATTTTTGGAAAAAGGAAAAGAAATGAGAGAAAAACGGTGGCTTATTTTGTTTGCACTTGAAGCTTCATGAAGCTTTGATGATGCAACCATTTTTGTCTCATCTCCTAAACCCTAACCATTCCTTTAACCTTGGTCAATTCTCTACACTTAACTTAGGTTAAATTTAAGATAAGAATGATATTATTATTCTTTTCATAATTAACTTAATATTCTTCTTCTTCTTCTTCCTTGCTTCAAGTGAAGAAAGCTTGCCTCCATCAATGGCAAGTGATGAATTTGAGTGAGAAATCCAAAAACTAAAGTCTACCCACTTCCTATTTCTTCATCCTCTACCTCTTGCCAAGTAGTAGAGTGTGTTTTCTTCACAAGTTTCTTGACTTGGTGAAGTCGGAGCTTGATTTAGCGATGCCTCGACGTAGATCATCTTCGGCATGGACATCGACGACCTAGCTCGCTTATTCTCCGATGAAGTCGACGCTAGAGCCCGGATTCTTTTTGGACAGCGGAGAGGACCTCATCTCGGAGCCGTGGAGGTGGAGGACCGGATCTACAAAGGTTGTATTTCCGTTTTCTCATTAGTTAAGTGTTAACTAGATTGTTTTTCGCCTAGTTTTCTAGCAAACGATCCGTAGTCGGGTTTCTCGGCACCGTTAAAATTTTAATTTGGCATGATCGATGCCTTGTGAGACCTCATTAGGGTGCCTAGGAACCCTACAGTGGTATCAGAGCCTAGCTAGAGCCTTAGGCGAAGTCTAGACGGAATTTGAAGTCCGAACGAACCCGAAACCCCGAATCAATCTTGCTCTCTGTACTTTTTTGAAAACAGTGAGTTTTTCCAAATTAAAAATTGCTAAAAAATTCATCAGGGAAAAATAAGAATTACGGTGCAAAAAGTTTCTGGTGAACAGTAAATTTCGCGGCGGATCCGCGGCAGAAGCATAGCTTCTGCGGCGGATCAGCGGCCCCTTGATGACGTCAGCACTGTTCCTTTGCACAGTAATTCCTAGTTCAAAGAGCTGAGTTTTCTGGGAATTTTTAATATTAATTCAAGAGTTGAATTTTTCTGATGTGTTTTTGGGGATTCGGTGTTTCGATCGGAGTATCAAATTTTGTCTATGTGGCTTTCCGGATAAATTTTAGAATATGTTAAAAAGTTCGACCGGATATAAATACCCAATTTTTCCCCTGTCGGGAAATTTCCAAGTGTTGGATTTTTCCGTAGTTTAACGACGTTCTAAGTAGTGCAAGTAACGCGATGGTCCCTCTAGAAGACAACAAAGCTTAACTCGATTATGTGACCGTCTTGAACTGCCCTTTGAACCTTCGGGTTTGGGGCAGTACGGCGTGCCACATGTGAGGCGTTGGCTTGACCCTTCTACGGCTGGACCGTTGGTACTGAGGCACGAACGGAATGTTGTTAGACTTATTTCATGTGTTGAGCTGTATCGGGAAAACTTGGGTGTTCGATTGTTCGATCGAAAAGTTTAACATTTTCTATTTATCTGGAATGGGATACAATAATTGGAATTCACAAATAGTTATGAGATAACTGAATGAATATTATAAACATAGCAGTTTAGTCTCACATGATCGGTTGCCACGGAATTTTGATGTGATCAAAAGTCCGTCGCAATCACGTAGCGTACGCGGATACTCGCCGGGTAAACTTAATAGACAGCCTCACTCCATAGCCCCGACCAAGTGACTGTAGGAGAACCCCGTCGCCGAAAGCATCCCTCCGGGTGCTCGCGGTAGCGGTGTTCCGCGTTGGTGCACTTCGTCGACGGTATCGGGGGTGCAGCCGTCTACTGAAGTTTGCGACGAGCATTCGATCAGGATGTCGGGAATCTTGCTGAATTACCCGACTTGGTATTGAAAAGTGTTTTCGATTTTGAGACTAAAATGCGGGGTTTATAATTGTTAGGCATGCGATGTCTAAGTAATTCATTTGGTCAGGCATGCGATGTCTGAGGTGGTTGCGGATTCCAACTGTTGTAGTTTTACACTTTCTTTTCTGTGACCGTAAGTGTAATATGTGATATCGCCGGTTTCGTTGCTATACGTCAACGACAATTGGGGTGCGCATATTTACTTACGTTGATGACATGTGATGTTATGTGTTGCTGGATATGTTATATTGGATCGTCGTGTTTGAATAGCCGGGGTTTTTTATGTGAGATGAGTGTTTTTCATTTTCATTCATGTAAAAACTTGTATGTAATATTCTTTTATTGGGGCGCTTCCAGGTTGCGGAAGTAGTCACCGTTTGTATATTATTTACTTTTCCGCACTAGGATAGACCCAAGGAGGGGAGCACAAGTAACCGGGTTCTGGAGTCCAGTAGGAGACCAACTCGAGGAGTCGAGTCCGGGTCTCCTAACTCTAGAATTGGTAGGGTTGCTTGCCGCTCTCGTAGGGGTCTAGGGGTGTGGGTTTGGCTATTCATCGCGACCGTGGAATCCGTGTTTTATACTGGCTCGTATTGAAAACACGGACGTCCTAGTATATCCAATATTTCATATGATTCTTCTGCTGCGATATCTGTGATGTGATCGTGTGATGTTCTGTGATAGATACAGTATATAGTATATATGATATATTATATAGACGTTACTTATGTTTTACACCCGCGCTAGCCCTGCCCCGCTCTGCCGTTAGTTACCTAACCTAACGGTGCACGAGGGGACATCGAGGCGAATGCGGATGGCATAAGTGTACATCGTATTTATCTGTGATGTTTAGGTAACTTAAATGATGGGACTTCATTAATGTGATTAATGAAATAAAAGAAACCTAAGATGTTGTAGAATCGAATTTCAAAATAAAACAGGTAGCTACAGTTCTTGCTTTGCACAGCGGTATATATGATATATCCTGCACCTTATTCGATAAGGAAAGGACCGAGATCCCTTCACCGGGAGTGACTCCTTTAGCAATAACTGGCAGATGCTACACACTCGGTTTATCTTTTGATTGCTTTTAAGAGTTTTTGCTTTGCACAGTGATATATATGATATATCCCGCACCTCATTCCACGAGGAAAGGACCGACGATCCCTTCACCGGGAGTGACTCCTTTAGCAAAACTAGAAAAGCCTCAAAAACACTCCATTTCAAAATTCATTCGATCCTACAACGATATCAAGTTCATTACGCAATAGGTTTTCAGAAAAACCTGTCGTAGCCCTCCGTCATTTCAGATAAGTACTGGTTAGTATTCGTGCTACGTTTGTTGACCTTAGCCAAGGCGTAGTGTGCGGTAGCTGATTAGTGCTTATCTGTGTAAGCATATGATGCGATTGAGTTAGGGTAGTCGTGCGACTTTGTTGACCTTAGCCAAGGGTCGTGCGGGTGGGTTTAATTCAATCGGGAAATGACGGGTTGAACTTGGCTAGCACTTATGATTTGTTGACCTTAGCCAAGGTCATAAGCTGCTAGGGGCAAAATATTATCGGGAATTTCAAGTGTTGAAATTTGCAATGAGATTGCATACCTTCTATGAGATAGTTGGATCCCGATACCCGCTGCGAGTAAGTGTTACTCCTGGGAGAGTTTTATACATTACAATTAGCCGATCAAGTAGGTGTCTAGAAAGGTGTTAACGAGGTTACGCCTCTGGGAAAACGAGGTTTACATTAATTAGGTTCGTGCGAAAGCACGGGGGACCTCCCTCAAAGTACCGACACTGGCCTGGCTGAAAGATTGGCGAACTTGTAGTGTGTAATTAATCCCGGCTAGTCTTTCCTTTTAGGGTTTGAAGGAAGATTTGATAAAAAGCAGTGAGAGCCATCCTGATTAGATAAAATAATAACCAATCTATTCTTGCAAGAGCGCACGCTGAGTGTTTTCTTCTCTCTCTCTCCAGGTAGCGACCATATCACGCCTTAATCAAGATAATAATACGGATTATTGACCGAACCCGCTTGTTATACTGAGCTGGGGTACGTTGGTCCCGCTCTAACTTATAATTGTTATAAGACAGAGCAGGAAATAGGGGATTACCAGAATTCCCGTGCCGCCCAAACGAAGAGAGTGCATGCTGATGCATCATCTTCGGGTGTGTTCATTATACAGAACTGTTTCTCAGTGTCCTTTACATCCTGGGTATGTGATACCAGATCAGGATCCCAGATATGTAATCTGTTACATAGGGCTGCAGAAAGGTAGAGAACTGAGAACGGGTGATAAGTTTCATGAGGCAGAAAACGGGGCAAGTGTTGCAGCCAAGTCTGTTGGTCACTGTCACCCTGTATTACCAATACATTGATTCTGAACGAATGTTATTAGATACCGAACCTGATATACAAAATCATATCAGTCTCTTTATTAGTAAAGAAATGATAAAATTCTGTATTGTTGGATAATGTTTTGAACATTTCCTATATCAAAAGTTGATCGTATCAGGCACGTTATCTAAAAGCATTGATGTTCTAAATCAAACTACAGTTCTTAGTATATGGAACACACACAAGAGGAAGAGTTCAGAAATGAACGAATTCTTCTTGAGGCATTGTAGACTAGGTCATATCAATGTGACCCGACTAGCTAGAGTTACATATAGATGCATATTTAAATCAGTTTGAATTTACATCTTGTGAAACTCTCCAGTCATGTCACAAAGATAAGATGACCATAGCTCCGTTTACTGGTAACAGAGAAAGAGTTAGTAAACTCTTGGGATGATACATGTTGATGTATGTAGGTCCCCTGTCTATACATGCCAAGACTGGTTCTTTATACTTCATTACGTTCTCTGATGATCTCTTTAGATTCAGACCTATGTTCCTGTTGAAACACAAGTCCGAACCTTTTGAGATATTCACAGAATATAAGCGAGAAGTAGAGAACCAGAATACGGGTATAAGTATTATATCCTATGATGAGATCAAGGAGGAGAATACTTGAGCACGGAAATCCTGGACTTTTCTAAAGGAGAATGAGATTCTCTCTCAGCATTACTCCTCCGCATACACCATAGCACGATGGTATGTCGGGGCGGAGCGATTACACCCTATATGATAAGGTGTGCTCTATGATGAGTACTACTGAGTTACCTTTTTCCTTTTTGGGAGTTATGCACTTGAGAAGCTGCATACCTATTGAATAGGGTTCGAATCAAATCAATGCCTACCACTTCATATGTGATATGGAAAGGGAAGAGCCCATATCTTAAGTTGGTTAAGATTTGGGGTTGTCCGGCCTATGTCTAAAAGCAAAATCCGGACAAGCTCGAGGCAAGGTCTGTAATGTAGAACTGGAAAGGTTCCAGCTATACAAGCTACAGCAGATGATCTGATAAAACCAAAGGATTCAATAGTTACCAACGAACCTCAGCCTCTCCGCCGATCTAGTAGGGTTCCTCACCCACCTAAGAGATATTTCGATTTCTCTATGACAGTGGGAGCGAGGATTGCATCATGAGATGATGACCCAACTAGTTTCGAGCTGGCCATCAGGAGTAAGACTCTGTAAGAATGGTTGGATGCTTAGCGATCTGTGATGGAATCCATGTACACCAACAAAGTATGGACTTTAGTTGCTATATCTGAAGGGTTAAATCCCCATCAGGAGCAAGTATATCTTGAGAAGATTACTTGGTGTAGATGGAAAAGCTGAGACTTTCAAAGCTAGACTTGTTAAAGCTTTTCGTCATCGACCAGGCGTGGATAATGATGAAACCTTTTCCAGTAACTATGCTTAAGTCCATCCAGATCCTACTTACCACGGCTACATACCATGACTACGATATCTGGTGGTTGGGTGTCATGACATCTTTTCTAAATAATGTTTAGAAGAGAGTGTCTATAAGTACACAGCCAGAGGGCTTCGTAGACAGTGGGAGCAGCGGAAACGTGTGCAAGATGCTTTATAGGATAAAGCAGGCATCACGGAGTTGGAACATCTGTTTTGATGAAGAGGTCAAAGAAGTTGACATCATCGAAATGGTAGATGAACCTTGTATATACAAAAAGGTAGTAGGGAGTATGGTGATGATCCTCGTAGAGTACGTGGATGACATACTCTTGATAGGGAAAGAGTTTCCTATGCTACGCTCGATCAATCTCCGCTTATCACTATGATTCTCCATATAGGATCAAAATGATACCTCCTAAATCCTGAGTTTTGGATCTATGAGATAGATTTAATTGGATGTTAGGATTCTCACTAGTTGTAGTGAGATGGTATCAATCGATCCTGGGGAGAATCACTGGAAATGTTCCAGGGTGATAAAGACGACTGAATGTCAGTCGCAGGCATTGTCTTTACCCTCAGTAAAGGGACGGTATGTTGGAAGAGTTCCAAGCTAGATACCGTGACAAACTAGACGATAAAGGCAAGATAAATCGCTACTTAAGATGCTACCAAAGAGGCTGTTTGGATGTATAATGGTTCATGAGATGAACTATGTTCCTCCCATTGTGTGACAATGGAGTTGTGGCTTATGCCAAGGAACGCCGGTCCCATCAGTGATCCAGACATATTCTAAGGCAGTATCACTTGATCATGGAGATGGTTGATCTCCATATTCTAAGGCAGTATCACTTGATCATGGAGATGGTTGATCTCCAGGGAGATCGAGGTTAGG
This sequence comes from Agapanthus africanus, assembly GCA_030015575.1. Taxonomy (NCBI): domain Eukaryota; kingdom Viridiplantae; phylum Streptophyta; class Magnoliopsida; order Asparagales; family Amaryllidaceae; genus Agapanthus; species Agapanthus africanus. The sequence goes on along the minus strand of JASDDO010000018.1, from coordinate 33,624,087 downwards.
AGAGTAGACTCAGAGGACAAACACAGCGGATCCACTCACAAAGGCCTGTTCCCAGAGAGAGACTTTTATGGGATGGTTGAGTATGAGATACTACAACCACTGCTACAGATGGCCCTAGTGCAAGTGGGAGATTGTTAGTTATATGTATGCCCTAGAGGCCATTACTATACATTGGATGTATATTGTAGTGGATGCTTGGACATATATAGGGAGGGCTTTCTTGCTCGACATGATAGTATGCTATCTGGTTGATCTTTACCTTAACGTGTATACTGTTTGTCTCTCTGTTACATGTTGGTAAAGCCCTTAGGATGTGTGCTTAACTACCTGGACTATGATGCGGATCATACTAGTGGGGACATGGTAGTCCATAAGTACATCCTTCAAAGTCCCTAGTAATGGGTGTATCGAGACGGGGCATCGATATACCAGAGTAGACTAGCGTGTACCTTCTCGACCCATACAGATGGGCGATGGATGATCCCATATCCATTGGTGTTTGACATCGGAGATGATATACGGGTGCTCAGTAGAGACTGGGTACACTGTACGGACTCGCCGAGAACTCCCAGATGGTATTATACCTCACGTCAGATGGCAGTTCTCTGGTGACACTGGTACAGAGTAGTCTGTTGACCCGAGATCGTCATAGAGTCTTGTGTGGTTCCCACTGTGCTTTGATTTCCATCTTACTACGTCCAAGAGGGCGTGCAAAACGGTGGTTTTTGGGTACAGTCCCGAGTCACATGGAGGCAATGAGCGATAGGAGGGGATTCGTCTCTCCCGGTATAGGGGGTTGATGTTGCGCTGTGTTCGATTGGCTGTAACAGGAAATCCCTGGCCAGGGTTGCTGAGATTTACTGGTAAGTGTTACCAGTAGTTTCTCGAACAGTTATAGACCTCATATCGACACGACTTATCGAGCTATTGGGGTCTGACGTTGACCACCCCTAGGCGAGATATGCGACATATCAGACGATCAGACCGGACTGTACGGTAGTGTTACTGGTCGGATTCACTGGAGTGTGAGCGGGCTTGCTCGTCGATCTTCAGATCGCTCAATACCCGGGTGGCCGTTACGTTTAGCAGACCGCTTGCGGCTTGTGGGTGTTTGATATGATCATCATCCGCTGCTGGCGTATTGACGAGTCTTTAGAGTCCTACACAGAGGTTTCCTGGCTCAAGCGAAACGAAATAGGAGCGCATATGAGATATGTGCGGGACCGAGAATAATACCAGTATGTGATACTGTATTCGATTCTCGCGATGTGACATTGATCGGTTATATGCGATATAGCCGGGTTATCGGATCAAGTGTTGATTCGATAAGTTGTTACTAATGATACCAGTCGGTTATGTGCGACATAACCGGATCATTGAATCAAGTGTTGATTTAATGATTTAATATTTAATTATATATTTGATATATTACTTTGCATCAACTAGTATCGGTTCACTTTAAAATGGATTTTCTCACTCGGGTGTGCGCATTACATATGCGATATGATTTTGTGCACTTTATTGTATCATGTTTGATGATGCATGACTGCTAGGTTATGTGTAAAGAATTTAACCAAAGTTATTTAAATGGTTAAGGGTTTTACTTATTCATTAATTAGTCTTTTTATTTTTGGAAAAAGGAAAAGAAATGAGAGAAAAATGGTGGCTTATTTTGTTTGCACTTGAAGCTTCATGAAGCTTTGATGATGCAACCATTTTTGTCTCATCTCCTAAACCCTAACCATTCCTTTAACCTTGGTCAATTCTCTACACTTAACTTAGGTTAAAGTTATGATAAGAATGATATTATTATTCTTTTCATAATTAACTTAATATTATTCTTCTTCTTCTTCCTTGCTTCAAGTGAAGAAAGCTTGCCTCCATCAATGGCAAGTGATGAATTTGAGTGAGAAATCCAAAACTAAAGTCTACCCACTTCCTATTTCTTCATCCTCTACCTCTTGCCAAGTAGTAGAGTGTGTTTTCTTCACAAGTTTCTTTACTTGGTGAAGTCGGAGCTTGATTTAGCGATGCCTCGACGTAGATCATCTTCGGCATGGACATCGACGACCTAACTCGCTTATTCTCCGATGAAGTCGACGCTAGAGCCCGGATTCTTTTTGGACAGCGGAGAGGACTCATCTCGGAGCCGTGGAGGTGGAGGACCGGATCTACAAAGGTTGTATTTCCGTTTTCACATTAGTTAAGTGTTAACTAGATTGTTTTTCGCCTAGTTTTCTAGCAAACGATCCGTAGTCGGGTTTCTCGGCACCGTTAAAATTTTAATTTGGCATGATCGATGCCTTGTGAGACCTCATTAGGGTGCCTAGGAACCCTACATATCACATACAACCGACTAATATCAAATGCAACAACTTATCGAATCAACACTTGATCCGATAACCTGGCTATATCACATATAACCGACCGATATCATATATCGCGAGAATAGAATATGGTATCACATATACGCATTAATCTCGGTCCCACACATGTGCTCCTACTTCGTTTCGCATGAACCAGGTGAAGGTTTACCCTAGTGCCCCGGCCAACTTCCGTGGCCAAATGCGGAACAAAAATTTCGAAACGAGCGAAAACTCGGCACTAGAATAAAACTTGACCGGATCTTTAACCATAAACCTAGCTAGCTAAAAGTGAGTTCTATCTACTATGAAAGAAGATATACCAAGAGGCTCAAGTCCTTCGGTCTTCTCTCCTCGTCATGTGCTCCAAGTGGCCTCCTTGAACTTGTTCGATCATCATCTCCGGCTCCATCGGTCCTCCGGGATCGAGCTTGTTCTCCGGATTCCTTTTGTCGTAGATGATTCACCCGGGGAGTATGATCCATGGCTCTAGCTCCTAACTATATAACAAAAGGAGAAACTAGAGAACTTGGTTTGCTAAACCAAGTAATCTAGGGTGTAGTTTAGGGTGTCTTAGTGTTTAGCTATCTCTTTCTTGCCTCTTCATTTGATTCTCAACACATGAGAAGGTAGTGAAGAGGAAGAAGATAAAGATGGGGGAAGCTAGAGAGGAGGGAGGAGCTTGGAGCGAAAATGGAGCTCAAGAAAATAATGAGCAAGCATGAGAGAGAAAATAACACACAATGGTTTTGTATGCAATTATCTTTCATTAAACAATAGCAACCATGCTTCAATAGTAAACCCAAAATGAATTATAAATTCATTTGTAAACTATTGAAGCATGGTCAACTCCATACCTCCCTCACCTCATTTCCATTTATCAAATAAATGGAAAATCCAAAATGAGGTGGCCACCTTCTAGAAGGAAATCTGTAGTAAATACGGATTTCAGTCTACAGTACAAATATACCGGCAATCAGATAAAAATCCGAACGCCCAAAAGAGATAGAATAACACGAAGAACATAATACTAGAATATATATATCGAAATACATATATGTAAATTATTAAATCAATACCTAATTTAATAATCCGGCTCAAACCTGAGCCGGCTAGTATTACAAACTGTCCGATCGAAAATCCGAGTACCAAGTACATTAATCGATCGAACCCTGCACGTATCCAATATGGCTACTATATCGTTTTGCCTGGATCAGGGAAACCCTTTGTGTGGGACTTTAAAGACTCGACGGTACTCTGGCAGTAGGTTTAACCACAAGCACGTCAGCGGCACTAGCTGTACGTAATGGCTGTCCAGGTACCTGTCGAAAAGGAAGGCCGACGAGCAAACTCATCCGGATCTCCTACTGAGCCTATCCGTGACAATATCCGTAAAGTCCGGTCTCTTCGTCAAAGAGTATCGCATACCGGGTCTAGGGGATGGCGAACGTCAGACCCTAACAACCTGATAAGTCGTGCCGATATGGTTCAGGACCAATCCGGGAAACTACTGATCAACCTATCAGTAAATCCCAAGTGCCTTGGCCAAGGTCTTATGGTCTTGACCAATCGAATCACAGTGCGATATCGACTCCCTATACCGGGAGTGACGAATCCCCGACAATCGCTCACTGCCTCTATGTGGCTCGGGACTGAACCCAACCAAAACCTGTTTGCACGACTCAGTAGAGCCGTGGTAGGGTAGTGATCAAAGCTCAGTGGGAACTCATACGAGACAAATGCCGATCTTGGGTCCAAAGACTAACCTGTACACATTTCACCTGAGAACTTCCATCTGACGATAGGTATAGTACCACATGGAAGTTCTCGGCGAGTCCGTCCAGTGTACTCACACCCAGTGAGCACCTGTATATGATCTTAGGTGCATCAGACCAATGGCTGTGGGACCAATCATGCCCCGACGGGGGTAGAAACGTATACACCAGTCTACTCTGGAGTATCAATGCCTAGTCTCGATACTCACGCGACTAGGGACCATTTAAGGATGTGCTTATGGACTACCCTGCTCCCACAAGTATGATCGCCATCACAATGCTGGTAGTCAAGCAAGATCCTAGAGGCTTTATCAACATGTAACCGCAATATGTAATAACAAGTATGACATATGCCATGTTAAGATAAAGACAAACCACCATAGTATACTACCGTATCTAGTCTTTATCAATATGTGCAAACCAGACATAACAACAATACAAATAAATACACATATCCCGATAAAGACAAGTCAAATAATATACTATAAAACTGAGCAAGATTGTTCTGTACATACATATCCCTAGTGTCCATATGTATACATATACAATACTGGCCTCTAGGGCATATACATCCAACAATCTCCCACTTGCACTAAAGGCCAGTGATTGGCGTACCGAATACCCAACGTCTGCTCTAAGGCCAACTGCTGGCGTACCGCATACCCAACATCCCCAAAAGTCGCTCGAACTGTGCTTGAGGGAGTGCCTTTGTAAATGGATCCGCCGTGTTGTCTTTCGTATCCACTCTCCGGACCTCGATCTCCTGGCGATCTACGATCTCCCTGATCAGGTGATACCGCCTTAAGATGTGCTTGGATTTCTGATGGGACCGTGGTTCCTTCGCTAAAGCTATAGCCCCATTGTTGTCACAATACACTGGTATTGGATCAACAATGGACGAAACCACCTGAAGTTCGGCTATGAACTTCTTTATCCAGACCGCCTCTTTTGCGGCATCACTTGCTGCAATGTATTCTGCCTCCATCGTCGAGTCTGCGATGGTATCCTGTTTGGAACTCTTCCAACATATCGCCCCTCCGTTGAGGGTAAACACAAAACACGAGACAGACTTGCTGTCATCTTTGTCACTCTGGAATCTTGAGTCGGTAAAGGACTCGACCCTAAGGTCTCCATTACCGTAAATCAGGAACATCTCCTTAGTCCTTCTCAGGTACTTGAGAATGTTCTTTACTGCTGTCCAGTGGTCCTCACCTGGGTCCGACTGATACCGGCTCACCACGCTTAGTGCGTAAGCTACATCTGGTCTTGTACATAGCATCGCATATATTATAGATCCTACCGCCGAAGCGTAGGGTATAGTGCTCATGCGAACCCTCTCCTCGTCAGTCTTGGGAGACATCTCCTTAGAGAGGGTGATTCCGTGCAATGCGGGTATGTTACCGCGCTTGGAATCTTCCATACTAAATCTCTTTAGTACGGTCTCTATGTACCTGGACTGTGAAAGTCCCAGTAGTCTCTTAGATCTATCTCTGAAGATCTTGATCCCCAGAATGTACGAGGCATCACCTAGATCTTTCATAGAGAACCTTTATGATAAGAATAGCTTGACCGACTGTAGCATAGGAATGTCATTTCCTATCAAAAGAATGTCGTCCACGTACAAGACTAGGAATACCACAGTTCGTCCTAAAATCTTCTTATAAATACATGGCTCATCTTCGTTCTTGATGAAGTCAAAGTCCTTGACTGTCTCATCAAAACAAATGTTCCAGCTTCGCGATGCTTGCTTCAATCCATAAATGGATTTGAGCAGCTTGCACACCTTCCCGCTGCTCCCACTGTTTACAAAACCTTCTGGCTGATCCATGTAAACGAACTCTTCTAAACTTTCGTTTAGAAAAGCCGTTTTTACGTCTATCTGCCAGATCTCATAGCCATGGAAGGCAACAATGGCAAGCAGGATCCTAATGGATTTGAACATAGCCACTGGAGAAAAGGTTTCGTCATAGTCCACTCCTGGTCTTTGACGAAAACCTTTTGCAACGAGTCTAGCCTTATAGGTTTCCACCTGTCCATCTACACCAAGTTTCTTCTTGTAGATCCATTTGCATCCAATGGGTTTTACCCCAGGTGGAGCAACTTCCAGGGTCCACACTTTATTGGTGTACATGGACTCCATTTCAGATTGCATAGCATCTAGCCACTTATCAGAGTCCCTACTGATAATGGCCTTGTAACCCTTCGAAAATCGTTTAGGCAGTTTTTCGGTAATCGGCCAATTTTTCGGCTTTTTCCGTAAAAAGTCAAAATTGATATTTTTCATTGTAGACCTAATTATACAAAATTTAGGTAAGATATTACTATAATTTTGTCACTAAAATTTCACTTATAATTTTCTAGTTAAATAATTTTTTTTCGTAATTAATTTTAGACGTCTCGTAATCTAAGTGCCAGTCACGTTCCGTACTTTCGGGTCGTGACAGGCCTGTCTGAAACTAGTAGGATCATCTTCTTCCAAGATTCAATCCTTTCGATCCCCATCTATGAGAAAACCGTAGTATCTCTCGGGCGGATGAGAAATCCTACTAGATCTGCGGAGTGGCTGAGGTTCGTCCGGGGTTATTAAATCTTGAGGTTTTTCCAAATCTTCAGTTTCAGTTGTGGTCGCTGAATTTCTTCCAGTTCTACCGAACTCCTACTTGTTTCTTTTGCAAGAAATTGCCACTCTAAAAAGGTGGCGTGGCGAGATATAAACACCTTCTGTTCCTCGGTGTGGTAGAACAGATATCCTATTGAATTTTTAGGATATCCCACAAACTTGCATAAAACTGAACGCGCCTCTAATTTGTTCGGATTTTGTACTTTTACATATGCAGGACAACCCCATATCTTAATACGTTTAAGAGACGACCTTTTGCCATTCCATATCTCGAATGGTGTCTTAGGCACGGATTTGGACGGAACATCATTCAATAGATATGCTGCTGTCAAAAGTGCATGTCCCCAAAATGAAAGAGGCAACTCAGCACTACTCATCATTGAGCGAACCATATCCAATAGGGTACGATTCCTCCGCTCCGATACACCGTTATGCTGTGGTGTATACGGAGGAGTAAGCTGAGAGAGAATTCCATTCTCTTTTAGGTAATCTTGGAATTCCGTGCTTAAGTACTCCCCTCCTCTGTCAGATCGGAGGATCTTAATACTCTTGCCAGTCTGGTTCTCTACCTCATTTCTATATTCTTTGAATTTCTCAAAAGCTTCAGATTTTTGTTTCATAAGATACACATACCCGAATCTAGAGAGATCGTCAGTGAATGTGATGAAGTACGAGAACCCACCCTTTGCATGTATAGACATCGGACCACACACATCACTGTGTATGAGCCCCAAGAGCTCTGCTGCTCTTTCTCCATGTCCGGTGAATGGAGATTTGGTCATCTTTCCTTTGAGACAAGATTGACAAGTTTCATAAGATGAAAATTCGAACGTATCCAAGAGTCTATCTTTATGCAACTTGCTCAGTCTTTTCTCTCCGATATGACCAAGTCTACAATGCCACAAGTAGGATTCGTTCACATCTGAACTCTTCCTCTTGCGTGTGTTTTGTACATTGAGAACTGTATTCTGATTTAGAACATAGATACCATTACACAGTGTACCTTCTGCAATCAATACCTTATGGAGGTAGATGTTCATGATATTTCTATCAAGAACAAAATTATATCCATCTTTATTAAGCAAAGAAACTGATATTATGTTGCATAACATGGAAGGTACATAGTAGCAATTGTTCAAAATCATAGTATTGCCATTTGGCAACACTAGGTGATATTCACCGACGGCCGCAGCATTGACTTGTGCTCCGTTCCCTACCCTGAGGGACATATCACCAGGTCCAACTATCCTACTTTTTCTCAGTCCCTGCAATAAATTACAGATATGAGATCCTGATCCGGTATCTAGTACCCAGGAGGTAGGACTGACCGAAAAGCAGTTCTCAATTACAAGAACACCTGAAAAAGATGCAATGGTATGCTTCTTATTCGATGTGGTCATCAAGAAATCCATGCTTTCCTCTTTCCCTTGCTCACACTTACGACTGTTGTCATAAGTTAGAGCCGAACAGACGTTCCTCCAGCCCCGAATAAGAATTCGGATCGGTCAAGCGATACATTTTATTATCTTGATTAGGGCGTGAAATGGTTGCTACCTGGAGAGAGAGAGGAAAAACACTCAGCGTGCGCTCTTGCAAGATTAGATTGGTTTATTAATTTATCTAACCAGGATGGCTCCCACTGTTTCCTCAAATTCTTCTTCAAAGCCTAAAAGAAGAACTAGTCAGGATTAATCGCACATCACAATACTTGCTTAACCTTTCAGCCAGGCCGGTGTTGGTACTTCGAGGGAGGTTTTCCAATGCTTTCGCGAAGTTTCTTAATTATATAACCTCTTTTCCCTGGAGACGTAGCCCCGCTAATATCTTTCTAGACACCTACTTGGTTTATAGCATTGATTGTTAAGTGTGATAATCTCCCGAGAGTAATCCTACTCATCAGTGGGATCGGGATCCAACTATCATTGTGTGATGCACTAGATGGAATTCACACTAGTCACCACACTCCAGAAGGTATGCTAAATCTGCAAGTTTCCTGTATATTTGAAACTCCCGATGTGGTTTCTGCCCCTAGGATCCAAGTGACCTTGACTGAGCCAACATATCAAAAGATCCTAGTCAAGTTCAACCCGTCATTATCTTGATTGCATTAGATCCACCCGTACGAGTCCTTGACTGAGCCAAAATGACCGTACGACTGTCCTAACCAATTGCATTTCATGCTACAGAAAAATATTACATAGATACCGAACACTACGCCTCTGCTGAGCACGAAATACGTAGCATGAATACTAAGCAATACCAATCCGAAATGATGGAGGGCTACGGCTGGGTTTTTGGCGAAAAACCCGTTAACGTAATGAACTTGATATCGTTGAAGGAACCTGAGTAGTTTTATAAATATATAGTGGCGAAAAACCTTTGCTAAAGAGGTCACTCCCTGTGAAGGGATCTCGGCTCTTTCCTCGTCGAATGAGATGCAGGATATTCCAAAATGAATACCACGATGCAAAGAAAAAATTAATCGACTATAGTGAAGTTATTACCCTGACGCAAACTTTTACTCAAGGGGTCACTCCCGGTGAAGGGATCTCGGCCCTTGCCTCGTCGAATGAGGTGCTGGATATTCCAAATTGAATACCACTGTGCACAGCAAAAGAGAACGTCTGTAATGTCAGTTTTTAAAGCTTGGTTCCAACAACATCTTTTAGGTTTATTATCTTGCATTAATCAAAATTAATGCGGTCCCATCAATTTGTAACCTATCACACCAGAAAAGAACGAAAATAAAATATACGTATATGCCATCCGCATTCGCCACGGGGCCCCGTCATAACCCGTTAGGTTACTTAATGTTGGATATAGTGCCCTCAAAGTCAATTATTAGATCGCAGGTACGTGATTGCAATGATTGATGGAGGACCTATACCGATATGACAGTCTTGCTCGAGATGATAGTATGATATCTGGTTTGTCTTTATCATCGTATACATGCTTTAGTTCACTATTGCATGATGATAGAGCACATAGGATTCTTGCTTGACTACCAGCAGTATGATGGCGATCATATACGTGGGAGCTGGGGTCTGTAAGCACATCTTTAAAGCGTCCCTAGTCGTGGGAGTTTCGAGACAGGGCATCGATACTCCAGAGTAGACTAGTGTATACAGTCGAGACCCCAACGAGGGGCGATGGCCGGTCTCACAAGCCATTGGTGTTAGTTGGTTCACCTAAGATGTATACAGGTGCTCATTGGGTTATGAGTACACCGGACAGGACTCCCCGGGAACATGCTAGTTGGTATTATACATATCGTCAGATAGCAGTTCCCAGGTGACATCTGTACAGGTTAGTTTGTCGACCTGAGATCGTCATTTGTCTCGTGTGAGTTCCTACTGTGCTTTGATTTCAACCCTACCACGCTCAAAGGATGTAGGGTTCCTAGGCACCCTAATGAGGTCTCACAAGGCATCAACCATGCCAATTTCAAAATTTACGGTGCCGAGAAACCCTAAACTACGGATCGTTGGCTAGATGTCTAAGCGAAAAACAAACTAGTTAACACTTAACTACAAGAATACGGAAATACAACCTTTGTAGATCCGGTCCTCCACCTCCACGGCTCCGTGATGAAGTCATCTCCGCTGTCCAAATCAAAATCCGGGCTCTAGCGTCGGCTTCATCGGAGAAAGAGCGGGCAAGGTCGTCGGCTTCGTGCCGAAGATGATCTACGTCGAGGCATCGCTAGATCAAGCTCCAACTTCACCAAGTGATGAAACTTGTGAAGAAAACACACTCTACTACTTGGCAAGAGGTAGAGGATGAAGAAATAGGAAGTGGGTTCACTTTAGAATTGGATTTCTCACTCATTTCATCAATCCACCATTGATGAAGTAAGCTTCTTCATGGAAGAAGAAGATGAAGAAGCTGAATATTGTTATGATAAGTTATTTCCCAAATAGAAAATAAAAGGAATGCTTATCATAATCTAACCATGGTGAAGTGTGTAGAGAATCAACTAGGGTTGAGTGGAGTGGTTAGGGTTAAGCATGAGACAAAATGGTGACTAAGTCAAAGCTTCATGAAGCTTCAACATGCAAGTCCAAAATTAGCCACCATTTCATTTCTTTATGCTTAATATTTTTCCAAAATAAATAAATGAATAAATAATGGATAAAACAAAACCCTAATTTCCAACTTAACCATGGTTTAATTCTTTACACTTAACCAAAAAGCATGCATCATCAAACATGATACAATCATGTGTACAAAAGTATATCACATATACAATGTACACAAACCAAGTGAGAAAATCCGTTTAAAGTGAACCAATACTAGTTAGTGCAAAGTAATATATCAAATATATAATTATGCATTAAATCATTAAATCAACACTTGATTTAACGATCCGGTCATATCGCATATAACCGACTAGTATCCAATGTATCGGCTTATCGAATCAACCCTCGATTCGATAACTAAGTTATATCACATATAACCATTCGACACATTCATCGCGAGAATAGAATACGGTATCACATACACGCATTAATCTCGGTCCCGCACATATCTCATATCCGCTCCTATTTCGTTTCGCTTGAGCCAGGAAACCTCTTTGTAGGACTCTAAAGACTCGTCAATACGCCGGCAGCAGGTGATGATCATATCAAACACCCACAAGCCGCAAGCGGTCTGCTAAACGTAACGGCCACCCGGGTATTGAGCGATCAGAAGATCGACGAGCAAGCCCGCTCATACTCCTGTGAATCCAACCAGTAACACTTACCGTACAGTCCGGTCTGATCGTCTGATCTGTCGCATATCTCGCCTAGGGGTGGTAAACGTCAGACCCCAATAGCTCGATAAGTCGTGTCGATATGAGGCCTATAACAGTTCGAGAAACTACTGGTAACACTTACCAGTAAATCTCAGCAACCCTGGCCAGGGATTTCCTGTTATAGCCAATCGAACACAGCGCAACATCAACCCCCTATACCGGGAGAGACGAATCCCCTCCTATCGCTCATTGCCTCCATGTGACTCGGGACTGTACCCAAAAACCACCGTTTTGCACTCCCTCTTGGACGTGGTAAGATGGAAATCAAAGCACAGTGGGAACCACACAAGACTCTATGACGATCTCGGGTCAACAGACTACTCTGTACCAGTGTCACCAGAGAACTGCCATCTGACGTGAGGTATAATACCATCTGGGAGTTCTCGGCGAGTCCGTCGAGTGTACCCAGTCTCTACTGAGCACCCGTATATCATCTCTGATGTCAAACACCAATGGATATGGGATCATCCATCACCCATCTGTATGGGTCGAGAAGGCATACGCTAGTCTACTCTGGTATATCGATGCCCCGTCTCGATATACCCACGACTAGGGACCTTGAAGGATGTACTTATGGACTACCATGTCCCCACTAGTATGATCCGCATCATAGTCCAGATAGTCAAGTACATATCCTAAGGGCTTTACCAACATGTAACAGAGAGACAATCAGTGTACACGTTAAGGTAAAGAGCAACCAGATAGCATACTATCATGTCGAGCAAGAAAGTCATCCCTATATATGTCCCAGCATCCACTACAATATACATCCCATGTACAGTAATGGTCTCTAGGGCATACATATAACTAACAAAGGAGACGTGCAAACTGGTATTTTTTGGGTACAGTCCCGAGCCACATGGAGGCAGTGAGCAGATCGTCGGGGATTCGTCTCTCCCGGTATTGGAGGTTGATGTTGCACAGTGCACGGGAAGCCATCACTAGAAATCCTCGGCCGAGGTAGTGGAGAATTGCTGATTTGGATCAGTAGTTTCTCAGGTGGTGATGGGCTTCATACCGACACGAATTATCGCGTTATTAGGGGTCTGACTTTATCCACCCCCTAGACTCGATATGCGATACTCTTTAGACGAACGGACCAGACTGCATGTATATTGTCACTGTTAGGCTATGTAGGGTTTATGGATGAGTTCGCTCGTCAGCTTCCCTTCCAATCAATACATAGGCAACCGTTACGTACAGCTTGTACCTCTGACGTGCTAGTGGTTATACCCAGTGCCAGTTTGTTGATGAGTTATTAGAGTCCCCCACAGACAGTTTCCCAAGTTCGGGCGAAACGTTGTAGAGGCCGTATGGTTTTATGGCAGAGTTCGGAAAATGAACGTGCGTTTTCGCACGTATCATATTTCGGGCAGATAATACTGGTCGGCTTTGGTTTAAGCCGGATCCGAGTATTATACTGTGTAGATATAATATCTTTGTCTCAGTTGCATTTGTATTCGGTCGTAATACAAATGCGGGTATGTTTATACTGATACGGGGTTATCCTGAAATTCGTTTCAGGATCACTTTTGGAAATTGCCAGTTTCCAGTTTTCTATCGCCCGTCTTAAACATTCGGTTAAAGACGGATTTATCTTTTCTTCATGAGAGTGAGTCATGAGTGTGGAAAGTTCTAGAATGGTGACTAGGTTAGTGATTCATAGTTAGCATTAAATGATGTGATGATGTGTTTATGTGTGTCATCATTTGCATTTAATGTTTTTTGCAAGGTGGAAATTGCATTAATGAGGTTTTGTTTTGCTTAAGATCTTTTGCTTATGGTTACCTTTCTTCTACTCCTACACTCACCTCACTCTTCATTTATAATGGCCGGCTCCCTCTTGAAATGAGTAAGGTTGTTCATTTGAAAAGATTATGATAGTTTTGGGATTCATGGAAATTAGATAGAAACATTTCTCATTTCATTCCAATACAAAAGGGCAACTTCATTAACCGTTCGTCCATAGCTTTGGACGAAGCGAGACAAAGTGTTCTACTCATTCTCTACATCAATCTTGGTCATCTCTTTTAGCAAACTTGATGATCGAGTTGCCTCGGTTCAGAGGCGGGAGCCCTTTTAAAGATCCGTCGACGTGGTGCCACCTGGACGAGAAGACTGGAGATTCAGGAGATCGGAGCAGCCGCAACAAAACGTGGGATGATGGTTGAAGACCGAAAGACTCGGATCATTCGGTATAACATTTCTACCCACTTTGTAGTTTGTTAGTTTAGCTTTAATGGCAGATCCGGGTTATAGTACACGATAGCGCTAGTTGTAAAAGTTTTTGTTCCGCATTTGGCGTCTAGGAGACGGCCGGGGCGCTACCGTGGACTTACACTTAACTAACGACAGAGCGGGGGCTGGACTAGCGCGGGTGCAAAACATGTACAACAACTACTAGTGTATATATATATATATAAGTATATATAACATTCGTCCCAGGCATGATAATAAACAACATCACAGATAACATTGCAGAAAAGTGGATAATCTTGGAGCCCCGGGTTTCATTTGAGCCACAAATAAAACCTGACGTTCTCTATCGTGTGGATAGCCTGTGCAATGAAAACCTGTACCCCCTATGAGTGAGGCGAATAGCCCGCCAGTTCTAGAACGAAGCTCCCTCCGTCTCAGCGCCATGAGATGCGGGCTTGTTGCCTTCTAGAACCCGGCTATCCGTGCACTCTGCCGTGGGGTAATCCTAGTACAGAATATTAAAAAATATATACAACCCGTGACATCAACCTCAGCCCGGTCGTGCCCCAAAATAATATACAAACGGCAAAGACGGCAGTCCACATGTCGGACGCTCGCCCCGCAATAACAAATGTACAAATGAATTATAAACTGTATTCTAACATTGCACCACATGCTATCCACCACGACAATCCAACCACAATCACAGCACAAGCACACAACATCAACGCGAATGTCACGTTCGCAAAACCCGTCTAAAAGAACATATAGCAATCAGACGAGTTTTACCGATCGAGTGACATTCCCGGTCGCAGATAAAAGTGAATGTACTGGTAATAAAACACGTATCTTAAAATTACATCGACTAAACTTTCCAAGTGGGCCCCAAGAATTTAAACTAACACTGTAACAAATCTGGGCCCAAAAATAATTATTCCAGAAACCACAATTTCTAATATAAGAGGCCCAGAAGAAAATTTGCCCACGTGGGCCCCAAAACGGCCGCAGAACCGCTGCCAATAGGGGGTTTATGCGGCGGTTCCGCGGTGGTTTGGTGGGGTCACGTGACCAAATTTCTTCAGTTTTCTTAAAAAAGCCTGCATGATTTTCTGAGACCACAAAATTTATTTTTCGAGCACTTTTAAAATCGACAGAAACATCATATGAGAAAATGCGGTTTTTGAAAAATCCAGTCGATCGTTATTCTAAACACGTTTAAACAAGCTAGTATAGGTTTTATGGGTGGCTCTGATACCATGAAGGGTTACCCTAGTGCCCCGGCCAACTTCCGTGGCCAAATGCGGAACAAATTTTTTGAAACGAGCGAAAACTCGGCACTAGAATAAAACTTGACCGGATCTTTAACCATAAACCTAGCTAGCTAAAAGTGGGTTCTATCTACTATGAAAGAAGATATACCAAGAGGCTCAAGTCCTTCGGTCTTCTCTCCTCGTCATGTGCTCTAAGTGGCCTCCTTAAACTTGTTCGATCATCATCTCCGGCTCCATCGGTCCTCCGGGATCGAGTTTGTTCTCCGGCTTCCTTTTGTCGTAGATGATCCACCCGGGGAGTATGATCTATGGCTCTAGCTCCTAACTATATAACAAAAGGTGCAACTAGAGAGCTTGGTTTGCTAAACCAAGTAATCTAGGGTGTAGTTTAGGGTGTCTTAGTGTTTAGCTATCTCTTTCTTGCCTCTTCACTTGATTCTCAACACATGAGAAGGTTGTGAAGAGGAAGAAGATGAAGGTGGAGGAAGCTAGAGAGGAGGGAGGAGCTTAGAGAGAAAATGGAGCTCAAGAAAATAATGAGCAAGCATGAGAGAGAAAATAACACACAATGGTTTTGTATGCAATTATCTTTCATTAAACAATAGCAACCATGCTTCAATAGTAAACCCAAAATGAATTATAAATTCATTTGTAAACTAATGAAGCATGGTCAACTCCATACCTCCCTCACCTCTCACTTTCCACCTCATTTCCATTTATCAAATAAATGGAAAATCCAAAATGAGGTGGCCACCTTCTAGAAGGAAATCTGTAGTAAATACGGATTTCAGTCTACAGTACAAATATACCGGCAATCAGATAAAAATCCGAACGCCCAAAAGAGATAGAATAACATGAAGAACGTAATACTAGAATATATATATCGAAATACATATATGTAAATTATTAAATCAATACCTGATTTAATAATCCGGCTCAAACCCGAGCCGGCTAGTATTACAAACTGTTCGATCGAAAATCCGAGTACCAAGTACATTAATCGATCGAACCCTGCACGTATCCAATACGGCTACTACATCGTTTTGCCTGGATCAGGGAAACCCTTTGTTTGGGACTCTAAAGACTTGACGGTACTCTGGCAGTGGGTTTAACCACAATCACGTCAGCGGTACTAGCTATACGTAACGGCTGCCGAGGTACCTGTCGAAAAGGAAGGCCGACGAGCAAACTCATCCGGATCTCCTACTGAGCCTATCCGTGACAATATCCGTACAGTCCGGTCTCTTCGTCAAAGAGTATCGCATACCGGGTCTAGGGGATGGTGAACGTCAGACCTTAACAACCTGATAAGTCGTGCCGATGTGGCTCAGGACCAATCCGGGAAACTACTGATCAACCTATCAGTAAATCCCAAGTGCCTTGGCCAAGGTCTTATGGTCTTGACCAATCGAATCACAGTGCGATATCGACTCCCTATACCGGGAGAGACGAATCCCCGACAATCGCTCACTGCCTCCATATGGCTCGGGACTGAACCCAACCAAAACCTGTTTGTACGACTCAGTAGAGCCATGGTAGGGTAGTGATCAAAGCTCAGTGGGAACTCACACGAGACAAATGCCGATCTCGGGTCCAAAGATTAACCTATACACATGTCACCTGAGAACTTCCATCTAACGATAGGTATAGTACCACATGGAAGTTCTCGGCGAGTCCGTCCAGTGTACTCATACCCAATGAGCACCTGTATACGATCTTAGGTGCATCAGACCAATGGCTGTGGGACCAACCATGCCCCGACGGGGGTAGAAACGTATACACCGGTCTACTCTGGAGTATCAATGCCCAGTCTCGATACTTACGCGACTAGGGACCATTTAAGGATGTGCTTATGGACTATCCTGCTCCCACAAGTATGATCGCCATCACAACGTAGGTAGTCAAGCAAGATCCTAGGGGTTTTATCAACATGTAACCGCAATATGTAATTACGAGTATGACATATACCATGTTAAGATAAAGACAAACCACCATAGTATACTACCGTATCTAGTCTTTATCAATATGTGCAAACCAGACATAGCAACAATACAAATAAATACACATATCCCGATAAAGACAAGTCAAATAATATACTATAAAACTGAGCAAGATTGTTCTATACATACATATCCCTAGTATCCATATGTATACATATACAATACTGGCCTGTAGGGCATATACATCCAACACCAGGAAGCTTCTGTGTAGGATTCTAAAGATTCGTCAATACGCCGGCAGTAGGTGATAATCATATCAAACACCCACAAGTCGCAAGCGGTCTGCTAAACATAACGGCCACCCGAGTATTGAGCGATCAGAAGATCAATAAGCAATCCTGCTCATACTTATACGAATCCAATCATTAACACTATCGTACAGTCCGGTCTTTTTGTCTGATATATCGCATATCTTGCCTGGGGGTGGTAAACATCAGAACCCAATAGCTTGATAATTCATGCCAATGTGAGGCTCATAACGGGTCGAGAAACTACTGATAACACTTACCAGTAAATATCAGAAACAGCCCTTGCCAGGGACTTCCTGTTATGACCAATCGAGCACAGCGCAATATCAACCCCCAATACCTGGAGAGATGAAATCCTCTCCTATCGCTCATTGCCTCCATGTGACTCAGGACTGTACCCAAAAACCACCGTTTTGCACGTTCTTTTGAACGTGGTAAGGTGGAAATCAAAGCACAGTGGGAATCACACAAGACTCTATGACGATCTCGGGTCGACAGACTAACCTGTACCAGTGTCACCAGAGAACTGCCATCTGACGTGAGGTATAATACCATCTAGGAGTTCTCGACGAGTCCGTCCAGTGTACCCAGTCTCCACTGAGCACCCGTATATCATCTCTGATGTCAAACACCAATGGATATAGGATCATCCATTACCCATCTTCATGGGTCGAGAAGGTATACGCTAGTTTACTCTGGTATGTCGATGCCCCGTCTCGATACACCCATGACTAGGGACATTAAAGGATGTACTCACCTACTACCTTTGTCCCACTAGTATGATCCGCATAATAATCCAAGTAGTCAAGTAAACATCCTAAGGGCTTTATCAACATATAATAGAGAGACAATCAGTGTACATATTAAGATAAAGATTAACCAGATAGTATACTATCATGTCGAGCAAGAAAGTCCTCCCTATGTATGTCCCAGCATCCACTATAATATACATTACATGTACAATAATGGCCTCTAGGGCATACATATAACTAACAAATATCACATCATCAAACTAACACTTGATTCGATAATCCGGTTATATCACATATAACCTGATCGACATCAGATAACTGCCAGATTATAATACGGTATCACATACTCATATTTAATCAGGCCCACGCACATATCAACATATGTGCCCTACTTCGTTTCGCTCGAACCAGGAAACTTCTGTGTGGGACTCTAAAGGCTCGTCAATACGCTAGCAGTAGGTGATGATCACATCAATCACCTACAAGCTGTCAGCGGTACTAGCTGGACATAACGGCTACCTGGGTATTGAGCGATATGAAGATCAACAAGCAAGCTCGTCCATACTCTCCATGAAACTTATCAGTAACACTGCCGTACAGTCCGGTTTCTTCGTCTGATATGTCGCATATCATGTCTAGGGGTGGTAAACGTCAGCCCCCAATAACATGATAAGTCATGCTGATGTCTGGCCTATAACGGTTTGAAAAACTACTGATAACTCTTATCAGTAAATCTCAGCAGCAGCCCGGGCCAGGGACTTCCTGTTATAGCTAATCGAGTATAGTGCAACATCAACCCCCAATACTGGGAGAGACGAAACCCCTCCTATCGTTCATTGCCTCCATGTGACTCGGGACTGTACCCAAAATCCACCTATTTGCACAACTCCTTTGAGCCGTGGTAGGGAGGAAATCAATGCACAATGGGAGCCACATAAGAATCTATGACGATATTGGGTCTACAGACTGACCTGTACCAGTGTCACCAGAGTACTGCTATCTGACGATAGGTATACCACCATATAGGAGTCCTCGGCGAGTCCTTTTCGGTGTACCCATTCTCCAATGAGCACCTGTGTACAATATTTGATGTCACACACCAATGGTTGTAGGATCAACCATCGCCCTCTAAGGGACAAGAAACGTACACACCAGTCTACTCTGGAATATCGATGCTCTATTCTTGATATTCCCACGACTAGGAACTGATTAAAGGATGTACTTTTGGACCACCCTGGCCCCACTAGTATGATCTCATCATAATCCTGGTAGTCAAGTACACATCCTAAGAGCTTTATCAACATGTAAGAGACAGGCAGTATAAATACCAGTCTACATGTTAAGATAAAGGTAACCTAATAGCATACTATTATGTCGAGCAAGAAAGTCCTCAATACAAGCATCCACTATATCATCAATAATGGCTTCTAGGGCATACATATTCCTAACAATCTCCCACTTGCACTTGTAAGTCCACGTTACCCACCGCGGTTCTTACGGGGATGTGGAATAGGTAAAAAACGATTTTTGACACAAGGTAACATGGACTAGAAATGGAGGATCTTTGCTAAACAAAAACCTAGCAAACTAACTACAAGTTTAGCTACTCGGTTAGGAGGTTATACCTAGGTCTTGAACTCCTTCTATTCTTGCTCCTTGGAGTGGTTTGAACGGCTCTTCCTCGTCGTCTTCTCTTTGCCGAAGAAGGATCCACCCAAAGGCTTCTACCTTGAGCTCCTACCTCAACCTAGAGGTAACTAAAGTGCTTGGCTTGCAACCTAGAACTCTAGAATGAGTAGAGAGGAGTTTTGGTGGTTTTATCTCAAGAGCTCATGGTTCTCAACACATGAGAGATGAGAGCTTTGAGAGAGAGGAAGAGGATGAGCTAAACATATGGGAGAGAATGAGCAAGAGAGAATTAGCTACTTTTTGCAACCATACTCTCATATGAGAGAATAATGAATTAATAATAATAATTAAAAAGAAATTGTGATGGTTCATTTGGAATGACCATTATCATTTCACATTAAATGAATTTTGTAAGAATCAAGAAGCATCTTCCATGTGAAATGATGATGGTCAAATTGTCAACATAAGTCAACCGGTCAACCAAAGTCAAAATGTCAACCTAACCATGGTACAATTATCTTTAATTAATATCATTAATCATATTTCTCATTTTCATTAGGGTTTGGAAAAAGTCAACGGTCAACAACCCTAATGAGAATCCTCTGCCTCTGCCTTTGTCAACTGTGCATACACACCCGCATCCGTGTTCCGAGGAACACGAATACAATGAGACAAAACCAATCCCAAAACAAATATTAGGATCTGGCTTAAACCAAAGCCCGCTAGTAATAACTGCCCGGACACTAAACGTGCACAAGTGCGTGGATGTAAACAAACCTCGTCGCAAAACCATGCGACCTCTACTCTGTTTTGCCCAAAGGAGAATAGCCTTCTGTGTGGGACTCTAAAGACTCGACACTACGTTGGCAGTGGGTTTAACCATAGGCCACAAGTGGTACTAGCTGTACGTAACGGTCTCCAGGTAGATGCTGATAATAAGACTGATGAGGTGAACCCATCCTAACTCCTACTGAGCTTGAATGTGACAATCTCCGTACAGTCCGGTCTGTTCGTCTGAGAGTATCGCATGGCGGGCCTAAGGGGCGGTAAACGTCAGTCCCCTAATAGCAGTACAAGTCGTGTTGGAGTGTAGCTCAGAACACCCTGAGATAACACTGGAAACGCTACCAGTATATCTCGCTTGCCCTGGCCAGGGACTTTTTGTAATGGATCTCCTAGACACAGCGTGATATCAACCCCCAATACCGGGAGAGACGAATCCTGTCTAACCGTCACTGCCTCCTAGTGCTTTGGGAATGCACCCAACTACTACCTGTTTGCATGACTCCTTTGAGCCATGGTAGGGTAGTAATCAAAGAACAGTGGGAACACACTCGAGGCAAAGTGACAGTGTCAAGTCAACGGACTAAGCTGTACTCATGTCACCTGGGAACTGATAACTGACGATAGGCATAATACCAACCAACAGTTCCCAGCGAGTCCTGTCCAGTGTACTCATAACCTAACAAGCACCCGCATACTATCTCAAGTACGACGTACTAATGGCTGTGGGACAGACCATCTCCACTGCTGGGATGAGAAGCGCATACGCTAGTCTACTCCGGAGTATCGATTCCCCGTCTCGATAATCCTACGACTAAGGACCTGTATAAGGATGTGCTTGTAGATTACCCAGCCCCCACTAGTGTGACTGCCATCACAACGCTGGTAATCAAGCAAAGATCCTAAGGGCTCCACTAATGTGTATAGGCGATATGCTAAAAGAAACATATGCACACATTAAAGTAGAAACAAACCAAGTAGCAAACTACCATTTTAAGCAAGATTGTCTATACAACTGTGAATATCCCAAGCTTCCATTAAGTAATAAACAAACTAGTATGATACAGTAATGGCCTCTAGGGTATATACACTAACAATCTCCTACTTGCACTAGGGCCATGTACTGGCGTATCGAAGACCTATCATCTCGATCAGCCGCTCGAACCGAGCCTGGGGTATGGCCTTCGTGAATGGATCTGCAGTGTTATTCTCCGAATCTACTCTCTTCACCTCGATCTCCCGGCGATCTACGATCTCCCTGATCAGGTGGTACCACCTCAAAATGTGTCTGGACTTCTGATGGGACCTGGGTTCCTTCGCTAAAGCTATAGCGCCGTTGTTATCACAATACAGCGGTATTGGATCAACAATGGTAGGAACCACCTGAAGCTCTGTGAGGAACTTCTTCATCCAGACAGCTTCCTTTGCGGCATCACAAGCAGCTATGTACTCTGCTTCCATAGTTGAGTCAGCAACAGTTTCTTGCTTGGAGCTCTTCCAGCAATCCGCCCCTCCATTGAGGGTAAAGACATAACCCGACATGGACTTGGAGTCATCCTTGTCACTCTGGAAGCTGGAGTCAGCAAAGGCCTCGATCTGGAGGTCTTTTCCGCCATACACCAAGAACATCTCCTTAGTCCTTCTTAGGTACTTGAGAATGTTCTTTACTGCTTTCCAGTGTTTCTCCCTTGGGTCCGACTGATATCGGCTTACAACGCTCAATGCGTATGCTACATCTGGTCTGGTACATAACATTGCATACATTATAGAGCCTACCGCAGATGCGTAGGGTATAGATGACATGCGGGCCCTTTCCAAATCAGTCTTGGGAGACATCTCTTTGGAGAGGGTGATTCCGTGACAAGCCGGTAGATTACCGCGCTTTGAATCTTCATACTGAATCGTTTTAGTATGGTGTCGATGTACCTGGACTGCGAAAGTCCCAACATCCTTTTAGATCTTTTACGATGGATCTGGATCCCCAGAATTTAGTTGGCATCGCCCAGGTCCTTCATGGAGAACCTCTGTGACAAGAATCCTTTGACTGACTGTAGCATAGGAATATCATTTCTTATTAGAAGAATGTCATCCACGTATAAGACGAGGAATACCACAGTTCTCCCTACAATCTTACTGTAAATGCATGGTTCATCTGGATTCTTGATAAAGCCGAACTCTTTGACAGTATCATCAAAGCAGATGTTCCAACTCCGTGATGCCTGCTTCAGTCCATAGATGGACTTAAGCAACTTGCACACTTTACCGCTGCTCCTTCTCTGAATGAAACCCTCCGGCTGATCCATATAGACGCACTCTTCCAAATTTCCATTTAGAAAAGCCGTCTTTACGTCCATCTGCCAGATCTCATAATCGTGGTAAGCAGCAATGGCAAGAAGGATCCGAATGGATTTGAGCATAGCCACTGGAGAAAAGGTTTCGTCATAATCCAAACCAGGTCTTTGACGAAAACCCTTTGCAACAAGTCTAGCTTTATAGGTTTCAACCTGCCCATCTACACCAATCTTCTTTCTGAAGATCCATTTGCAGCCTACGGGTTTTACCCCTTCTGGAGCAATGTCCAAAGTCCAAACTTTGTTGGTGTACATGGACTCCATCTCGGTACGCATTGCATCCAGCCATTTTACTGAGTCACCGCTCTGAATGGCCTACTGGAAGCTAGTCGGCTCATCATTATCAATGATGCAATCCTCTTTATCCCCGTCTATGAGAAAACCGTAGTATCTCTCGGGTGGATGAGACTGCTTACTACTCCTGTGGAGCGGCGCAGGAATGTCCTGTTCTCCTGAAACTTCTGGTTCTACTAAGCTTTAAGTAATAGCTTGTGGTTCTGGAATTTCTTCCAGTTCTATTGCGCTCCCACTTATCTGATTTTCTAAAAATTCAGTTTCCAAGAAGCAGGCATGACGAGAAACAAAAACCTTTTGTTCCTCTGCGTAATAGAAGAAATATCTCTTGGAGTTCTTTGGATATCCCACAAACTTGCACTGTACTGAGCGTGCCTCGAGTTTGTCCGCATGCTGCTTTTTGACAAAAACTGGACATCCCCATGTTTTAATGTGTTTAAGATAGGGTCTCTTCCCACTCCACATCTGATATGGTGTGGTAAGCACTGACTTAGTTGGAACTCGGTTCAAAAGATATGCAGCTGTTTCTAGTGCATAACCCCAGAAAGATCGCGGTAACTCAGCCTTACTCATCATGGAACGAACCATATCCAATAGGGTTCAATTCCGCCTTTCAGATACACCGTTGGGTTGTGGTGTGTATGGAGGAGTAAGCTGAGAGAGAATTCCATTCTCTTTTAAGTAGTCCAGAAACTCGGCACTCAAGTATTCACCACCTCGATCAGATCTCAGTGTCTTGATACTCTTGCCTGTTTGTTTTTCAACTTCATTCTTGTATTCCCGAAAATTCTCAAAGGCCTCGGATTTATGCTTCATCAGGAAGACATGTCCATACCTAGAGGAATCATCCGTAAAAGTAATGAAGTATGAATAACCACTTCGCGCATGTGTAGACATTGGACCACACACGTCACTGTGTATAAGTCCCAAGAGCTCGCTCGCTCTTACTCCGTGTCCAGTGAACGGAGTTTTTGTCATTTTTCCCATGAGACAAGATTCACAAGTAGCATAAGACTGATACTCAAACGGATTCAAGTATCCCTCTTTATGTAACTTTGTTAGCCGTGTCTCATTAATATGACCCATTCTACAATGCTATAAGAAAGCCTGATTTGTGTCCGGAGACTTTCTTTTAAGTGTGTTCTGGACACTGAAAACCTGAGCTTGATTCAGTACATATATTCCGTTTTCTAATGTACGTGACCCAATCAGAACTTGATTTAGGTGGATGTGGACCACATCGCTTACAAAAGTAAAATCATATCCTTCCTTAGAAAGTATGGATACAGATATGATATTACAAGCCATACTAGGTACATACAAACAGTTACGCAGAATCAATATCTGCCCAGTTGACAATCCAAGGTGATATTCCCCTACGGCTTCAGCGTCCACGCTCATTCCGTTGGCAACCCTGAGAGTCATATCACCTATCCTGATAATTCTACGGTTTCTCAGAGCCTGTAATGAATTACAGTGTGAGATCCTGATCCGTTATCCAATACCCAGGAAGTAGGGTTAATTGACGTACAGTTTTCTATTACAAACACACTCGAAGCCGAAGCCATAATATGCTTCGAATCCTGGCTGCTGGCTATGCTAGCCCTGCAATTCTTCTGCCAATGTTCATTCCCGTAACAATAGGAACGTCCTTCCTTTACTATATCTTGTCCCAAAACTTTTTCCCTTCCCTTTCCTTCTTCTTTCCTGGTTTCCTTCAGGGTATAAGTAGAGGGCAGAGACTGTAGAATCAAGTCAGTACTTGACCCGTTCTTCAACGTGGTCTTCAGGTCCGTGAGCTCATCAAAATAGCTAGTCTCTGTAAGGACGTTGTCTCCTACAGATGACCCGAAAGCCAATCTCGCTTGAAGCAATTCGTTCGAGGTCTTATATCTTGCGATACGAGATTGCTCTCCATATAAATCTTTGTTATGGAGGAAGACAGAAGCTAAGTCCATCTTCTCGTGCTGCCTCTGGTATGGACCATCAACTGAGGCCAACACGAGGCACTTGGCATTCGCACAGTCTTTTTCCGATATCTTTCGGATATCAATATCCGTGACAGGGGAAACTGGTCCTGAGACGGCAGGGGTTTGATTAGTTAGGAGGTGTCCCAGCTTGTCATGGGTAATGGACATCTGGACAAACCTTTGCCAGCCATAACAGTCAGATTCAGTCATTTTATTATCTAGATGTAACTTATGTCTGGTCACAGGGTCGTTGCAATTAAGAGAGAGAGAAGAAAACACTTAGCATGATGCTCTTGCAAGTTTAGATTGGTTTTAGTTTATCTAAACAGGATGGCTCCCACTGTTTCTCGAATCCTTCCTCAAACCATAAAAGAAGAATTAGTCGGGATCAATCTCACCGTACAATACTTTCTTAACCGTTCAGCCAGGCCAGTGTCGGTACTTCGAGGGAGGTTTTACGATGCTTTCGCGAAGTTCCTTAATTAAATAACCTCTTTTCCCTATAGGCATATCCCCGCTAACACCTTTCTAGACACCTACTTGGTTTATAGACTTGATCGTTAAGTGAGAAAGTTTCCCGAGGAGTAGCATATACTCACAGTAGGATTGGGATCCAAATATCATCGTGTGATAAAGCTGAAGGAATCTTACCAAAATCATCACACTCCAAATGGTATGCAACACTAGCAAGTTTTAGTTTCTTTTGAAACTCCCGATGTGGATTTTTGCCCCATGCTCTTATGACCTTGACTTTGGCCAACAAATCATAAGTCACATGTCAAGTTCTACCCGTCATTATCTAGGTTAATTTGAACCCACTCGTTTTGTACCTACCCTTGACTTTGGCCAACAAGGCAGTACGACTGTCCCAAACCAACGCATCTATCTATGCTACATATGAATATCAAATAGCTACCAATCACTATGCCTTGACTTTGGCCAACAAACACAGCTTGAATACTATTGACTATCCATATGAAATGACGGAGGGCTACAAACGGTTTTGGCAAAACCGTGAACGTAGTGAACTTGATATATTCGAAGGAACGTGATAGCTTTTAAAAGGAGTGGTTCAAGCTCCGCGTTTTTTAAAGTTTTCTGTTTTGAAAAGAAACCGAGTGGTTTTGAAATTGTTCCAACGACTTTACTTTGGTTTATTTTCTTGCATTAATTTAATGCGTCCCATCAATTAATCCTACCATTGAAGAAAACAATGAAAATATGACGTACGCTTATGCCATCTGCATTCGCCACGGGGTCCCGTCATTACCCGTTAGGTTACTTAACTAACGACAGAGCGGGGGCTGGACTAGCGCGGATGCAAAACATATGCAACGCCTACTAGATATCATATATAGATATATACATTCGTAAGATGCAATGATAGCCATTCCAGATCACAGATGAACACATTGGATATGCTAGGAATCCGCGTTTCATTCGAGCTTGCAATGAAAGACGGATTACACGGTCGCGATGAATAGCCAAACCCCACCCTAGACCCCTACGGGTGCGGCAAACTATGCGCCAAGTACCCGAAGTGAAGCAACCTCCCTCAACAACGTGAGTAGGCCACTCGGCACTTCAAAGTACCCGGTAGTTTGTGCACCCCACCTTGGGTCTATCCTAGAAGCAAAAACAGTAAAAGAAATAATATACAATGGCGGTTACAACTTCATCCCGGATGTGCGGCCATAAAATAATATTACATCAATTTACATGTTACATCAAATGAAAGATAAAGAAACTCTCATCTCACAAAACCCCGGCTATTCATCCGCGACAATCCAACAAGTTCATATACACAATCCAACAACATTACAGACCACAGATATGCACAACCCCTACTAATCGACGTATAGCGATTAGTCGACGTTCAGTGCATATATCACATTACAGATATAACCATTTAGAAAAAGTTTGTAGAACTTCGATCAAAACACCAATTTGTAACTACCCCAAACACAACATTGTTCTCTGGATAATCTGGGCAGAAACAAAATATCTTAAAAATCCCAAAACAGTACACTGAACAAACCGCAGGAAATCCGAGTCGCGGCCGAGTCAACTCGGCCGTGAATCCACGGCGAAACGTGTGGTTTCGCCGCTCTTCCGCGGCGCGTTGACCGAGTCATGGGCTCGTTTTTCCTGCATGTTCTTAAAAAACCCTGCACTGATTTTTAAGGTATGTGGAATTATTTTTAGGACAGTTTTAAAAATCGGCAGAAAGTTTAGTTTTTAACTTGTTTCGCGAATTTTTTTCGGATCGAAGTTCCAAACACTTTGCTAACATGCTAGTTGTTGTTTAGCCTGGCTCTGATACCACTGTAAGTCCACGTTACCCACCCCGGTTCTTACGGGGAGGCAGAATAGGTAAAAAACGATTTTTGACACAAGGTAACATGGACTAGAAATGGAGGATCTTTGCTAAACAAAAACCTAGCAAACTAACTACAAGTTTAGCTACTCGGTTAGGAGGTTATACCTAGGTCTTGAACTCCTTCTCTTCTTGCTCCTTGGAGTGGTTTGAACGGCTCCTCCTCCTCGTCTTCTCTTTGCCAAAGAAGGATCCACCCGAAGGCTTCTACCTTGAGCTCTTACCTCAACCTAGAGGTAACTAAAGTGCTTGGCTTGCTAAACCTAGAACCCTAGAATGAGTAGAGAGGAGATTTGGTAGTTTTATCTCAAGAGCTCATGGTTCTCAACACATGAGAGACGAGAGCTTTGAGAGAGGGGAAGAGGATGGGCTAAACATATGAGAGAGAATGAGCAAGAGAGAATTTGCTACTTTTTGCAACCATACTCTCATATGAGAGAATAATGAATTAATAATAATAATTAAAAAGAAATTTTGATGGTTCATTTAGAATGACCATTATCATTTCACATTAAATGAATTTTGCAAGAATCAAGAAGCATCTTCCATGTGAAATGATGATGGTCAAATTGTCAACATAAGTCAACCGGTCAACCAAAGTCAAAATGTCAACATAAATCAAATGGTCAACCTAACCATGGCACAATTATCTTTAATTAATATCATTAATCATATTTCTCATTTTCATTAGGGTTTGGAAAAAGTCAACGGTCAACAACCCTAATGAGAATCCTCTGCCTCTGCCTCTGTCAACTGTGCATACACACCCGCATCCGTGTTCCGAGGAACACGAATACAATGAGACAAAACCAATCCCAAAACAAATACTAGGATCTGGCTTAAACCAAAGCCCGCTAGTAATAACTGCCCGGACACCAAACGTGCACAAGTGCGCGGATGTGAACGAACCCCATCGCAAAATCATGCGACCTCTACTCTGTTTTGCCCAAAGGCGAATAACCCTCTGTGTGGGACTCTAAAGACTCGACATTACGCTGGCAGTGGGTTTAACCACAGGCCGCAAGCGGTACTAGCTGTACGTAACGGTCCCCAGGTAGATGCCGATAAGAAGACTGCTGAGGTGAACCCATCCGAAGTCCTACTGAGCCTGAATGTGACAATCTCCGTACAGTCCGGTCTGTTCGTCTGAGAGTATCGCATGGCGGGCCTAGGGGGCGGTAAACGTCAGTCCCCTAATAGCGGTACAAGTCGTGTCGGAGTGTAGCCCAGAACACCCTGAGATAACACTGGAAATGCTACCGGTATATCTCGCTTGCCCTGGCCAGGGACTTTGTGTAATAGCTCTCCTAGACACAGCGCGATATCAACCCCCAATACCGGGAGAGATGAATCCTGTCTAACCGTCACCGCCTTTAAGTGCTTCGGGGCTGCACCCAACTACTACCTGTTTGCACGACTCCTTTGAGCCATGGTAGGGTAGTAATTAAAGAACAGTGGGAACACACTCGAGGCAAAGTGACAGTATCAAGTCAACAGACTAAGCTGTACTCATGTCACCTGGGAACTGATAACTGATGATAGGCATAATACCAACCAACAGTTCCCAGCGAGTCCTGTCCAGTGTACTCGTAACCTGACGAGCACCCGCATACTATCTCAAGTATGACGTACTAATGGCTGTGGGACAGACCATCTCCCCTGCTGGGATGAGAAGCGCATACGCTAGTCTACTCTGGAGTATCGATGCCCCGTCTCGATAATCCTACGACTAGGGACCTGTATAAGGATGTGCTTGTAGATTACCTAGCCCCCACTAGTGTGACTGCCATCACAATGCTGGTAATCAAGCAAAGATCCTAAGGGCTCCACTAATGTGTATAGGCGATATGCTAAAAGAAACACATGCACACATTAAAGTAGAAACAAACCAAGTAGCATACTACCATTTTGAGCAAGATTGTTTATACAACTGTGAATATCCCAAGCTTCCATTAAGTAATATAAAAACTAGTATGATACAGTAATGGCCTCTAGGGCATATACACTAACAGCACTAAGGCCAGTTGTTGTAGTATTTCATACCCAACGTCCCAAAAGTCTCTCAAATAGCATCTAGGGAATGGCCTCGGTGAGTGGATCCGCTGTGTTATCCTTTGTGTCAACTCTCCTAACCTCGATCTCCCAGGGATCAACTATCTCCCTGATCAGGTGTGTCACGACCCGAAGGTACGGAACGTGACCGACACTTAAATTACGAAACGTCTAGAGGCGTAACATAATCTAAGTAAGCCGAAGCCCAGAAATCTAAACCCTTTAAAAGAAGAAGTGTAAGGAAACAAGTTTACAAGCAACATCAAATTTCTCAAAAATTTTGGCAGAGTCTCCTTTGTAAAAACTGGCCCCAAACGGGTACAAATACGAATATATATAAGCAATAATAAAAAGGCATCCCCAAGAGGGATCTAGCTCTACGCCAAAAGGCGGAAACAACCACACAATACACTAAAATATACAACTACGAAGGGCGAGGCTCAAAACTCAAAAGATAACCAAATCCACTAGAAAACCATAATAATACAAGCGCGACTCTAAGGTTGAAATAAAAACAACTGGTCATCTAAACTATCAAGTAATACAAGTCTGGTTGATGGAGCTTACTAGATACAAATGAAATAATAAAAATACAACGGCGGTTCTGATACAATTGAACCAACCTACCAAGCAAATCACTCTGAATGAAATGGTGTGCCAGCAAGCTGCCAAGGAAACCTGTACTTCGAAACCTGTAAAAAAATTTGGCACAACGGGGGTAGGTTGCCAACTCGTGAGTAGAAGAAATCTGCGAGTAGAAATCGCATGCACTACGCTCTTCTAGGTCATAATAATATACTTAATATATCACTAGTCATCTATGTTGGATATAGTGCCCTTAAAGTCAATTATTGGATCGCAGGTATGCGATTGCAATGATTGAGGGAGGACCTATACCGGTAGGACAGTCTTACTCAAGATGATAGTATGCTATCTGGTTTACCTTTATCAGTCGTGTACAGCTTTAGGTGACATGATCACTACTACACGTTGATAGAGCCCTTAGGATCCTGCTTGACTACCAACAGTATGATGGCGATCATATACGTGAGAGTTGGGTAATACATAAGCACATCCTTAAAAGTGGTCCCTAGTCATGGGAGTTTCGAGACAGGGCATCGATACTCCGGAGTAGACTAGTGTATACAGTTGAGACCCCGACGAGGGGCGGTGGCTGGTCTCACAAGCCACTGGTGTCAATTGGATCACCTAAGATGTATACAGGTGCTCATTGGGTTATGAGTACATCGGACAGGACTCGCCGGGAACCTGCTAGTTGGTAATTATATCTAGCGTCCGATAGCAGTTCCCTGGTGACATGTGTACAGGTTAGTTCATCGACCTGAGGTTGTCATTTGTCTCGTGTGAGTTCCCACTGTGCATTGATTTCTACCCTACCACGGCTCAAAGGAGTCGTGCAAACAGGTTTTTTTTGGGTACAGTCCCGAGCCACATGAAGGCAAGTGAGCGGATCGGCAGGGGATTCGTCTCTCCCGGTATTGGGGGTGAGATCGTGCTGTGTCTAGGAGAGCCATTACACCAAGTCCTTGGCCAAGGCAGGTGGGAATTACTGGTAAGTATTCCAGTAGTTTCTCAGGGTGTTCAGGGCTACTCTCCGACACGACTTATACCGCTATTGGGGGTCTGACGTTACCGGCCCCCTAGGCCCGATATGCGATTCTCATAGACGAACGGACCGGACTGTACGTATATTGTCACTAATGGGCTCAGTAGGGTTCCAGGATGAGTTCGCTCATCAGCTTCCCTTTCGGTCAGTACACGGGCAGCCGTTACGCACAGCTGGTGCCGCTGACGTGCTTGTGGTTAAACCCACTGCCAGGGTACTGACGAGTCTTTAGAGTCCCCCA
This sequence comes from Agapanthus africanus, assembly GCA_030015575.1. Lineage (NCBI taxonomy): Eukaryota > Viridiplantae > Streptophyta > Magnoliopsida > Asparagales > Amaryllidaceae > Agapanthus > Agapanthus africanus. The sequence goes on along the minus strand of JASDDO010000018.1, from coordinate 33,592,740 downwards.
CAGATAGTTTCCCAAGTTCGGGCGAAACGTGGTAGAGGCTGTATGGTTTTATGGTAGGGTTCGAAAATGCACGTGCACTTGTGCACGCGTCATATTTCGGACAGATAATACTGGTGGGCTTTGGTTTAAGCCGGATCCAAGTATTATATTGAGTCAGAATATTTTTAGTCTCTCGTATTCGTATTCGGTTGGAATACGGATACAGGTATGTATATACAGGTGAGGGGTATTCTCGTAATCCGTTACGAGATTACTTTAGAAGATTCATTTCTTTTGGTTAATCATTTTGGTTTAAATGATTAAATGGATTTTAGAAAGTGTGACCCATTATGGATGACACATTTCTTCTAGCATGTTCATTAGTGACTCATGTTAATGAGTCACTAAGTGAGTTATGATAGAATTAATGAGTTTTGTTTTGGGTATGGATATTTGAGGAGATATTTTTCATAAGATATCTTTTTTTGGTTTTTGTTAAATAAACCTCATATATCTATTCACAATAGCATGAGAAGAATTGTTTTTATGAGCTTAGTTTTCTTTTGGCTCACTAGTGTTTCTTGAGTTCACAATTTCCAATCCTAAGCATCTTCTTCAACCTCCACCCTAAACCTCTCATGTGATGAGAACCCTAGGGTGTTTGAGACAAAGTATTCTACTCATTCTCTACTTCATCTTGGTCATCTCTTTTAGCAGACTTGATGACCGAGTTGCCTCGGTATAGAGGCGGGAGCCCGTTTAAAGATCCGTTGACGTGGTGCCACCTCGATGAGGAAAGAGGAGATCGGAGTTGCCGCGAGGAGCGTGGGATGATGGCTAAAGACCGAAGGACTCGGATCGATCGGTATAGCCTTTCTACCTCTTTACAGTTTGTTAGTTTAGCGTTAATGGCAAGATCCGGGTTATAGTATGCGATAGCGCCAGTTATAAAAGTTTTTGTTCCGCGTTTGGCATCAGAATGACGGCCGGGGCGCTACCGTAGACTTACATGGTATCAGAGCCATGCCATTAACCTTTACTAACTTGTTCTAACGTGTTTAAAACATCGATCGAACGAAATTTCCAAAACCGCGATTTCAATGTTAAAGTTTCTGTCGATTTTGTTTTGTCGTCTAAAAATTATTTTGAGCATCTCAGAAAATCGAGCAGGATTTTTTACGAATACTGAAGAAATTTGGTCCACTGTCTCCACAGTACTGCTGCAGAACCGCCGCACAAACCATGGTTTGGCCGCGGTTCCGCCGCCAGTTTATGGGAACAGTACACCATATTTCTTCTAGGAGTTTTGCATAAGGAATTGTTGTTTCTGGAATATTTTGTTTGGGCCCAGATTTTGTTTGAGTACTGCAGTTGTACTTGGGGCCCACTTCGGGATGTTTTGTTAATCGGAAGTTTAAACTTGTTAGTTTACAGTACTTATATTATATCTCCGACCGTGAATATCATTCGAGCGGTAAATTGCGTTTAATTGCTATAGCTCTTTTAGACGGGTTTGTGAACGTGACATTCGCATTGATGTTCTGTGTTGTGCTGTGATGTTGCGGATTTGTCGTGGTGGATAGCAGTGTGCAATGGTAGTGCAGTTTGGATTTATTTGTACATTTGATATTGCGGGGCGAGCGTCCAACATGTGGACTGCCGTCACTGCCTATTTGTATAATATTCTTTTGGGGCATGACCGGGCTGAGGTCGATGTACCTGTTGTACATATTTTTCATTTCTGTACTAGGTTTACCCCGCGACGGAGTGCACGGATAGCCGGGTTCTGGAGGGCAACGGGTCCGCATCTCATGGCTTTGAGAGGCAAGGGGCCTCACTCTAGAATTGGCAGACTATTCGCCGCACTCGTAGAGGGTACAGGTTGACCCAAGGAGGGGTTCTCAAGTTATCGGATTTCGTGAATTGTAGCGTGGTCCATTCTTTTCGCTGTAGGGGGCTGCCTCGCTTCAGGTTTTGGCAGGTAACTTGCCGCACCCGTAGGGGTCTAGGTTTCATTGCACAGGCTATCCACACGACTAGGGGAACGTCGGGTTTCAGCAGCGGCTCTGTGAAACCCGGGGATCCCAGATTATCTGTATAGTTCTGTGATGCTTATTACTTTTCTGTAATGTTGCATTTATCATGCCTAGAGCGATTATTGTATATTGGTATATATACTAGTAGATGTTGTATATGTTTTACACCTGCGCTAGTCTAGTCCCCGCTCTGTCGTTAGTTAAGTAAGCTAACGGGTGATGACGGAACCCAGTGGCGAATGCGGATGGCATATATGTACATTTTATTTTCGTTCTTTTCTGGTGTGATTAATTGATGGGACTGCGTTGATTTTGATTGATGCAAAGGAAAACAAACCTGTTTGGACATTGTTGGAACAGTTTTAAAAAGTGTTTTTACAAAGACGTTTTCTTTTGTTTTGCATAGTGGTATTCAGTTGGAATATCCTGCACCTCATTCGACGAGGCAAGGGCCGAGATCCCTTCACCGGGAGTGACCCCTTGGGCAGAAATTTGTGTCAGGGTAATAACTTCACTATAGTCGATTACTTGTTGCTTTGCATCGCGGTATTCAGTTGGAATATCCTGCACCTCATTCCACGAGGAAAGAGCCAAGATCCCTTCACCGGGAGTGACCTCTTTAGCGAAGGTTTTCGCCACTATATTTTGTAAAAAGCTATCAGGTTCCTTCAGCGATATCAAGTTCGTTACGCTAAAGGTTTTTCGCCAAAAACCAGCCGTAGCCCTCCGTTATTTCATTTAGGTATTCAGTAGTATTCAAGCTATGTATTTTGACCAACGCCATGGCATAATGTTTGGTAGCTGTTGGGTATTCATCTGTTGCATAGATAGATGAGTTGGTTTGGGGCAGTCGTTCTGCCATTTGGCCAACGTCAGGGGCATGTGCGGATGGGTTTAAATTGACAAGATAATGATGGGTAGAACTTGACATGTGACTTATGGCATTTTGGCCAACGTCAAGGTCATAAGAGCATGGGGCAAAAATCTACATTGGGAGTTTCTAAAGAAACTGAAACTTACCAAGTATGCGCATACCTTTTGGAGTGTGATAACGTGAGTGGATACCTTCACGTTATCATGCGATGATAGTTGGATCCCGGTTCCCACTGATAAGTTAGTTTACTCTTCGGGTGATCCCGATTAATTCTTCTTTCAGGTTTGGAGGAGAATTTGACAGTACAGTGGGAGGTTTCCTGATTAGATAAAGTGATAACCATTCTGATCTAGGTTAGAGTGCACGCAGAGTGTTTCTTTTCTCTCTCTCATTGGCAGCGGCCATTGACTGACCCTAGACTATGACTCAGTGACTAAGTTGACCGAACCTTCTTAAAATACTGGCTTTTGGATTGTCTGAGTTGCATAAGTCATTGCCGCTCCTTCTTTTACCCTTTGCATTTCTCAGAACACCTCGTATCACTACGAACATCCACTTCCATTGGATAGATCCATCGTATGGTTATATACGAACTCGAAGGGACTTCTTCGAGGATGGATCCAGGTTCAGGAGAAATTGAATAGGTTTATTCAGTTGTCTTTTATCATCACCTTCTCTCAGGTTGCGAGGGCTCCTTAGTTTAGGAGAGTACACCTATTACGCTTATTGGATAGTCTTCTTCCAAATCATAGGCAGGTGCCGAAAGGTAGGGAATGAAGAAAACCAATTAGCCTAAGTAGGGTGTACAAAAGGTAATAAGTAAAGACAAAATAAAGGGATTAGAAAGATGGCAAAGTAAATTGCGACTGCTATCATTCACGACCAAACCGTGTACTTCATCGCCACTCCTACTTCACCTTTGCTTTTTTCCCCAGTTCGGGAGAAATAGAATAGAGTATTATTCAGTTGTGTTTTATCATCACCTTCTCTCAGCTTGTGAGTACTCCTAGAATTAGGAGAGTACACCTATTATGCTTACTGGATAGTCTTCTTCCAAACCATAGGCTGGTGCCGAACGGTAGGGAAGGAAGAAAACCACTTAGCCTAAAGGGGTGTACAGAAGGTAATGAATAAAGACAAATAAAATGATTTGGAGAGATGGCAAAGAAATATACGGTTACAGTCATGAATAGGATTATGGAAGAGGCATTACTAGGAATACCAAGATACCCCTACAAAATATTTTCATGTTTCAGTTTCACTGTGCGTTGTTAAAGGAAAACTGTTTTCCCGATTAGATACTTACTCCACGGTATGTATTTACCAGGTATGATTCTCACATCTGTATGGTTTTACAGATGATGAGTGGGAGTAAGTTATTGGGAATTTGGTGATCATCCTCATTATATCGGAATTCATTGTAATTGGTGATATTTGAGGAAATCGCCTGGGTTTTTGCCGGACGGCAAGTATTTGGTTTTGAGTATCCGTTGTTGTGCACCAATTTCAAACTGATATATCTGTACGTTTATTTTTATAAAGTGAGATATAACTTTTTGAAATTATGTCCGTGACATTTACCTATATCAGTTGATGATTGGGTAAGGAGTATTGAACAACGGAGTAGTTCTTAACAATAAGTACAGTTTTCAACCTAAGATGCACAGGTTTTGAGTTATTCGACTTAGGGGACTCATACAGAGTATTGTATGCTGTCCAGTGTCCATCAGGACAAAGGGGTTGGTTCTCGTACTATGTTCTGTTTACTTGTGACTTCTCTAGTTTTTAGACAAGTGTTTAGTAGAAATACAATGTCTAAGTTTTGAGAAGTTATAGGTATAAGAATAAAGTAGAGAACCAGGTGTCGCAAGTATTGGGATTCTTCAAGGTGATCGAAGATGTAGATACTTGTGATTGGTATTCAGTTGATAGTAATGGTTTTGAGAAACTTGTTTCTCTTTCAGGTTACTCATAATTGGATGTATTCCTAAGTTGAGTAATGCTGATTAGCCTCTCTCCATTAAATTGATATGCACTAGAGACAGCTGCATGATTTGAATCTGGTTCCAATTAAATAAGTGCCAAAGTTTCTATATTGGATATAGAATGGTTTATATCTTAACGATGTTAAGGTACGGTGAGTTGTCCGGCTTATGATTAAAACCAGACTCTGGATAACTCAAGGCACATTTCTGTAATGGCAGTTTGTGGGTTGACCCAGGATATGACGAGGGTTGACTTTCTACCATCTAGAAGATCAATAGTGATATTTTTCTTGACTCGCCACAGTTTTAGTAAAATGGATTTTTCAGAAAACAGTAATGGGAGTATGGTAGCACTGGAAGTGATTCCAGAACCGCAAACGATTACGAAAAATTTAATAGGACCTATAGATTCAAATAGATTCCATTAGCCACTTCGCAGATATGGTGAGTAACCTCAGACACCCGATAGGTACTCCGGTAGCCTTAAGGACGGTGACAGGGAGGTTCTTGTTTACCCAGACTTGACACTACTGTTGTTCCAGGCTATGAGACCCGACAGGAGGTTAAGTATAGCGTCGTTCTAAACTAGCTTTAGAAGTGCACGTATATATTATTCTGCCAGAGGGTTGTTGTGGTCAGTGGGAGCAGCGGAAGCATAGTGGGCAAGTAGCTTATGTCTATTTATAGACTAGAGCAGATATAGCGGAGATAGATCATCTAATTTTGATGTGATAGTCATGGCTTTGACTTCATCAGAATAGGGGATGGATCTATTAAGAAGGTAGTAGGGTGTGATGTCCTGGTATTTGGATGACATACACAGAGTAGGAAGTGAAATTCCTATACTACGATCGGTTATACTGTGGTTGTCACACAGTTGTTTCTCCACAAAGGATATGGATTTAATATCTGACATTCTGGTTATTAGATCTATGGTTTTAGATCTAGATTTGGGTAGTTTCCCAATCTGGGTACTTAGACAGTATTCTAAAGGTATTTGGAATAGATGACTCCTGGCATGGTGGTGTACCTGCAGGTGATGGAGTCACCCTCTCTAAAGGTGTCTTACAGACTAAAGGGGAGAGGGATGTGCATGATTGGCATATCACTTGCTTAGGAAATTGAGTCAATCGTGAGATGTCAGGTACCACACCAGATGTTGTTTTTGCACCAGATGCGATAAGTTTATATTAATCCAATCCTGGAGAAACATACAGAAGCAGTTTTAGAACATAAGAGGATGTTCTAGGGATTTGATGATGGCAGCCTCCTTCGGGAGATGGTTATCATTCCAGGCTTCCAAAGGTGACATGGATGACAGAGTGATTGTCAGAGTTATAGTTCTCCCTCTGACAAAGGGGGCAGTATTATGGACATGTGGTCCAAGAGGATACTGTGGGAGGCATGGTGCAGGATACTGATTAGGTTCAGTTGTCGATACAGTCTAAGAAGTTTGGATTTGGAGTTCATTTATGAACTAGGTCCCATCAGATATCCAGACATATTCTAAGACAGGTATTACTCAATTCGGGAGATGGGTTTCTCCGCGAACTTGAGATTAAGAGAGACATAGAAAGAAACATCAGGGCGGATCCACTCATTGAGGCTATTTGTCGAACACAAGGGTTTTACAAACGAGCTTTGTGAAACTGGTTAGTAGAGAAGTTAGGTGTTCGGTATCACACAGGCTGTGAGTATGCGACATCACAATAATTAGCCTTAAGTGCAAGTGGGAGATTGTTGGATATAGTGCCCTCAAAGTCAATTATTGGATCGTAGGTACGTGATTTCAATGATTGAGTGAGGACCTATACCGGTAGGATAGTCTTACTCAAGATGATAGTATGCTATCTGGTTTTCCTTTATCAGTCGTGTACAGTTTTAGGTGACATGATCACTATTACACGTTGATAGCCCTTAGGATCCTGCTTGACTACCAACAGTATGATGGCGATCATATACGTGAGAGTTGGGTAGTCCATAAGCACATCCTTAAAAGTGGTCCCTAGTCGTGGGGGTTTCGAGACAGGGCATCAATACTCCGGAGTAGACTAGTGTATACAGTCGAGACCCCGACGAGGGGCGGTGGCCGGTCTCACAAGCCACTGGTGTCAGTTGGATCACCTAAGATGTATACAGGTGCTCATTGGATTATGAGTACACCGGAGAGGACTCGCCGGGAACCTGCTAGTTGGTATTTATATCTAGCGTTAGATAGCAGTTCCCTGGTGACATGTGTACATGTTAGTTCATCGACCTGAGGTCTTCATTTTTCTCGTGTGAGTTCCCACTGTGCTTTGATTTCTACCCTACCACGGCTCAAAGGAGTCGTGCAAACAGTTTTTTTTGGGTACAGTCCCGAGCCTCATGGAGGCAAGTGAGCGGATCGGCAGGGGATTCGTCTCTCCCGGTATTGGGGGTGAGATCGTGCTGTGTCTAGGAGAGCCATTACACCAAGTCCTTGACCAAGGCAGGTGAGAATTACTGGTAAGTATTCCAGTAGTTTCTCAGGGTGTTCAGGGCTACTCTCCGACACGACTTATACCGCTATTGGGGGTCTGACGTTACCAGCCCCCTAGGCCCGATATGCGATGCTCATAGACGAACGGACCGGACTGTACGTATATTGTCACTAATGGGCTCAGTAGGGTTCCAGGATGAGTTCGCTCATCAGATTCCCTTTCGGTCAGTACATGGGCAGCCGTTACGTAAAACTGGTGCCGCTGACGTGCTTGTGGTTAAACCCATTGCCAGGGTACTGACGAGTCTTTAGAGTCCCCCACAGATAGTTTCCCAAGTTCGGGCGAAACGTTGTAGAGGCCGTATGGTTTTATGGCAGGGTTCGAAAATGCACGTGCACTTGTGCACGTGTCATATTTCGGACAGATAATACTGGTGGGCTTTGGTTTAAGCCGGATCCAAGTATTATATTGAGTCAGAATATTTTTAGTCTCTCGTATTCGTATTCGGTCGGAATACGGATACAGGTATGTATATACAGGTGAGGGGTATTCTCGTAATCCATTACGAGATTACTTTAGAAGATGCATTTCTTTTGGTTAATCATTTTGGTTTAAATGATTAAATGGATTTTGGAAAGTGTGACTCATTATGGATGACGCATTTCTTCTAGCATGTTCATTAGTGACTCATGCTAATGAGTTACTAAGTGAGTCATGATAGAATTAATGTGTTTTGTTTTGGGTATGGATATTTGAGGAGATATTTTTCATAAGATATCTTTTTTTGGTTTTTGATAAATAAACCTCATATATCTATTCACAATAGCATGAGAAGAATTTTTTTTTATGAGCTTAGTTTTCTTTTGGCTCACTAGTGTTTCTTGAGTTCACAATTTCCAATCCTAAGCATCTTCTTCAACCTCCACCCTAACCCTCTCATGTGATGAGAACTCTAGGGTGTTTGAGACAAAGTATTCTACTCATTCTCTACTTCATCTTGGTCATCTCTTTTAGCAGACTTGGTGACCGAGTTGCCTCGGTATAGAAGCGGGAGCCCGTTTAAAGATCCGTTGACGTGGTGCCACCTCGATGAGGAGAGAGGAGATCGGAGTTGCCGCGAGGAGCGTGGGATGATGGCTAAAGACCGAAGGACTCGGATTGATCGGTATAGCCTTTCTACCTCTTTACAGTTTGTTAGTTTAGCATTAATGGCAAGATCCGGGTTATAGTATGCAATAGCGCCCGTTATAAAAGTTTTTGTTCCGCGTTTGGCGTCAGAATGACGGCCGGGGTGCTACCGTAGACTTACAATCCAGTAGTGGCAGGGTAATAAACTATGCGTAAGTGTAAATGCTCAGTGCTTGTGTCAGTGCCTCAAGTAGTAACATGTCATGTGTATGAGTATGCATGCACCATGAATGTAAAACAATCAACCCTGAAATCTGGATATCTCTGTATATGAAATCTTTAACTTTTATAATAGTAAAATCTGTATAGAAATTTGAAACATCACCGATGAAATCCATGGAAATCCGTGTCAAGTATCGAAACAAAATATGTAAATCTCAAGTCTCAATACCTCATAGTCTTAATATCTCGGGCTCCGTCAGTCCGGATCGGCCCATATCATCAAATCTCACGACAACGGTCGGTATCCTACGGATATCCGCCGCGCCAGACATCACCGGTAGGTATTCTTCCCCTGCCAGGCTCATCGTCTACAACTCGATCTTCTTGCCCCCGGGTACCATACCGGGCCCACCATGTATCCGAGACGGTTCATCCACTCTTCGAATCGGGTCTCGAAATCCAACAGAAAACACGAAATCTCATGGTAGACGACACATACATCACGAGAAAACCGCAACTGATATTTTAAAAGGAGAGAGAGAGAAAGAAGTTTTTATATACATTCTTGCGGTTTTCCCCAAAATCCAGAAATCTCATAAAAATCCAAAATCCATGAGTAAGTACATAATGAGTATCGGCATAAGCCCCACAATACTGCATGATAACATGAAAATGTGAATGCATGAAGTGTCTAAGTGTTAGTTATATGTATGCCCTAGAGGCCATTACTATACATAGGATGTATATTGTAGTGGATGCTGGGACATATATAGGGAGGACTTTCTTGCTCGACATGATAGTATGCTATCTGGTTGATCTTTACCTTAACGTGTACACTGATTGTCTCTCTGTTACATGTTGGTAAAGCCCTTAGGATCTGTACTTGACTACCTGGACTATGATGCGGATCATACTAGTGGGGAAATGGTAGTCCATAAGTACATCCTTGAAAGTCCCTAGTTGTGGGTGTATCGAGACGGGGCATCGATATACCAGAGTAGACTAGCGTATACCTTCTCGACCCATACAGATGGGCGATGGATGATCCCATATCCATCGGTGTTTGACATCAGAGATGATATACGGATGCTCAGTAGAGACTGGGTACACTGGACGGACTCGCCGAGAACTCCCAGATGGTATTATACCTCACGTCAGATGGCAGTTCTCTGGTGACACTGGTACAGAGTAGTCTGTTGACCCGAGATCGTCATAGAGTCTTGTGTGGTTCCCACTGTGCTTTGATTTCTATCTTACCACGTCCAAGAGGGCGTGCAAAACGGTGGTTTTTGGGTACAGTCCCGAGTCACATGGAGGCAATGAGCGATAGGAGGGGATTCGTCTCTCCCGGTATAGGGAGTTGATGTTGCACTGTGTTCGATTGGCTATAACAGGAAGTCCCTGGCCAGGGCTGATCAGAGAATTGCTGGTAAGTGTTACTAGTAGTTTCTCGACCCGTTATGAGCCTCATATCGACACGACTTATCGAGCTATTGGGGTCTGACGTTTACCACCCCTAGGCGAGATATGCGACATATCAGACGATCAGACCGGACTGTACGGTAGTGTTACTGGTCGGATTCACTGGAGTGTGAGCGGGCTTGCTCGTCGATCTTCAGATCGTTCAATACCCGGGTGGCCGTTACGTTTAGCAGACCGCTTGCGGCTTGTGGGTGTTTGATATAATCATCATCTGCTGCCGCGTATTGACGAGTCTTTAGAGTCCTACACAGAGGTTTCCTGGCTTAAGCGAAACGAAATAGGAGCGCATATGAGATATGTGCGGGACCGAGAATAATGCGTGTATGTGATACCGTATTCCATTCTCGCGATGAATGTATCGAATGGTTGTATGCGATATAACCTAGGTATCGAATCAAGTATTGATTCGATAAGCCGATACATTGAATACTAATCGGTTGTGTGCGACATGACCGGATCATTGAATCAAGTGTTGATTTAATGATTTAATGCATAATTATATATTTGATATATTACTTTGCACTAACTAGTATTGGTTCACTTTAAACGGATTTTCTCACTTGGTTTGTGCACATTGTATATGTGATATACTTTTGTACACTTGATTGTATCATGTTTGATGATACATGTTTAACTATAGTTAAGTGTAATGAATTAAGCTATGGTTAAACTAATGATTAGGGTTTTCTTTTTTTACTTATTTATTTATTTATTTATTTTGAATAGATGAGAAAATAATGGTTGCTAATTTTGGAGTTTAGTTGAAGCTTCATGAAGCTTTGACTTTGTAACCATTCTTGTCTTCATCTTTAACCCTAACCATTAATCTAACCTTAGTTAATTCTCTACACTTGACCATGGTTGATGATGATAAGTATTATTTTATTTTCTATTTTCTAATTAACTTATCATATCAATTTCCTTCTTCTTCTTCCTTGAACTCAAGAAGAAAACCATTCTTCATCAATGGTGATTGATGAAAACAAGTGAGAAATCCAATTCTAAAGTCTACCCACTTTCTATTTCTTCATCCTCTACCTCTTGCCAAGTAGTAGAGTGTGTTTTCTTCACAAGTTTCTTGACTTGGTGAAGTCGGAGCTTGATTTAGCGATGCCTCGACGTAGATCATCTTCGGCATGGACATCGATGACCTAGCCCGTCCATTCTCCGATGAAGCCGACGCTAGAGCCAGGGACTTGTTATGGACAACGAGGAGACTTCATTGCGGAGCTATGGAGGTGGAGAACCGGATCTACAAAGGTTGTATTTCCGTATCTCGTAGTTAATTGTTAACTAGTTATCTTTTTCGCCTAGTTTTCTAGCAAACGGTCCTTGTTAGGGTTTCTCGGCACCTAGATTTTTTGAAATTGGCATGGTTGATGCCTTGTGAGACCTCATTAGGATGCCTAGGAACCTTACAGTGGTATCAGAGCCTAGCTAGAGTCTTAGGCGAAGTCCAGACGGAATCTGAAACCCGAACGAACCCGAAACCCGTCTCAAAACATGCTCTCTGTCCTTTTTTCAAAAATTGGGATTTTTCCATATTAAAAATATTCAGTAAAATCAGCAGGAAATTCTAAGGGATACTGCAAAATTCGTGTGCCTGATTCCATCAATGCGCCGCGTTTCCGCGGCACGAGCATGGCTCGTGCGGCGGAACCACGTCCGTTTTGTTGTTTGTGGCATCCAAATTTGTACAGTAATTCATAATATGCTGTGATGGTTTTCCTGGGTATTTTTGATATTTTTTCAAGAGTTGAATTTTCTGGGGTTGTTTTGGGGATTCGTATGTTCGATCAGATTATCAAATTTTGTCTGTGTGGCTTTCCGGATAAATTTTAGAATATGTTAAAAAGGTCGACCGGATATAAATACCCAATTTTTCCCCTGTCGGGAAATTTCCAAGTGTTGGATTTTTCCGTAGTTTAACGACGTTCTAAGTAGTGCAAGTAACGCGATGGACCCTCTAGAAGACAACAAACCTTAACTCGATTATGTGACCGTCTTGAACTGCCCTTTGAACCTTAGGGTTTGGAGCAGTACGGCATGCCACATGTGAGGCGTTGGCTTGACCCTTCTACGGCTGGACCGTTGCTATTGAGGCACGAACTGAATGTTGTTAGACTTATTTCATGTGTTGATCTGTTTCGGGAAAACTTGGGTGTTCGATTGTTCGATCGGAAAGTTTAACATTTTCTGTTTATCCGGAATGGGATACAATAATTGGAATTCACAAGAAGTTATGAGATAACTGAATGAATGTTATAAACATAGCAGTTTAGTCTCACTTGATCGGTTGCCACGGAATTTTGATGTGATCAAAAGTCCGTCGCAATCACGTAGCGTACGCGGATACTCGCCGGGTAAACTTAATAGACAGCCTCGCTCCATAGCCCCGACCAAGTGACTGTAGGAGAACCCCGTCGCCGAAAGCATCCGTTCGGGTGCTCGCGGCAGTGGTGTTCCGCCTTGGTGCACTTCGTCGACGGCGTCGGGGGTGCGGCCGTCTACTAAAGTTTGCGACGAGCTTTCGATCAGCTTGTCGGGAATCTTGTTGAATTACCCGACTTGGTATTGAAAAGTGTTTTCGATTTTGAGACTAAAATACGGGGTTTATAATTGTTAGGCATGCGATGTCTAAGGAATTCATTTGATTAGGCATGCGATGTCTATGGAGGTTGCGGATTCCAACTGTTGTAGTTTTACACTTTCTTTTCTGTGACCGTAAGTGTAATATGTGATATCGCCGGTTTCGTTGCTATATGTCAACGACAATTGGGATGCGCATATTTACTTACGTTGATGACATGTGATGTTATGTGTTGCTGGATATGTTATATTGGATCGTCGTGTTTGAATAGCCGGGGGTTTTTATGTGAGATGAGTGTTTTTCATTTTCATTCATGTAAAAACTTGTATGTAATATTCTTTTATTTGGGACGCTTCCAGGTTGCGGAAGATGTCACCGTTTGTATATTATTTACTTTTCCGCACTAGGATAGACCCAAGGAGGGGAGCACAAGTAACCGGGTTCTGGAGTCCAGTGGGAGACCAACTCGAGGAGTCGAGTCCGGGTCTCCTAACTCTAGAATTGGTAGGGTTGCTTGCCGCTCTCGTAGGGGTCTAGGGGTGTGGGTTTGGCTATTCATCACGACCGTGGAATCCGTGTTTTATACTGGCTCGTATTGAAAACACGGACGTCCTAGTATATCCAATATTTCATATGATTCTTCTGCTGCGATATCTGTGATGTGATCATGTGATGTTCTGTGATAGATACAGTATATAGTATATATGATATATTATATAGACGTTACTTATGTTTTACACCCGCGCTAGCACTGCCCCGCTCTGCCGTTAGTTACCTAACCTAACGGTGCACGAGGGGACATCGAGGCGAATGCGGATGGCATAATTGTACGTCGTATTTATCTGTGATGTTTAGGTATTCAAATGATGGGACTTCATTAATGTGATTAATGAAATAAAAGAAACCTAAGATGTTGTAGAATCGAATTTCAAAATAAAACAGGTAGCTACAGTTCTTGCTTTGCACAGCGGTATATGTGATATATCCTGCACCTTATTCGATGAGGAAAGGACCGAGATCCCTTCACCGGGAGTGAATCCTTTAGCAATGACTGGCAGATGCTACACACTCGGTTTGTCTTTTGATTGCTTTTAAGTGTTTTTGCTTTGCACAGTGATATATATGATATATCCCGCACCTCATTCGACGAGAAAAGGACCGACGATCCCTTCACCGGGAGTGACTCCTTTAGCAAAACTAGAAAAGCTTCAAAAACACTCCATTTCAAAATTCATTCGATCCTACAACGATATCAAGTTCATTACGCATTAGGTTTTCAGAAAAACCTGTCGTAGCCCTCCGTCATTTCAGATAAGTTGTATATAGTATTCGTGCTGCATTTGTTGGCTTTTGTCAAGGTGCAGTGTGCGGTAGCTATATGCTGCTTATCTGCTAGCATACGATGCGATTGGATTAGGGTAGTCGTGCGGCTTTGTTGGCTTTCGTCAAGGGTCGTGCGGGTGGGTTTAATTCAATCAAGAAATGTACGGGTTGAACTTGACTAGCGGGCTATGGTTTGTTGGCTTTCGTCAAGGTCATAGCACGTTAGGGGCAAAATATTTATCGGGAATTTCAAGTGTTGAAATTTGCAATGAGATTGCATACCTTCTATGAGATAGTTGGATCCCGATACCCGCTGCGAGTAAGAGTTACTCCTGGGAGAGTTTTATACATTACAATTAGCCGATCAAGTAGGTGTCTAGAAAGGTGTCAACGGGGTTACGCCTCTGGGAAAACGAGGTTTACAGTAATTAGGTTCGTGCGAAAGCACGGGGGACCTCCCTCAAAGTACCGACACTGGCCTGGCTGAAAGATTGGCGAACTTTTAGTGTGTAATTAATCCCGGCTAGTCTTTCCTTTTAGGGTTTGAAGGAAGATTTGATAAAAAGCAGTGGGAGCCATCCTGATTAGATAAAATAATAACCAATCTATTCTTGCAAGAGCGCACGCTGAGTGTTTTCTTCTCTCTCTCTCAAGGTAGCGACCATATCACGCCTTAATCAAGATAATAAAACGGATTATTGACCAAACCCGCTTGTTATACTGAGCTGGGGAACGTTGGTCCCGCTCCAACTTATAATTGTTATAAGACAGAGCAGGAAATTGGGGAATACCGGATTTCCCGTGCCGCCCAAACGAAGAGAGTGCATGCTGATGCATCATCTTCGGGTGTGTTCATTACAGAGAACTGTTTCTCAGTATCCTTTACGTCCTGGGTATGTGATACCAGAACAGGATCCCAGATATGTAATATGTTACATAGGGCTGCAGAAAGGTAGAGAACTGAGAACGGGTGATAAGTTTCATGAGGCAGAAAACGGGGCAAGAGTTGCAGCCAAGTCTGTTGGTCACTGTCACCCTGTATTACCAATACATTGATTCTGAACGAATGTTGTTAGATACCGAACCTGATATACAAAATCATATCAGTCTCTTTATTAGTAAAGAAATGATAAAATTTTGTATTGTTGGATAATGTTTTGAACATTTCCTATATCAAAAGTTGATCGGTTCAGGCACGTTATCTAAAAGCATTGATGTTCTAAATCAAACTACAGTTCCTTAGTATACGGAACACACACAAGAGGAAGAGTTCAGAAATGAACGAATCCTACTTGAGGCATTGTAGACTAGGTCATATCAATGCGACCCGACTAGCTGAAGTTACATGTAGATGCATATTTAAATCAGTTTGAATTTACATCTTGTGAAACTTGCCAGTCATATCACAGAGATAAGATGACCATAGCTCCGTTTAATGGAAACAGAGAAAGAGTTAGTAAACTCTTGGGATGATACATGTTGATGTATGTAGGTCCCCTGTCTACACATGCCAAGACTGGTTCTTTATACTTCATTACGTTCTCTGATGATCTCTTTAGATTCAGACATATGTTCTTGTTGAAACACAAGTCAGAACCTTTTGAGATATTCACAGAATATAAGTTAGAAGTAGAGAACCAATAAGGGTACAAGTATTATGTCCTTTGATGTGATCAAGGAGGAGAATACTTGAGCATGGAATTCCTGGACTATTCTAAAGGAGAATGAGATTCTCTCTCAGCATTACTCCTCCGTATACACCATAGCACGATGGTATATCGGGGCGGAGCAGATACACCCTATTTGATATGGTGTGCTCTATGATGAGTACTGCTGAGTTACCTATTTCCTTTTGGGAGTTATGCACTTGAGAAGTTGCATACCTATTGAATAGGGTTCAAATCAAATCAGTTGCCTACCACTTCATATGTGATATGGGAAAGGGAAGAGCCCATGTCTTAAGCTAGTTAAGATTTGGGGTTGTCCGGCCTATGTCCAAAAGCAAAATCCGGACAAGCTCGAGGCAAGGTCTGTTATGTAGAACTGGAAATGTTCCAGCTATACAAACTACAGCAGATGATTTGATAGAACCAAAGGATTCAGTAGATACCAACGAACCTCAGCCGCTCCGCCGATCTAGTAGGGTTCCTCACCCACCTGAGAGTTACTTCGGTTTCTCTATGACAGTGGGAGCGAGGATTGCATCATGAGATGATGACCCAACTAGCTTCGAGCTGGCCATCGAGAGTAAGACTCTGTAAGAATGGCTGGACGCTTAGTGATCTGAGATGGAATCCTTATACACCAACAAAGTATGGACTTTGGTTGCTATATCTGAAGGGTTAAATCCCCATCAGGAGCAAGTATATCTTGAGAAGATTACTTGGTGTACATGGAAAAGTTGAGACTTTCAAAGCTAGACTTGTTAAAGCTTTTCGTCATTGACCAGGCGTGGATAATGATGAAACCTTTTCAAGTGGCTATGCTTAAGTCCATCCAGATCCTACTTGCCACGGCTACATACCATGACTACGATATCTGGCGGTTGGGTGCCATGACTGCTTTTTTAAATGATGTTTTAGAAGAGTGCGTCTATAAGTACACAGCCAGAGGGCTTCGTAGACAGTGGGAGCAGCGGAAACGTGTACAAGATGCTTTATAGGATAAAGCAGGTATCGCGGAGTTGGAACATCTGTTTTGATGTGTTAGTCAAAGAGTTTGACATCATCAAAATGGTAGATGAACCTTGTATAAAACAAAAAGGTAGTAGGGAGTATAGTGACGATCCTCGTAGAGTACGTGGATGACATGCTCTTGATAGGGAAGGAGTTTCCTATGCTACGCTCGGTCAATCTCCGCTTATCACAATGATTCTCCATATAGGATCAAATTGATACCTCCTAAATCCTGGGTTTTGGATCTATGAGATAGATCTAATTGGATGTTAGGATTCTCACTAGTTGTAGTGAGATGGTATCAACCGATCCTGGGGAGAATCACTGGATGGTTTCCAGGGTGATACAGACGACTGAATGTCAGTCACATGCATTGTCTTTACCCTCAGTGGAGGGACGGTATGTTGGAAGAGTTCCAAGCTAGATACCGTGACATACTAGACGATAAAGGCAGGATACATCGCTACTTAAGATGCTACCAAAGAGGATGTTTGGGTGTATATCAGTTCATGAGATGAACTACGTTCCTACCATTGTGAGACAATGGAGTTGTGGCTCATGCCGAGGAACGCCGGTCCCATCAGTGATCCAGACTTATTCTAAGGCAGCATCGCCTGATCATGGAGATGGTTGATCTCCAGGGTGATCGAGGTTTGGAGAGTAGACTCAGAGGACAACACAGCGGATCCACTCACAAAGGCCTGTTCCCAGAGAGAGACTTTTATGGGATGGTTGAGTATGAGATACTACAACCACTGCTATCAGATGGCCCTAGTGCAAGTGGGAGATTGTTAGTTATATGTATGCCCTAGAGGCCATTACTATACATAGGATGTATATTGTAGTGGATGCTGGGACATATATAGGGAGGACTTTCTTGCTCGACATGATAGTATGCTATCTGGTTGATCTTTACCTTAACGTGTACACTGATTGTCTCTCTGTTACATGTTGGTAAAGCCCTTAGGATCTGTACTTGACTACCTGGACTATGATGCGGATCATACTAGTGGGGACATGGTAGTCCATAAGTACATCCTTGAAAGTCCCTAGTCGTGGGTGTATCGAGACGGGGCATCGATATACCAGAGTAGACTAGCGTATACCTTCTCGACCCATACAGATGGGCGATGGATGATCCCATATCCATCGGTGTTTGACATCAGAGATGATATACAGGTGCTCAGTAGAGACTGGGTACACTGGACGGACTCGCCGAGAACTCCCATATGGTATTATACCTCACGTCAGATGGCAGTTCTCTGGTGACACTGGTACAGAGTAGTCTGTTGACCCGAGATCGTCATAGAGTCTTGTGTGGTTCCCACTGTGCTTTGATTTCCATCTTACCACGTCCAAGAGGGCGTGCAAAACGGTGGTTTTTGGGTACAGTCCCAAGTCACATGGAGGCAATGAGCGATAGGAGGGGATTCGTCTCTCCCGGTATAGGGAGTTGATGTTGCACTGTGTTCGATTGGCTATAACAGGAAGTCCCTGGCCAGGGCTGATCAGAGAATTGCTGGTAAGTGTTACCAGTAGTTTCTCGACCCGTTATGAGCCTCATATCGACACGACTTATTGAGCTATTGGGGTCTGACGTTTACCACCCCTAGGCGAGATATGCGACATATCAGACGATCAGACCGGACTGTACGGTAGTGTTACTGGTCGGATTCACTGGAGTGTGAGCGGGCTTGCTCGTCGATCTTCAGATCGTTCAATACCCGGGTGGCCGTTACGTTTAGCAGACCGCTTGCGGCTTGTGGGTGTTTGATATGATCATCATCTGCTGCCGGCGTATTGACGAGTCTTTAGAGTCCTACACAGAGGTTTCCTGGCTCAAGCGAAACGAAATAGGAGCGCATATGAGATATGTGCGGGACCGAGAATAATGTGTGTATGTAATACCGTATTCCATTCTCGCGATGAATGTATCGAATGGTTGTATGCGATATAACCTAGGTATCGAATCAAGTATTGATTCGATAAGCCAATACATTGAATACTAGTCGGTTGTGTGCGACATGACCGGATCATTGAATCAAGTGTTGATTTAATGATTTAATGCATAATTATATATTTAATATATTACTTTGCACTAACTAGTATTAGTTCACTTTAAACGGATTTTCTCACTTGGTTTGTGCACATTGTATATGTGATATACTTTTGTACACTTGATTGTATCATGTTTGATGATACATGTTTAACTATAGTTAAGTGTAATGAATTAAGCCATGGTTAAACTAATGATTAGGGTTTTCTTTTCTTATTTATTTATTTATTTATTTATTTTGAATAGATGAGAAAAGAATGGTTGCTAATTTTGGAGTTTAGTTGAAGCTTCATGAAGCTTTGACTTTGTAACCATTCTTGTCTTCATCTTTAACCCTAACCATTAATCTAACCTTAGTTAATTCTCTACACTTGACCATGGTTGATGATGATAAGTATTATTTTATTTTCTATTTTCTAATTAACTTATCATATCAATTTCCTTCTTCTTCTTCCTTGAACTCAAGAAGAAAACCATTCTTCATCAATGGTGATTGATGAAAACAAGTGAGAAATCCAATTCTAAAGTCTACCCACTTCCTATTTCTTCATCCTCTACCTCTTGCCAAGTAGTAGAGTGTGTTTTCTTCACAAGTTTCTTGACTTGGTGAAGTCGGAGCTTGATTTAGCGATGCCTCGTCGTAGATCATCTTCGGCATGGACATCGATGACCTAGCCCGTCCATTCTCCGATGAAGCCGACGCTAGAGCCCGGGACTTGTTATGGACAGCGAGGAGACTTCATTGCGGAGCTATGGAGGTGGAGAACCGGATCTACAAAGGTTGTATTTCCGTATCTCTTAGTTAATTGTTAACTAGTTATCTTTTTCGCCTAGTTTTCTAGCAAACGGTCCTTGTTAGGGTTTCTCGGCACCTAGATTTTTTGAAATTGGCATGGTTGATGCCTTGTGAGACCTCATTAGGATGCCTAGGAACCCTACACTAAGTAATCAATGCAATGTCTAAACTAGCGCATGAGAGTAATCACAATATTATATGGATCTAGCCTTTTGCCGATTCTATTAATAAAGATCGTATATTCTAAAGTGTACGTGACATGGCAATTACCGATGATGATGTGTGTGAGCCGACAAATAAGTGTACGTGGGATATGCGCATCATCGGTAATGGTGCTGGTGTCCTAACAGGCAGAGTTTCATTTTAACTAAAGAAACATATATATGAACATGCAACGTGATGATTACAATCTGAATATAAAGATGAATGTGTATTAACCACTCATTTGGAATATACATATCTAACTACAAACTATATGACTCGAGCCTAAACTAGTATATATCTAACCCACTAAAGAACTAAACTAAAGAAACTAGTCGATCGGAAATAAGAATCCACCTAAAGTCTGAGTCGATATCTCTAATAGTCGGCGATCCAGCCTCAATAGCGTCACGTACATAGTACGGCTTTCTCGAGTCAAGAGTGCGGATCAATCATCATATCTATGCCTCGTACGGTAAAAACATCGTACGGCATCCCAAAATCGGGGTACGGGTCAACTATCACCTCTGTACATCATCATTTGTATTATATCATCATCAAAAATTATCATGATCAAGGGTATTGTGCTATAATCGCATACATCCCAATATCATGAAACATATATGATTGTCTGTGTAAATATATATATCGTCAAATGGTCCTCAGAAATATCATGTCACATATATCATATCGTGATTAAGTCACATATTACAGTCCGGGTTCTATTTTAGAGTCTCGTATATCTCAATGTCATCATCACCTATTATTGTTTATGTATAAATATCCATTTTCTCATTTCCCAACGATCCGCTAATATCATAGTACTCCTCATATCATACTCGATCGTATACCTTTAACTCACGGCATCACGCCCAATCATACTGAATCTTCCCCAGATATCATATATCCTCCCCATATCACGTGTATATGTTATATGTATATGTGTGTGTGTATACACACACACACACACACACACACACATACATACATATAGAAACCTACACACAATCATATATACATATATACATATATACATATACACCAAGTCAAATGTATGTGTGTGCGTGCGTGCGTGTGTGTCTACCTGAAACCTATGAATTCCCACCAAGGCATTCATCCTCTGGTTAAATCTTTCTAAATCAGTCTAGTCCAACCTAAAGTATTTAATAGGACCCTACTCGGCAAGAATCTAAGATCACGTCCGACTTCCTAATAGCAGTAAGTAATATGCCTATTCTACGTTTGCGGGGGTGCTAAACGCTATCCACTCGACTTCCCCCGTAGATATACATCTACTCACCTGGCCCTTGTCTGCCGAAGTCGATGCCGCCATCCTCTTCTTTATCGTCCGAAGTTCACGTGAGGGGTACCTATACGCAAATATATATGTACATCGTAAACCAAATCGCGGATAAAACCAAAACAACGCACGAAACGCGCATAGGTTAAAACCTATGACCCGCTCATGCAAAATAACCAAATAGCCCTCGATATCGGCGTACAAACGCCGATTGTTCGAGAAAAACCCAAACATACAAATCATAGTTCCAAAACTTACTAGTTATAATATACAATAGATTGCAACTTATCGAAAACTCAGAATAATTTAAATCGGTTTATTTCCGAAAACCTAGAAAGCGTCAATTAACCTTTTCACTTCAAAACTTGATGTTTAAACGAAACTAATGGCCATAATATTCACTAAATATCATAACTATGTTATACAAATCATTACTATAATTTTATCACACTAATTGATATTAAATTGAAAATTCTAGTTTGCAATTTTATCCAATTTCAACACCTTTTAAGCAAAAATTCACAATTCCACAACTAAACTTGATTTTGCATATTTTAAATTGTTAAACCACTCAAGGAAACCTTAATGATGTGCTAAAACCCTAACTAGATTTTTAATCCCACATTTTAAATTAATTTCTAAAACCTCAAAATAGCATATTTATCACAATTTTTAAAGTAAAAGCTAGCAATTAGCAACTAGATTATGTTTCATATTCAATTAACATGTTAAGCTCCTCATTAACACCAATATCTAATGATAAAAACCCCAATTAGAATTTTGTCTCACCAATGTATATATTTTATAAAAACCTAGTTAGCCAAAAAAAAAAAAACTAATTACAACAATTTAAATACAACAATTTACAATTTAGCAACAAATTTAGGTTTTCTATGTCTTAACTTATTTAATTACACCATATAATTATGAACATATTGTAAAAACCCTAACTTGATTTTAGAAACCCTTTCTAGAATTTCCTAGACAACAAATTATAACCAAATTAACACTTTAAAATTCTAGTTTAGCATCTTTAAACTACAAATTAAACATTTAGATGAGAATTATACCTCCCAAGTTTTGATCCTCTTTCACTTAGCCTCGAATATGCCTCTTTTCTCCATGTTTTAAACAAACTTGGGTTTGAGGAGAGGTGAAATTAGGTTTTGCTTTGAATTTGTGAAGGAATTGTGAATTTTTTGTGGATTTCGGTGGATTTTTAAATGAGTTTTGAAGCAAAGAAATGGGAAAAATTTAGGGAAGCTACAGGTGGAGGCTCAGCCAGGTTGTGGGAGGGGGAGAAAGTGAGAGAAGAATGTAGAATTTTCCATGAAGAAAGAACCCCACAATGTAATTAATGCAAATCACATCAATTTCACAAAAAAAAACCCTTTTTAATTCATTTTTAAGCCATGAAACAACTAATCTTGGAAAGTCTTGATAAAATTTTTATTACTACTATATTTTAGTTTATAATGGTTCCTAAGTGTGTAATTTACCCATTTAAATTTGTATTTATCACTAATTTAATGTATTTTTAAAAGCTTAAAATAATATTAAAAAAAATTAATTAAGGAATTTTTTTTAAATAACTAGAAAATTTTAAGTGACAATTTAGTGACCAATTTCTAGCAATATCTTATCTAAATTTTGTATAATTAGGCCTATATTGAAAAATACTTATTTTGACTTTTTACGGAAATGAGTGATTATTTTGCCGATTATCGAAAAACTGCCTAAACGATTTTCGAAGCGTTATAAGGTGATACTGTTTAAGAATATGTCTGGATCGCTGATGAGACTGGGGTTCCTAGGCCAAGGCCACAAATCCATTTTTATCACAATACATAGGTATTGGATGCCCAATGGTAGGAACCAAGTTCATCTCATGAACTCTATTCATCCAGACAATCTCTTTGGCAGCATCGTTGGTAGCGATGTAATTAGCCTCTATCAACGAGTCTGCTACGGTATATAGCTTGGAACCCTTCCAACATACTGTCCCTCTATTGAGGGTAAAGACAAAACCCGGGACTGACTTTCAGTCGTCCTTATCACTCTGGAAGCTCGAATCGGTAAAGGACTCCATCTGGAGTTCACCGTTACCATACACCAAGAACATCTCTTTAGTCCTTCTCAAGCACTTAAGAATGCTCTTCAGCTGTCCAGTGGTTTTCCCAAAGATCTTTTCGATACTTACTCACTACACTTAGTGGGTAAGCTACATCTGGTCTGGTACTTAACATCACATACATGATTGACCCGTTTGCCAAAGCAAAGGGTATTCTTTTTATGCGAGCCCTCTGCAAGAGATATCTCTTTGGAGAAAGTGATTCCTGAACAAGCGGGTACATTACCACGCTTAGAATCATCCATACTAAACCCCTTTAGCATGGTGTCTATGTACCTGGATTGGGAAAATCCCAAATCCATTTAGATCTATCTCTATAGATTTGTATCCCCAAGATGTAGGAGACATCAGTTAGAACTTTCATGGAGAACCTGTGTGATAAGAGCTTCTTGACCGAGTGTAGCATAGGAACACCCTTTCCTATCAAGAGTATATCATCCGCATACAATACGAGGAAGACAACCATATTCTCTACAACCTTCTTATTTATACATGGTTCATCTACCTTTTTAATGAAGTCGAACTCTTTGACAGCTTCAATAAAACAGATGTTCCATCTGCGCGATACTTTCTTTAACCCGTAGAAGGATTTAAGCAACTTGCACATGCTTTGCTGCTCCCGCTATCTACGAAGCCCTCTGGCAGTGTCATATACACGCTCTCTTCTAAATCACCATTTAGAAAAGCGGTTTTGACGTGCAGTCTGCCAGATATCGTAGTCATGGTATGCAGCAATGGCAAGTAGGATCCTGATGGACTTAAGCATAGATTTGAAAGTCTCAACTTTTCTATCTACACCAAATTATCTTTCTCAAAGATCCTCTTGCTCCCGATGGGTTTTACCCCTTCAGGAGCAACATCCAAAGTCAATACTTTGTTGGTGTACATGGATTCCATCTCAGATCGCATAGCATCCAGCCATTTCATATAGTCTCCACTTGTGATGGCCTGCTTGAAACTAGTTAGGTCATCATCTGCATGATTCAATCCTCGCTCCTACTGTCTATGAGAAAACCGTAGTAACTCTCAGGTGGATGAGGAACCCAACTAGATTTGCGGAGTGGCTTCGGTTTGTCAGGGACTATTGAATCCTCCGGTTCCACCAAATTGTCAGTTATAGTTTGTGTTTGCTGGAACTACTTCCAGTTCTACCTCATCGCCACTAATTTCTTCCACAAGAAATTCCTTTTCCAAAAAGGTGGCATGTTGAGAAACAAAACATTTTTTGTTCCTCAGTATGGTAGAAGATATACCCTCGCGAATGTTTGGGATATCCTACAAACTTGAACAGAACTGACCTTGCCTCGAACTTGTCCGGATTTTTCTTTTCAACATAGGCCGGACAACCCCATATCTTAACTCGTTTAAGAGATGGTCTCTTCTCATTCCATATCTCATATGGAGTGGTAGGCAATAGATTTGATTGGAACTTTATTTAATAGGTATGCAGCTTCTCAAGTGCATGTCCCTGAAAGGAAATAGGCAACTCAGTAGTACTCATCATAGAGCGCACCATATCTCATTGGGTGCGATTCCTCCACCCCGATATACCATTGTACTGTGGTTTATACGGAGGAGTAAACTGAGAGAGAATCTCATTTTCTATTAAATAGTCTCGGAATTCTGTGCTCCAGTATTCTTTTCCCCAATTATATCGAAGGATTTGAATACCTTTACCATCTGGTTCTCATCTTCGTACTTATATTCCTTGAAATTCTCAAAAGATTCAGTTTTGTGTTTCAATAAGAACACATGTCTGTATCTTGAGAGAACATCGGTGAATGTAATAAAGTACACGGAACCATCTCTGGCATATATAGACATAGGACCACATACATCACCATGTATCTGTCCAAGAGTTCAGTAGCTCTTTCTCCGTTTCCAGTAAACGGAGATTTGGTCACCTAGTCTTTGAGACATGACTGGCAAGTTTCATAAGATGTAAATTTGAATGGATTCAAATATGCATCCTTATGGAACTTTAGCTAGTCTTGTTTCATCAATATGACTCAGTCTACAATGCCACAAGAAGACTTCGTTCATTTCTGAACTGTTTCTCTTGTGTGTGTTCTGTACGTTTAGAACTGTAGTTTGATCATAACGTGTACACTGTTATGCAACATACCTTACCCAATCAACACTTGATTTAGGAAAATATTCATAATATTTATTGGTACGAAATAGCAGTCGCTAAGAATCAATGTATTACTTGGTAACACTAGGTGATATTTGCCAACTGTTTTGGCTGTAACAATTGCACCATCTCTACTACTAGAGATATATCACCCTTTCCCAGTTCTCCACCTGTCTATAGCCCATGTAGCAAATTACATGTGTGGGATCCTGATCCGGTATCCAATACCCAGGACGTAGAGGTAACTGAGAAACAGTTCTTGGTTATGAACACACCCGAAGACAATGCATCAACATGCTTATTCTTCGTTTGGGTGGTATGGGAATCCGTATATTCCCCTATTCCTTGCTCAGACTTATAATAATCATAAGGTAGCGTGGAACCTAGCCCAGTATAATAAGTAGGTTTGGTCAATATATCCATATTATTATCTTGATTAAGGCATTTCATTGGTTGCTACCAGGAGAGAGAGAAGGGTAATCACTTTGCGTGCATTCTTTGAAAGATTAGATTGGTTATTATCTTATCTAATCAGGATGGCTCCCACTGTTTATATCAAATCTTCCTTCAAACCATAAAAGGTAAGATTAACCGAGATTAATTACACCCTATAGGTTCGCCAATCGTTTGGCCAGGCAGGTATCGGTACCCCGAGGGAGGTTCCCCGTGCTTTTGCACGAACCTAATTAAAATAAACCTTATTTTCCTAGAGGCTTAACCCCGTTGACACCTTTCTAGACACCTACTTGATCGGCTAATTGTAAAGTGCAAAACTCTCTCAGGAGTAACTCTTACTCGCAGTGGGTATCGGGATCCAACTATTATATAGAAGGTATGCAATCTCATTGCAAATTTCAACACTTGAAATTTCCGATAATGGTTTTTACCCCTAGCAACTTATGACCTTGGTTATGGTGAACAAATCATAAGTGCTAGCCAAGTTCAACCCGTCATTTCTTGATTGAATTAAACCCACCCGTGCGACCCTTGGCTAAGGTTAACAAAGCCAAATGACTACCCTAATCCAATCGCATCACATGTCGCAGACAAGCACTAATTAGCTATCGCACACTACGCCTTGGCTAAGGTCAACAAACGCAGCACGAATACTAAATAGTACTTATCTGAAATGACGGAGGGCTACACAGGTTTTTAAGAAAACCATGAGCGTAATGAACTTGATATCGTTGTAGAATCTAGTGATTTAGAAAAGGAGTGTTTTGAGGCTTTTGCTAGCTTCGCTAAAGAGGTCACTCCCGGTGAAGAGACCTCGGCTCTTTCCTCATCGAATGAGGTGCTGGATATTCCTGAATACCACTATGCAAAGCAAGAACTAGAGAAGCAGTAAAAAGACAAAATTGAGTGGGTTGTAGTATTTGCTAGTTTCGCTAAAGAAGTCACTCCCGGTGAAGGGATCTCGGCTCTTTCCTCATCGAATGAGGTGCTGGATATTCGTCAAGGAATACCATTATGCAAAGCAAGAACTAGAGCTACCCTTTTTGAAAATTTGATTCTACAACATCTTTTGGTTTCTTTCTTTTCATTAATCTCATTAATGAAGTCCCATCAATTAATGTTTCCTAAACATTACAGAAAAATGAAACGAAAATAGAACGTACTCTTATGCCATCCGCATTTTCCACGAGGCCCCGTCATACACCGTTAGGTTACTTAACTACCGGCGGAGCGGGGGCCGAACTAGCGCAGGTGCAAAACATAAGCAACGTTTATTATATATCATATATATAATAATACATTCGTCTGACGCAGTTATATGATCAACATCACAGAAACAAGCAGCAGAAGCAACATATGAAATATTGGATATACTAGGATGTCCGTGTTTTAAATTTAGCCAGTAATGTAAAACACGGATTCCACAATTGTGATGAATAGCCAAACCTACATCCCTAGATTCCTACGAGAGCGGCAAGTAACCCTGCCAATTCTAGAGTTAGGAGACCCGGTCTTAACTCCTTGAGATGGTCTCCTACTGGACTCTAGAACCCGGTTACTTGTGCTCCCCGTCTTGGGTCTATCCTAATGCGGAAAAGTAAATAATATACAACAACGGTGACATCATCCTCAACCCGGAAGTACCCTAATAAAAGAATATTACATACAGATTTTACTTGAATGAAAATAAAAACTCACATCTCACATAAAACTCCCCGGCTATTCTTTCACGACAATCCATAAATCATATCAACAACAACACATGATATCACATACCATCAACGTAAGCAAATATGCGTATCCCTAAAACTTGTTGACATATAGAAACGAGATTGGGATACCCCATATATTACACTGACGGTCACAGAAAAGAAAACGGAAAACTACAATAATTAGAATCCGCAATATCCTTAGACATCATAATCCCAGAATATCTCATATTCCGGATTTCATGCCTAACTTATAAAACTTGCATTTTAGTCTCAAATTGAAAAATCTTTTCAATTGGTTGTCGGATAATTCAACAAGATTCCCGGCTTAGTGATCGCGTACAATACGCAATTGCGACGGAGTTTTGATCCGAATCAAAACTTCGTGGCAATCGATCAATTGAGACTAAACGGCTAGCTTTACAATATACTAACTAGTTTTCATAAAACTAATTAATCCGGATTCTAATAATTGTATCACACACATCACAAAGCTTGTAAAGTAACCGCGACATTAGAATTCCGTACGCAATTAGCAAACTTAACCAATTTTTCCAAGAGTTGAAAAATCCAGTGAGCTAAAGTTCTAAACCGATCACTTTAAGCCAATTCGGGAGTCGAAACGAACTCGAAACCCGTCCGAATCTTCACGGGGGAAATATCCTAAAATTAAATATTGAATGGGGGCCTAGAGGGGGTAACCCACCCCCGAGGACACCACGAGGTGGCCAGGGGGTGAGGCAGACCTAAAACTGCCTAAGGTGGGGCTGTTTCGGGTCCCCACAGCCAAGACCACCTTGTGGTGGTCTTGGGGAGTAGGCACAGCCATTCGGTCCTCCCGAGGTGTCCCCGGGGTGCGCACGCTCCACCCCGCGGCTTCTCGGTTCAAACCGTGAGCCCGGGGGGTGTGCAAACAACTCAAAACATCATTTTTGAAATTGTTTTTGTTAGTTATATGTATGCCCTAGAGGCCATTACTGTATATTGGATGTATATTGTAGTGGATGCTGGGACATATATAGGTAGGACTTTCTTGCTCGACATGATAGTACGCTATCTGGTTGCTCTTTATCTTAACATGTATACTTTCTGTCTCTCTGATTACATGTTGATAAAGCCCTTAGGATGTGTACTCGACTTCCAGGACTATGATGCAGATCATACTAGTGGGGCCTGGGTAGTCCATGAGTACATCCTTCAATGTTCCTAGTCGTGGGAATATCAAGACGGGGCATCGATATTCCAGAGTAGACTAGCGTATATCTTCTCGACCCATGTGATGGGCGATGGATGATCCCATATCCATTGGTGTTTGACATCAGAGATGATATGTGGGTGCTCAGTGGAGACTGGGTACACTGAACGGACTCGCTGAGAACTCCCAGATGGTATTATACCTCACGTCAGATGGCAGTTCTCTGGTGACACTGGTGTAGCTTAGTCTGTTGACCCGAGATCGTCATAGAGTCTTGTGTGTCTCCCACTGTGCTTTGATTTCCACCCTACCACGGCTCTACTGAGTCATGCAAACAGGTGGTTTTTGGGTACAGTCCCGATTCACATGGAGGCAATGAGCGATAGGAGGGGATTCGTCTCTCCCGGTATTGGGGGTTGATGTTGCGCTATGCACGACTGGCCATAACAGGAAATCCCTGGCCAGGGTTGCAGTGATATACTGGTAAGAGTTATCAGTAGTTTCACGATTGTTATGGACCACACGTCGGCATGACTTATCGAGCTATTGGGGTCTGACGTTTACCACCCCTAGGCGAGATATGCGACATATCAGACGAACAGACCGGACTGTACGGTATGTGTTACTGGTTGGATTCACAGGAGTGTGAGCGGGCTTGCTCGTCGATCTTCTGATCGCTCAATACCCGGGTGGCCGTTACGTTTAGCAGACCGCTTGCGGCTTGTGGGTGTTTGATATGATCATCACCTGCTGCCGGCGTATTGACGAGTCTTTAGAGTCCTACACAGAGGTTTCCTGGCTCAAGCGAAACGAAATAGGAGCGCATATGAGATATGTGCGGGACCGAGAATAATGCGTGTATGTGATACCGTATTTCATTCTCGCGATGAATGTGTCGAATGGTTGTATGCGATATAACCTAGTTATCGAATCAAGGATTGATTCAATAAGCCGATACATTGGATACTAGCCGGTTATATGCGACATGACCGGATCATTGAATCAAGTGTTGATTTAATGATTTAATGTATAATTATATATTTGATATATTACTTTGCATTAACTAGTATTGGTTCACTTTAAATGGATTTACTCACTTGAAATGCACATTGTATATGTGATATATTTTAGTGCACTTGATTGTATCATGTTTGATGATACATTCTTGCTTGGGTTTGTGTAAAGAATTAAACCATGGTTAGTTAGTGGTTAGGGTTTCATTTCATTTGCTCATTCATTTATTTATTTATTTATTTCATTTAGAAAAGATAATGAGAATGGTGACTTATTTTGTAGTTTTGTGGAAACTTCATGAAGTGTTGAAAGCTTGACCATTCTTGTTCTTTTCCTAAACCTAACCATTAACCCTAACCATGGTTTATTCTCTACACCTAACTAAGGTTAAGATTATGATAAGTATCATATTGTTTTTTAATTTTACTTAATACTTATCATATTCTTTCTTCTTCTTCTTCATCATGAGCAATGAAGAAAAGCTTGCTACATCAATGGCAAGTGATGAAAACAAGTGAGAAATCCAATTCTAAAGTAAACCCACTTCCTATTTCTTCATCCTCTACCTCTTGCCAAGTAGTATAGGGTGTTCTCTTCACAAGTTTCATGACTTGGTGAAGTCGGAGTTTGATCTTGTGATGCCTCGACATAGATCATCTTCGGCATCGAAGCCGACGATCAAGCCCGCCCATTTCTTCGATGAAGCCGATGCTAGAGTTCGGGATCCGACTTGGACAGTGGAGGGACATCGTCGCGGAGCTTAGTAAGTGGTGGACCGGATCTACAAAGGTTGTAGTCACTTTCCTTTAGCATTTAATTCGTTTACATGCTTCCATCGCCTATATATCTAGTTAACGATCCGTATTAGGGTTTGTAGGCACTTGTAAAATTTGAATTAGCCATGTTTGATGCCTTGTGAGACTTCATTAGTGTGCCTAGGAACCCTACAGTTTTTATCGGCAGTTTTTGCGCGACAAAAACGGCGGATTTCTAATGTCGCTACAATTTACCCTAATGTTCTAGCTTAGCTCTGATACCATGAAAGTCGACCTTAGCACCACCTTAAGGTTCTAGAGGCATCAAGCATGCCAAATTTTAGTTTTTATTAGGTGCTGAGTTAGACCAACAAGATCTTTATTAGATTATTAGGGTTTGCTTTTGTGATGTGATGAACTCAAGAGAAGAAAAGAGTATACAACCTTTGTAGTTCGAGTCCTTCTCTTCTAAACTACCGGGTTGAAGTCCACGCGATTCTACAAGGCTCCTCTTCGAGTTGAACGAACATCTTTCGTGATCTTCACGCCAAAGACGATCCACTCAAAGTTCCTCTAGCTCAAGCTAACTCTACTCTAAACTCCTTTAGTGTAGGAAACACACCACACCAAATTGCTAGTTTGGTATGATATGGTGATGTAGGGGATGTTAAAAGCTCACAAGTTTGTGTTCAAGCTTCATAATTCACATTTCATATGAGGGTTGAAGCTTGAACCATGGCAATTGAGGAAGAAGATGAAACTAGAGAGCAACCATGGGAGCAACTCAAGAAAAATGGCTAAGTTTTAAGAATGAGACTAAGAATGAATGGCAACTCTTGACCCCCACTCATTCAAGCATGGAATTTTGCAATATAAAATTGCAACCATGCTTGAATAGTGAGTCAAGATGAATAAACAAATATAACTCCCATGCTTGCTACCATGCTCTCAATTTACACCTCATTTTTCTATTTTCTAAAAATAGAAAAACATTCCATGCTTCATATAATAATATATATATATTTATATATATCAAATATACATTAATATATATATATATATATATATATATATATAAAGCAATTAGTGAGCTAATGATATTAGTTAAGATATAATTATATCACATATAATATATATCACATTATTAAATCAACACTTGATCTAATAATTCGGTTATATCATATATAACCAACTAATATCATTAATCTGAATATCACATTATCAAACCAACACTTGATTCGATAATCCGGTTATATCACATATAAGCTGGCTGATATCAGATAACTGCCAGATTATAATACGGTATCACATACTCATATTTAATCAAGCCCATGCACATATCAACATATGTGCCCTACTTCGTTTCGGTCGAACTAGGAAACTTCTGTGTGGGACTCTAAAGACTCGTCAATACGCCAGCAGTAGGTGATGATCACATCAATCACCTACAAGCCGTCAGCGGTACTAGCTGGACTAACGGCTACCCAAGTATTGAGCAATATGCAGATCAACAAGCAAGCTCGTCCATACTCTTCATGAAGCCTATCAGTAACACTACTGTACAGTCCGGTCTCTTCGTCTGATATGTCGCATATCATGTCTAGGGGTGGTAAACATCAGCCCCCAGTAACGTGATAAGTCATGCTGATGTCTGGCCTATAACGGTTTGAGAAACTACTGATAACTCTTATCAGTAAATCTCAGCAGCAGCCTTGGCCAGGGACTTCCAGATATAGCCAATCGAGCCTAGCGCAACATCAACCCCCAATACCGGGAGAGACGATACCCTTCCCATCGCTCATTGCCTCCATGTGACTCGGGATTGTTCCCAAAATCCACCTGTTTGCACGACTACTTTGTGACATGGTAGGGAGGAAATAAAATCACAGTGGGAGCCACACAAGACTCTATGACGATCTCGGCTCTATAGACTAACCTGTACCAGTGTCACCAGAGGACTGCTATCTGACGATAGGTATACTACCACATAATAGTCCTCGGCGAGTCCTGTTCGGTGTACCCATTCTCCAATGAGCACCTGTGTACAATCTTTGATGTCACACACCAATGGTTATGGATCAACCATCGCCCTCTAAGAGACAAGAAATGTACACACTAGTCTACTCTGGAATATCGAAGCCCTAGTCTCGATATTCCCACGACTAGGATCTAATTAAAGGATGCACTTTTAGACCACCCTGGCCCCACTAGTATGATCTCATCATAATACTGGTAGTCAAGTACATATCCTAAGGTCTTTATCAAAATGTAAGAGACAGACAGTATAAATACCAGTCTACATGTTAAGATAAAGGTAACCTGATAGCATACTATCATGTCGAGCAAGAAAGTCCTCAATATATATGTCCAAGCATCCACTATATCATCAATAATGGCCTCTAGGGCATACATATTCCTAACAGGTTACGAGAGAAGGCTATATTACCTCGTGGACTATGGTAATATGTAGTACAAGGCCCCGTCAAAACCCACGAGACAACGACACGAGAGTTCATGTAGGTGTTTTTTAGTGATCATCTCGTGCCACTTTTAATACATTCCGTACTAATCTACCCCGTTAACCCCGTAATGTATTGTATTGATTATATGGCTTGCCGAGACCATGGATACAAGTTGTTCAAATAGTCAGGTTCAGAATGTAAGCTTGTAGTCATGTCAAGTTATAGCCATGGTTCGGTCAAGTCAAGACTTGTATTCAGGTTTGATATTCAAGTTCAGGTTCAAGTATGCATGTTAGAGTATGGATTTATGTTTGAATTGGATTCTGGTTTGAGTTGAATTCAAGCTTGATTTAGACTCAGACTTGAGTCAGACACTTATAACTAATTTGGATCCTGAATCAGGTTCGGAAGTTATCGGTAACTACTGCACATGGATGGCAGGATTTGTGTCTTTTTCCAAGACAATTACCATTGATAACACCGTTAAGTTTTTCTACCTTAAATATGCAAGCAATCACTTTCTCCAGCTCCCTGAGGCTCAACAGAATTGATCCCGCTTAAAGCTATATTTACTAAATTCCTTAAATGTAATTTTATATACTCGAGGGGTTTTATGAAAAATATTTTTAATATATAGTTTCAAAATAAGCTCGATAAATTATTTATATTATTTAGGGTTTTCATAGATGTATATTTTAGGGATTTGAGGTATTTTAATGATAATTACTTTAACTTGAATAATTTATAGTATTTTACTGTAAAGCTTGATTATTGGTGGTATCTTGATGGTATTTTGATGAAACCTGTAATTCTTTCATTTGAAAAAATATAAGATTATTTTATTTTGAAAATATATTGATTTGTAATATTTATATAATTATAAAAATTAATTTTATTATTAAGTAGAAAATTGCGTTGTTCTTAAAAATCGTATTAAAAACCTTTCGAAATCGAATTCTCCGTTTGGATGTCTGTATCTCGCTCTACTAGCCCAAGGATATGCGATAATCTGCACCATCCAATAGCGAGTCCCTTAAAAAGGATTGTAGAGGCTTATTTGCAAAGTAATTTTAAAATACAATTCCAAAGAAAACCGTTTTTATAGTAGATGGTATTTTAATGAAATATTATCTTCGTAACTAAAAATACGTTCGAAGAGTATCCTGCTATAGAAACCATGTATGTATGTGAAAAGTAAGTCATTACCTCGTGATGTTTTCTAAAGGTATGATTAAGTTAAACAATTAAATATGGTAGATACAAAGTTCATGGTATTTTAATGTAAAAGTTGATTTAAAGTTATTTTGCATGATATTTTTGAGTGAAAGTTGGTTCTAAATATTAGTTTTATGTTAACAAGTATGGTGTAGAAATATGAATGAGCAATATTTAAGAAAAAGTGTAATTTCTAGGGTTTAGAATAAAATGTCGGTATTAATTACACTTACCGACATGTTTTGAAAAAGAACTTTTCAAGGAAGGAGAAGAGGAATTGAATGAGACCTACAAGCTAGATAGATGAAGAGAAGGTAGAAGAGGGAGTGTTGAACTTCATGGCGTCGCGGGGTCGCCGGAACTTGCTTCGATTCTCGCCGGAAGTTGATCCCTTGTTACTCCACCTGTACTCTTCTTGTACTTAGAAAACTTTGAGAGTTTTGGCTATAATTTTCAGAATGAGGAAAGCCTAGGCCATGGGGTAGTATTTATAGTGTGGAATTAGGGTTTTGGAATTAAAATGTATTAAAAAGGTGATAAATGGGGAATTGAGGGGTCTCTGTTTGATTGCAGAGCAATCAAACAGTGCAGGGGAGTTAGTGTCATGCCCCGCTTCCCGGTGTACGGTAAGGAGACGCGACGGGTCATACGACGTATTTACTCAGAAGTAAACACTCTAAGCGTATCTAAGCAATATAAAGTATAATGTACACAAGAGACATGAATATAAATGAACATCAACTTTTATTTATTTAACAATTCTTTACATGTACAACTGGAAATGTAAATACAAGAATAGAAAGCAATGCCTAAATAATGGTATAACTGAATTGAAAAGTATATACAAGTGCCTACAGCTCTGGGTCGATAGCAAATTGCTCTAAGTCCTCAGTACTGGGCTCGATCTCTAGTGAGTTGGATCCACATGACAACATTCCAAAGAAAGAAAAAAATGAATGTCGTCAACGAACAATCGCTCGCTAAGTCCCAAAGAAAGAGAGAAGTAGAATAAATAGAAAAGAGAATATAACTGTATAATATTATCTTTTGTTCTGTTATCGCAGTTGTTTGTAATTTGGTACAGAATATGCCAGTGTATATGAGAGGAATCCCACTATTCCGGAGACTAAGTTATACGAAGCACAAGGAACCGTTAAGCCATGGAAAAACATCAATGGATATTCAGGTTAGGTGTATTAAAGTGACCGTCTCGTGCCACTTCTAACACATTCCGTACCAGTCTACCCCTTTAAAAATCCCGTAATGTTTATTGTATTGATTGTATTGATTGTACTGATTGTATTGTGTTGTCTTGTTGTAAATGGAAAACTTGTCGAAACCATGATAACAGTAAACGGAATGGATATAAATGGATAGTTATGTAATCAGAGTATATCCATGGTTCGGTTCAGTCGAGTCCTGTTGATATAGATGGAATTCTGGTATAAACGGATTCATGTTGTATTGTAGTTATACTTGAATTGGATTCAAGTCGGATTGATTTCATATTAGACGGAGACTCTGTCTGAGTCAGACACTTTGAAAAGAAATTGAAGTCCTGAATTAGTTTTGATGTTATCGGTAACTGCTGCACATGGACGGCAGGATTTGTGTCTTTTCCCAAGAAAATTACCGTGTTGATAACACCGTTGTTAGGTTTTATACCTTAGATAGGCAAGCACCCATATTCTTCGGCTCCCTCAGGCTCAAGAGAACTGGTCCCGCTTAAACCTATGTTTACTAGGGTCCTTATTGTAAATTAATATAACTTGAGGGGATTTTATGAAAAATAGTTTTGATATATTTTAAAAATACACCTTAAGTATTTTATTATCGTCTTTAGGGTTTTCATAATTGTAATTTTTATAAAAATGAAATATTCTAATGGATATAACCTGGATTTCATTGTATATGGTATTTTAGTGAAATCTTGGAATGGTATTGAATTGTAAAGGTAGTTTCATGAAATTTGTGATTCCTTTAATTTAAAAAACATGGAATATATATATTGTATACTTAAAGTAGATATTTTGATAGTATTTATATATATCTAATATTTATAAAAATATAGAATTTATTTATTAAATAGAAATCACATTTTTCTTAAAAATTGCATTAAAGATTCCATCGAGATTGAATGCTCCTTGCGGAGATCTGCATCTCGCTCTACTAGGCCCTAGGATGTGATAACCCGCACCATCCCGATCGGGGTTCCCCAAAATAGGTTGTAGAGCCGTATTTGCAAGGAATTAAGTAATACACTTTTAAAGAAAACGGTTTTTGAATGTTTATGGTATTTAATCGTAAACTCGTATTTTCCACAAGCTAATGTTCCACAAATTATCGTTCTATGCCAAGAATGTGTGTTGTGATGAGGTAGGTCATTACCTCGTGTGTTTTCTAAAGGTAATACGGTAAAATTGAATAAACAATGTCGTATGTAAAATGATGGTATTTTACCGTAAAGATGGAATAGAAGTTGCAATTTATATTATTTTGAGAAGAAACTTGTTGTGAATGTTGTATTTTGTTTGTTAAACAAAATACAAAAAGATGGTAGATTTGTTCTAAAGAAAAATTGTGTTTTTAGTTAAAATAGAATCGGAAGTTGGAATAACTCCGCTTTCGACTAGTTTTGAAAAGTGATTTCGTTTTAATAGAAGAGAAGGGGGAAGTGGAAACTTACAAGTTAAAAATAAAAAGAGGAGATGGTGGAAGCTTTTGGAACCGTCGGGGCGTCGTTTCATCGCCGGAATCTTCCCGAAACTTTGCCTCTTGCTAACTCCACTTGTATAACTTTGGACTTGGAAATTTTAAAGAGTTTTTGTAATGGAATTCTGAATGAGGAGGGGTGAAATGTAGTGTGGTATTTATAGGGAAAATTAGGGTTTAGGGTAATGAATTTTGAGAATTAAAATATGGATTAATACCCATTTTTAATTCTCTGGAAATGTGCAGAGAAATCAAACAACATGGGGGTAGTGGGGTAGGCCTAGGAGTTTCGGGGTTAAAAATGTAGGGTTGCTAGGCACGCGCACAAGGGTCTACGAGACATCAACCATGCTCGATTAAAATCTTAGCCGTGCCGAACAACCCAAAACCGGATCTTTAAACTAGGGTTTAGAAGAAAACATGTATTTTAAACTCATTAACTCTAAGTGAGAGGGATTACAACCTTTGTAGATCCGGTCCTTCACTTTTTAAGCTCCGTGTTGAGATCCCTTCGCTGCGATCATCATGTTCCGGACTCTCGAGAGGCTTCACGAAGAGAAAGATGCAGTCTTGCTTCCGATCTTCGATAACATAGATGATCTACCTTGAAGTTTCATTAACACAAGCTAACACTCACTAAATGAAGTGAACACCCTCATCTAAAGGGCAAGGATAGATGAGGATGATGAAGTAGGATTTTTGCTCTCATTTATTTTCATATTCTCACTCACTTTCATCACAAAGCAAAAACTAGAAAGCTTTTGCTCAAGGAACTCAAGGATGAAGATGATAGCATCCTTTTGTGATGAATAATGAATTAATTGTAGTGGTTACAAATCTAACCAAGGGTTAAGCATGAAGGAGTTAACCATGAAGGAGTTAACCCTTGTAGAGAGTTAACTGGAGTTAAAGGTTTGGATTGGGTTAACAAAATATCTTCACAAAATATCAAGCAAAACACAAAGTCAAAGTTTCATGAAGCTTCATGCAAAAGCTAACCCTAATCCAAACCCTAACCAAGTTTAAACCCTAAACCTATTGTTAAATTTGTAATCCTAACATGTTATAATATTATATATCACATATACAATATATTTTGTAACAATAGAAAATAATACAATTAACATATATCGCATATATATCAATGTATTATCCCGTGAGAAAATGAATCTTTTAGTGAGCTAATATTAGTTAATGTAATTTAATATATCATATATATTATTATACATTAAATTATCGAATCAACACTTGATCCGATAATCCAGCTATATCGCATATAACCGACTAATACGATGACCCGGCTATATCACATATACCCGGCCGATATCTCATATCGCGAGAATCCAATACGGTATCACATACCGCATTATCCTCGGTCCCGCACATATCACATATGTGCTCCTACTCCATTTTGCCTGAGCCAAGAAGCCTCTGTGTAGGACTCTAAAGAATCGTCAATACGCCGGCAGTAGGTGATGATCATATCAAACATCCACAAGCTGCAAGCGGTCAGCTAAACGTAACAGCCACCCAGGTATTGAGCGCTCAGAAGATCAACAAGCAAGCATGTACATTCTTCTGTGAATCCAATCAGTAACATTCCTGTACAGTCCGGTCACGTCGTCTGATATGTCGCATATCTCGCCTAGGGGTGGTAAACGTCAGA
The DNA here is from genome assembly GCA_030015575.1 of Agapanthus africanus. NCBI lineage: Eukaryota > Viridiplantae > Streptophyta > Magnoliopsida > Asparagales > Amaryllidaceae > Agapanthus > Agapanthus africanus. Next base: position 33,554,182 of record JASDDO010000018.1, on the reverse strand, counting down.
CCCCAGTAGCTCGATAAGTCGTGTCGATATGAGGTCTATAACAGTTCGAAAAACTACTGATAACACTTACCAGTAAATCTCAGTAACCCTGGCCAGGGATTTCCAGTTATAGCCAATCGAACACAGCACAACATCAACTCCCTATACCGGGAGAGACGAATCCCCTCCTATCGCTCATTGCCTCCATGTGATTCGGGATTGTACCCAAAAGCCACCTTTTTGCACGCCCTCTTGGACGTGGTATGATGGAAATCAAAGCACAGTGGGAATCACACAAGACTCTATGACGATCTCGGGTCAACAGACTACTCTGTACCAGTGTCACCGGAGAACTGCCATCTGACGTAAGGTATAATACCATCTGGGAGTTCTCGGCGAGTCCGTCCAGTGTACCCAGTCTCTACTGAGCACCCGTACACCATTCTTGATGTCAAACACCGATGGATATGGGATCATCCATCGCCCATCATATAGGTTAAGATGCGTATACGCTAGTCTACTCTGGTGTATCAATGCCCTGTCTCGATACACCCTCGACTAGGAACAGTTATAGGATGTACTCGTCGACTACCGTGGCCCCACTAGTATGATCTCATCATAGTCCCAGAAGTCGAGTACATATCCTAAGGGCTTTATCAACATGTAACATAGAGAGAATCAAAGTACATGTTAAGATAAAGTACAACCAGATAGCATACTATCATGTCGAGCAAGAAAGTCCTCCCTATATATGTCCAAGCATCCATTACAATATACATCGTATGTACAGTAATGGCCTCTAGGGCATACATATAACTAACAATTTCCCACTTACACTAGGGCCATCTGTTGTGGTATCACATACCCAACAATTTGCTGTGGTTGAAGTATCTCATACTCAACCATCCCATAAAAGTCTCTACTGGGAGAAATGCCTTTGTGAGTGGATCCGCACTGTCGTCCTCTGTGTCTACTCTCCTAACCTCGATCTCCCTGGAGATCAACTATCTCCATGATCAGGTGATACCGCCTAAGAATTATATCTGGATTTCAGATGGGACGGTAGTTCCTTGGCTAAAGCTACAACTCCATTGTCACACAATGGTAGGAACGAAGTTCATCTTATGAACTTATATATATCCAGACTGCCTCTTTGGTAGTATCCTTGGTAATGATGTATCTTTCCTTTAATCGTCTATTAAGTCACGGTATCTAGCTTGGAACTCTTCCAACATACCGTTCCTCCATTGAAGGTAAAGACAATGCCTGCGACTGACATTCAGTCGTCCTTATTACCCTGGAACTTTTCCAGTGATTCTCCTCAGGATCAATTGATACCATCTCACTACAACTAGTGAGTATCCTAATATCCAATTAGATCTATCTCATAGATCCAAAACCCAGGATTTAGGAGGTATCATTTTGATCCTATATGGAGAATCCTTGTGATAAGCGGAGATTAACCGAGCGTAGCATAGGAAACTCCTTCCCTATCAAGAGTATGTCATCCACGTACTCTACGAGGATCACCACCATACTCTCTACTACCTTTTTGTATATACAAGGTTCATCTACCATTTTGATGAAGTCAAACTCTCTGACTACCACATCAAAACAGACGTTCCAACTCCGCGATGCCTGCTTTATCACATAAAACATCTTGCACACGTTTCCGCTGCTCCCACTGTCTACGAAGCCCTCTGGCTGTGTACTTATAGACGCTCTTTTCCAAATCAACATTTAGAAAAGCAGTCATGACACCCAACCGCCAGATATCGTAGTCATGGTATGTAGCCATGGCAAGTAGGATCTGGATGGACTTAAGCATAGCTTTGAAAGTCTCAACTTTTCCATGTACACCTAGTAATTATCTCAAGATATACTTGCTCCTGATGGGGATTTAACCCTTCAGATAGAGCAACCAAAGCCCATACTTTGTTGGTGTATAAGGATTCTATCTCAGATCGATAAGCATCCAGCCATTCTTACAGAGTCTCACTCCTGATGGCCAGATCGAAACTTAGTTGGGTCATCATGATGCAATCCTCGCTCCCACTGTCATAGAGAAACTGAAGTATCTCGCAGGTGGGTGAGGAACCCTACTAGATCGGCGGAGAGGCTGTGGTTCGTTGGAAACTATTGAATCCATTGGTTTTACCAAATCATCTGCTGTAGTTTGTATAGCTGGAACTCCTTCCAGTTCTACCTCATGACCACTAATTTATCCACAAGAAATTCCTTTTCACATAGGTGGCATGTTGAGAAACAAAACATTTTTGTTCCTCGGTTAGGTAGAAGATATTCCCTTGCGTATGCTTGGGATATCCAACAAACTTCCACAGATCAGACTTTGCCTCGAGCTTGTCCGGATTTTGCTTTTTAGACATAGGCCGGACAACCCCAAATCTTAACTTACTTAAGATATGGGCTCTTCCCATTCCATATCACATATGAAGTGGTAGGCAACTGATTTGATTTGAACCCTATTCAATAGGTATGCAGCTTCTCAAGTGCATAACTCCCAAAAGGAAATAGGAAACTCAGTAGTACTCATCATAGAGCACACCATATCACATAGGGTGCTATTGCTCCGCCCCGATACACCGACATGTTATGGTGTATACGGAGGAGTAATGCTGAGAGAGAAACTCATTCTCCTTTAGAATAATCCAGGAATTCTGTGCTCAAGTATTCTCCTCCTTGATCTCATCAAAGGACATAATACTTATACCCGTATTTTGGTTCTCTACTTCTAACTTATATTCTGTGAATATCTCAAAAGATTCGGACTTGTGTTTCAACAGGAACATATGTCTGAATCTTGAGAGATCATCAGAGAATGTAATGAAGTACAAAGAACTGGTCTTGGCATGTGTAGACAGGAGACTTTCATACATCAGCATGTATCAATCCCAAGAGTTCATCAACTCTTTCTCTATTTCCAATAAACAGAGCTGTGGTCATCTTATCTTTGTGACATGACCGACAAGTTTCACAAGATGTAAATTCAAACAAATTTAAATATGCATCTAAATGTAACTTGGCTAGTCGGGTCGCATTGATATGACCTAGTCTACGATGCCTCAAGAAGGATTCGTTCATTCCTGAACTCTTCCTCTTTTGTGTGTTCTGTATACTAAGAACTGTAGTTTGATTTAGAGCGTCAATGCTTTTAGATAACGTGCTTGAACCGATCAACTCTTGATATAGGAAATGTTCAAAACATTATCCATCTATACAAAATTATTTTCTTTCTTTACTAATAAAGAGATTGATATGATGTTGTATATCAGGTTCGGTATCTAATAACATTCGTTCAGAATCAATATATTCTGGTAATACAGGGTGATAGTGACCAACAGACTTGGCTGCAACACTTGCACCGTTTCTATCTCATGAAACTTATCACCCGTTCTCAGTTCTCTACCTATCTGTAGCCCATGGAATAAATTACATACGTGGGATCCTGATCCAGTATCACATACCCAGAACGTAAAGGTTACTGAGAAACAGTTCTCTGTAATAAACACACCCGAAGATGATGCATCAGCATGCACTTTCTTCGTTTGGGCGGCACGGGAATTCTGGTAATCCCCTATATCCTGCTCTGTCTTATAACAATTATAAGTTGGAGCGGGACCAACGTTCCCCAGCTCAGTATAACAAGCATGTTCGGTCAAAATATCCGTATTATTATCTTGATTAAGGCGTGATATGGTTGCTACCTTGAGAGAGAGAGAAGAAAATACTCAGCGTATGCTCTTGCAAGATTAGATTGGTTATCTAATATATCTAATCAGGATGTCTCCCACTGTTTTAATCAAATATTCCTTCAAACCCTAAAAGGAAAGATTAGTCGGGATTAATTACACGCTACAAGTTCGCCAATCTTCCAGCCAGGCCAGTGTCGGTATTTTGAGGGAGGTGCCCCGTGCTTTCGCACGGACCTAATTAAAGTAAACCTCGTTTTCCCAGAGGCGTAACCCCGTTAACACCTTTCTAGAAACCTACTTGATCGGCTAATTGTAATGTGTAAAACTCTCCCAAGAGTAACTCTTACTCGCAGTGGGTATCGGGATCCAACTATCTCATAGAAGGTATGCAATCTCATTGCAAATTTCAACACTTGAAATTCCCAATAATATTTTGCCCCAAGCGTTCTATGACCTTGACAGAGGTCAACAAACCATAGGCTGCTAGTCAAGTTCAATCCGTCATTTCCTGATTGAAGTAAACCCACCCGCACGACCCTTGACAGAGGTCAACAAGGTCGCACGACTACCCTAAATCAATCACATCATATGCTTATACAGATAAGCACTAATCAACTACCGCACACTATGCCTTGACAGAGGTCAACAAACGCAGCACGAATACTAACTATTACTTATCTGAAATGACGGAGGGCTACGACAGGTTTTTAAGAAAACCCTTTGCGTAATGAACTTGATATCGTTGTAGAATCGAGTGATTTTAAATGGAGTGTTTTTGAGGCTTTTCTAGTTTTGCTAAAGGGGTCACTCCCGGTGAAGGGATCGTCGGCCCTTTCTTCATCGAATAAGGTGCAGGATATTTCACAAATATCACCATGCAAAGTAAGAACTATATAAGCAATCAAAAGACAAACCAAGTTTGTAGCATCTGATAGTTTCACTAAAGAGGTCACTCCCAGTGAAGGGATCTCGGCTCTTTCCTTATCGAATAAGGTGCTGGATGTTCTACAAGGAACACCGCTATGCAAAGCAAGAACTAGAGCAACCAGTTTTTAAACAAGTTTCTACAACATCTTAGGTTTCTTTTATTTCATTAATCCCATTAATGAAGTCCTATTTTAATTTAGCTTGTTCTAACAAGCATCTCATTTGAAACGAAATCTGCAATATAACATATATCTCATATATATAATATAAACATTCAACTCAGGCAGTAATATGATCTCATCACAGAACATTGCAGCAGAAAAACATATATGAAATATTGGATATACTAGGACGTCCGTGTTTTAATACGAGCCTGTATAAAAACACGGATTCCACGGTTGCGATGAATAGCCAAACCCACATCCCTAGACCCCTACGAGAGCGGCAAGCAACTCTGCCAATTCTAGGGTTAGGAGACCCGGTCTCGACTCCTCGAGATGGTCTCCCACTGGACCCTAGAACCCGGTTACTTGTGCTCCCCTCCTTGGGTCTATCTAATGCGGAAAAGTAAATAATATACAATGGTGACATCAGCCTCAGCCCGGAAGTGCTCCAATAAAAGAATATTACATACAAATGAATTTTACATGAATGAAAAAGAAAAACTCTCATCTCACATAAAACCCCCGGCTATTCAGAATGCGACGATCCAATATAACATATTACAGCAACACATAATATCTCATATCATCAACGTAAGCAAGTATGCGTATCCCGATTGTCGTTGATGTATAGCAGCGAAGCCGGCGATACACCACATACTACGCTTACGGTCAAAGAAAAGAAAGTGTAAAACTACAACAGTTGGAATCCGCAACTTCCTTAGACATCGCATGCCTAACCAAATGAATTCCTTAGACATCGTATGCCTAACAATTATAAACCCCGCACTTTAGTCTCATTATCGAAAACACTTTTCAATATCAAGTCGGGCAATTCAACAAGATTCCCGACATCCTGATCGAATGCTCGTCGCAAACTTTAGTAGACGGCCGCACCCCCGATGCAAACTTTAGTAGATGGTCGCAAACTTTAGTAGATGGCCGTCGACGAAGTGCACTAAGGCGGAACACCGCTGCCGCGAGCACCCGAACGGATGCTTTTGGCGACGGGGTTCTCCTACAGTCACTTGGTCGGGGTTATGGGGCATGGCTGTCTATTAAGTTTACCCGGCGAGTATCCGCGTATGCTACGTGATTGCGACGGACTTTTGATCACATCAAAATTTCGTGGCAACCGATCATCTGAGACTGAACTGCTAGATTTATAACATTCAAATTAGTTATCTCATAACTACATGTGGATTCTAAATATTGTATCACATTCAAGATAAATAGACAATGTTAAACTTCCCGATCGAATAATCAAACACCCAAGATTTCCCCAATATATCTCAACATTTGAAATCAGTTTAAAAACATCCATCACATACCACAGTACCGATGGTCCAGCCGTAGAAGGGTCAAGCCAACGCCTCACATGTGGCACGCCGTACTGCCCCAAACCCTAAGGTTCGGAGGCAGTTCAAGACGGTCACATAATCGAGTTAAGGTTTGTGTTCTTCTAAAGGGTACACCGCGTTACTTGCACGACTTAGAACGTTCTTAAACTCGAGAAAAAATCCAACTTTTAAAAAATTTTCCGACAGGGGAAAAAGTGAGTTATTGATATCCGTTCGAACTTTTTAAGAGTTTCTAAAATTATCCGGAACAAGCTAAGCAAAGTTAAATTATCCGATCGAATCAACGGGTCCCCAATACAATCGTAGAAAACTCAACACTTGAGTGGAATTAAAAAATTCCCTGAAAATAATAACAAGAAAGGACCTAAGAATAAATATATGAAATACGAGGGACCAAATCATAATTTTGGCCGCGGAACCGCTGCCAAACCCTTGTTTTGGCTGCGGTTCCGCGGTCATTTGAGCGCATTAATTGTCCGTACTTCACAGTAATTCTTAGTTTTTCCTTCTTAATTTTCTGAGCATTTTTAATTCGGAAAATATCAACATTTTTGAAAATGTACAGAGGGGTAAAATCGGGGTTTTCCGGGTTCGATCGGACTTTAAACTTCGCTCAGACTTCGCCTAAAGCTCTAGCTTGGTTTTGATACTACTGTAGGGTTGCTAGGCACGTGCACAAGGGTCTACGAGGCATCAACCATGCCCGATTAAAATCTTAGCCGTGCCAAACAACCCAAAGCCGGATCTTTAAACTAGGGTTTAGGCGAAAACATGCATGTTAAACTCATTAACTTTAAGTGAGAGGGATTACAACCTTTGTAGATCCGGTCCTTTACTTCTTAAGCTCCGTGTTGAGGTCCCTTCGCTGCGATCATCGTGTTCCGGACTCTCGAGAGGCTTCACGAAGAGAAAGATGCAGTCTTGCTTCCGATCTTCGATAACATAGATGATCTACCTTGAAGTTTCATTAACACAAGCTAACACTCACTAAATGAAGTGAACACCCTCATCTAAAGGGCAAGGATAGATGAGGATGATGAAGTAGGATTTTTTTTCTCATTTATTTTCATATTCTCACTCACTTTCATCACAAAGCAAAAACTAGAAAGCTTTTGTTCAAGTAACTCAAGGAAGAAGATGATAGCATCCTTTTGTGATGAATAATGAATTAATTGTACTGGTTACAAATCTAACCAAGGGTTAAGTATCAAGGAGTTAACCCTTGTAGAGAATTAACTAGAGTTAAAGGTTTGGATTGGGTTAACAAAATATCTTCACAAAATATCAAGTAAAACACAAAGTCAAAGCTTTATGAAGCTTCATGGAAGCTTCATGCAAAAGCTAACCCTAATCCAAACCCTAACCAAGTTTAAACCCTAAACCATTGTTAAATTTGTAACCCTAACATGTTACAATATTATATATCACATATACAATATATTTTGTAACAATAGAAAATAATACAATTAACATATATCGCATATATATCAATGTATTATCCCGTGAGAAAATGAATCTTTTAGTGAGCTAATATTAGTTAATGTAATTTAATATATCATATATATTATTATACATTAAATTATCGAATCAACACTTGATCCGATAATCCGGCTATATCGCATATAACCAACTAATACGATGACCCGGCTATATCACATATACCCGGCCGATATCTCATATCGCGAGAATCCAATACGGTATCACATACCGCATTATCCTCGGTCCCGCACATATCACATATGTGCTCCTACCCCGTTTTGCCTGAGCCAAGAAGCCTCTGTGTAGGACTCTAAAGAATCGTCAATACGCCGGCAGTAGGTGATGATCATATCAAACATCCACAAGCTGCAAGCGGTCAGCTAAACGTAACAGCCACCCAGGTATTGAGCGCTCAGAAGATCAACAAGCAAGCATGTACATTCTTCTGTGAATCCAATCAGTAACACTCCCGTACAGTCTGGTCTCGTCGTCTGATATGTCGCTTATCTCGCCTAGGGGTGGTAAACGTCAGACCCCAGTAGCTCGATAAGTCGTGTCGATATGAGGTCTATAACAGTTCAAGAAACTACTGATAACACTTACCAGTAAATCTTAGCAATCCTGGCCAGTGATTTTCAGTTATAGCCAATCGAACATAGCACAACATCAACTCCTTATACCGGGAGAGACGAATCCCCTCCTATCGCTCATTGCCTCCATGTGATTTGGGACTGTACCCAAAAGCCACCTTTTTGCATGCCCTCTTGGACGTGGTATGATGGAAATCAAAGCACAGTGGGAATCACACAAGACTCTATGACGATCTCGGGTCAATAGACTACTCTGTACCGGTGTCACCGGAGAACTGCCATCTGACGTAAGGTATAATACCATCTGGGAGTTCTCGGCGAGTCCGTCCAGTGTACCCAGTCTCTACTGAGCACCCGTACACCATCCTTGATGTCAAACACCGATGGATATGGGATCATCCATCGCCCATCATATGGGTCAAGATGCGTATACGCTAGTCTACTCTGGTGTATCGATGCCCTGTCTCGATACACCCTCGACTAGGAACAGTTATAGGATGTACTCGTCGACTACCGTGGCCCCACTAGTATGATCTCATCATAGTCCCAGTAGTCGAGTACATATCCTAAGGGATTTATCAATATGTAACATAGAGACAATCAAAGTACATGTTAAGATAAAGTACAACCAGATAGCATACTATCATGTCGAGCAAGAAAGTCCTCCCTATATATGTCCAAGCATCCATTACAATATACATCGTATGTACAGTAATGGACTCTAGGGCATACATATAACTAACATAAAATTGGAGGCATCCCCTACGGACATGACCGGCAGTTCCGGCCCCTTCTTCACATCTCGCCGGTCCAATCTGGTGGGATGGGGTTGGGATGCTTGCCACGTGTTGGTGTCGTTTGGAATAAATCAGTGCACATGTTTGTTTACTTTGTGACTTTTCATTTTACGTGTAGTGCACGTGTATATTTACCGCTGAAAACCGGGAAGACAAATGTCTTGCCTGAATTTGGGGGCAGATGCTATTTGGATTTATCCGTCCACCTCTCCGAAGATGCCGAGTTGATTTATGGCACCGTGTATCGGAGGTTTGGACGGATGCGGCCGTTGTAGCAGACTTCGTCAGATTCCCCCTCACTTGCGAGGGGTTTTTGATTGTAGGGACACTCTTCCCTGCAGGCGCAAGCCTATGCAGTTAATTACGTTACCACATAGCGATAACCACTTTCTCCTGCTTCAGATGTTCACCTCGTGTCGTGTGTGTTTGTTATACTTTTGGTTGCCCGTGGATTGTATACGGAGACTAATTTATGGTGTCGCCCATAGGGCGTAGATTAGTCCAAATCCGTATATTCTTAGATTTGGGTTTGGTTTGATTTAAGGATCGTTAATCTCGTTCGAGATTAAGATCAACTTAAATGTTTGTTAAGGATACGTTAGTCCGATCTTGGACTAAGATCTACTTAATGGGGGTTTAGGATCGTTTTTGATCCAGTAGAAGAGAATTTTGGATCTATCATTTTAGTTTGGGGACGTTACGGTCCGTTGTTAGTTTAAGGACATTTCGGTCCATAGATCACCATTTTTGGTTTGAGGGTTTAGTTTAAGGACGTTTCGGTCCATAGCTAGTTTAAGGACATTGCGGTCCACAGCTAGTTTAAGGACATTGCGGTCCACAGCTAGTTTAAGGACATTGCGGTCCATTGGGATGTGCTCATAGTTTTAGGAGTGCTCCAAAGAGCTGTTGGTTGTCGGGACCCTCTACCTCTCTGAAGACGTTGAAAAATTACAACGACATGTATCAAAGGTATGGAGAGATGTACCCTTGAAATGAATTCCAGATTGAAGGGAGGGATCATGGTGGAATGAACATCATTTTAGATACCATCTGTTAAGAGATCATTAGTCATCTTTGGAACTAAGATCGATTTGGGGAGACCTGGGCATAGGAGGGCTCGGTTGATTGGTGATCAAAAGGGTTTCGGCCTCGGGAAACTTGGCTAATTTGGTCTAAGGTTGGCCTCTCATAGTGTTAAACACTAATATCTGCTCGGCGCTCACATGCTCCCACGTGAGGCTCTAAAGCAATGTTAAACACTAAAATTTAGAGCGCTCACGTGTGGCACATGAGGCGCCTGAGAATTGGGCACTGCTTCTTTGGATTTATCCTCCCTTTCTTTTATAAGTGCTAAGCAATATTGGGGGGTCACATGTGATCACGTGATGCGCCTAAAAAATGAGAACTGTCTTTAGTTTATTCCATTTTTCTTTTATAAGTGCTAAGTACTATTGGGGTTCACGTGGGATCACGTGAGGCGCCCCAAAAATGGGAACTGTCTTTGGTTTATTCCCTTTTTCTTTATAAGTGCTAAGCACTATTGGGGGGTCACATGAGGCGATCTCAGCCGTTCCTTTTTGTTCCTCAGAGGTGCTCACGTGGGAGCACGTGATATTTTTATAGCGTTGAACGCTAATTATTTCCTTTATGTGCATGGAGATCTTAATCTGAGTTTTGAGAATTTCAAGTCCCTTATTTTTATAAGAATTAAATTCTTATGTAGGATTAAACCCTAGTTTTTTCAGAGAAATTAAATTCCTATATATATTTTTGGAAGAATTAAATTCTTCAAACTTAGTTCTTTCTTCTAAGTTTTGATCCTGCATGCCAGAATCTCCCCGATGAGAATTAAATTCTCAACTTGTTGGGAGATATGCTTCTGCAGATCTCAACCAGAGGGAGAACTAAGTTCTTTTTTTTAAAAAGAGTTAAACTCTTGGAGCAGTGTAGAGGAGATAAAATGATCTCTAGGTCTTTCTTCTTACCTAGGGTTTCTTTTCTCAAAAGAGAACCCCTCTCTCTCTTTTTGTTTTCTCAAATCTTATGGGGGGTTCTCTTGTCTGTGCAAGACTTGAAGTCTTGGGTCCTTTATATAGTAGATGCAAGTTTGTTGATTTAGTTAAAGAAATCTCCCATTGAGAGTCTTAATTGATTTGGGGATTTTATCCACCGTTGGATCCTTGATCCAAGGACTTCTGTTTTACAGAAGATATTTTTCTTGTTTTAAACAAGATTGGGGAAATATTTTCCCATACAGAGCTTATTCTGTATCTTGGTGGTTTGTTTCCACTATCGGATTTTTAATCCAACGGTGCTCTATTTTACAGAGAGCAATCTTTCTTGTTCAGAAAGATTCAAGAAAATATTTTCCAAATAGGGTTTTGATCTCTTTACTTAGAATTTAATTCTATCGGCTCAGAAGGCATTTAAGACCACTCATGTATAGCACGTGACCCCACAGAGTTAAACTCATTTGCGTATGTGCAACAGCCCAAAAAAGGCATCATGTGCTGACACATGAGCTTCTCTGGTCTGTTATTTGTCTTTTTTTAAAAAAAGCGATTATATACTTTGTATATAGATGCACACGTGCTTGCACGTGAGGCTCAATTTCAGCCTTAATAGTTAAGCGTAATGCCTATGAATTTTGTTTATAGGCGCATCACGTGTGGGCACGTGATGCTCCATCAGGGGGATTTTTTTCATTGCTTTTTCTCTCTTTTCTTTCTTTCTTTATTATTTTTTTTATAAGGGAACAAATGCCCCCACAGCGTTGTTCTCACGTGGCTTGCACGTGAGTGCAACGCTGTCACCTTTTCCACCTTTCATGAACTGCTGGGATCGGTTCACCTTCTTACTCTGATTCCTATGGGTCAACTATTTTGTTCCCCATGCTCATTTTTCCGGCCTCGGAAGAAGTTCCACCCTGCATAAAATTTTCCGTGTCTAGACTTTAATGCTTCTCTTTATGACCTAAAGTTATGTCTTCCTCTTTCTTCACAGAGAGAGACCCATTCAGACCTTAGGGTGATCATTTTTTAGAAATAAACCAAGAATTATGGCTTGCAACCATCCCCACGCTCATCGGAAACCCTTGGAAGTGCTATCGAGGAGATTATTCCTCGCTTTGCCGCGCGAATAGCGGATCCTCTTCTTACTGATGACCAATGTGACGTGATATTATATAAGCTCCTAGCTCGTAGGGGCTCTCTTCTTCCTATGGGTTCCATTTGGCTCCTGATGATTTTCTTGTCCGTGCTTGCTGATATCCCTCCTTATCCAGCACAGATGACTCCGGCGATTCTCAATGCGGCGGAGGACAAGATTGAGTGTTTCTATGAGGCCCACTTGATTACTCTGCTTCTGAAGGATCGTTCGGTTCATTTACTGAGTCAGATATGAGCTCGGTGGGCCATCATGTCTGCCTTCACCGATGAGCATGGCGCTAATCGATGGGGAGCGACTCCTCGCGAAGACCGCCGCTTCGATATGGTAGAGAGTGCAGAGAGAGAATTGGAGAACTTTATTTATTGTTTTGTTAACCCTTGTATCTCTGATCCCATATTTGGTGATCTCTTCCCAGTAGAGTAGTATATTTGTTTCAATATATTTCTCTTATTATTGCCTGTTGAATGTTTTCTGTTCATCATATATTCGTACGTGTATCTCGCCTCTGTACATGATCTTTATACTTTACCCTTAGGAATTTTGCTAAGTACGAGTGCCATTGTAGTGTCGTACATAAATCAGCACGTTTTGGACACTATTTCCATTTAAACAGGCATGCAGTCGTGAATGCATGCTCAGTGGGGCGTGAACCAAAGACTCTCCTTACTGCCTTGCTCAATACATGGTTGGTGCTCGTGGGTTGCGCCTTTCTGTCTTGACTGGACATGAAGTAGTTTATATACTCATTTCGGAGTTTGTTTAGTTTACCTCCCTTGGGCTTATAGGCAAACTTTCCCTAACGTCATAATTAACCCATGTTCTTTACGACAGAGGTACGTTAGGATGTGTGGTACTAAGGTATTCCCGATAAGAAGTCTTGCTGTCGTGTCTCTGCTCCCTTCGGGGCTAGACAAGGCATCCTCAAAAAATCTCCCAGGTCATATTATCGTCGGGAGAGCACATCCTCCCTAGAAATCGTGAGGATTTCTAGGTGTTCATCGCCTCCTTGAGTCGCCAGGATTTCGCTCGGATATATTTTTTCCTTACGAATCTTAAGGACTCATAAGTAGCTTCTTTATTTCAGTGGGATGTAACCTTGGCAAATGTGGCCCATAGATAGTCCATCTTGACCACCTTGTAGGACAGCGATGGATCAGGAAACAGGTTTGGATCTGCTGCTTGAGACTTTTCAACTTTATGAGCCGTGAGGGTCTCATAAAGACTTTTCTCCCTACTAGTCGAGAGGATCCCGCTGGTGTATTTTCTCCTTAGGGGTCGTGAGGAATCCTAAGTGCGTTTTCTCTTGAGAGTCGTAAGGATCCCACAAGAGAATTTCCCTCCTTATAAGTCGAGAGGACTCGTAAGTAGTTTTTTCCCTCCTTGTCAATATTCGACTTTGGAGAGTGTGGCCCGTGAATAGTATGCAATAGTCCATCTTGAACCGATTTGCAGGGCCCCAGTGCTTAGGAAATAGGTTGATATCCCCATAGCCTAAGGCTTTTCCCTACGAGTCGAGACGAATTGAGAAGTTCTCGCAAGGATGTTCTAACGTCACAGTCAACTCCTACTAATAGAAGTCCGTTAGGGTCTGTGGTACTAGGGTTTTTACCCGTCGTACCATCACGTTGGCCGATGTATTTCTTGATACGCAATCTTGCTATTCGAGTAGCCCCGCGACTGTCGTGTCTATGATCCCTTCAGGGGCTGGACAAGACTGTTAGGTTACGGTAGCGCCCCGGCCATCAAACCTAAGCCAAATGCGGAACAAAAAATTTCTAAACTAGCGCTACCATTACCCGATGCCCGGATTTACCCTAAACCCTAAACTAGCAAGCTAATAAAAGAGATAGGAATGGTTATACCTAGTTGATCCGTGTCCTTTGGACTTCAACCATCATCCCCAAGCTCATATAGGCTCCTTGATCGAATTTGGTCGCCGGTCTTCCTCCATCTACGATGATCCACCCGAAGAAAACGACGCAAGCTTCAGTCTCGTCGAGCGAGGCAACCGACGCTCCAAGGTTGCTAGAAATGGAGAGTGGAGGTGTAGGAATGTGTCACTATAATTTTTTCTCATCACATATGCTCAATGAGCAACTAAAGAAGATGAAGGTGGTGAGGAAACATGTGGCATGAGCAACTAAAGAAAGTGGCTAATTGTTTTCTCCAAGTGAGAATGAGTGATCAAGTGAAGAGAAAGAAAAAAGAGCAAGTCAAGAAAAACCAAGCCTATAGCCCCTCAAAGTAGTGGCTGCCCCTCTCTCTCTCTCATGCACAAAAATATCTCATCTCAATTTCCAAATAAACAATTCCAAGCCATACCTCTCTACATGCCATGACCCATGCTCATGCCACCTCATTCCTCCACCTCATTTGTGAAACAAATGAATTTCCAAAAAAAGGAAAATCATACAAATGAGGTGTCCACTTCTAGAAGCTATTCCGTATAAATACAGAATACAATCCGGTACATGTATCGAAATACATATACGCGTATTCGTACAAAAATACAAATAGCCAAGAGAGAAAATGAACAGTGAACAATAATACTAGAATACATATATATAAATACATATATCAATTATTAAATCAAAACCTGATTTAATAATCCGACTCAATCCTAAGCTGCTAGTATTATCAACCGTCCGATTAAAGTCTGTGCAGCCTGTACACATATTTAATCGGACACCTGTATGTACCAACATACGTCATCTACACCATATCGCCTGAACCGTGAAAACCCTCTGTGTGGGACTCTAAAGACTCATCAATACGCTAGCAGTGGGTTTAACCACAAGCACGTCAGCGGCACTAGCTGTACGTAACAGCTACCCAGGTATTTAGCGAAATGGAGGCCTACGAGCAAACTCATCCTGAACCCCTACCGAGCCTGATAGTGACAATATCCGTACAGTCCGGTCTGTTTGTCTAAGAGTATCGCATATCTAGTCTAGGGGGTGGATAAAATCAGACCCCTAACAATGCGACATTTAGTGTCGGCATGAAACCCATCATCACATGAGAAACTATCGATCCTGGATTGGTAATTCTCATCCACCGTGGACACATATTTTTGGCGATGGCCACCCGTGCATAACGCGACATCAACCCCCAATATCAGGAGAGATGAATCCCCGACGATCCGATCACTGCCTCCATGTGGCTCGGGACTGTCCCAACTAAAACCTGTTTGCACGACTCCTTTAAGCCATGGTAGGGTAGTAATCAAAGAACAGTGGGAACTCACACGAGATAAATGACGATCTCAGGCCGACAGACTAACCTGTACACATGTCACCTGTAAACCGCTATCTGACAATATGTATAATACCAACTAGCAGGTTCCCGGCAAGTCCGTCCAGTGTACTCATAACCCAATGAGCACCTGTATACTATCTTAGGTGAACAAACTAACACCAATGGCTTGTGAGACCTAGCCACCGCCCATCGTCGGGGCCTCGATCAGTATACACTAGTCTGCACTGGAGTATCGATGCCCAGTCTCGATACTCCCACGACTAGGGACATTTAAGGATGTGCTTATAGACCACCAGCTCCTACGTATATGATCGCCATCATAATGCTGGTAGTCAGGCAAGAATCCTATGGGCTCTATCAACATGTACATGATGATAAAGACAAACCAGATAGCATACTATCATCTCGAGTAAGACTGTTCTACCGGTATAGGTCCTCCTTCAATCATCATAATTATCTGCCTGCGATTATGATAATTGCCTTGAGGGCACTATAGCCAACAATCTCCCACTTGCACTTAAGGCCAATTATTGCGATGTCGCATACTTACAGCTCGTGTGATACCGAACACCCAACTTCTCTAGTAATCAGTTTCGCAATGCCCGTTTGCGAAACTATTGCGTTTGAGAAATAGCCTCAGTGAGTGGATCCGCTCCAATGTTTCTTTCTGTATCTCTCTATATCTCAACTTCGCGGAGAAAACTTTCTCCCGAAATGAGCAATACCTGTCTTAGAATTTGTCTGGATATCTGATGGAACCCAGTTCATAAATGAACTCCAAATCCAGCAAACTTCTTAGACTGTATCGTCCACTGAATTTAATCAGTATCCTGCTCCATGCCTTTCCTCAGTATCCGCTTGGACCACCTGTTCAATATACTGTCCCTCAAAAGAGGGAAACCTATAACTCTAACAGTCACTCTGTCATCCAGGTCACCTTGAAAACCTGAAATGATAACCGTCTCCCGTAGGAGGCTGCCATTACCATATTCCTAGAACATCCATTTATGTTCATAAACCGCTTCTCAACGTTTCTCCAGGATTGGATTAATATATCTTCTTATTGCAGCTAGTGCAAAAACAACATCTGGTGTGGTACTTGACATTTCATGATTAACTCAATTGCTTAAGCATGTGATATGCTAATCATGCAGATCCGTCTCCCCTTTAGTCTTGTAAGACACCTTTAGAGAGGGTGACTCCATCACTAAGGTACACCACCATGCCAGGAGTTGTTCATTCTAAAATACCTTTAGAATAATGTCAAAGTACCCAGATTAGGATACTTCCTAAATCTAGATCTAAAACCATAGATCTAGTAACCAGAAACCCTGATATTATATTCATATCCTATGTGGAGAAACAACTTTGTGACAACCACAGTATAACCGATCATAGTATAGGAATACCTCTTCTTATCAAGTGCATGTCATCCTAATACCTGGACATCACTCTCTACTACCTTCTTAGCAGATCCATCTCCTATTCTGATGAAGTCAAAACCTATGACTGTCACATCAAAAATAGATGATCTATTTCCGCTATACCTACTTTAGTCTATAAATAGACATAAGCTACTTGCCCACTATACTTCCGCTGCTCCCACTGACTACAACAACCCTCTGGCAGAGTCATATACACGTGCACTTCCAAAGCTAGTATATAACGATGCTATACTCATTCTCCTGCCGGGTCTTATAGTCTAGAACAACAGCAATGGCAAGTCTGGGTAAACAAGAACCTCCCTGTTACCATTTCTGAGAAGACCGAAGTACCTCTCAGGTGCATGAGGTTACCCACCAAATCCGCGGAGTGGCTAATGGAATGTCGAAACTAATTGAATTCTTAGGTTCTATTAAATCTTCAGTGATCGTTAGTGGTTCTGGAATCACTTCCAGTTCTACCATACTCGCACTTCTGTTTTTCTGAAAAAATCCATTTTACTAAAACTGTGGCGAGTCAAGAACAATATAAATATTGATCTTCCTGATGGTAGAAAGTTAACCCTCGTCAAAGCCCGGGATAACCCACAAACAGCCATTACTGAAACGTGCCTCGAGTTTATCCGTATTCTGGTTTTAAGCATCTGCCAGACAACTCCCTATACCTTAACATCGTTAAGATATAAATTGATTCTATATATATCTAATATAGAAACAAAAGCACTAATTTAATTGGAAATAGATTCAAAATCATGCAGCTGTCTCCAGTGCATATCTACCAAATGGAAAAAGGCCAATCAGCATTACTCATTTAGGAGTGCATCCATATATGAGTAACCTAAAAAAGAAGCAAGTTCTCAAAACCATTACTATCAACGGAATACCAAACACAAGTATCTACATCTTCGACTTCATTGAAGAATCCTGATACTTCCAACAAATGGTTCTCTACTTTATTCTTATACCTATAACTTCTCAATATCTGGACCTTCCATTTCAACGAAATACCTGTCTAAAATTAGAGAAGTCATGAGTAAACAGAATATAGTATGAGTACCAACCCCATTGTCCTAATGGACATCGGACAACATACAATACTTTGTATAAGTCCACTGAGTTTAATAACTCAAATCTTGTGCGCCGTAGGTTGAAAAACTATACTATGGTTAAGAAGAATTACACCGCTATTGAATGCACCTTACCTAATTACCAACTAATATAAGTAAATGTCACAGACATAATATCAAAAAGTTATATCTCACTTTGTAAAATAAATGTACAGATATATCAGTTTGAAATTGGTATATAATAACGGATATTCAAAACAAATATTTGCCATCTGGCAAAATCCAGATGATTTCCTCAAATATCACCAATTACAATGAATTCTGATATAATGAGGATCTAATCACCCAATTCCCGATATTTTACCCCTACTCACCATCCATAATAACATACAGATGTGAGAAAATGATCTGGTAAACACATACCCTGGAGTTAGATTCCAATTGGGAAAACAGTTTTCAATTAACATCGCACAGTGAAACTGAAATATAAAAATGTTTCAAAAGGGGTTAACTGGTATTCCTAGTAACGCCTCTTACACTATCCTGATTCATGACAGTAACCATATACTTACCTGCCCTCACTCCAATCCCTTTATTATGTCTTTACTTATTACCTTCTGTACATCTTCTTTAAGATAATTGGTTTTCTTCCTTCCCTACCCTTCGGCACCATCCTAAGGTTTGGAAGAAGACTATCCAATAAGCGTAATAGGTGTACTCTCCTTATGCCAGGAGCCCTTGTAACCTGAGAGAAGGTAATGGGAAAAGACATCTGAATAATCCTATTCTATTTCTCCTGAACCGGAAACTATCCTCGAATCTGGAACAATTTCCTTCGAGTTCGTATGTAACTATACGATGGCATATCCAATAGGAGTGGATATCTGTAGTGATACGGAGTGTTATGGAGAAATTCAAAGTGGATGTGGGAGTGGCAGGGGTATACACGGTTTTGTCGTTAATAAGAGCAGTCACAATTCTCTTTGTCGTTATTCTAATCCCTTTATAGGTCTTTACTTATTACCTTCTGTACACCACACTTAGGCTTAATTGGTTTTCTTCCTCCCCTACCCATCGGCACCTGCCTATGGTTTGGAAGAAGACTATCCAATAAGCTCAATAGGTGTACCCTCTCCTAATCCTAGGAGCTCTCACAACCTAAGAGAAGGTAAAGGGAAAAGACAACCGAATAATCTTATTCAATCTCTCCAAAACCAGAATCCATCCTTGAATCTGGAACAAGTTCCTTCGAGTTCGTATGTAACTATACGATGGATTTATCTAATGGAAGTGGATGTTTGTAGTGATACGGGGTGTTCTAGAGAAATGCAAAGGTGATATAGAAGTGACAATGATATATGCGACACCGTGACATTCCAAAAGCCAAAGTGTTTTAAGAAGGTTCGGTCAACTTGGTTCATGAGTTTTAGTCAAGGGTCGGACCATGGTCACTGCCAAAGAGAGAGAGAGAGAGAGAAAAGAAACACTCAGTGTGCACTCTAACCTAGAATAGAATGGTTAATCATTTTATCTAATCAGGATGGCTCCCACTGTTTCCTCGAATTCTCCTCGAAACCCAAAAGGAGAATTAGTCGGGATCATCTAAAATCACTTGAGGAGTAATCCTACCCATCAGTGGGAATCGGGATCCAACTATCATCGCATGATAACTTGATGGAAGCCACTCAAGTTACCACACTCCAGAAGGTATGCGCAAGCATGGCAAGTTTCCTTTTGAAACTCCCGATATGATTTTTACCCCAAGTAGCTTATGACCTTGACGAATGCCAACAAATTTTAAGTTGCAAGTCAAGTTCTACCCGTCATTGTCCTGATTAATTTAGACCCACCCGTACTCACCCTTGACGGATGCCAATAAGGCTTCACGACTGTCCTAGATTAATGCTAATCCATGCTATAGAAAAGTAACACATAGCTACCGCATACTATGCTTAGACGGAAGCCAACAAATATATCATGAATACTAGGCGCTCCTTTTCTGAAATGACGGAGGGTTACGACTGGTTTTTAGCGAAAAACCTTCAACGTAATGAACTTGATATCATTGAAGGAACTGAGTGGTTTTACAAATATATAGTGGCGAAAACTTTTGCTAAAGAGGTCACTCCCGGTGAAGGGATCTCGGCTCTTTCATCGTCGAATGAGGTGCAGGATATTCCAAACTGAATACCACGATGCAATGCAAAATAATAGACTATAGTGAAGTTATTACGTTGACGCAAACTTCTGCCCAAGGGGTCACTCCCGATGAAGGGATCTCGGCCCTTGCCTCGTGGAATGAGGTGCTGGATATTCATAACCGAATACCACTGTGCAAAGCAAAAGAGAACGCCTGTAATATCAGTTTTTAAAAACTTGGTTCTAATAACACCATATAGCTTTGTTTTATCCTTGCATTGATCAGAATGAACACAGTCCCATCAATTAATCATACCAGAAAAGAACAAAAATATATGATGTACGTATATGCCATCCGCATTCGCCACTGGGTCCCGTCATCACCCGTTAGGTTACTTAACCAACGACAGAGCGGGGATTGTACTAGCGCGGGTGCAAAATATATACAACATCTATTAGTGTGTGTGTGTGTGTATAACATTCATCCCAGGTATGATATAAAGCAACATCACAGAAGCATCACAGAAGCAACACAGAATGGTGGATAATCTTGGAGCCCCGGGTTTCATTTGAGCCGCAAATGAGACCCGACGTTCCCTGTCGTGTGGATAGCCTGTGCAATGAAAACCTAGACCCCTACGAGCGCGGCAAGTTACCCGCCAAAACCAGAAGTGAGGCAACCCCCTTCAACAACGTGAATGGGCCACCCAGCACTTCACGGAATACGGTAACTTGGGCAGCCCTCCGTGGGTCAACCTATACCCTTTACGAGTGCGGCGAATAGCCCACCAAATCTAGAGTAAGGTCCCCTCTGTCTCAACGCCATGAGATGCAGACCCGTTGCTCTCTAGAACCCAGCTATTCGTACACTCCACCACGGGGTAATCCTAGTACAGAAAAGAAAATAATACACAAGGGTGACATCGACCTCAACCCGGTCGTACCCCAAAAAAATAATATACAAACTGGCAGAGACGGCGGTCCACATGTCGGATGCTCGCCCCATAATATCAAATATACAAATGGAACTATACTGTACTAACATTGCACCAAAACTATCCAACACGACCACAACACAGCACAACACAGAACATCAACGTGAATGTCACGTTCGCAAACCCGTCTAAAAGAACTATAGCAATTAGAAAAGTTATACCGATCTAATGACATTCACGGTTGCAGATAGTAATGTAAGTACTGTAAACGTTTAAACAGTGTTAAATTATCGACTTCGAAACAACCCGAATTACCCCTGAACAAAAGACAACACTATATCCAAACTGGGAAAAACAAGCAATACCACTGAACCAATATTCCAGAGCCCAGACAACACCCAAAATACGAAGCCCAAACTCCTCACTATGGCTGGCCAGCTTGAAAATTTTGAGCATGTGCTCGAGTGAAATGGGTTCGTATTTGGGGTATGTTCTAGTTGTCACCTAAGTAGTCTTCTGCAGTTGCTTAAAATTTTTTTTGAAGACTTTCAAAATCGATAGAGACTGGAATGTGCAGTGCACAGTTTCGAAGTTGTTTTGGTTTCGATACTTTAACATTGTCTAAACAAGCTAGCTTAGGGTTTAAAGGCTGGCTCTGATACCATGTTGGGTTACGGCAGCGTCCCGGCCATTAAACCGTGGCCAAATGCGGAACAAATTTTTTCTAAACTGGCACTACCATTACCCGATGCCCGTATCTACCCTAAACCCTAAACTAGCAATCTAATAAAAGAGATAGGAATGGTTATACCGAGTTGATCCATGTCCTTCGGTCTTCAACCATCATCCCCAAGCTCCTAGAGGCTCCTTGATCGAATTTGGTTGCCGGTCTTTCTCCATTTACGATGATCAACCTGAAGAAAACGATGCAAACTTTAACCTCGTCGAGCGAGGTAATCGACGCTCCAAGGTTGCTAGCAATGGAGAGTGGAGGTGTAGGAATGTGTCACTATAATTTTCTCTCATCATATATGCTCAATGAGCAATTAAAGAAGATGAAGGAGGTGAGGAAACATGTGGCAAGAGCAACTAAAGAAAGTGGCTAAGTGTTTTCTCCAAGTGAGAATGAGTGATCAAGTGAAGAGAAAGAAAAAGAGCAAGTCAAGAAAAACCAAGTCCATAGCCCCTCAAAGAAGTGGTTGCCCCTCTCTCTCTCTCATGCACAAAAATATCTCATCTCAATTTCCAAATAAACAATTCCAAGCCATACCTCTCTACATGCCATGACCCATGCTCATGCCACCTCACTCCTCCACCTCATTTGTGAAACAAATGAGTTTCCAAAAAACGAAAATCATACAAATGAGGTGTCCACTTCTAGAAGCTATTCTGCATAAATACAGAATACAACCCGGTACATGTATCAAAATACATATACGCGTATTCGTATAAAAATACGAATAGCCAAGAGAGAAAATGAACAGTGAACAATAATACTAGAATACATATATATAAATATATATATCAATTATTAAATCAAAACCTGATTTAATAATCCGGCTCAATCCTAAGCTGCTAGTATTATCAATCGTCCGATTAAAGTTTGTGCAGCCTGTACACATATTTAATTGGACACCTATATGTACCAACATACGTCATCTACACCATATCGCCTGAACCGTGAAAACCCTCTGTGTGGGACTCTAAAGACTCGTCAATACGCTGGCAGTGAGTTTAACCACAAGCACGTCAGCGGCACTAGCTGTACGTAATGACTACCCAGGTATTGAGCGAAAGGGAGGCCGACGAGCAAACTCATCCTGAACCCCTACCGAGCCAGACAGTGACAATATCCGTACAGTCCGTCTGTTCGTCTAAGAGTATCGCATATCGAGTCTAGAGGGATGGATAAAGTCAGACCCCTAATAACGCGACATTTAGTGTCGGCATGAAACTCATCACCACATGAGAAACTATCGATCCTGGATCGGTAATTCTCGTCCACCGTGGCCACGGATTTCTGGTGATGGCCACCCATGCACAACGCGGCATCAACCCCCAATACCGGGAGAGACGAATCCCCGACGATCCGATTACTGCTTCCATGTGGCTCGGGACTGTACCCAACTAAAACATATTTGCACGACTCCTTTGAGCCGTGGTAGGGTAGTAATCAAAGCACAATAGGAACTCACACGAGACAAATGACGATATCAGGTCGACAGACTAACCTGTACACATGTCACCTGGGAACTGCTATCTGACAATAGGTATAATCCCAACTAGCAGGTTTCCGGCGAGTCCGTCCAGTGTACTCATAACCCAATGAGCACCTGTATACTATCTTAGGTGAACAAACTAACACCAATGGCTTGTGAGACCTGACCACCGCCCCTCACCGGGGTCTCGATTAGTATATACTAGTCTATACTGGAGTATCGATGCCCAGTCTCGATACTCCCACGATAGGGATATTTAAGGATGTGCTTATAGACTCCCAGCTCCTACGTATATGATCACCAAGATAATAACCAATCTAATCTTGAAAGAGCATACGCTAAAGTTTTTTCTTCTCTCTCTCTCCAGGTAGCGACCATGTCAGGCCATAATCAAGATAATAATATGGATGTATTGACTGAACCCGCTTATTATACTGAGCAGGGGAACGTTGGACCCGTTCTTTCTTATAAGAGTTATAAGACTGAACAGGGAATAGAAGAATATCTGGATTCTCAAGCCGCCCAAAAGAACATGCATGTTGATGCATCTTCTTCAGGTGTGTTAGTTATTGAGAACTGTTTCTCAGTTCACCCTACGTCCTAGGTATTGGATACCGGATCAGGATCCCACATATGTAAATTGTTACATGGGCTACGTAAAGGTAGAGAACTGGGAAAAGGTGATCATTCCGTTCAAGTAGGGAACGGTGCAAGTATTGCAGCCAAAGCAGTTGGTGAATATCACCTAGTATTGCCAAGTCGTAATACACTGATTCTAAATAAGTGCTATTATATACCGAACATAATGTGCAACATTATATCAGTCTCTTTATTAGGTAAAGAAGGATATAATTTTGTAGTAAAGGATAATGTTATGAACATATTCCTAGATCAAAAGTTGATTGCATCAGGCTCGTTACATAATGGCATATTCATTTTAAATCAGAATACAGTCCTCAATATACAAAACACACACAAGAGGAAAAGTTCAGAAATGAATGAATCCTTCTTGTGGCATTGTAGACTTGGTCATATCAATGCGACACGACTGGCTAAGTTACATAAGGATGGTTATTTGAATCCGTTCGAATTATCATCTTATGATACTTGCCATTCATGTCTCAAAGGAAAAATGACCAAAGCTCCATTTAGTGGACACGGAGAAAGAGTTACCGAACTCTTAGGACTGGTACATAGTGATGTATGCGGTCCCATGTCTATACATGCCAGGAACGGTTCTTCCTACTTCATTACATTCACTGACGATCTCTCTAGATTTGGACATGTATTCCTGATGAAACACAAGGCTGAAGCTTTTGAGAAATTCAGAGAATATAAGCACGAAGTAGAAAAACAAACGGGCAAAAGTATTAAGATTCTTCGATCTGATCGAGGAGGAGAATACTTAAGCAATGAGTTCTTAGATTATTTAAAAGAGAATGGGATTCTCTTTCAGCTTACTCCTCCCTATACACCACAGCACAACGGTGTATCGGAGCGGAGGAATCGCACCCTATTAGATATGGTGCGCTCTATGATGAGTACAGCTGAGTTACCTATTTCCTTCTGGGGGTATGCGCTTGAGACAGCAACATACCTATTGAATCAAGTTCCAACTAAATCTGTACCTACCACACCATATGAGATATGGAGTGGGAAGAGACCATGTCTTAAACGAGTTAAGATATGGGGTTGTATGGCCTATGTCAAAAGGCAAAATCCAGACAAACTCGAGGCACGGTCAGTTCTATGTAAGTTTGTGGGATATTCTAAACATTCAAATGGATATTTTTTCTACCACAGTGAACAACAAAAGGTGTTTATTGCTCAACATGCCACCTTTTTAGAAAATGAATTTCTTGAAAAAGAGATTAGTGGCTCTGAGGTAGAACTGGAAGAAGTTCCAGCAACACAAACTGTAACTGAAGATTTAGTGGAACCAGAGGATTTGGTAGTACCCGACGAACCCCAGCCTCTCCGCCGATCTAGTAGGGTTTCTCGTCCACCTGAGAGATACTACGGTTTTCTCATTGATGGTGGAAGCGAGGATTGCATCATGGAAGATGATGACCCGACTAGTTTCGAGCAGGCCATCACGAGTGGTGACTCTGTGAAATGGCTGGATGCAATGCGATCTGAGATGGAATCCATGTACACCAATAAAGTATGGGTTTTGAAAAATGCTCCTGAAGGGGTAAAACCCATTGGGAGCAAGTGGATTTTTAAAAAGAAATTTGGTGTAGATGGAAAAGTTGAGACTTTCAAAACTAGACTTGTAGCAAAGGGATTTCGTCAACGACCAAATGTGGATTATGACGAATCCTTTTCTCTAGTGGCTATGCTTAAGTCCATCTGGATCTTACTTGCCATTGCTGCATACCATGACTACGAAATCTGGCAAATGAATGTTAAGACCGCCTTTCTAAATGGTGATTTAGAAGAGTGCGTGTACATGACTCATCCAGAGGGCTTCGTTGATAGTGGGAGCAGCGAAAAGGTGTGCAAACTGCTTAAATCCATTTATGGGTTAAAGCAAGCATTGCGGAGTTGGAACATCTGTTTTGATGTTGTAGTCAAAGAGTTTGACTTCATCAAAAATATAGATGAACCTTGTATCTATAAGAAGGTGGCAGAGAGTAAGGTTGTCTTCCTCGTATTGTACGTGGATGACATACTCTTAATAGGAAATGATATTCCTATGCTGCAATCAGTCAAGCACTTCTTATCATAAAGATTCTCAATGAAAGATCTAGGTGATGCCTCATGTATATTGGGGATTAGGATCTATAGAGATAGATCCAAACGGATACTGGGATTGTCCCAATCCAGGTACATTGACACCATACTAAAGAGGTTTAGTATGGAAGAATCCAAGCGTGGGAACCAACCCATGATCTCTGGACTCTCTCTCTCCAAAGAGATGTCTCCCAAGACTGATTTGGAGAGAACCCGCATGCAAGGGATACCCTATGCTTCGGCAGTAGGCTCTATCATGTATATGATGCTATGTACCAGACCCGATGTAGCATACTCACTAAGTGTAGTGAGTCGGTATCAAGCAGATCCTGGAGAGAGTTACTGGACAGCTGTGAAGAACATTCTCAAGTACTTACGAAGGACTAGAGACATGTTCTTGGTATGTGGTAACGGAGAACTCCGGGTGGAGTCCTTTACCGATTCCAGCTTCCAAAGTGATAAGGACGACTCTAAGTCGCACTCGGGATTTGTCTTTACCCTCAATGGAGGGGCGGCATGTTGGAAGAGTTCCAAATAGGATACCGTTGCAGTCTCGACGATGGAGGCTGAATACATTGCTGCCAACGATGCTGCCAAAGAGGCTGTCTGGATGAAGAAGTTCATCACTGAACTTGGTGTGGTTCCATCCATTGAACATCCAATACCTCTGTATTGCGATAACAATGGAGCTGTGGCTTTGGCCAAGGAACCCAGATCCCATCAGAAGTCCAGACATATTCTGAGGCGGTATCACCTGATCAGGGAGATTGTTGATCGCCGGGAGATCGAGGTTAGGAGAATAGATACGAAGGACAACACTGCGGATCCACTCACGAAGGCCATTCCCCAGATACAGTTTAAGAGATTATTCGGGATGCTAGGTATGAGATACTACAGCAACTGGCCTTAGTGCAAGTGGGAGACTGTTAGTTATGTATATGCCCTAGAGGCCATTTTTGTACATTTGATGTATATTATAATGGATGCTTGGATATATACAGAGAGGACTTTCTTGCTCGTCATGATAGTATGCTATTTGGTTTCACTTTATCTTAACATGTTGACTTGTATTGGTTTACTGTCTTTCTCTCACATATTGATAAAGCCCTTAGGATCTGTACTCGACTACTGGGATTATGATGAGATCATACTAGCAGGGCCACGGTAGTCGATGAGTACATCCTATAAATATTCCTAGTCGAGGGTATATCTAGACAGGGCATCGATACACCAGAGTAGACTAGCATATACGCATCTTGACCCATATGATGGGCGATGGTTGATCCCATATCCATCGGTGTTTGACATCAAGGATGGTGTACGGGTGCTCAGTGGAGACTGGGTACACTGGACGGACTCGCCGAGAACTCCCAGTTGGTGATATACCACACGTCAGATGGCAGTTCTCCGGTGACACTGGTACAGGGCAGTCTGTAGACCCGAGATCGTCATAGAGTCTTGTGTGATTCCCACTGTGCTTTGATTTCCACCTTACCACGTCCAAGAGGGCATGCAAAACGGTGGCTTTTGGGTACAGTCCCGAATCACTTGGAGGCAATGAGCGATAGGAGGGGATTCGTCTCTCCCGGTATAGGGAGTTGATGTCGTGCTGTGTTCGATTGGCTATAACTGGAAGTCCCTGGCCAGGGCTGATATAGAGATATACTGGTAAGTGTTACCAGTAGTATCTCGACCTGTTATGAGCCTCACATCGACATGACTTATCGGTTACTGGGGTCTGACGTATACTACCCCTAGACTTGATATGCGACATATCAGACGAACAGACCGGACTGTACGGGAGTGTTACTGATTGGATTCACAGGAGAACGGACAGGCTAGCTTGTTGATCTTCTGATCGCTCAATACCTGGGTGGCTGTTACGTTTAGCTGACCGCTTGCAGCTTGTGGGTGTTTGATATGATCATCACCTGCTACCGGCGTATTGACGATTCTTTAGAGTCCTACACAGAGATTTCTTGGCTCAGGCAAAACGGAGTAGAGGCACATATGTGATATGTGCAGGACCGAGGATAATGCGATATGAGATACCGTATTATATTCTCGCGATATTTAGATATGAATCGGGACATCAGATCAAGTGTTGATTCGATGAATCGATACATGATATATTAGTCGGTTATATTCGATATAGCCGGATCGTTAGATCAAGTGTTGATTTGATGATTTGATGTATAATGATATATATGATATATTGTATTACATTATCTAATATTGGCTCGCTTTATTATTTCATTTTCTCACCAGATTAATACATTGATATATATGCGATATATGTTAATTGTATTATTTTCTTTTGTTGCAAATATATAATATATATGTGATATATATTATTGTGACATGATATGATTTATTATAAAATATGCTTAAGGATCATAAAAAGGGATTAGGGTTTAATTAGGGTTAGCTCCTTCTTGTTCATTCTAGAAGGATTCTATTTTGTCTTGGTTAAGATATTATGGTTGATACTTATTCTTAACCTAACCAAACTCTAACTCTAGTTTATTCTCTACAAGTTTTATCCTATCATCCTTGACCATGGTTCTATAGTCAATCATATACACTAGACTTCTATTCATCACAAAAGGATTATTCTTTCATTCTTCATCTTCTTCTCTCTTTGGTTTTTGAAAGAGAGAGCTCACTAGAAATTCCTTATGTGATGATTTATTGTGAGAAAGTGAATTAAAAAGATAGCATAAATACTACTCCATCATCCTCATCTAATCTAGCCCATTAGATTAGGGTGTTCATCTCTTTAGAGTGAGAAAGCTTGGGTTATAGCAACTTCGACGTAGATCATCGGAGAATCGGAACACTTCAAGCTAGCATGGATCGTTCGAGTCGTGGAGCCTCTCTTGAGTCCGGGAGATCGTGGATCATGGCGAAGGGAATTCTACTCGGAGCTTGTGAAGCGAAGGAGCGGACTACAAAGGTTGTAATCCCTCACACTTAGCTTTAAAGATGTTATCTTGCATGCTAAACCCTAATAATCTAGCAAAGATCCCGTCTTTGGGTTGTTCGGCACATGTAAAATTTTATTCGGGCATGTTTGATGCTTTATGAACCTTCACTAGTGTGCTTAGGAACCCTACAATACGCTACTCTGCTTAAGAAGCCTTATAATGTACATTTCTTTGCACCGTATTATATTCGTTCCTTTGATCTATCCTCATCGATGTCGGATGGTCATTTCTGTTACCACGGTTGCACGGGCAGAGAGAGCTGCGGCTAGAGTTGCGGTCAACATGAGCTCGTCTTGGACGAGGACTGACCAGGGCGTAATTCCGGTCACACACGATTGTATAGATGTGCCGTTTTATTATGTTTTTCATGATAGAGCGTTTTGATGGATTGTTTTTACTAAGATTTCTCGAACGTTCAGACCAGCACCAAAGGATTGGGCCACTGTTAGAGGCCAGCTAGAATATGATGATCGTTAATGTATCATCTATTCTTGAGGATTGAGACATTGTTTAGCATGCGGACGAATGAGCCAGCTGTTGCTGTGACTGACAAGATATCGTCCCAGATGTTTGAAGCTATTGCAGCACGAGTTTGTACTTAGGGATATGATAGATGATCACTAGTCACCCATGGATGAATGACTAGGACACGTGGTTCATTTGCATACCCTGATGTGAGGTCATCAGATTGATTGATCTTAGCTAGAGAGGACATCACACAGGCACGTTGAGAGTCGATAGAAAACGGACGAATGAAGAGTATTCCTCTGACGATTTGGAAGAGTTTCCGAGGACGTAGTTGGCCATATACTTACCAAAAGATTTTGAGCTGTCGAATTCGTAGTTTTCGGAATAGAGACTCCAGATATGAATATAGCCGTTTGTAGCGCAGCCCGTACAGCTACGAAGAGACGAGTTCGAATCAGTCCACATTAGAGAAAAGTGAAGTAAGAGGTTCGTACGAGATCATGACGAGATGACGTTCCACTCCGTTGACATCATAGATGTGATACGCATGCCGAGGTGTTGAATATGGATATATCTTTTAGAAGGAATCGTGATGAGTATGCAGCCATTACGGAATAAGAAATAGATTTAGTAAAGGGTGATAACTTCCAGGCAGTTCGGCAGAAACGAGATTTGGGAGAGACCCCGACAGAATCGTTCTGGAATATTACACGAGAAGACTTGGACCAAGGATCGGTCGTATTACGCACACCCAGTAGGACAGAGTTCGGCATCATCGACGAGACATATTATGAGTGACTATGCTAGTTGGCCAGAGATCTTTTAGAGAATGTGCCAGAGCGGAACTGTTTCCTTCATCATTCCCATATTGGGCCGTTAAGACGGGGAGTTATGTAACTGGCAATCCGCAGTGTGAGACGAGGGCCTAAGGGCATAAGACACCAGACTATGAACAGGAGGCAAGTAGATATCTTGCTCTGCTAGCTTGGAGGCAACGACACCTTCTCGACTTTGAAGAAAGGACATATCGACGACAATGTTTATGATTTGTGATTTGGTGATTCGAATATCACGTATCCGTCATTTTTTATTTCGGTATTTTGGGCGACTTATTTGCTTGATTGAGATTTTGTGCACCACAGCAGCACTCGACTTCGATTTGATTTCGTTCGAGATGGTTGATTTTGATTTCATGCCTATGGAATGTATGTGATTTGACTTGTGCCTTCGGTGTAGTTTTTCATGCACTTTTAGTACTTTGATTCGATTTTGTGCATGCTGATACACGTGGTTGTGAGATTATATACCACGGTATACCTGATTTGGATTGAGGTATGTTGTATACCGTTGATTTCGATTGTGATATTCGATATTTGTTTCCGTGCACCTTGTGTACTTGAGTTGGATTCTTGCGCATATTTGGCGTGCTTGATGCGATTTTGGTGCACACCAGATATACTAAATCGGGATTCTTCGTGCATATCAGATGCACCTGATATTGTTGTCAGGCACACTCGTTGCCCTTGACAGATGTTTTCGTGCACACCCGTTGCACTTAGATTTTGTTTCTGTGCACATGTATGGCACATTCATCGATTTCGATTTCTGTGCGTACAAGACGCACGTGGCATTATTGCATATACTATTGAGTATGATTTCCTTTAAGCAGTACGTTTTTATGGTAATTACTATTTGGTTTAGTAACCGAGCAGGACTGTTCTGAGAACAGTACCTAGGTGTTTTTGCATGCATCGATAATTATCGATGGAATTTCCAAAAAGGAGCTACAGTTTCAATATTTTCCTATTGTTTCTGAGATGACATGAAACATTTTACAAAGGAAACCCTTATAAATTATTTTCAAAATGGCGGGACATGTATGTTAAACAAAGGATATATATATAGTTATTTTTCTTATAATAAACGTCCGCTACTTGTACCGTGATACGCGCATCGCACAACGACTTGAAAAGGGGTTGGCATGCATTTCTTTTCAGATGTTTTAACTAGTTTACAATGATGTGTACTATGTACATGTTATAGTTTTGATGTATATCATGTTGGTTTTCGTATTGGACTTTGACATTGGTATCATCACCATAACTCCGATGATTGCGTGATGCTTGAAGGAGTTTGATTTTGAGTTATATACTCGTTTTTCATGAGCATGTATTGCGTTAAGATGTGTTTTAAGTATTTATGATGTTGGAACCCCGACGACCTTAGTGTTTTGCGGAAATGTTTTAGTAATTGGGGAAGTTTTAATTTAAATTCGGGGACCGAATTTATTTAAGGGAGGAAGACTGTAACATTTCGCAAAAATAAAATATTGTTTATAAGAAGTTAAACAATTTAAATAATAAATATTATGAATATTTTAAAGTATGGAGACTAGTTTTAAATGATATGGTATAATTATATACCGATAAATTGGGAAATATTTGGAAATTTATATTAAACATTGATTTTTAAAAGAATTTATGAAGATCGGGAATTTTACAATTCAGTATACAATTAATTGTATATAAGTTAGTATTACTAAACTTAATTATTACTTAATCATGCACTAATTGTGTTTTGTGCATGTGACATGCACCATGTCATGTTTCAAAACATCATTTTTGAATTTCTATGAACCATGGCATCCTGATTTTCTTTTGTATGTATATGGGTTTAAGTTTTAAAAAGAAATGAAAGAAGAAAATAAAAGAATAAAGAATATGTGACATGGAGGCATGGTGGAAGCATGGGCAAAGAGAGAGAGAGAGGGTGAGGGGTCATTTATTGACCATGGCTCTTGTACTTCATTTCATCTTCATCATTTTCTTCTCCTTCCTCCTCCATGGCTGCCCTCTCCCTCCACCTCCTCTACTTCCTCACAACAACACCCCTCACATAGACCATGGTGGGATCAAGAAAAGATTTTGAGCACTTGGGGCAACTCAAGAAAATTGTTGAGTTGCCAAATGAGCTAATTCTTTCACCCTTAGCTTAGTATATGAGTTTCTATAGCCTCTAGTTTAGTTTAGAATTTATTTAGTAAGGTTTAGTGATGTCAGAAAAATCCAAGTTGAGGTTTAGGGTGGTATTATGAATTGTGATTGTGTAGTGAGTGTAATTGGTGATTACAAACCCCCTTAGATGTTAAAAATCCAGATCAAATGTTGGATGTTATCCACATGCATACAGGAATTGATTATTATTGTTGGCACATATACACATACGGTCACTCTAGATATCATAGTATTACCTTCATGATATAGTTGACCTAGGAATCGTTGTTTATTCGATTTCTATATGTTGATGTTTTCTACTCATGAGTTGGCAACTCACCCCCGTTGTGCCACAGTTCTTCCAGATTGACCGCATGGATCGGTAGCGGCATCGTTAGCACACAGCTTGCATTCAGGTGACTTGCTTTGGTAGGTGGTACATGTTAGATCATACCATTTTTGTACTTATTATTCATTTTGTATCTAGTCAACTCCATCAATCAAAACTAGTATTTGTATAAATAGTAAGACTTAGTGAGACTTGTAGTTACGAGATTTGAGCGATGGGTTTTATGTTCGCTTATTGGGTTGATGTCTTGCTTTATTCATTATCTTTTGTGTTGATCTTCGTCGTTGGGCGTCGTATACTTATTTTACTGTCTTGCGTGGTTGTGAATCCGCCGGTTGGCGAAGAGCTAGATCCCACTTAGGGATGCTTTTTATATTATCATGTATTTGTGGTTTTGAATCAAAATATACAAAGGAGGTGCTGCCCAAATTTTTAAAAGACGAAACATGTTTTTTAACTAGTAAGATAAACTTGCATTTTTCATGTTCCCTTTTTCTATGCATTTAAGAAAACATTTTACTTCATTATACCTTATTTCAAAACTTCACCTCTTTTAATTCTTAAAAAAGTTTAGATTCTTGGGTTTCAGCTTACTTGAATTAAGTTACGACTTTAGACGTCTAATGATCTAAGTGCTAGTCACGACCCGAAAATATTGCTCGTGGCTGGCACTTGAATCATATGAAGTCTATAGGACCCCATCTAATTCAAGTAAGCCGAAACCTAGAAATCTAAACCTTTTAAAAGAAATAAAAGAGATGAAGTTTGAAATAAGGTATAATGAAACAAATGATTTCTTTAATGCATAGAAAAAGGAACATGAAAATAGCAAGTTTATTTTACTAATTGAAAAACATGTTTCGTCTCTTTAAAAATTTGGGTAGCACCTCTGTTCAGTTGATAAAACTGCACATCTAATATGACATTTTTCCTACTATTTCTATATAATAAAAGGTGTTTATATAATATATGACACATATGAAGGTTTATCTGTAAAAATGCTATTTTCATGTGTTTATATATTATAATTAACATTATGTAGGAAAAAGTAAGCATAAATATCCATGTGACATTTGGCCCATTTAAATATGCTAACCGTATTAAAAGCCTTTGACCAATTCTTAATATTTAAATTAATATCTCCATAAAACAAACTAATATTATTTGTTGAGTCATTGTGCAGAATTTTCAGGACTGAAATCAAGGAAATCAAAGTTGGCAAAACAAACATGCCTAATTAAGAAAGTAAACTAAAGAAATCAATTATGGCAGTGACGAAGAGAAGATTTTCAGTTTCCAAAGATGTGAAAAGATCACCACGTGTCATCAAGATAAAGTCCCAGAAAAATAATGTGACGATCCCCCTACCTGGCTGCGGAACCGCGGCCAAACCCACCTATTGGCCACGGTTCCGCCGCGTGTTGGACGAGTTAGGAGTTAAGATTTGTTCTGTTAGGATCTTAACCACTGGTTTCCATATAAGGAAACTAGGGTAGTTAGGGCACAAGTTTTTTTCTGTTGGGATCATAACCACTAGTTTCCATATTAGGAAACTAGGGTTATGACTCTGAGACTATAAATAAGGACCGAGAGCCTCTTGGAAAAATCATCAAGATGAAGAGATCACGAAGTCCACGACAGGCTCACGCATCCAGGCTGATCATCAACTGTTCATCTACCTCCTTAGAAGAGAACGAGAAGAAAACTAGCATTTTGTAATCATTTTCTAAGGGAACAAAGTGTAAATGTTTTTTGTTGATTAATAAAGGTAGTGTTTTCTTATTCTATCTCTTTGTAGTTTTTAATATGATTTCTCTCTCCATCTCTTCTTTTCCCAACATGCGCGAGTAATTCTTCGCTTGTTAGGGTTCATGGGATTAGGGTAGGTTAATGGATGATGAAGATCCTTAAACTCTTTTTAAGTCCTATAAAGTTTATAAACTTTATCAAAAGAATAGTTAACATCCTAATTGGGCACGATATCAATTCATTGATAATCGCGACCACGATTAGAGATTAGATTAACTTTTGTTTTGGTAAAGGGTAGATATGAACGGAGTTCCATGTCGAGATAGGGGTTAAGAGTGGGAACCCTTTTTCCCTCCAGAAACCCTAATCTACATACATCACTGTTGTTCTGGTTTTAAATTTATTAAAGGATAAAAAGAGTAATCTTTAATTAATCGTCCATAACTAAAAAATCCCAATGAACCCTACAAGCTCCTTTTTAATATTAAACTTACATCCGTAGTTAATCTAGATCTATATTTTGCATCCGTGTTTGACGTAGATCTAGAACCTACAACCATTCTTCACCATTCTTTATTCTTCCTCCTTCCTTTTTCAACACGTCTAAAGTAAGATTAAAAGATTCAACGTTTCCCAGAGGACGAACCGTACTCATCTCGGTCTAGCTACACGCGACACCGTTATTGATTGCGGTTAACTACTACACACATAAATCTAGAACAATCAAATGGCGCCGTTGCCGAGGATACGTGCGTAATTTTTTATTCTTACTATTTTTGTTGAATTCTTATTCGATCTTAAAACAAAACTGCAAATTGTATATTTATAGAATTGTGTGTGAATTTTGCAAGGAGATCTGGAGTCACAGACTTGAGGAAATAGAAAGACAGAGACATTCATCGAGATCCAGAGGAGTACAGAAGGCCATGGAGCAAAAATTCATCAACTGATCCTTCTTCCTTGCGATGGAACACGGTACAAGTAGCACATTAGCGATGGAACGCGGCACAAGGAGGAGTTAAGGGTCGTAACTTCTCTGGTAAGTTTCTTAACTCTTTCTCTCTCCTCTGAAATCCAATAAAATATCTTTTCTGCAGGATTCTTTGCAAAATTTTGCCGCTCAAAAATATTTTTGCAAAGTTTTGTGATTGGTTTGTTAATTCAGCCCCGCAAATCACAAAACAAGCATCCGCATCAACCCCACATTAATTTAAAAAATATCTAGACAAGACTCTAAGGACCGTCACGCTCAATAAGGACAGAGGAAGGTCGTGGGTAATTTATCGCTTATCCGCATTACTTTTGTGGTGCCTAGGCAAGTGTGTCTAAGGCAAGTGGTTATTTAATTAAGGCCCGCTATTTTCGGTGATTCGTATAGCGGATACCTCCCACTTACCTGGCACTTACCTGGCCACAAGAGTAGTAAAGAGGTGGTAGAGGATTGATCCTACGGCTTGACCTTTAGAAGTCTAGGAGTGGTCTAGAAACTTGACCTAGGTAACATTAGTTTCAGGGTTGTTTGTGCATTTTTGTGTGATTTTTCTAAGTCCGACACACTTTTTCAAAAACAAACCAATTTTAAATCACACACACGCTGCCATTTGCGCTAAAACCATTTAGTGCATGCTCGGCTGGACACGGGATTCTAGTGCCCGTCTTGTCCGCGTTCCTGCTATCGACTCCGAAGTCGGTGCTTCTTCATTTTCTTTTTCTCCACCATCCTCTACATCGACCGAGATGGATGGTACTCCATCAAATTATAATACCACGCTGCCACCGTTCGTAGGTGAGCAGAATCCACCGCGCATCTCTCTCCAAGAAAGATGCTATCCTATCTGTGGTCCACTTCCCACTTGCTTATCTATTCCACCAGCCAACGGGGATAATTTTGAAATTAAACCCCACTACATCAATCTTTTACCAAAATATCACGGTCTCGAGTCTGAAGACGCATACGTTTTTATTACCAAATTTGAAAATATATGCGCTATGATGGTTACTTCACAGCTTTCTGTGGATGCTATGAGATTACGTCTTCTCCCATTCACATTATGCGATATAGCTGAGAAGTGGCTTTATAACACAGCCGCACATTCTATTTCAAACTGGGGAGAATTTGTCACAGCTTTCCTAAAGAAATTCTACCCTAATCATAAGTCAGCTCGAGTCCGTAGCGAAATAAATCAATTTACCCAGCTTCCTAATGAACCATTTTCGAAGTGTTTTGAACGCTTCAAGGATCTATTAGTTCAATGTCCTCATCACGGAATCCCTAGATGGGATCTGTGTAGAATCGTATATAAGGGCATTAATCCTACAACAAAACAGATACTTGAATCCATGTGTCAAGGCACCTTCATGACTAAAGATGATGGTGAAACCTGGAGATTTTTAGAAGATTTCGCTGAAAAAACTTTACAGTGGGAGAGTGTAAACCAACCATCGTCTAGGGGTGGTATTCACCAATCTGATGTTTCCATAGGAGTTAGAGTTGAAATGGTAACAATGCAAAAGAAACTCGAAGCTATGGAACATAAATTTTTAGCAGCCTCCCTAAATCAGATGCCACTCTCCAAAACTGTCTGTGGATGCTGTTCTGATCCATCTCATCTTACGGAAGAATGTCCTTTAAATTCTCCGTTTCAAGGTCAAGAGCATACCAATGCTGCTTTCCAACAAAGACCTAGAAACGATCCTTATTCTTCCACTTATAATCAGGGTTGGAGGAATCACCCTAACTTTGCTTGGAACCAATCACAAATTCAAAACACGGTTCCAAATCAAAACAATATCCAAAGGAGTCCTCCACCACAACAGCAACCACTTCAAATAAGTCAGCACCCCTACCAATCACAAAATTTTCAAAATCCGGTCAACACTTCTGCACCGCACAACAATTCTTTGCAATTGATCGGTACTGATAACTCCTCTTCACTCGAACAAACCATGAAATTGCTTCTGACAAATTTCATGCAAGTTTCGGCTGAGATGAAGTCTTCCGTCGATAAAATCCAAAAAAACTCTGACTCCTAAAGTGAGAGTATTAAATCGATGGAAGCACAAATTGCTCGAATAAATGCCGAATTGAGTGCTAGAGAGAAAGGGAAACTTTCAGCTCAACCTTTACCCAATCCTGGCTATTCACATCATGTGAACGCTATCACCACGTTGAGATCTGGAAGAGTGCTTGACAACCATATTGGTGAAGAGATTGATAATAATGAAGAATCAATCGATGATACCCCGGCTGAGACTTTTCCTTCCACTTCTTCTTCTCCTTCTGACCCCAGTTCGTCTACCCCACCATTTTCTTCCGAGCCTATTCTCCGTTTTCCCCAAGGCTCGAACCCTCAGCACACTTCTTCTAGTCTACCAAAGATGATCCCCACTCCTATTCTTGGATCTTTCCTACCCACACGATCTTCTCCATTGTTGGACCCAGCTATTATTGCTAAAGCTCCTTATCCGAATCGGTTAAGGGGAAACAGACCAAGTCCGCAAATGGAGAAGATCACTGAAATTTTTAAACAGGTTAACATCAATATCCCACTCCTAGATGTTATACAACAAGTCTCAGCTTATACGAAAATTCTTAAGAACTTGTGCACTAGGAAGAGGAAGACTCAAGTGCCAAAAAAGGTGTTCATGTCGAGTACTGTAGACACAGCTTTTCCCCAACAATTACCTAGAAAACGTAAGGACCCTGGTAAACACATTAACCGTGCTCTACTTGACCTTGGCGCAAGTGTTAACCTGCTTCCTTACTCGGTTTATGAGCAGTTAGGGATCGGAAAGTTGAAACCAGCTCACTGCACTCTCCAGATGGCCGACCGATCAGTCACCAAACCTAGGGGTGAACTGGAGGATGTGTTAATAAAAATCGGGGAATTTGTATTCCCTATGGACTTTATTGTTCTAGATACACAGCCTGTAGTGAACCCACGGAATCAAATTCCGGTGATTCTCGGTCGACCCTTTTTTGCCACTTCCAATGCTATAATCAACTGTCGTAACGGCTCTATGACCATATCCTTCGGGAAGATGTCAATTGAGCTGAACATTTACAAGTTAGGAAGTGTACCCTCTGAACCTACTGCTCAAGCATGTTCTGTCGAATTAATGGATGTCGACAGCAGCGAATTTGATCAGCCTCATGATACCGACTCTTTTCATATTTTGTTGTTTGACCCAACTATGTATTTTACATACACGGACTCTTCCACCGAATTGTCCGGGTCAACATCTAACACTGATGAGGAACATTTTATAGAGTCTGACGATCACCCCATTTTTTCTGATGACATTATTCTTCGGGGTATCGATGAAAGTTTTGAGGAAATCTTCGCTGATGAACTCGCATTTTTAGCAAACACGGGTGTTGAGATGAATCATCTACTAAACAAAGAAATTGAACCTCCACCCCTTCTTCTGGACTATAAAGAGAATGCGAGTAATCCATCACAATTACTGTGTCGTCTTTCCAAAATGAGATGCAAACACATTCTATCCCACCACTTATCTTTTCCCCACTTCTTCCTAACTCCATACAACATGTTCTTCCACCAACCGGTGCGTTTCACTGATAAATTCTTCGAATGGTTGGTGTTGTCTTTTGGTCTTTGCAAAGCTTAGCATTGACCAATAACTTTGACTCCCACTTGTGATTTTCAAAGCTTAACATTGTTTAACTCAAGTTTGGATGGATATAATCTGGCTTTTGAAAATAAAATTTTTACTTAAAATTGTGAGCCAAAAATAAGTTTGGGAGAGGATTTTCACGATCATATTTATTGCCCCCGTTAATAAATTTCCTCCCAAGCTTACAGGTTTTTGTGATCTAGCAGAAGACAACAGTGAGGACACTGCTGCAAACAGGCTTGGGGGAGGTTTGTGCTTATTTACGTATTACTTTGCATTATACTATATATAAGCACGCAAAAAAAATTTAATGATGAAAGTTTGAAAGTGAAAATTTACATATAAAAGATTAGAAAATTTTAAGAAAACCAAGAAAATTAGAAGTTTTCTTAAACGAAACTAGTAATAAGTAGTTATGAGTCGTTGTCCTAAGAGTTAGTAAGATGAAGGAAATCACTAATCTGAGGATAAAAATAAGTCTGAAAAATAGTTCCTATTCCGGAAACCAAACATTTGAACGTTGATACCCTACTATACGCACTT
Organism: Agapanthus africanus; assembly: GCA_030015575.1. NCBI lineage: Eukaryota > Viridiplantae > Streptophyta > Magnoliopsida > Asparagales > Amaryllidaceae > Agapanthus > Agapanthus africanus. The sequence continues at coordinate 33,514,484 of JASDDO010000018.1, read as the reverse complement.
ACACATATCTTGAAACTCGGGATAGTAGAGGATACATTGAAATGCTCTTGTCTAAAAACCAAAGTATGAAGAAAATAAAAGTGGAGAATAAAAGATAAAATGGTGAAAATAAAAATGAACACTGGTTTTGTTATCACCGAGGCAGCAATAAAAAAATATAGCGAGGGTGCTTTATCACCTAGTGCCTTAGACCAACTGGTTTGGGAGCCACTACTAAGCCTTAGGTGTTGCAAGACGAGGAAAAACACCTAATTAGCAAGCACATGAGTAATCGGTCGGTTAGTACCTCAAGAAGTATTAACGGTCGCATGAAAAATGTGTGAGCATATTCCATATAAATATTCACCGACTAAAAAGTACTAAGGTAGATAGACAAGAGTATGATTGCTTGAATTGAATTCTCCGAGTGTAGGGATGTCCAGTTCATACACGTAGGGGTATATGATCAATGTTTGGAAGAAAGATAGGGAGGAAAATTAAAGGCGATGTTTTATTGAGGGATGATGTGATTTCTAACGTTTTTTCATGACCATTAAGATAGGGCTCATAGCAACTGAAAAACTGGTGTAGTTGAAAACTCTTATTTTCAAGTTCTTTCTTTCATTATTCGTATCTTTGTATATAACTTTCACTATCTTTCTTTTATTATAGGATTTTGTGGGTGTAATCCTGTAGGGTTACTAGGCACTCTCACAAGGGTCTACAAGGCATCAACCATGCCCGATTTAAAATTTAGACGTGTCGAACAATCCTAACCAAGATCTTTAAACTAGAGATTAGGCGAAACAAAGCATGTTAAACACTTTAACATCTAAGAGTTTGGGATTACAACCTTTGTAGTCCGGTCCTTCGCTTCATAAGCTCCGTGTTGAGGTCCCTTCGCTGCGATCATCATATACCCGGACTCTAGAGAGGTTCCACGAAGAGAATGATGCAAACTTGCTTCCGATCTTCGATAACTAAGATGATCTACCTTGAAGTTTCTTTAACACAAGCTCTCACTCACAAATGAAGTGAACACCCTAATCTAAATGGCTAGGATAGATTAGGATGATGAAGTAGGATTTTAGCTCTCATTTATTTTCTTAATCTCACTTAAAATCATCACTAATGAAAAAGCTAGAAAGCTTTTCCATTGAAAAAGAGAAGGAAGAAGAAGAACCATTTCTTTTTGTGATGAAAATGAATTGTGGTGAGGTTAGAAATGCAACCATGGGTTATGATAACTTAAACCATGTAGAGAATGAACCATGGTCAAGGGTTGAGTTGGGTTAACAAATATCATAACAAATATCTTTACAAAATATCTTTGCAAAAACTAAAAGCAAAGCTTCTAGAAACTTCTAGAAAAGCTTAACCCAAATCAAACCCTAACCATGTTTAATCTCCACTAAACATGTTGCATTAATAACCCTAACATGTTACAATATTATATATCACATATACAATATTTATTGTAACAAAATAAAATAATACAATTAACATATATCGCATATATATCAATGTATTACCCGAGTGAGAAAAAGAATCTTTTAGTGAGCTTATATCAGTTAATGTAATTTAATATATCAAATATATAATTATACATTAAATTATCGAATCAACACTTGATCCGATAATCCGGCTATTTCACAAATAACCGACTAATATAATCTGTATCAGTTCATCGAATCAACACTTGATCCGATGACCTGGCTATATCTCATATACCCGGCCGATATCTCATATCGCGAGAATCTAATATGGTATCACATACACGTATTGTTCTCGGTCCCGCACATATCATATATGTGCTCCTACTCCGTTTTGCCTGAGCCAGGAAACCTCTGTGTAGGACTCTAAAGAATCGTCAATACGCCGGCAGTAGGTGATGATCATATCAAACACCCACAAGCTGCAAGCGGTCAGCTAAACGTAACAGCCGCCCAGGTATTGAGCGATCAGAAGATCAACAAGCAAGCCTGTACATTCTCCTGCGAATCCAATCAGTAACACTCCTGTACAGTCCGGTCTCTTCGTCTGATATGCCGCATATCTCGCCTAGGAGTGGAAAACGTCAGACCCCAGTAGCTTGATAAGTCGTGTCGATATGAGGTCCATAACAGTTCAAGAAACTACTGATAACACTTACCAGTAAATCTCAGCAACCCTGGCCAGGGATTTCCAGTTATAGCCAATCGAACACAGCGCAACATCAACTTCCTATACCGGGAGAGACGAATCACCTCCTTTTCCTCATTGCCTCCATGTGATTCGGGACTGTACCCAAAAGTCACCGTTTTGCACGCCCTCTTGGACCTGGTATGATGGAAATCAAACACAGTGGGAATCACACAAGACTCTATGACGATCTCGGGTCTACAGACTACTCTGTACCAGTGTCACCAGAGAACTGCCATCTGACGAGAGGTATAATACCATCTGGGAGTTCTCGGCGAGTTCGTCCAGTGTACCCAGTCTCTACTGAACACCCGTACACCATCCTTGATGTCAAACACCGATGGATATGGGATCATCCATCGCCCATCATATAGGTCAAGATGCGTATACGCTAGTCTACTCTGGTGTATCGATGCCTGTCTCGATACACACTCGACTAGGAACATTTGAAGGATGTACTTGTCGACTACTCTTTCCCCACTAGTATGATCCGCATCATAGTCCTGGTAGTCAAGTACTCATCCTAAGGGCTTTATCAACATGTAACAAAGAGACAATCAGAGTACATATTAAGATAAAGAGTAACCAGATAGCGTACTATCATGTCGAGCAAGAAAGTCCTCCCTATATATGTCCAAGCATCCACTACAATATACATCATATGTACAGTAATGGCCTCTAGGGCATACATATAACTAACAATCTCCCACTTGCACTAGGGCCATCTGTTGTGGTATCGCATACCCAACAATCAGCCGTAGTTGAAGTATCTCATACTCAACCATCCCATAAAAGTCTCTACTGGGGAATAGGCCTTTGTGAGTGGATCCGCGATGTTGTCCTCTGTGTCTACTCTCCTAACCTCGATCTCCCTGGAGATCAATCATCTCCATGATCAGGTGATACTGCCTAAGAATTATATCTGGATTTCTGATGGGACGGGGGTTCCTTGGCGTAAGCCACAACTCCATTGTCACACAATGGTAGGAACGAAGTTCATCTCATGAACTTATATATATCCAGACTGCCTCTTTGGTAGCATCCTTGGTAACGACGTATCTTGCCTTTAATCGTCTAGTGAGTCACGGTATCTATCTTGGAACTCTTCCAACATACCGTCCCTTCACTGAGGGTAAAGACAATGCCTGCGACCGACATTCAGTCGTCCTTATCACCCTGGAACCTTTCCAGTGATTCTCCCCAGGATCGATTGATACCATCTCACTACAACTAGTGAGAATCCTAACATCCAATTAGATCTATCTCATAGATTCATAACCCAGGATTTATGAGATATCACCTTGATCCTATATGGAGAATCCTTGTGATAAGAGGAGATTGACCGAGTGTAGTATAAGAAACTCCTTCCCTATCAAGAGTATGTCATCGACGTACTTTAGGAGGATCACCACCATACTCTCTATTACCTTTTTGTATATACAAGGTTCATCTACCATTTTGATGAAGTCAAACTCTTTGACTACCACATCAAAACAGACGTTTCATCTCCGCGATGCCTGTTTTATCACATAAAATATCTTGCACACTTTTCCGCTGCTCGCACTGTCTGTGAAGCCCTCTGGCTGTGTACTTATAGACGCTCTCTTCTAAATCAATTTTTAGAAAAGGAGTCATGACACTCAACCGCCAGATATCGTAGTCATGGTATGTAGCAGTGGCAAGTAGAATCTGGATGGACTTAAGCATAGCTTTGAAAGTCTTAACTTTTCCATGTATACCAAGTAATCTTCTCAAGATATACTTGCTCCTGATGGGGATTTAACCCTTCAGATAAAGCAACCAAAGTCCATACTTTGTTGGTGTATAAGGATTCCATCTCAGATCGCTAAGCATCCAGCCATTCTTAAAGAGTCTCACTCCTGATGGCCAGCTCGAAACTAGTTGGGTCATCATCTCATGATGCAATCCTCGCTTCCACTGTCATAGAGAAACCGAAGTATCTCTCAGGTAGGTGAGGAACCCTACTAGATCGACGGAGAGGCTGTGGTTCGTTGGAAACTATTGAATCCTTTGGTTCTACCAAATCATCAGCTGCAGTTTGTATAGCTGGAACTCTTTCCAGTTCTACCTCATGACCACTAATTTCTTCACAAGAAATTACCTTTCACAAAGGTGGCATGCTGAGAAACAAAAACACCTTTTATTCCCCAGTTTGGTAGAAGATATTCCCTTGCTAATGCTTGGGATATCCAACAAAACTTCCACAGAACTGTCTTTGCCTCGAGCTTGTCCGGATTATGCTTTTAGACATAGGCTGGACAACCCCAAATCTTAACATACTTAAGATATGGGCTCTTTCCATTCCATATCACATATGAAGTGGTAGGCAACTGATTTGATTGGAACCCTATTCAATAGGTATGCAACTTCTCAAGTGCATAACTCCCAAAAGAAAATAGGCTACTCAGTAGTACTTATCATAGAGCACACCATATCACATAGGGTGCGATTGCTCCACCCCGATACACCGACGTGCTGTGGTGTATACGGAGGAGTAATGCTGAGAGAGAATCTCATTCTCCTTTAGAATAGTCCAGGAATTCCGTGCTCAGGTATTCTCCTCCTTGATCTCATAAAAGGACATAATACATATACCCGTTTTGGTTCTCTACTTCTAACTTATATTCTGTGAATATTTCAAAAGGTTCAGACTTGTGTTTCAACAGGAACATATGTTCGAATCTTGAGAGATAATCAGTGAATGTAATGAAGTACAAAGAACCGGTCCTGGCATGTGTAGACAGGGGACCTCATACATCATCATGTATCAATCCCAAGAGTTCACTAACTCTTTCTCTGTTTCCAATAAATAGAGTTGTGGTCATCTTATCTTTGTGACATGACCGGCAAGTTTCACAAGATGTAAATTCAAACTAATTTAAATATGCAACTAAATGTAGCTTCAGCTAGTCGGGTCACATTGATATGACCTAGTCTACAATACCTCAAGTAGGATTCCTTCATTTCTGAACTCTTCCTCTTGTGTGTGTTGTGTACACTAAGAACTGTGGTTTGATTTAGAACGTCTATGCTTTTAGATAATGTGCCTGAACCGATCAACTCTTGATATAGGAAATGTTCAAAATATTATCCAACAATACAAAATTATATCCTTCTTTACTAATAAAGAGACCGATATGATGTTGTATATCAGGTTCGGTATCTAATAACATTCATTCAGAATCAATGTATTCTGGTAATACAAGGTGATAACTGCCAACAGACTTGGCTGCAACACTTGCACCATTTTCAACTCTTGAAACTTATCACCCGTTCTCAGTTCTCTACCTATCTGTAGCCCATGTAACGGATTACATTTGCGGGATCCTGATCCGTTATCTCATACCCAGGACATAAAGGATACTGAGAAACAGTTCTCTGTAATGAACACACCCGAAGAAGATGCAACAGCATGCACTTTCTTCGTTTGGGCGGAACGGGAATTCTGGTAATCCCCAATTTCCTGCTCGGTCTTATAACAATTATATATTGGAGCGGGACCAACGTTCCTTAGCGCAGTATAACAAGCGGGTTCGGCCAATACATCTGTATTATTATCTTGATTAAGGCGTGACATAGTCGCAACCAAGAGAGAGAGAGAAGAAAACACTCAGCGTGCACTTTTACAAGATTAGATTGGTTATCAATTTATCTAATCAGGATGGCTCCCACTGTTTTAGTCAAATTTTCCTTCAAACCCTAAAAGGAAAGACTAGCCGGGATTAATTACACTCTACAAGTTTGCCAATCTTTCAGCCAGGCTAGTGCCGGTAGTTTGAGGGAGGTTCCCCGTTCTTTCGCACAGACCTAATTAAAATAAACCTCGTTTTTCCAGGGGCGTAACCCCGTTAACACCTTTCTAGACACCTACTTGATCGGCTAATTGTAATGTGTAAAACTTTCCCAGGAGTACCTCTCACTCGCAGCGGGTATCGGGATCCAACTATCTCATAGAAGGTATGCAATCTCATTGCAAATTTCAACACTTGAAATTCCCAATAATATTTTGCCCCTAGCAACTTATGACCTTGGCTAAGGTCAACAAATCATAAGTGCCAGCCAAGTTCAACCCGTCATTTCCTGATTGAATTAAACCCACCCGCACGACCCTTGGCTAAGGTCAACAAAGTCACACGACTACCCTAACTCAATCGCATCATATGTTTATACAGATAAGTACTAATCAGCTACCGCACACTACGCCTTGGCTAAGGTCAACAAACGCAGCACGAATACTAACCAGTACTTATCTGAAATGACGGAGGGCTACGACTGGTTTTTAAGAAAACCCTTTGCGTAATGAACTTGATATCGTTGTAGAATCGAGTGATTTTGAATGGAATGTTTTTGATGCCTTTTCTAGTTTTGCTAAAGAGGTCACTCCCGGTGAAGGGATAGTCGGCTCTTTCCTCATCGCTTAAGGTGCAGGATATTTCACAAATATCACTATGCAAAGCAAGAACTATATAAGCAATCAAAAGACAAACCGAGTATGTAGCATCTGCTAGTTTCGCTAAAGAGGTCACTTCCGGTGAAGGGATCTCGGCTCTTTCCTTATCGAATAAGGTGCTGGATGTTCTATAAGGAACACCGCTATGGAAACCAAGAACTAGAGCTACCAGTTTTTAAACAAGTTTCTACAACATCTTTAGGTTTCTTTTATTTTCATTAATCTCATTAATGAAGTCCCATTTTATTATGCTTCACAAGCATCATATTTGAAACGAAATCTGCAATATAACATATATCTCATATATATAATATAAACATTCGTCTCAGGCAGTAATATGATCTCATCACAGAACATTACAGCAGAAGAACATATATGAAATATTTGATATACTAAGAGGTCCGTGTTTTAATACGAGCCTGTATAAAACACAGATTCCACGGTCGCGATGAATAGCCAAACCCACATCCCTAGACCCCTACGAAAGCGGCAAGCAACACTGCCAATTCTAGGGTGAGGAGACCCGGTCTCGACTCCTCGAGATGGTATCCCACTGGACCCTAGAACCCGGTTACTTGTGCTCCCCGCCTTGGGTCTACCTAATGCGGAAAAGTAAATAATATACAATGGTGACATCATCCTCTACCCGGAAGTGCCCCAATAAAAGAATATTACATACAAATGAATTTTACATGAATGAAAAAGAAAAACTCTCATCTCATATAAAACCCCCGGCTATTCAAACACGACGATCCAATATAACATATCACAGCAATACATAATATCACATATCATCAACATAAGTAAATATCCGTATCCCAATTGTCGTTGATGTATAGCAACGAAACCGGCGATACACCACATATTACACTTACGGGCGCAGAAAAGAAAGTGTAAAACTACAACAGTTGGAATCCGCAACCTCTTTAGACATCACATGCCTAATCAAATGAATTCCTTAGACATCGCATTCCTAACAATTATAAACCCCACATTTTAGTCTCATTGTCGAAAACTCTTTTCAATATCAAGTTGGGCAATTCAACAAGATTCCGGACATCCTGATCGAATGCTCGTCGCAAACTTTAGTAGACGGCCGCACCCCCGGATGCCGTCGACGAAGTGCACTAAGGCGGAACATCGCTGCCGCGAGCACCCGAACGGAAGCTTTTGGCGACGGGGTTCTCCTACAGTCACTTGGTCGAGGCTTTGGGGCATGGCTGTCTATTAAGTTTACCCGGCGAGTATCCGCGTACGCTACGTGATTGGGACGGACTTTTGATCATATCAAAATCCCGTGGCAACCGATCATCTGAGACTGAACTGCTAGATTTATAACATTCAAAATTAGTTATCTCATAACTACTTGTGGATTCCAAATATTGTATCACATTCCAGATAAATAGACAATGTTAAACTTTCCGATCGAATAAACAAACACCCAAGATTTCCCAAATAATTCTCAACACTTGAAATTAGTTTTAAAACATCCATCACATGCTACAGTACCAATGGTCCAGCCATAGAAGGGTCAAACCAATGCCTCACATGTGGCAACACCGTACTGCCCCAAACCCTAAGGTTTAGAGACAGTTCAAGACGGTCACATAATCGAGTTAAGGTTTGTTGTCTTCTAGAGGGTCCACCGCATTACTTTCACGACTTAGAACGTTCTTAAACTACGGAAAAATCCAACACTTGAAAAATTTTCCGGCAGGGGAAAAAGTGGGTTATTGATATCCGTTAGAACTTTTTAACACGTTCTAAAAATTACCCGGACAAACTAAACGAAGTTATACTTTCTGATCGAATCAACGAGCTCCCAATACAACCCAGAAAACTCAACACTTGAGAAAAATTAAAAATTCCCAGAGGAAACAGGAAATACGTATGGATTTTACTGTGTGAAAACCAAACCCAAATGTTATTGTTTGGCCGCGGAACCGCCGCGCAAGCAAGGGTATTGCCGCGGTTCCGCGGAGCAATAAAGGTGTTTTGGGCTCATTTTTCACAGTATTCCATCAAATCACCTACTGAATTTTCTGAGCATTTTTAATATGAAAAATGTCAACTTTTTGAAAAATTTCCAGAAACTAGGGTTTTACGGGTATTCGGAGTTCGATCGGACTTTAAACTTCGTCTAGACTTCGCCTAAAACTCTAGCTTGGCTCTGATACCACTGTAGGGTTACTAAGCACTCTCACAAGGGTCTACAAGGCATCAACCATGCGCGATTTAAAATTTAGACGTGCCGAACAACCCTAACCAAGATCTTTAAACTAGAGATTAGGCGAAACAAAGCATGTTAAACACTTTAACATCTAAGAGTTTGGGATTACAACCTTTGTAGTCCGGTCCTTCGCTTCATAAGCTCCATGTTAAGGTCCCTTCGCTGCGATCATCATGTAACCGGACTCTAGAGAGGCTCCACGAAGAGAATGATGCAAACTTGCTTCCGATCTTCGTTAACTAAGATGATCTACCTTGAAGTTTCTTTAACACAAGCTCTCACTCAAAAATGAAGTGAACACCCTAATCTAAATGGCTAGGAAAGATTAGGATGATGAAGTAGGATTTTAGCACTCATTTATTTTCTTAATCTCACTCAAAATCATCACAAATGAAAAGGCTAGAAAGCTTTTCCATTGAAAAAGAGAAGGAAGAAGAAGAACCATTTCTTTTTGTGATGAATAATGAATTGTGGTGAGGTTAGAAATGCAACCATGGGTTAAGTATGATAACTTAACCCATGTAGAGAATGAACGATGGTCAAGGGTTGAGTTGGGTTAACAAATATCATAACAAATATCTTTACAAAATATCTTTGCAAAAACTAAAAGCAAAGCTTCTAGAAACTTCTAGAAAAGCTTAACCCAAATCAAACCCTAACCATGTTTAATCTCCACTAAACATGTTGCATTAATAACCCTAACATGTTACAATATTATATATCACATATACAATATTTATTGTAACAAAATAAAATAATACAATTAACATATATCGCATATACATCAATGTATTACCCGAGTGAGAAAAAGAATATTTAGTGAGCTTATATCAGTTAATGTAATTTAATATATCAAATATATAATTATACTTTAAATTATCGAATCAACACTTGATCCGATAATCCGGCTATTTCATAAATAACCGACTAATATAATCTGTATCAGTTCATCGAATCAACACTTGATCCGATGACCCGGCAATATCTCATATATCCGGCCGATATCTCATATCGCGAGAAACTAATACGGTATCACATACACGTATTGTTCTCGGTCCCGCACATATCATATATGTGCTCCTACTCCGTTTTGCCTGAGCCAGGAAATCTCTGTGTAGGACTCTAAAGAATCGTCAATACGCCGGCAGTAGGTGATGATCATATCAAACACCCACAAGCTGCAAGCGATCAGCTAAACGTAACAGCCACCCAGGTATTAAGCGATCAGAAGATCAACAAGCAAGCCTGTACATTCTCCTGCGAATCCAATAAGTAACACTCCCGTACAGTCCGGTCTCTTCGTCTGATATGCCGCATATCTCGCCTAGGGGTGGTAAACGTCAGACCCCAGTAGCTTGATAAGTCGTGTCGATATGAGGTCCATAACAGTTCGAGAAACTACCGATAACACTTACCAGTAAATCTCAGCAACCCTGGCCAGGGATTTCCAGTTATAGCCAATCGAACACAGCGCAACATCAACTCCCTATACCGGGAGAGACGAATCCCCTCCTTTTCCTCATTGCCTCCATGTGATTCGGGACTGTACCCAAAAGTCACCGTTTTGCACGCCCTCTTGGACGTGGTATGATGGATATCAAAGCATAGTGGGAATCACACAAGACTCTATGACGATCTCGGGTCTACAGACTACTCTGTACCAGTGTCACCAGAGAACTGCCATCTGACGTGAGGTATAATACCATCTGGGAGTTCTCGGCGAGTTCGTCCAGTGTACCCAGTCTCTACTGAGCACCCGTACACCATCTTTGATGTCAAACACCGATGGATATGGGATCATCCATCACCCATCATATGGGTCAAGATGCGTATGCGCTAGTCTACTCTGGTGTATCGATGCCTGTCTCGATACACACTCGACTAGGAACATTTGAAGGATGTACTTGGCGACTACTCTGTCCCCACTAGTATGATCTGCATCATAGTCCTGGTAGTCAAGTACTCATCCTAAAGGCTTTATCAACATGTAACAAAGAGACAATCAGAGTATATGTTAAGATAAAGAGTAACCAGATAGCGTACTATCATGTCGAGCAAGAAAGTCCTCCCTATATATGTCCAAGCTTCCACTACAATATACATCGTATGTATAATAATGGCCTCTAGGGCATACATATAACTAACAAATCCGCTAAAAACCCTCAGGAGACAACACTCCTGGTTTAACGGCTTGTTGCACGTGCTCAGTGCAATCATGTTGCCTACGAAAGTGTGCTACTTAGGATTTTTCTTTTTTCATTTTTCTTCTTTCTCCTTCTCTTAAACAACTAGTTTGCTCGGGACGATCAAAGATAAGTTTGGGGGTATTTGTTCAGTTGATAAAACTGCACATCTAATATGACATTTTTCCTACTATTTCTATATAATAAAAGGTGTTTATATAATATATGACACATATGAAGGTTTATCTGTAAAAATAATATTTTCATGTGTTTATATATTATAATTAACATTATGTAGGAAAAAGTAAGCATAAATATCCATGTGACATTTGGCGCATTTAAATATGCTTACCGTATTAAAAGCCTTTGACCCATTCTTAATAGTTAACTTAATATCTCCTTAAAACAAACTAATATTATTTGTTGAGTCATTGTGCAGAATTTTCAGGACTGAGATCAAGGAAATCAAAGTTGGCAAAACAAACCTGCCTAATTAAGAAAGTAAACTAAAGAAATCAATTTTGGCAGTGACGAAGAGAAGATTTTCAGTTTCCAAAGATGTGAAAAGATCACCACGTGTCATCAAGATAAAGCCCCATAAAAACAATGTGACGATCCCCCTAATTGGCCGCGGAACCGCGGCCAAACCCACCTATTGGCCACGGTTTCGCCGCGTGTTGGACGAGTTGGGAGTTGAGATTTGTTCTGTTAAGATCTTAACCACTGGTTTCCATATTAGGAAACTAGGGTAGTTAGGGCACGGGATTTTTTCTGTTGGGATCTTAACCATCGGTTTCCATATTAGGAAACTAGGGTTCTGACTCTGGAACTATAAATAAAGACCGAGAGCCTCTTGGAAAAATCATCAAGCTGAAGAGATCACGAAGTCCACGACAGGCTCACGCATCCAGGCTGATCATCAACTGTTCATCTACCTCCTTAGAAGAGATCGAGAAGCAAACTAGCATTTTGTAATCATTTTCTAAGGGAACAAAGTGTAAATGATTTTTGTTGATTAATAAAGGTAGTAGTTTTCTTATACTATCTCTTTGTAGTTTTTAATATGATTTCTCTCTCCATCTCTTCTTCTCTCAAGATGCGCGAGTAATTCTTCGCTTGTTAGTGTTCATGGGATTAGGGTAGGTTAATAGATGATGAAGATCCTTAAACTTTTTTTAAGTCCTATAAAGTTTATAAACTTTATCAAAAGAATAGTTAACATCCTAATTGGGCACGCTATCAATTCATTGATAATCGCGACCACGATTAGAGATTAGATTAACTATTGTTTTGGTAAAGGATAGATATGAACGGAGTTCCATGTCGAGATAGGGGTTAAGAGTGGGAACCCTTTTTCCCTCCCGAAACCCTAATCTATACGCATCACTGTCGTTCTAGTTTTAAATCTATTAAAGGATAAAAAGAGTAATTAATTAATCGTCCATAACTACTAAATCCCAATGAACCCTACAAGTTCCCTTTTAATATTAAACATACATCCGTAGTTAATCTAGATTTATATTTTGCATCCGTGTTTGACGTAGATATAGAATCTACAACAATTCTTCACCATTCTTTATTCTTCCTCCTTCCTTTTTCAACACGTCTAAAGTAAGATTAAAAGATTCAACATTTCGCACAGGACGACCCGTACTCATCTCGGTCTAGCTACACGCGACACCGTTATTGATTGCGGTTAACTACTACACACATAAATCTAGATCAATCAACCTCCTTTGTATATTTTGATCCAAAACTACAATTACATAATGATAATAAAGGCATCCCCAAGCGGGAGCTAGCTCTTCGCCAAACGGCAGATTCACAACCACGCAAATAATAAAACAAGTATACGACGCCCAACGACGAAGATCAACGCAAAAGATAATGAATAAAGCAAGACATCAACCCAATAAGCGAACATAAAACTCATCGCTCAAATCTCGCAACTACAAATCTCACTAAGTCTTACTATTTAGAAAAATACTAGTTTTGATTGATGGAGTTGACTAGATACAAAATGAATAATAAGTACAAAAGTGGTACGATCTAACATGTACCACTTACCATAGCAAGTCACCCGAATGCAAGCCGTGTGCCAACGATGCCGCTACCGATCCATGCGGTCAATCTGGAAGAACTGTGGCACAACGGGGATGAGTTTCCAACTCGTAAGTAGAAAACATCAATAGGTAGAAATCTAATAAACAACGATTCCTAGGTCAGCTATATCATGAAGGTAATACTATGATATCAAGGGTGACCGTATGTGTATATGTGCCAACAATAATAATCAATGCCTGTATGCATGTGGATAACATCCAACAATATAATAAATGCCAGTATGTATATGGATCTCGTCCACACGAAACATTATAAAAACATATGCATGTAAATATATGAGGATATCAAAGAATGTGTGTCCATCAATAACACATCAAATCATGGAACCTGGGTGTCCAACACCGACACTCGAAAATATCATGAAACCCGTGTCCAGTATCGACACATAAATCCTCATATCTCAGGTGCCGCATCCTCAGATCGGCCCTCATATCCATCTTACTACTCCGGTCGGTATCCTCCGGATAACCGCCGAGTCCAAATACTATCACCGGTAGGTAGTGCTCCCCTGCCAGGCTCAACGCTATCATCTGCGAACATCTTGCCCCGGGGTAGCGCACCGGGTCTACCATACACCCGCAGATGGTTCCTCCTCCTCCTCCTCCTCGAATCGGGTTTCACATGCCACTCTCAGAACCGAGAAAACACATGGTAGACGCACTGAAATATCATATCAAGAGAAACCGGGTTTTTAAAACAATACATACTTTCCTTTGAAATAACCATGGTTCTCAAATTCAGAAATCTCATGAAAGCAGCATATCTCAATGCGTAAAATCGTAAAGCATGATGTATGCGACATATAACAGAATGTAAGCATATCCATAAATCATGCAACATGGAATAGTAATATGCACATATCAAGGGAAAACCGCTCTTTAAAATGAATCCAGTTTTAAAATATATCCTGCGGTTCCCAATTCCTCCAAGGTCAAATGCAACATCGTATAAAGGTGTATATGAACTATAGCAAGTAAATTATGCAAGAAGTCATATAATGATGCAGCAATTCTATTGTGTAGTGACATAGCAATTATCGATGATGAAGTGTGTGAGCCGGCCAATCTGTGTAAGTGTGACATACACATCATCGATAATGGTATAAGTGTACTATCACAGGTATATGAAATGCAATGGAAATGGCATGAAAGTATCATAAAGTAAATCGGCAACTAAAAGCTATAAGGTATACGTATCTAACATGACCGAGTCGGTGAATCTATCAATCGGCATCCTCTAGTCAAGGGTATGGATCAATCATCCATTAAACTCGTCACGTACGGTAAATCATCATACGGCGTCATTAAACAATTTGGGATCCAAACGACCTATATGACAATAAGGGTACGGACCTAACGTCTCGTACGGCTTATCACTCATGATTCACAACATTTTATATCCCTATATGCCCATGTCCCCGGGTCACATCCATAACAACCTCATATCAAGGGACCGGTAAAGGTAACAATCCTCTCTTATCGACTCGCATCCGTATACCGACATATCAATCAAGTCGTCATATCACATCAAATTTTCATAACCCTAAGCTTTCATCTCATATCATCTCTAACTATCCTTTTAACCATATCCCTAGTTTCCTAATCTAGGTTTCTACGACTGTATCCTATAGATCGGTTTTCATCTAATAATTTGTGGGGGTGCTATATGCCATCCACCCGACTTCCCTCGTAGATATAGATCTACTCACCTGATCCTTGCTCACCGAAGTCAATGACGCCACGATCCGTCGCTCAGAATCTACGCGATGGTACCTACAATTATACATAATCGAAATCGCTATTAACATCAAGTCAGGAAAACCAATACGGCACACGGTGCGCTCATAGGTTAGAACCTATAGCCTACGCATGCAAAACAATCAAACAACCCTTGTTGTTTACGTACAAACGCCCAAAAACCAAATACAAATCCAAATATCAAAACCAAACATTACAAAATATGGAAAACATAACCAAAAACCCCCCAATGTGCTCCCAGATTTCACCCTAGGCCAAACTAGGTGATTTTGCATATATGGTTGCACTAGATATCACCTAAGGGACTCACCAACCAAAATTCATCGAATTCCACCAAATTGTGGCCGCAATTTGCGGCTACAATGAATAAATCTGTGGCCGGATTACTGCATTAGAGGCTAGGGTTTCAGGTGGGGCTTTTAGGTTGCATGCTCGTATTACAGTCAAGGGAACTTTATTTACAATGATCTCGGGTCATCCCAGATCTCTAAATACCATCACTAAATCCACAAAAACCCGATATCGACAAATCTAAAGTTCTTATCTTGGTTTCTAATCCGGGTCTTGGCCAGTAAAAATAGCACTAAGATTCCTACAACAGCCACTTCCATCACCACAACACAATTCAAACCATAACCTCAACTTGGAAAATTCCAAGATCACTAATCCACACTAAATCACATTCTAAACTAAACTAGAATACTAGAAAACTTAAACTAAACTAAATGAAAGAAGATATACCTCATTTGGGTATCTCAAGAAAAACCCTAGAAGTCCAAAGTCATCAAAATCCAACTTTGCTTGGTCCAATGTGTTGAGGGTGAGGTGGGGATTAACTTTTGTGAAGGGAGTATAGGGTTTTGATGAGAGAATTGAGATGGGTCATGAGGGTAGAGGAGGTGGAGGAGGAGTTGAAGGAGAAGAAGAAGGAAACAAAGGGGAAGGGAAATGAGGTATCCCCCCTCTTTTATCTCACTCTTTCTCAATTATTTACACTATTAACCTTTTTCTCTTTTTCTTTTCTTTTAACAGCAAATCACATAATACCCTAACAAAACACAAGGAAATAATATGTAAACAAAATGTAACATGACATGGTGCACTAGCCATGAAAAACTGTAGAAACACGGATTTGGCCTAATCGCGATTAGCAGTGCACTAATCGGGTTTTTATTTAAACCGCATATAATTAATTATAAAAATACCAAATCCGATAAATATATTTTTAAATGAGTAAATCATTTTAATCCCCAAATATTTCACAATTATTGGTATATATTTATACCAGTTTACGGAAACCCCAATTTCGCAAATTGGGCCGTTTTCGCGAAATATATTATTTTAATATTAAATTCCAAAAATAATATTTTATATTTTCTGAAATGTTATAATCTTCCCCCTTAAAGAAATTCGGTCCCCGAATTTAAATTTGAACCCCCAAAATACTAAAACATTTCAATAATCAACTCAAATCAACGGGGCTCCGAAATTATGGAAGATATAGAAAAGCCACAGCGCATCACGTACGCCTGAAAACGAATATAGAACTCAAAATCGAACTCCGTCAAACGTCACGCAAATCATCGGATTTGCACGCATAACATCAGAGTTACAGTGGACATACAGATGTCGAAATTTACTACTGAAATCCAATATACACAGTCAAATACTATGATACATATATAGCACGCATCCTTGGAAAAATCTTAAAACTGAATAAAAACACATGCAAAATCTTTTTTGAATTGCCGTGTGATGCGTAACTCACGGCAAGAAGAGGCGGACGCTTATTTGTAAAGTAGTAAATATACCTACATATGTTTTTGCTCAAATTATACGTTCCGCCAATTTTAACACATCCCCAAGGTTTTGTTTTGTAAATGTTCGTATCGCTCGCGGACACGTAGGAAATAGCGAGACTATAGCTCCTTTTTTAAAACCTCTAGTTAAACTTTTTAATGCATGCAAGGTACTCAGGTGCTGTCCTCAGATCAGTCCTGTTTGACTGCTACACAATATAGTGCCCAACATGAAAACAACGTGCTCAAATGAAAAATCAACCTCAAAAGGCGTATCCAACAATCACGTGCGTCTGTTGCGCACGGAAAGCAAATCCAAACACAGGTGCCACAATATGCACAAAGAAAAACTAAGTGCAACGGGTGTGCACGAAAGCATCTGTCCAGTGCAACGGGTGTGCACGACAACAATATCTGGTGCATCTATTGTGCACGAAAATCTCAATCGAGTGCATCCGGTGTGCACAAAATCACATCTCATATCATGCGCCCAACATGCGCGAAAATCCAAATCAGGTGCATCAATGCACAAAATACCAATCAATAACTCAAATGAGTAAAAATCAACACCGAGAGTACCAAGGTGTATAAAATCATAATTGTGTGCAACTACGTGCACAAAAGACATATCAAGGCACTGCAAGCACATATAAGCTATACTGAGTGCAAAATCAAATCGAGTGCGTACCACACGCACAAAATCAAATCAACTGTATAAAATCCAGGAAAGCATAAACATGTGCAGCCAAAGCATAAAATCAATATCAAATGCAATAGATATGCACAATTCATAAACCAACACAACAGTGTGTAATACGTATATCAAGTGCGATAACTATGCACAAAAATATAAATACCCAGTAGGTGCAGCCATGGTGCACGAAATCAATATCATGAAATTCATCATCAAAACTCAAATCCAACCGATATAAGCGTGATACTCAGATCACAAACGCAAATCGCAACAAATGACATCGAAGTACACCTCTTACAATGTCGAAAAAAAAATGTCGGTGCACCCAAAACTAGCAGAGCAAGAACATCCGCTTTCCCCATGCTCACGGTCTGGCGTCCTCTGTCTCTGGGTCCTCATCTTCTCTGTAGATTACCAATCTCGCAATCCATCGGCTCATCGGTCCGGTCCGGTGTGCTAACGGAAACGATTCCGCTCTGATACTTCTCTGGTCATCTCTTGGCCAATTAGTATGACCACTCATAAAGCCACACGTCACTGGCGTCGGCCTCTGATCCTCTGAATACACGTCACATATCTGATCATCGGTGCAGATCTTATTGCAGCAGTGTCCTGGAAGGAACCTGCTCAGGGTCTCTTCCGATCTTGTCTATGCCGAACTATACGGAGGCTAGTACTCTTGCCAAATCTTTTCTCGCTTTCTAGACATCTGCGTTCTCAGCATAGTTTTTTCTCAGGAACTGGTCGTATCTCACGCCTCTGTATACATATCAGATCTTTAATCTCAACGGGGAGTAACAACAGCTCGTTGACATCTCGCACGAACCTCTTGTTCCGCTCGTCTTTATTATCGTCTGTTTCGACGTCACGTCATGCTATCTGCGTACTGCAATTGTCTCGGCTACAGTCAATCCGGAATCTCTCACACGGACTCGAAATCGCGAACTCGGTATCTTCATCACTCTATAGAAGATCTCTAGCCGAACACGTCCTCGGGAACTCGTCCATACCATCGGAGGAATACTCAATACTCATCCGTTCTTGATCAACTCACAACACATCTGGGTGATATCCTCTATCTGAAGCCGGTTAACTTATTGGTCTCCTATCACATAATATCCGGACGATGTTAAACTTTTCGATCGATTTGTCAAAGTCCCATAATTCCCCGAGAGCTCAACACTTAAGCACAGTTTAATAATATCCAGGACATGCCACGGCACCTATAGACCAGCAGTAGAAGGGCAAACCCAAGCCTCATTAATGGCACCGCGGAACTGCCGCAAACCCTAAGGTTCAACAGCGGTTCCATGGGCATTATGTCAAGTTAGGGTTTCATTCTTCTAGAGGGTCCACAGAATTACGTGCATGTTCCTCCGAATACCTTAAATTTGGAAAAATGGGTTTTTTACATTCGTTTCGAACTTTTTAATTTTGCCTAGACAACATGTGAATACCCTTCGTCTCTTAACTCGGGGTAGACCAGCTATCATCTATCGCATCTCTTCCAGAAAGCTCCAGCGATCTCAGCTCATAAAGTATGGAGGCGACATATATCAATCTCAGCAACAGTTGGGTCATCTGTCTGCATAGTAGAAGACATCACAATCTGTAACGTTTTAGAAATCGTTATGCGAATTTTCTGTTAATAGGTAAAATAAATTATGTTTTTCCGTAAAAACCCTAAAGTGATCATTTTTTCAGTATTGACTTAACTGCACCTAGTTTAACTAGGAAATTGCTATTTTGCGGTTTTTAGTTGTCACTTGAAATTTTTTGTTCACTTTAATATTTTTCCTTAATTAAAATATTATTATAAGCTTTTAATTATGCACTTAATTAGTGGTAATTACAAATTTGATTGGGTTAATTATGCTAAAGTGAATCTATGCAAACTTAATCACAAGATTAAGCATTAATCCATCCATGCAAAATATCCTACAAATATCTAGATATTTATTGATTTAAAGAAAACTTTAATAAGAAAAGAAAAGATTAAGAGGTGGCATTGGATGGGAGGTGCATCAATGAGCATTAATTTGTGTTTTTAGCTAGAAATTTCCACACAATTTCATAACCTCCCCATTTCTCCTAGCTTTGGCCGAGCCCCCCTCCCCCTTTGCTGCCCTCTCTTGCTCTTTGCCCCAATCTCACTTCTTCAAGCTCAAATAAATCATCTAAAATCCACAAATAATCCCACAAACTCAAATATAAATTCCTACCCATTATTCTTCAACCCTAAACAAACTTGGATCTTCATGAAAGTTAGCATTTTGGAGGTTATCTTGGAATTCTTTTGCAAGTTTATGGATCTTTTGTGAGGTATAAAATCATAATCCTAAACTTAGTTATTGTTTAAATACATTAAGCTAGCTTATTAGATATTTAATATACCTTTAATTAGCATGTTTAGAAAATTCAAGAAAAGTTTTGAAGAACAAGTTAAGGTTTTGTTTGGTTGAAATGGTTAAGTGAGATGTTTAGACAAGGAAAAACATAACCTAGATATGAGTTTGTTAATTGTTATTCCTAATCGTCTAATTAAGCTTAAGTGCAAACTAAACTTTTACTAATCTTATATGGGTGAGATTAAATTGTAGTAAAGGTTTGTGTGGTTTAGGTAAGCTATTATGTGATGATTGTGATCGCTAGATTTGGTTAAACTTTTAGATTTGGGCGAAAATGATTAAAGTGCTTACTAGGTTTTCGGATAAATTAGGCGTGTGTTTCTATTGACGTTGTGATGTTATATATATTAGATTCCACGAAATATATTGTGTTGTGAATGCGCGATCAGTACGATCGGGGTCTAGGCTTGGTGGTTGTGTCATCCTAGCTAGGGTTGTGCCAATATCATATGCGTTTTGTGTAAGTCGACGTTAGACACCCCACATGATGCGGGGAGGCGGAATAGGTAAAACCATCCTTTTGTTTAAACTAATATCGACTAACTTTACGGATCTTTGCCAAACCCTAACTAACAACAACATATGGGGGATTAGCTACTATGAAAGAAGATTATACCTAATGAACCAAGGCCTTCTTGTTCTCATTGACCACCTCTTCGTCGGCCTCCTCTTTGTGATAGAAGATCCACCCGAGAGCTACTTCTCCAAGCTTGACCTCTAACTTGAGGTAACTAGGTAACTAAGAGTGCTAATCAAAGCAACCTAGAAGATATAGAATAGGATTATGGATCATTGAGTCTTGTTAACCCTAGGATCTCAACACATGAGAGGATCAGGGTTAGGGTTTAAAGAGAGAGAGCTTGAGGAGAGAGAATGTGAAAGTAAAAAATGAAATGGAAATTGACTCATTTGTGTATATATATGAAGCATAATATATCTTGCACAAAAATATCTTTGCACAAATATGTTCATGCTTCATTTAATACATAATGAATCATCTAGTGAGTCATTAGAAGCATTAATGCTTCATTAACTCTCTTGACGAATCATCTCCATGAGTCACAAAACCATTTAATGCATATAACACCTAAGCTCTCCACCTCATCAAATGAAAACACGGAAAAACTTAGACTGTATAAATCCAATAATCCAATACTAGAATCTGGCTTAAGCTAAAGTCCGCTAGTAAAAACTGTCCGAACATCGTACGTGCGTGAAAACACGTATGTGTCCGAACCCTGTCGTAAAACCATACGACCCCTATATCGTTTCGCCCGAAGCAGGGAAACTCTCTGTGTGGGACTCTAAAAACTCGACTACTACGCTGGCAGTGGGTTTAACCACAGACCACAAG
Source organism: Agapanthus africanus (assembly GCA_030015575.1). Lineage (NCBI taxonomy): Eukaryota > Viridiplantae > Streptophyta > Magnoliopsida > Asparagales > Amaryllidaceae > Agapanthus > Agapanthus africanus. The sequence continues at coordinate 33,493,304 of JASDDO010000018.1, read as the reverse complement.
CGGCACTAGCTGTACGTAACGGTCCCCAGGTAGATGTTGATAAGAAGGCCGATTAGGAAACCCATCCGAACTCCTACTGAGCCTGATGTGACAATCTCCATACAGTCCGGTCTGTTCGTCTAGGACTATCGCATATCGGGCCTAGGGGGGCGGCAAGCGTCAGTCCCCTAAAAGCGGTATAAGTCGTGTCGGAGCGAAGCCCATTACACCTTGGGAAGCTACTGAAAAACCTAACAGTAAATCTTGCTTGCCCTGGCCAGGGAGTTTGCGTAATGGCTCTCCAGACACAGCGCGATATCAACTCCCAATACCGGGAGAGACGAATCCTGTCTAACCGCTACTGCCTCCAAGTGCTCGGGACTGCACCCAACTGCTACCTGTTTGCACGACTCCTTTGAGCCGTGGTAGGGTAGCATCTAAGAACAGTGGGAACACACTCGAGGCGAAGCAGCAGTGTCAAGTCTGCGGACTATGCTGTACTCATGTCACCTGGGAACTGCTAACTGACGACGGGTATAATACCAACCAACTGTTCCCTGCGAGTCCTGTCCGGTGTACCCGTAACCCAACGAGCACCTGTATACTATCTCCAGTACGACGTACTGATGGCTGTGGGACAGACCATCTCTCCAACTGGGATGAGAAGCGTACACACTAGTCTACTCCGGAGTATCGATGCCCTGTCTCGATAATCCTACGACTAGGGACCTGAAAAAGGATGTGCTTGTAGATACCCAGCCTCTACTAGTGTGACTGCCATCACAACGCTGGTAGTCAAACAAGATCCTAAGGGCTCTATCAATACGTACACACATATTAAGATAGATATAAACCAAGTAGCATAATACCATGTTTAGCAAAACTGTTAATATAACTGTGAATATCCCAAGGTTCCATTAAGTAATATACAAGCCAGTATGATACAATAATGGCCCCTAGAGCATGTACACTAACATTTTGTGCACTGAGTGCACAGTGTGTTTATCATGTGGACGTTATCCTTGCGTTTCATTGTCTTGTGTCGGCGCAGGATATTTAGTCTTTTGTGTTGTGTTTATGAAATTTTTCGATCGCGAGCAGGGACTTCGGACGCTGCGAAGAAAGGAAAGCAGGTGGTCGGATTTACTAAGCTCGAGGTCATCGGTGAGTAGATTTAACATCTACAGGGGAATCGCCCGTATGGCATTCTGCGTCTGGGCTGGATTATATAACATGATTATTAGTTACAAGTATTGCACATATAGAGATTGTGCATGAACTTCATTTCATATTATTACTTGTTGTGCTGGGACTTGTACCCATTAGACACTGCACTATTATTGACGGGTCATGTTGCACGAGCACAAATTGTATACTATACCCGCACCGTCGATAATTGCCATGACACGCACAACACCTATACATACGTGATATTGTATTGGTTAGGGACATTGAGACATGATCCTTATTTCCATTGTGCATAGGAGATATAGCATACCTGTATACCTACATGCTTACACATATTCCTTGCTATACCTTGATATAGCTACACATATACCTGGAGGGTATTACATCATTATTGGCATGTATATACATATACCTTGCTATGTTAGAGCTACGCATATACCTGGAGGGTATTGCATCATTATTGAAATGTGTATACATATAACTTGCTACAGCTATACATATACCTAGAGGGTATTACATCATTATTAACAGGTATAGACACACATACCTGGACATAGCTACACCTATACCTAGAGGGTATTGCACCATTATTGATATGTATATACACATGCCTGGACATAGCTACACTTATACCTAGAGGGTATTACATCATTATTGACATGTATATACACATGCCTGGACATAGCTACACCTATACCTACAGGGTATTACACCATTATTGACAGGTATATATACATATGAGATATAGCTACATGTAAATCTTGCATACATACTTACATGTACACACATATACCTTGCTATAGCTACATGTTCACCCTTATATGATGTTGCATTGGATTTTTGAGGAATTAGGAACCGCATGATATATTTAATAACTTGTTGCATTTAAATAGCGGTTTTCCTTTATATGCACATATTACTGTTTTATGTTGCATATATTATAGTTCATGGATTTACGCATTGAGATATGGATTTCATATGATGTTTTCTGGATGTTTTACTCCTGAGAATATATATCAGTAGTATGGGACGCTGTTATATATGTATTTATATATCAGTGGTATGGGACGCTGTTATTGTTAGGTTTACCTAGCATCCTATGTAGAGTTTGGAAGCATCACATGTCACAAAGTTCAAGTTTTTATGGTGCTAAGCAAGCATACAAAGGATCTTATCCTAGAAAATTAGGGTTTCATGATTTTACAAACGACAAAAGCTAGGGTTTCAAGACTACAACCTTTGTAGCTCCCTTCGCTGGACTCTTAGGCCTCTTGAGTATGGGAGGAAGGTTCTCTTGAAGTCTTCTAGCGTCCACGACGATCCACCCGAAGCTTCTAGTCCAAGCTTGCAACTTCACTTTTCAAGAGGAGAAATGAAGATAACACTCTACACAAGTGAGCTAAACTTGTGTAGAATGATGTTGTGGTTCTAATTCTCACTTCAAAAACCTTTCTTGATGTGTGTTTTTCTCACTAGAAGAAACTAGAGAGCAAATGGAAGAAGGAGGAGGAAGATGATGGCTTTTCTTTTGAAGAAGAGAAAAGATTAACCTTAGAAAAGAAATGAAATATATCTATATATATTTTATTTCTTCTCATCTCTAACCATGGTTAAATGTTTGAGTTATTATTTAATTAGAGTTTAAAACATAGAAGGAAAGTTTAATCCAAGGTTAAGGGTAGGTGAGGATGGTTAGGTTAAGAAGAGTGTAGAAACAAGTCAAGACTTATCCTTTCCTTTTCCATTTTGTTTTAAACACAAAATCAAATAATAATCCATATATTTATGCATGGTGTGAGTCTTATATTGCCACCATTTTCCATGTGTAATCAACCATGATAGATGGTGTATGTATGTATGTATGTATGTATGCACATCCATATGTGCATGAAACTAAAAGAAAGATAGCATGCATGCATGCATACATCCATCATGAACAAGAAAAGGTTTCAAGTGAGAAAACTAATGGTGAAATGATAAATCAACACTTGATTTATCAATCCGGCCATATCACATATGACCCCACCAAAAGCAAGCCGCCCGATCAATATACAGTATCCCATACGCGCATTTTAATCGGGTCTATGTGCATATCGCATACGCGCACCACAACGTTTCGCCCGGACTAGGTAACTCCTTTGTGGCACTCTAAGACTCGTCAATACGCCGGCAGTGGGTGATGATCATATCAAGCACCCCCAAGTCGCAAGCGGTCAGCTAAACGTAACGGCCACCCGGGTATTGAGCGATCAGAAGAAAACAAGCGAACCTGCTACAACTCCCGTCGAGCCATCCGGCAACACTACCGTACAGTCCGGTCTCTTTGTCAGATATGCTGCATATCGAGCCTAGGGATGGTCATGTCGACCCCAATAACTCAATAAGTCGTGCCGGTGAATGGTCTATAACAGATCGAGAAACTACTGATAACACTTATCAGCAAATCTCAGCAGCCCTGACCAGCGACTTTCTGATATAACCAGTCGGGCACAGCACATCATCAACTCCCAATACCGTGAGAGACGAAACCCCTCCTATCGCTCATCGCCTTCGTGTGTTTCGGGACTGTACCCAACGGCCACCTGTTTGCATGACTCAGTAGAGCCGTGGTAGGGTGGCAATCAAAGTACAGTGGGAGAACACACAAGACTCTATGACGATCTCGGGTCTACAGACTAACCTGTACCAGTGTCACCTGAGAACTGCTATCTGACGATAGATATAATTCCATATAGGAGTTCTCGGTGAGTCCGTCCAGTGTACCCAGTCACCACTGAGCACCCGTATATGATCTTGATGTCAAACATCGATGAATGTGGGAATATTCATCGCCCATCGTATAGGTCTAGTATCATATACGCTAGTCTACTCTGGTATATCAATGCCCCGTCTCGATATACCTACAACTAGGGACTTTTCAGGATATGCTTATAGACTACAGATGTCCCACTAGTATGATCTCCATCATAATCAGAGTAGTCAAGCCGATATCCTCAGGGCTTTATCAGCATGTATGAATGAATAAAAGCATGATCAAATCAACATGTCAGATAAAGAAGAACCAGATAGCATACTATCATGTCGAGCAAGAATGCATACTGAATATATATATACATGTATAGATACATCCACTATCATATAATGGCCTCTAGGGCATACATGTATCCAACAATCTCCCTCTTGCACTAAGGCCAGTTATTGGCGTATCTCATACCCAACATCTCAAAAAGTCGCTCATGCTGCGGCTGAGGGAGGGCCTTGGTGAATGGATCCGCGGAGTTATTCTTTGTGTCTACTCTCCTAATCTCGATCTCGCGGCGATCTACAATCTCCCGGATCAAATGAAAACGCCTCAGGATGTGTCTGGACCGCTGATGGGATCTGGGCTCCTTGGCTAACGCCATAACCCTATTATTATCACAATACAAAGGTATTGGATCAATAATGGTTGGAACTACTCCTAGCTCCAAGACGAACTTCTTCATCCAGACGGCTTCCTTGGCGGCATCATTCGCAGCAATGTACTCAGCTTCCATCGTTGAGTCTGTAACGGTATCCTGTTTGGAACTCTTCCAACTTACCGCCCCTCCATTGAGGATAAATACAAACCCAGAGATAGATTTGTTGTCGTCCTTATCGCTCTGAAAGCTCGAATCGGTAAAGGCCTCCATTTGGAGATCTCCATTACCATACACCAAGAACAATTCTTTAGTCCTTCGCAAGTACTTAAGAATGTTCTTCACAGCTGTCCAGTGATTCTCCCCTGGGTTAGATTGATACCTGCTTACAACACTAAGTGCGTAAGCTACATCTGGGCGTGTACATAACATCGCATACATTATAGATCCTACTGCCGAAGCATAGGGTATAACACTCATGCGAGCTCTCTCTTCATCGGTCTTTGGGCAAGAATCCTTGGAGAGAGTGACCCCATGGCAAGCGGGTAAGGCACCCCGTTTGGAGTCTTCCATACTAAACCTTTTTAGGATGGTGTTAATGTACCTGGTTTGGGACAATCCTAATAACCTTTTGGATCTATCCTTATAGATCCTTATGCCCAGAATGTATGTGGCATCACCCAGGTCCTTCATGGAGAACCTCAGTGATAAGAAAGATTTGACCGACTGTAGCATAGGAATATCATTTCCTATCAGAAGAATGCCATCCACGTACAATACGAGGAATGTGACAGCTCTCCCTACAATCTTCTTATAAACACAAGGTTCATCTGGATTTTTGATGAAATCAAACTCTTTGATAACATCATCGAAACAGATGTTCCAACTCCGAGATGCCTGCTTTAACCCATAAATGGATTTAAGCAATTTGCATGCTTTCCCGCTGCTCCTACTGTCAATGAAGCCCTCTGGCTGATCCATATAAACGCATTCTTCTAAATTTCCATTTAGAAATGCGGTTTTAACGTCCATCTGCCAGATTTCATAGTCGTAGTGAGCAGCAATAGCAAGTAGGATCCGAATAGATTTAAGCATGGCTACGGGAGAAAAGGTCTTGTCATAGTCCAAACCTGGTCTTTGACGAAAACCCTTTGCCACAAGTCTTGCCTTATAGGTCTCCACCTGCCCATCTACACCAATCTTTCTTTTAAAGATCCATTTGCACCCCACAGGTTTTACCCCAGGGGGTACAACGTCCAAGGTCCATACTTTGTTGGTGTACATAGACTCCATTTCGGATCTCATGGCATCCAGCCACTTTACAGAGTCTCCACTCGTGATAGCTTGCTGAAAACTGGTAGGATCATCATCATCCATGATGCAGTCTTCTCTGTCACCATCAATGAGGAAACCGTAGTACCTCTCCGATGGGCGAGAAGTCCTACCAGACCTACGGAGTGGCCGAGGTTCCTCAGTTTCTATTGCAACAGCCGGTTCAACCAAATCGTCATTTGTAGTTTGTGTTTCTAGAACCTCTTCTAGATCCACCACCTTGCCATCATCTTTATCTGTGAAAAACTTTTTTTCTAAGAATGTGGCATACTGAGAAACAAACACTTTTTGTTCCTCTTTGTGGTAGAATAGATAACCATAAGAATTCTTTGGATATCCCACAAAGTTACACATGACTGACCGTGTCTCGAGTTTGTCCGGATTCTGCTTTTTAACATAGGCCGGGCAACCCCAAATCTTAATTCTCTTAAGAGATGGTATCTTCCCATGCCATATCTCATATGGCGTGGTAGACACGGCTTTGGATGGAACCCTGTTTAGTAGAAACGCTGCAGTCTCCAATGCATGCCCCCAAAACGAGACTGGTAACTCAGCGTCACTCATCATGGACCGGACCATATCTAGTAGGGTCCTATTCCGTCGTTCTGACACACCGTTGTGCTGTGGTGTGTAAGGAGGAGTGAGCTGAGAGAGAATCCCATTCTCTTTTAGGAAGTTTGCAAATTCTGTACTGAGATACTCACCACCTCGATCTGATCGAAGCATCTTGATACTCAAGCCGGTTTGTTTTTCTACTTCTTGTTTATATTCAATGAATTTCTCGAAAGTTTCGGACTTGTGCTTTAATAAAAATACATGACCGAATCTTGAGAAATCGTCAGTGAATGTAACGAAGTATGAAAAACCGTCTCTAGCCTGTGTAGACATTAGCCCGCATACATCACTATGTATGAGGCCTAGAAGCTCAGTAGCTCTTTATCCGTGTCCGGTAAACGGAGTTTTGGTCATTTTATCCTTGATACAAGACTGGCAAGTCGTATAAGATTTATATTCAAAAGAGTTTAAATATCCATCTTTATGTAACTTGTTTAGTCTTGTTTCGTTAATATGACCAAGTCTACAGTACCAAAGAAAAGCTTCATTTAATTCTGAAAGTTTTCTTTTATTAGTGTTTTGTATACTGAAAACTGTGTGTTGATTTAGGACATATATTCCGTTATTAAGCGTACCATACCCAACCAACATTTGATTCAAGTGAATGTTCATAACATTGTTCTGCAATACAAAATTATATCCTTCATTGTCTAACAAAGAAACGGATATTATATTACAAAGCATACTTGGTACAAAATAACATGGATTCAAAACCAAAATACATCAAGATGGCAACCCCAAGTGATACTCTCCCACTGCGACTGTATGTACATTGGAACCATTTCCAACGCGGAGAGTATGGTCACCTATCTTCAAAACTTTGCTATTTCTCAGCCCCTGCATAGAATTGCAAATGTGAGAACCTGAACCGGTATCCAATACCCAGGAAGCAGAGTTTATTGAAAAACAGTTTTCTGTTACAAACGCACTTGAAGCAGAAGCATCCCCATGCTTCTTCTTGAGATTTAAGTACTCCGTGCAGTTGCGCTTCCAATGTCCTGTCTTGTGGCAATGAAAACATTCGTCTTTCCCCGAGTCTCCAGCTTTGGACTTTTCCTTTCCCTTCACCTTTTTAACTCCACCCTTAGGATTGGTGGGCTTCTTCTTTTTCTTTCCCTTGGCCTTAGCTTTCGGGCGAGAAGAGGAAGACTGTCCAACAGTCATAATGGGAGTTTTTGCTGACTTCATAGTGCTCTCTGCACTCCTTAACATGTTAAGGAGTTCAGGGAGTTCCTTCTCCATGCCGTGCATGTTGAAGTTCACTATGAATTGAGCAAAGGTGGAGGGGAGGGACTGCAGAATAATATCTATATATTGTTCATTGTCCATCGTCCATCCAAGGTCCACAAGCTCTTCTATAAGAGCTATCATCTTCAGAACATGGTCTCCTACTGATGTGCCAGAGGCCATTCGCATCTGAAACAATTTCTTTGATGCTTCGTATCGTAATACGCGGGATTGCTCTCCATACAACTCCTTTGTATGGTGCAATATACCGTGAATGTCCATATCCTCGTGCTGCTTTTGATGTGTGTTATCCATTGATGCAAGCGCGAGGTATTTTGCCGTGGCACAGTCAGCGTCCCATGTCTTGCGGACTTCAATATTCGCAACTGAGGATTTTGGACCTGGGACGGGCGGGGCTGAAGCTGTGAGGACATATGATACTTTATCATAAGTCAAGGCTATTTTCAGATTCCTCAGCCAGTCTTTATAATTGGTCCCATTCAGTTTGTTTTTATCTAGTAGAAGCTTGAGTCCAGTCATGGGTATCTGCCATTAAGAGAGAGAAAAGAATACACTCAGCGAAAGCTCTTGCATAGATCAGATTGGTTATTATCTTGTCTAATCGATGTTTCCCACTGCTTTTATCGAGTTTTTCTTTCAAACCTTAAAAAGAAAAACTAGCCAGGATTAATTACAGTCTACAACTTCGCTAACCGTTCAGCCAGGCCAGTGTCGGTACTTGAGGGAGGTTCCTCGTGCTTTCGCACGGACCTAATTAGAGTAAACCTCGTTTTCCCAGAGGCGGAGCCCCGTTAACACCTTTCTAGACACTTAATGAGTTAGCTAATTGTAAACTGTAAAACTCTCCCAGGAGCAACTATTACCCACAGTGGGATCGGGATCCAACCATCACATGGAAGGTATGCAATCTCATTGTAAATTTCAACTATTGAAATTCCCGATGTTGTTTTTACCCCTGTTCAGTGACAGAGGTCCGTAGCTTTTGGGCTTAGCTGGTTTTTACCACAGTTCGTGCAGGATTTCTTGAGTATCGCTGCACCGTTGACCGTACTGACAAGGAAGGGGGATCCTTTTCTTTAGACTGAGGCATGCGTGTGGAGTTTCTAACGGTTGAAGACTCGGTTGAGGACTGCACCAGTTCTACCTTTGCTTTCTGGATTAGGCGACTTTGTCGATTATTGTGGTGTTTCGCGAGTAGGGCTCGATTGTGTACTGATGTAGTACGATAGAATTATCATTTATGCTTCCCGACAGTTAAAGGAGCATGAGCAGATTTATCCCACTCATGATCTGAAGATGGCCGCGGTGGTCTTACGCTGAAGATTTGGAGACACTACTTGTTCGGAGAGTCGTGTCAGATTTTCATAGACCACCAGAGCTTAATCTTCCTGCAGCGGGATCTGAGTTTGAGACAGCGTCATTGGATGGAGCTTGTGAAGAATTATGGTTTGTGAGATCCTTTATTACCGGTGGCAAGGCGATTGCGGTAGCTGATACTTTGAGTCGTAGGCCCGGGGGTAGCGTGTTCCAGTTGAGCGCAGTTCAGAGACAGTCTTTTGCAGATTTACAGTTCTTATGCGACCGTTGAGTACAGCTTAAGTTCGCCTCTACTAAGGGGACAGCTTGCTCATGTCCACGCCTGTCCACTTTAATTAATCGTTTTCGTGAGGCACATCCCGCCGATGCTTGTTTGTCTGAGATTCTTGAGCATGTTCGGCAGGGTAGAGATTCAGAGTTCTTAATTGATGACCAGGGTGTGCTACGTTGCGAGACTCGCTTGTGTATACCAGATATTGATGGGTTGAGACGCGAGATCCTAGAGCAGGCAAATCAGTCAGCCTTTAGTGTTCATCCAGGTTCCACCAAGATGTACCGTGACTTGAGAGACATTTACTGGTGAGAAGGGATGAAGCGCGATGTTTCGGACTTCGTTTTGAGGTGCCTGACTTGTCAGCGAACTAAGGTTGAGCATTTAAGACCGGCAGGAGAGTTGCAACTTTTAACCGTTCCGGAGTGGGAATGAGAGCAGATCTCCATGAAATTCGTTGTGAGTCTACCTAGGTCTAGTCAAGGGTATGACTCCATTTGGGTGATTGTTGTCCGGTTATGCTCAGTTTGCTCAGTTGTTCTTCGATAAGTTTATGCGTTTGCACGGAGTTTCTTCATGCGTTGTATCCAATAGAGGCACCCAGTTCTCTAGCCGTCTTTAGCAGAATCTTAAGGAAGCCTTAGGTACCTGTTCAAGCGTTAGCTCCGCTTTCTATCCGTAGGCCGATGGTCAGACAGAGAGGACTATGCAGACTCTAGAGGATATGCTTGTGCGTACGTACTAAGAGTTTGTTGGCTCTGGGATCGTCACTTGCCATTAATGGAGTTCTCCTACGATAACAGTTATCATGAGACATTTCAAATGGCAAATTCTGGCCTTGTGTAGTAGGTTGTGTCGATCGCCAGTCTGTTTTACTGACTCGGCGAGAGCAGGATTTTTGGACCCCAGCTAGTCCAGTTGATTCAGGTCAGGATGAGAGCAACCCAGTGCAGACAGAAGTCTTATGCCGACCGTCGTTGTCGCAGACTTAAGTTCGCAGTGGGAGATCATGTGTTCCTACGGATTTTTCCGATGAAATAGCGTGTTGAGTTTTGGGAAGCTTAGTCCCAGATTGTAGGTCCTTTTGAGATCCTTTAGCGAGTTAGTTCCGTTGCCTATAAGTTAGCACTTCCGCCCAGATTTTTGAGTATTCACCCCGTATTCCTTGTGTCGATATTTCGTAAATACCTTCATAACCTTTCTCACATGATTCATCACCAGACCATTCAATTTGGATCCGATCTTTCATTCACCAGCAGTCGTTAGTTAGTGGATCGGCAGGTGGAGAAACTTCGGTCAAAGGTCTTGTCATCTGTGGAGGTTTTCTTTGGCGTAGCCGTCTAGCGAGGAGATCACTTGGGAGGTTACGAGCGAGATGTGGATGATTTGCACTCATCTTTTTGAAGGTACGAATAGTAAGAATTTTAAATTCGGGGACCGAATTTCTTTAAGGGGGAAGATTGTAACGTTTTAGAAATCTTTATGCAAATTTTCCGTTAATAGATAAAATAAACTGTGTTTTTCCGGAAAAAAAAACCCGAAGTGATCATTTTTTCAGTATTGACTTAATTGCACCTAGTTTAACTAGGAAATTGCTAGTTTGCGGTTTTTAGTTGTCACTTGAAAATTTTGGTTCACTTTAATATTTTTCCTTAATTAAAATATTATTATAAGCTTTTAATTATGCACTTAATTAGTGGTAATTACAAATTTGATTGGGTTAATTATGCTAAAGTGAATCTATGCTAACTTAATCACAAGATTAAGTATTAATCTATCCATGCAAAATATCCTACAAATATCTAGATATTTGTTGATTTAAAGAAAACTTTAATAAGAAAATAAAAGATTAAGAGGTGGCATTGGATGGGAGGTGCATTAATGAGCATTAATTTGTGTTTTTAGCTAGAAATTTCCACACAATTTCATAACCTCCCCATTTCTCCTAGCCTTGGCCGAGCCTCCCCCTCCCCTTTGCTGCCCTCTCTTGCTCTTTGCCCCATTCTCACTTCTTCAAGCTCAAATAAATCATCTAAAATCCTCAAATAATTCCACAAACTCAAATATAAATCCCTACACATTATTCTTCAACCCTAAATAAGCTTGGATCTTCATGAAAGTTAGCATTTTGGAGGCTATCTTGGAATTCTTTTGCAAGTTTATGGATCTTTTGTGAGGTATAAAATCCTAATCCTAAACTTAGTTGTTGTTTAAATACATTAAGCTAGCTTATAAGATATTTAATATAGCTTTAATTAGCATGTTTAGAAAATTCAAGAAAAGTTATGAAGATCAAGTTAAGGTTTTGTTTGGTTGAAATGGTTAAGTGAGATGTTTAGACAAGGAAAAACTTAACCTAGATATGAGTTTGTTAATTGTTATTTTCCTAATCCTTTAATTAATCTTAAGTACAAACTAAACTTTTATTAATATTATATGGGTGAGATTAAAATTGTAGTAAAGGTTTGTGTGATTTAGGAAAGCTATTATGTGATGATTGTGATCATTAGATTTGGTTAAATTTTTAGATTTGGGCGAAAATGATTAAATAGCTTACTAGGTTTTCGGATAAATTAGGCGTGGGTTTCTATTGACGTTGCAATGTTATAGATATTAGATTCCATGATATATATTATGTTGTGAATATGCGACGGTACGATCGGGGTCTAGGCTTGGTGGTTATGTCATCCAAGCTAAGGTTGTGCCGATATCGTACGCGTTTTGTGCACTGAGTGTACAGTGTGTTTATATTGTGGACGTTATCCTTGCGTTTCGTTGTCTTGTGTCGGCGCAGGATATTTAGTCTTATGTGTTGTGTTTGTGAAATTTTAGGATCGCGAGCAGGGACTTCGGACGCTGCGAAGAAAGGGAAGCAGGTGGTCGGATTTACTTAGCTCGAGGTCATCGGTGAGTAGATTTAATATCTACAAGGGAATCGCCCGCATGGCGTTATGTGTCTGGGCTGGATTATATGACATGATTATTAGTTACAAGTATTGCACATATAGAGATTGTGCATGAACTTCATTTCATATTATTACTTGTTGTGCTGGGACTTATACCCATTGGACACTGCACTATTATTGACAGTTCATATTGCACGAGCACAAATTGTATGCTGCACCCACACCGTCGATAATTGCCATGACACGTACAACACATATACATACATGATATTGTATTGGTTAGGGACATTGAGACATGATCCTTATTTCTATTGTGCATATGAGATATAGCATACCTGTATACCTACATGCTTACACATATACCTTGATATACCTTGATATAGCTACACATATACCTGGAGGGTATTGCATCATTATTGACATGTATGTACACATACCTTGCTATGCTACAGCTACGCATATACCTGTAGGGTATTGCATCATTATTGACATGTATATACATATAGCTTGCTACAGCTATACATATACCTAGAGGGTATTACATCATTATTGACAGATATAGACACACATATTTGGACATAGCTACACCTATACCTAAAGGGTATTTCATCATTATTGACATGTATATACACATGCCTGGACATAGCTACACCTATACCTAGAGGGTATTACATCATTATTGACATGTATATACACTTACCTGGACATAGCTACACCTATACCTAGAGGGTATTACATCATTATTGACAGGTATATACACATATGAGATATAGCTACATGTAAATCTTGCATACATACTTACATGTACACACATATATCTTGCTATAGCTACATGTTCACCCTTATATGATGTTGCGTTGGATTTTTGAGGAATTAGGAACCGCATGATATATTTAATAACTTGTTGCATTTAAATAGCGGTTTTTCCTTTATATGCTCATATTACTGTTTTATATTGCATATATTATAGTCCATGGATTTACGCATTGAGATATGGATTTCATATGATGTTTTCTGGATGTTTTACTCCTGAGGATATATATATCAGTGGTATGGGACGCTGTTATATATGTATTTATATATGAGTGGTATGGGACGCTGTTATATATGTACATATATATAATATATATCATCATAATGGTCTATGCAAGTATTCTTATTCTTTACTTTATGTGATTTATGGATTTGAGAACCAAGGGCCGATCCGGACTGACGAAGCCGGAGGTATTGATAAGGGCCAATCCGGACTGACGGAGCCCTATATAGATATTGATCTCGGCCGATCCGGACTGACGGAGCCCAAGGGCCGATCCGGACTGACGTAGCCCAAGTACCGATCCGGGACTGACGGAGCCCTATATAGATATTGATCAGGGGACTATCCGGATTGACGGAGCCCAAGGGCCGATCTTGACTGACGGAGCCGTATATATGAGGATTTACGTGTCGATGCTGGACACGAGTATTTTCATGATGTTTTCGACTGTTGATGTTGGACACTCAGGTTCCATGATTTTGATGTGCCGTTGAAGGGGGGACACACACACACACACATACACATGTATAGTTTTAATGATGTTTTCGGGTGTCGATATTGGACACTCAGGTTCCATAAGACTTACAGGATATGAGGGCTGATCGGAGGATACAGTGCTTTTGGTATTGGGATTTAGATTGTCTTGATGGACACTAGTTTCTTCACGACGAGGATTCCGTGTTGATGATATGTTTTATTCCATATTCAGCATTTATTTGATATGCATTGCTTCATGTATTAGTAGTACCTGATAGAGTACCTTTCATGACTATTGCATATACATATTGCCATTTATGGCTATCAGCTTGCATGTGATAAATTATCGCAGTACGTGCATACCTGCGATAACCTGCATATGTTATTTACTATTCACGAGTTGGCAACACACCCCCGTTGTGCCACAGTGTTTGCATGTGTCCCTCAGAGTAGTCACGGCAAGGCTTCTTCTTATCGTATCATCTTTTGCAGCAGATACCACTACGGCTGACTGTGTGCAGTTTTGCTATAGGTGGGTTTTGCGGTTATCCGATGATGCTCATTTGTATATTCGTTGTATCTAGTACTCTCCATCTACCACTTTCATGTATTGACATAGAGACGAGATGTGAGGACGATATTGTATATTATTTTGTGATTTTGGATGTCTTTTATGCTGTTTTCACTTTTTATCGTCCATTTTCTTCGCTACGGCGTTGTATATCTGTTGTGGTGTTTGTTTCAGCCTTTGGGCGTGGATTTTCTCCCGTTAGGGATGCTTTGCTTACATTATTTGTTGTACCCATTTTCGGGGCTAGTTTTTATAAAGAAGATGCTGCCGAAATTTTTAAGAAAGTAAATTTGGACTTTAAAAAATTTTTACTTGAGATTCCCAAAAGCTTTAAACAATGTTCATATCACTTACTACTTTTGATGGTTTAGATTGCTGGGTTTTAGGCTTACTTGAATTGCGTTACGCCTGTAGACGTTACGTAGTTTAAGTGCCGTCACGTGCCAAATTTTGGGTCGTGACACAATCTCTGAGGTATGCTGTACATCAACAGTCCTCTCACAACAGGCAGCCTCTAATAATAGCCCGATCATCCTGTGCGAAACCGAACACTCGCCTCAAAAGAGAAGTCACAACATAAATACAAAATCGATACGTTCTCGTGCTACCAGAAAACACGATGGTCAGTCCTCGCCCATGACGAGCTCGCCCTGACCGCAACACTAACTGCAGCTCAATCTGCGCTCAAATTATGGTGACAGGAACCTCAAGCATGTATCGATGAAGGTAGATCAAAGAAATGGAAGGAATCAACTGATCCCAAAATGGATACATGATCATAAGGAGAAACAGAATCAGTGGGAGTATGATCATGGAAACAAATAGAATCAAAGATCTCAAAATATGTGCATCCTAAGGTTTCTTAAGTGGAGTATCGTATCGTAAATATGTCGCGGAACATACGTACGGTACGTCACTCTACTCAAGCTACCTACTCCATCAATCAGGGTCACCCTATGTAACGAAAGTTCGGGACTAATACCCCCATGTCCAAGTCTAAGTTCCATAAGATCAAACCTAGGTTCCGAAATATTTATGCCCCAGACTCCACATAGTCAAACCTAAACTCGAATAAAGGTTAAACCTAGTGCTCTAATACCAACTTTGTCACGACCCGAAAATATTGCTCGTGACGGGCACATGAATCATATGAATTCTATAGGACCCTATCTAATTCAAGTAAGTCGAAACCCAGAAATCTAAACATTTTTAAAGAAATAAAAGAGGTGAAGTTTGAAATAAGGTATAATGAAACAAATGCTTTCTTTAATGCATAGAAAAAGGAACATGAAAATTGCAAGTTTATTTTACTAATTGAAAAACATGTTTCGTCTCTTTAAAAATTTAGGCAGGACCTCCGTTGTATATTTTGATCCAAAACCACAATTACATAATGATAATAAAGGCATTCCCAAGCGGGAGCTAGCTCTTCGCCAAACGGCGGATTCACAACCACACAAGTAATAAAACAAGTATATGATTCCCAACGGCGAAGATCTAATGGATAAAGCAAGACATCAACCCAATAAGCGAACATAAAACCCATCGCTCAAATATCGCAACAACAAGTCTCACTAAGTCTTACTATTTATACAAATACCAATTTTGATTGATGGAGTTGACTAAATACAAAATGAATAATAAGTACAAAAATGGTACGATCTAACATGTACCACCTACCAAAGCAAGTCATCCGAATGCAAGCTGTGTGCCAACGATGCCGCTACTGATCCATGCGGTCAACCTGTAAGAACTAGGCACAACGGTGAATTGCCAACTCGTGAGTAGAAAAAATCAACAGGTAGAAATCGAATAAACAATGATTCCTATGTCAACTTTATCATGAAGGTAATACAATGATATCTAAGGTGACCGTATGTGTATATGTGCCAACAATAATAATCAATGCCTATATGCATGTGGATAACATCCAAAAATATAATAAATGCCTGTATGTATGTGGATCTCGTTCACTCGAAACATCATAAAAACATATGAATGTAAATATATGAGGATATCAAAGAATGTGTGTCCATCAATGACACATCAAATCATGGAACCTGAGTGTCCAACACCGACACTCAAAAACATCATGAAACCCGTGTCCAGCATCGACACGTAAATCCTCATATCTCAGATGCCGCATCCTCAGATCGGCCCTCATATCCATCTCACTACTCCGGTCGGTATCCTCCGGATAACTACTGAGTCCAAATACTATCACCGGTAGGTAGTGCTCCCCTGCCAGGCTCAACGCTATCATCTGCGACCATCTTGCCCCGGGGTAGCGCACCGGGTCCACCATGCACCCGCAGACGGTTCCTCCTCCTCCTCAAATCGGGTTTCGCATGCCACTCTCAGAACTGAGAAAAAACATGATAGACGCACTGAAATATCATATCAAGAGAAATCGGGTTTTTAAAACAATACATACTTTCCTTTGAAATAACCACGGTTCTCAAATCCAGAAATCTCATGAAAGCAGCATATCTCAATGCGTAAAATCGTAAAGCATGATGTATGCGACATATAACAAAATGTAAGTATATCCATAAATCATGCAACATGGAATAGTAATATGCACATATCAAGGGAAAACCGCTCTTTAAAATGAATCCAGTTTTAAAATATATCCTGCGGTTCCCAATTCCTTCAAGGTCAAATGCAACATCGTATAAAGGTGTATATGAACTATAGCAAGTAAATTATGCAAGAAGTCATATAATGATGCAGCAATTCTATTGTGTAGTGACATGGCAATTATCGATGATGAAGTGTGTGAGCCGGCCAATCTGTGTAAGTGTGACATACGCATCATCGATAATGGTGTAAGTGTACTATCACAGGTATATGAAATGCAATGGGAATGGCATGAAAGTAGCATAATGTAAATCGGCAACTAAAAGCTATAAGGTATACGTATCTAACATGACCGAGTCGGTAAATCTATCAATCGGCATCCTCTAATCAAGGGTATGGATCAATCATCCATTAAACTCATCACGTACGGTAAATCATTGTACGGCGTCATTAAACAATTTGGGATCCTAACTACCTATATGACAATGAGGGTACGGACTTAACGTTTCGTACGGCTTATCACTCATGATTCACAACATTTTATATCCTTATATGCCCATGTCCCCGGGTCACATCCATAACAACCTCATATCAGGGGACCGGTAAAGGTATCAATCCTCTCTTATCGACTCGCATCTGTATACCGACATATCAATCAAGTCATCATATCACATCAAATTTTCATAACCCTGAGCTTTCATCTCATATCATCTCTAACTATCCTTTTAACCATATCCCTAGTTTCCTAATCTAGATTTCCACGACTGTATCCTATAGATCGGTTTCCATTTAATAATTTGCGGGGGTGCTGTACGCCATCCACCCAACTTTCTCCGTAGATATAGATCTACTCACCTGATCCTTGATCGCCGAATTCGATGATGCCACGATCCGTCACCTCGGAATCTACACGAAGATACCTACAATAATACACAATCGAAATCGCTATTAACATCAAGTCCGGAAAACCAATACGGCACACGGTGCGCTCATAGGTTAGAACCTATAGCCTACGGATGCAAAACAATCAAACATCCCTTGTTGTTGACATACAAACGCCCAACAACCAAATACAAATCCAAATATCAAAACCAAGTATTCCAAAATACAAAAAACATAACCAAAAATACCTTAATGTGCTCCCAGATTTCACCCTAGGCCAAACTAGGGAATTTTGCATATAGGGTTACTCTAGATATCACCTAAAGGACTCACCAACCAAAATTCATCGAATTCCACAAAAATGTGGCTGCAATTTGCGGCCACAATGAATAAATCTGCGGCTGGATTACTGCATTAGAGGCTAGGGTTTCAGGTGGGGCTTTTAGGTTGCCTGCTCGTATTACAGTCAAGGGAACTTTATTTACAATGGTCTCGGGTCATCCCAGATCTCTGAATACCATCACTAAATCCACAAAAACCCGATATCGACAAATCTAAAGTTCGTATCTTGGTTTCTAATCCGGGTTTTGTCTAGTAAAAACAGCACTAAGGGTCCTACAACAGCCACTTCCATCACCACAACATAATTCAAACCATAACCTCAACTTGGAAAGTTCCAAGATCACTAATCCACACTAAATCATATTCTAAACTAAACTAGAATACTAGGAAACTTAAACTAAACTAAATGAAAGAAGATATACCTTATTTGGGCATCTCAAGAAAAACCCTAGAAGTCCAAAGTCATCAAAATCCAACTTTGCTTGGTCCAATGTGTTGAGGGTGAAATGGGGATTAACTTTTGTGAAGGGAGTATAGGGTTTTGATGAGGGAATTAAGGTGGGACATGAGGGTAGAGGAGGTGGGAGAGGAGTTGAAGGAGAACAAGACGAAAACAAAGGGGAAGGGAAATGAGGCTGCCCCCCTCTCTCTCTTATCTCATACTCTCTCAATTATTTACTCTATTACCCTTTTTTCTCTTTTTCTTTTCTTTTAACACCAAATCACATAATATCCTAAAAAAACACAAGGAAACAACATGTAACCAAAATGTAACATGATATGGTGCACTAGCCATGGTAAACTGTAGAAATACGGATTTGGCCTAATCGCGATTAGCAGTGCACTAATCGGGTTTTTATTTAAACCGCATATAATTAATTATAAAAATGCCAAATCCGATAAATATATTCTTAAATGAGTAAATAAATTTAATCTCCAAATATTTCACAATTATTGGTATATATTTATACCAGTTTACGAAAACCCCAATTACGCAATCGGGTAGTTTTCGCGAAATATATTATTTTAATATTAAATTCCAAAAATAATATTTTATATTTTCTGAAATGTTACATTGACTATGGCTCTTGTGCTTCATTCCATCTTCATTATTTTCTTCTCCTTCCTCCTCCATGGCTGCCCTCTCCCTCCACCTCCTCTACTTCCTCACAACACCACCAAAAACACTTCAAAACACCTTGTTTCCTTCATAAAAATTATGCACAAGCCCCTCACATAGACCATGGTAGGATCAAGACAAGATTTTGAGTACTTGGTACAACTCAAGAAAATTCTTGAATTGCCAAATGAGATAATTCTTTCACCCTTAGCTTAGTATTTGAGTTTCTATAGCCTCTAGTTTAGTTTAGAATTCATTTAGTAAGGTGTAGTGATGTTGGAAAATTCCAAGTTGAGATTTAGGGTGGTATTATGAATTGTGATTGTGTAGTGAGTGTAATTGGTGATTACAAACCCTCCTTAGAAGTTAAAAATCCAAATCAAACCAGTGGATAACCCTAAAACTTGAAATTTAAACTTTCCGTGAAAGTTTTGTGATATTTTGGAGGTCTACAGGGAATCTGGAGCAACCCGGGAACTTTATAAAATAATTAAAAATATACATTAACCTAGTTAGACCAATAAGAGACCACCACGAGAAGACGAGGCCCAAATTCCAACGTGGGGCCGGCCCCGGCGGTTACTGTAACAGTTAGGTTGGTTACTGTAGCAGATTTGGTATTGGGGTTTTGCCAGTAGCTCACACTCCTCATAACTTAGCCACTGTATTTTTCTTTTTGTTCCAGATTACCTGAGTCAAAATCTAGAGCTAGTTTCCTAAGTTGTTGTTTTGAGTTTTGCGGATTTTAATAACTTGAGTTTTGATTTTGTGTTTTATCTCGATCGATTGGCATTTGTACGTCAACGACGAGGGTTGATTGTTTTTGCATTCATAGGCTATAGGTTCTAACCTATGAGCACTTCGCGTGTCATGTCGGTTTTTGAGTCGGATTTTGATGCAATACGATGTATTTTGTGATATGTAGGTACTTCGCGTGGACTTCAGGATGACAAGGTAAAACGATCGTCATCGACTTCGGCAAGTAACGATCAAGGTGAGTAGATGTATATCTATAGGGGAAGTCGGGTGGATGGCGTATAGCACCCCCGCAGTTTCGTAGTATAGTATGTGGATACATTATATATATATATATAATTATGTGTGTGTGTGTGTGTGTGTGTGTGTGTGTGTGTGTGTGTGTAATTATGTGTATTTTGATACGTGGATAATTAGCAAAAGCGGCTCTAGGAGATCATGGGTTAGTTTAGTGTAATTGGAAGATAGCGCTTTTAGTTAGTTCTTAGTTACGAAATCCTAGAGTAAAGGTATACACACACACACATGCACGCATGTGACATGTTTTTGTGTATATTATATATGTATGTGTGTGTTGATATATATATACACACACACACACATACACACACACACACACATACGAATACACGGGTGATGAGGATAGTATATTCTGCTCGGAGGAGAGTCGATATGATCGGGCATGATGCCGTGAGATCGGTTATGTAATTTGGGTCGTGTTATGATATACGACATGATATTATAGTGGATCGATGGGCTATGTGTTTTCATACACACGCGTTTATATGTTGATTGTATTGGAATATACTAGATTTTAGATCAGTATCCCTAGTTCATGCTATTATGATAACAATACCATATGAATAATGAGATATATGTGATATTTGACCCATACCCCGATTTGGGATGCCGTACGATAGATTTTACCGTACGAAGTATAGATATGATGATTGATCCGCACTCTTAACTCGAGGATGTCATATTATATATTTTACTGTACGTGACGTTATTGAGGCAGGATCGCCGTCTACTAGATATATCGACTCGGACTTTTGGTGGATTTCCTTACCTTTTTGACTAGTCTCTTAGTTTAGTACTATAGTTTATTTGGTAGATGTTAGACTGGGCTCGAGTCAAACTTAATTTCAGAAACTAACGAATCGTGAGTATTTTCAAAAGACAGTCCGAGGGATATTACGGATTTTCAAAGGACGTACCTTTTCTTAAAAGCATCGTAACCCCTATTTTCTAAAAACCACGATTCGTGCTATTTCAAATGCCAAAACTGTATGACTCGTATATATAAATGTATATTCTTATATGTTGCAGTTACTACATCTTTTTCCATATATTCATGTTCTTATTTCATTGCATGTTTATACATGTGTTTCCTTACTATTATGATCTTGTTTGTTAGGATACCAGCACCATTATCGATGATGCGTATGTCCACAAACACTTTCTTGCCGGCTCATACACTTCATCATCGGTAATAGCCATGTTGCGTACACTTTAGAAAACATTACTTTATCGGTATAACCTGCTAGCTGGTAGTTTCAACATACTATTAGTATGCTTGCTTTCATGTGCTAAATTAGATATTGCATCATTTACCTAGATATCCATGCATGTGTATATTCTTGTGTCATGCAATATCGTAGGGCTTTATGCCGATATTCACTGTTCACCGACTAGTGATTTTGAGATTTCGGATCTTTCATGAGATTTCTGGTTTTGGGAAACCGCATGTGAATGTTTATAAACTTATGATAATTTTAAAAGAGAAAGATGCGGTTTTCCTTGATATGATGAGTGGCATCAACCATGATGTTTTTTCGGTTCTGAGTTGGTTTTCGAGACCCGATGCGAGGAGGAGGATGAACCGTTTGCGGGTACATGGTAGACCCGGTGAGGTACCCCGGGGCGAGAGTGATTTTATGGGGATGACGATGAGCCTGGCAGGGGAGCACTACCTACCGGTGATTGTATAGAAACTCGACGAATATCCGGAGGATACCGTTCGGAGTTATGAGAGAGATGGATATGGGCTGATCCTGATTATGCGGAGCCCGAGATTTGAGTATTATGTGTCGCTGTTGGATACGGACTTCATGATGTTTTGAGTGTCGATGCTGGGCACTCAGATTTTATCATGATTTGTGTGTTGTTGCTGGATACACGTTGGATGGTGCATTAGTACATATCACGCATCGATATGTTATTATTGTTGGCACAGACACGAGTACCTTGACATCACACTTATGATATACTGTTACCCTTGTAGTAGTATTGTGTATTTATTTGTATGACCTAGGAGAGAGTCATACATGTGATTTCTTCTAAGTGATGTTTTCTACTCACGAGTTGGCAAATCACCCCCGTTGTGCCACAGTTTCTTGCAGATTTGGCCGTACAGCTTTCATTGCGGCTTGCTGGCGCACCGTTTCCTTCCAGGTGATTGTTTTGGTAGGTGGGTTCACTTGCATTATGACCACCGTTGTACTTGTATTTATTTCAGTTGTATCTAGTAAACTCTATCAACCAGACTTGTATTATTGATAGACTTAGAAGACCAGTGTTTATTCTTTCGACCCTAGAGTCATGCGCTTGTATTATTATAATTCTTCTCGGGTTTTCTTGAGGATGTTGGTTTTCTTCTGAGTTTTTGATCCTCGCTTTTCAGTGTTGTATATTATATTGCTTGTGTGGTTGTTTCCGCCAATTGGCGAAGAGCTAGCTCCCGCTTGGGGATGCCTTTATTCATTACTTATGTATATTCCTGTTTGTACCCGTTTGGGGCCGGAATTTACAAAGGAAACTCTACCGAAATTTTTGGGAAAAACTTGATGTTTTTAAAAGTGCTTACTATGACTTTCAAAGGTAATTCTATATGTTAACTTTTAAATGAACTTTCATTCATTCTCTTTTTAAAATGGTTTAGATTTCTGGGCTTTTGGCTTACTTGAATTATGTGGGGTCCTATAGACTTCACATGATTCAAGTTCCAGTCACGTTCTATTTCGGGTCGTGACAAAGTTGGTATCAGAGCACTAGGTTTAACCTTGGTTTGAGTCTAGGTTTGACTATGCGGAGTATAGGGTGTATATATATTCGGAACCTAGGCTTGACCTTACAGAACTTAGACTTGGTCGAGGGGGTATTAGACCTGAACTTTCGTCGCGTACGTTGACCTTGGTTGATGGAGTATGTAACTTAAGTAGAGTGATGCACCGTGTGTATGTTCCGCGGCATACTTACGATACGCTACTCCGCTTAAGAAGCCTTATGATGTACATTTCATTGCACCGTATTCTATTCGTTCCTTTGATCTATCCTCATCGATGTCAGATGGTGGTTTCTGGTACCACGGTTGCACGGGCAGAGAGAGCTGTGGCTAGAGTTGCGGTCAGCATGAGCTCGTCTTGGACGAGGACTGACCAGGGCGTAATTCCAGTGACACAAGATTGTATAGATGTGTCATTTTATTGTGTTTTTCATGATAGAGCGTTTTGATGGATTGTTTTTACTAAGATTTCTCGAACGTTCAGACCAGCACCAAAGGATTGGGCCATTGCTAGAGGCCGACTAGAATGTGATGACCGTTAATGTATCATCTATTCTTGAGGATTGAGGCATTGTTTAGTATACGGACGAATGAGCCAGCTGTCGCTGCGACTGACAAGATATCGCCCCAGATGTTTAAAGCTATTACAACACGAGTTTGTACTTAGGGATATGATAGAAGATCGCTAGTCACCCATGGATGAATGACTAGGACACGTGGTTCGTTTGCATACCCCGATACGAGGTCATCAGATTGATTGATCTCAGCTAGAGAGGACATCACGCAGGCACGTTGAGAGTCGATAGAAAACGGATGAATGAAGAGTATTCCTCCGACGATTTGGAAGAGTTTCCGAGAACGTAGTTGGCCATATACTTACCACAAGATTTTGAGCTGTCGAGTTTGTAGTTTTCGGAATGGAGACTCCAGATATGAATATAGCCATTTGTAGCGCAGCCCATACAGCTACGAAGAGACGAGTCTGAATCAGTCCACATTAGAGAAAAATGGAGTAAGAGGTTCGTACGAGATCTTGATGTGATGACATTCCACTCCGTTGACATCATAGATGTAATACGCATGCCGAGGTGTTGAATATGGATATATCTTTTAGAAGGAGTTGTGATGTGTATGCAGCCATTCCGGAATAAGAAATAGATTTAGTAAAGGGTGATAACTTCCGGGCAGTTCGGCAGAAATGAGATTTGGGAGAGACCCCGACAGAATCATTCTGGAATACTACATGAGAAGACTTGGACCCAGGATCGCTCGTATTACGCATACCCAGTAGACCAGAGTTCGGCATCATCGATGAGACATGCTATGAGTGACCATGATAGTTGGCTAAAGATCTTTTATAGGATGTGCCAGAGCAGAACTGTTTCCATCATCATTCCTATATTGGGCCGTTGAGCCGAGTAGTTATGTAACTGGCAATCCGCAGTGAGAGACGAGGGCCTAAGGGCACAAGGCGCCAGACCATGAACAGGAGGCAAGTAGATATCTTGCTCTGCTAGCTTGGAGGCACCGATACCTTCTCGACTTTGAAGAAAGGACATATCGACGACAGTGTTTATGATTTGCGATTTGGTGATTCGAATATCATGTATCCGTCATTTTTTATTTCAGTATTTTAGGCGACTTATTTGTATGATTGAGATTTTGTGCACCACAGCTGCACTCGACTTCGATTTGATTTCGTTCGAGATGGTTGATTTTGATTTCATGCCTATGGCATGTATGTGATTTGACTTGTGCCTTCAGTGTAGTTTTTCAAGCACTTTTAATTCTTTGATTCGAGTTTATGCACACTGATGCACGTGGTTGTGAGATTATATACCACGGTATACCTGAATTGGATTGAGGTATGTTTTATACCGTCGATTTCGATTGTGATATTCGATATTTGTTTCTGTGCACCTTGTGCACTTGAGTTGGATTCTTGCGCATACTTGGAGCGCTTGATGCGATTTTGGTGCACAGCAGATGTACTAAATCGGGATTCTTCATACATATCAAATGCACCTGATATTGTTGTCAGGTACACTCGTTGCCTTTGACAGGTATTTTCATACACACCCATTGCACTTATATTTTGTTTCTGTGCACGTGTATGGCACATTCATCGATTTCTATTTCTGTGCGCACCACACGCACGTGGCATTATTTCATATACTATTGAGTATGATTTCCTTTGAGCAGTACATTTTTATGGTAATTACTATTTGGTTTAGTAACCGAGCAGGACTGTTCTGAGAACAGTACCTAGGTGTTTTTGCATGCATCGATAGTTATCGAAGGGATTTCCAAAAAGGAGTTACAGTCTCAATATTTTCCTATTGTGTTCGAGATGACACGAAACATTTTACAAAGGAAACCCTTCTAAATTATTTTCAAAACGGCGGGACGTGTATGTTAAACAAAGGATATATATATAGTTATTATTCTTACAATAAACGTCCGCTACTTGTGCCGTGATACGCGCATCGCACAGCGACTTGAAAAGGGGTTGGCATGCATTTCTGTTCAGATGTTTTGACTAGTTTACAACGATGCGTACTATGTACATGTTATAGTTTTGATGTATATCATGTTGGTTTTCGTATTGGACTTTGACATTGGTATCTTCACCATAACTCCGATGATTGCGTGATGCTTGACGGAGTTTGATTTTGAGTTATATACTCGTTTTTCATGAGCATGTTGTTGGGTTTCCCTTGCACCTAGTCTAGTGTATAGAAGCATCACTCATGCCATCTTAAAATTTTGAGAGATACAAAGCAAACTAACCTTGAATCTTAACTAGAATATTTAGGGTAACATACAATTAGCATCACATGCAAATAAAAAACTATCACTAAGTGAAGAAATTACAGCCTTTGTAGACCTCCCTTGGTGACACCTTGGACCTTTGAGAGTATGGAACGGATAGCTAGAGGCCTTCCTCATCCACGATGATCCACCCGAAGTCCCTTTGCCCAAAGCTCCTTGCTTTACTTGATTTGTGAAAGAAATATAGCAAACACCCTACACAAATTGGCTAGATGTGTGTAGAATGATGAGGAAGTTTGTATTCTCTATTCAAAACCCTTTCTTTTTTACTACCTCACTCAAATGAAAACTCAAGAGAGAGAGGAAGAAGAAGATAATGGCAAAACTTGAGCTCTAAGTCTTTTGTGATGAATAATGAGATAAGAATGAATAATCAATATTAAATCATTCTCTCCTCAAACCATGGTTAGTTAATATCTAGATATTTATCATTGAGTTTAAAAGCCAAAAGAGAATTAACTCATGCTTAAAAGTTAGGTCAAGTGAGGATAAATATCAACCATGAGTGAATTATCTTTTCTTTAACTCAAAATAAATAAACATATACATATTAACTACAATGTGAGTCTTGCATTGCCACCATTTTTGTATCATCAACCATGATACACATCCATGTATGTATGTATGTGTCCATGCACATCAACATGTGCATACATACATGCATGCATACATCAAATATTAAGAAAAGGGTTTAATAAAGAATTAATCTAAAAGTCAAATGTTAAATCAACACTTGACTTAACAAACCGGTCATATCACATACGACCCGACCAATAGAAAAATTCCCGATTAACATACGGTATCACATACTCGCATTCAATCAGGCCCCGCGCATATCTCATATGCACACCACATCGTTTCTCCTGAGCTAGGAAACTCCTGTGTGGGACTCTAAGACTCGTCAATACACCGGTAGGAGGTGATGATCATATCAAATACCTACAAGCTACAAGCGGTCAGCTAAACGTAATGGCCACCCGGGTATTAAGCGATCAGAAAAAAACCAGCGAAGCTGTCAAAACTCCCGTCGAGCCAATCAGTAACACTACCGTACAGTCCGGTCTCTTCGTCTCATATGTCGCATATCCAGTCTAGGGGTGGTGAATGTCAGACCCCAGTAACCGATAAGTCGTGTCGATGTGAGGCTCATAACGGGTCGAGAAACTATTGATAACACTTACCAGTAGATCTCCATATCAGCCCTGGGCAGGGACTTCCAGTTATAGCCAATCGAACACAGCGCAACATCAACCCCCAATACCGGGAAAGATGAAACCCCTCCTATCGCTCATTGCCTCCATATGATTCGGGACTGTACCCAAAAGACACCGTTTTGCATGTTCTCTTGAACGTGGTAAGGTGGAAATCAAAGCACAGTGGGAATCACACAAGACTCTATGACGATCTCGGATCTACAGACTAACCTGTACCAGTGTCACCAAAGAACTGCTATCTGACGATAGGTATAATACCATCTAGGAGTTCTCGGCGAGTCCGTTCAGTGTACCCAGTCTCCACTGAGCACCCGTACACCATCTTTGATGTCAAACACTGATGGATATGGGATCATCCATCGCCCATCATATGGGTCAAGATGTGTATACGCTAGTCAACTCTGGTGTATCGATGCCCTGTCTCGATACACCCTCGACTAGGAACAGTTATAGGATGTACTCTTGGACTACCCTGGCCCCACTAGTATGATCTGCATCATAGTCCTAGTAATCGAGTACATATCCTAAGGGCTTTATCAACATGTGAGAGCAAGACAGTAAACCAATACAAGTCAACATGTTTAGATAAAGTGAAACCAGATAGCATACTATCATATCGAGCAAGAAAATCCTCTCTATATATATCCAAGCATCCACTATAATATACATCATATGTATAACAATGGCATCTAGGGCATATATACAACTAACACATGTATTGCGTTAAGATGTGTTTTAAGTATTTATGAAGTCGGAACTCCGGCGACTTGACTGTTTTGCTGAAATATTTTTTTGTCTGGGGTATGGCCTTCGTGAGTGGATCCGCAGTGTTGTCCTTCGTGTCAACTCTCCTGAACTCGATCTTGCGGCGATCAACTATCCCCCGGATCATATGATACCGCCTCAGAATATGTCTGGACTTCTGATGGGACCTGGGTTCCTTGGCCAAAGCCACAGCTCCATTGTTATCATAATACAAAGGTATTGGATGCTCAATGGACGGAACCACACCAAGTTCAGTGATGAACTTCTTCATCCAGACAGTCTCTTTGGCAGAATCGTTGGCAACGATGTATTTAGCCTCCATCGTCGAGTCTGTCACGGTTTCTTGCTTGGAACTTTTCTAGCAAACTGCCCCTCTATTTAGGGTAAAGACAAATCCCGAGTGCGACTTAGAGTCATCCTTATCACTTTGGAAGCTCGAATCGGTAAAGGACTCCACTTGGAGTTCTCCGTTACCATACACCAAGAAAATCGCCTTAGTCCTTCCAAGTACTTGAGAATATTCTTCACAGCTTTCCAGTGACTCTCTCCAGGATCTGCTTGATACCTACTCGCTACACTTAGTGAGTATGCTACATCGGGTCTGGTATATCGCATCGCGTACATGATAGAGCCTACTTCCGAAGCATAGGGTATCCCTTGCATGCGAGCTCTCTCCAAATCAATCTTGGGAGACATCTCTTTGGAGAAAGTGAGTCCAGAGATCATGGGTTGGTTCCCACATTTGGATTCTTCCATACTAAACCTCTTTAGTATGGTGTCAATGTACCTGGATTGGGAAAATCCCATTGTCCTCTTAGATCTATCTCTATAGATCTTAATCCCTAAAATGCAGGAGGCATCACCTAGATCTTTCATTGAGAATCTATGTGATAAGAAGAGCTTGACCGAGTGCAGCATAGGAACATCATTTCCTATCAAGAGTATGTCATCCACACACAATACGAGGAAGACAACCTTACTCTCTGCAACCTTCTTGTAAATACAAGGTTCATCTACGTTTTTGATGAAGTCAAACTCTTTGACTATAACATCAAAACAGATGTTCCAACTCCGCGATGCCTGCTTTAACCTGTAGATGGATTTAAGCAGCTTGCACACCTTTCCGCTGCTCCTACTGTCTACGAAGCCCTCTGGCTGAGTCATGTACACGCACTCCTCTAAATCACCATTTAGAAAGGCGGTCTTAACATCCATTTGCCAGATTTCATAGTCATGGTATGCAGCAATGGAAAGCAGGATCCTGATGGACTTAAGCATAGCCACTGGAGAAAAGGTTTCGTCATAATCCACACCTGGTCGTTGACGAAAACCCTTTGCAACAAATCTAGCATTGAAAGTCTCAACTTTTCCATCTACACCAATTTTCTTCTTAAAGATCCATTTGCTCCCAATGGGTTTTACCCCTTCAGGAGCAATTTCCAAAGTCCATACTTTGTTGGTGTACATGGATTCCATCTCCGATCGCATTACATCCAGCCACTTCACAGAGTCCCCACTCGTGATGGCCTGCTTGAAGTTAGTCGGGTCATCATCTTCCATGATGCAATCCTCGCTCCCACCATTTATGAGAAAACCGTAGTATCTCTCAGGTGGATGAGGAACCCTACTAGATCGCCGGAGAGGCTGGGGCTCGTCGGGAACTATCGAATCCTCTGGTTCCAGTAAATCTTCAGTTGTAGTTTGTGCTGCTGGAACTTCTTCCAGCTCTACCTCTTCGCCACTAATTTCTTTAGTAAGAAATTCATTTTCTAAAAAGGTGGCGTATTGAGAAACAAACACTTTTTGCTCCTCAGTATGGTTGAAAATATATCCTTGGGAATTCTTAGGATATCCCACAAACTTGCAAAGAACTGATCGTGCCTCGAGTTTGTCCGGATTTTGCCTTTTGACAGAGGCCGGACAACCCCATATCTTAACTCATTTAAAATACGGTCTCTTCCCACTCCATATCTCATTTGGTGTGGTAGGTACATATTTAGATGGAACTTGATTCAATAGGTATGTTGCTGTCTCAAGCGCATAACCCTAAAAGGAAATAGACAACTCAGCAGTGCTCATCATAGAGCGCACCATATCTAATAGGGTATGATTCCTCCGTTCCGATACACCATTGTGCTGTGGTATATATAGAGGAGTAAGCTGAGAGAGAATCCCATTCTCTTTTAGATAGTCCAAGAACTCATTGCCCAAGTATTCTCCTCCTCGATCAGATCGAAGGATCTTAATACTTTTACCTATTTGGTTCTCAACTTCGTTCTTATATTCTCTGAATTTCTCAAAAGCTTCATACTTGTGTTTCAACAGGAACACATGTCCGTATCTTGAGAGATCGTCAGTGAATGTAATGAAGTACGAGGTACCATTCCTGGTATGTGTAGACATGGGACCGCATACATCACTATGTATCAGTCCCAAGAGTTCCGTAACTCTTTCTCCGTGTCCACTAAACGGAGTTTTGGTCATCTTGCCTTTGAGACATGACTGGCAAGTGTCATAAGATGAAAATTCGAACGGATTCAAATATCCATCCTTATGCAACTTAGCTAGTCGTGTCGCATTGATATGACCAAGTCTACAATGCCAGAAAAAGGATTCGTTCAATTCTGAACTCTTCCTCTTGTGTGCGTTTTGTACATTAAGGACTGTAGTTTGATTCAGAACGTATATGCCATTATTTAACGAGCCTGATCCAATCAACTTTTGATTCAGGAAGATGTTCATAACTTTATCCTGTACTACAAAATTATATCCTTCTTTACTCAATAAAGAAACTGATATAAGATTGCATATCAGGGTCGGAATGTAATAGCATTCGTTCAGAATCCATGTATTACCATTTGGTAATACAAGGTGATATTCGCCAACTGCTTTGGCTGCAACATTTGCACCATTCCCTACTCTTATGGAATGATCACCCTCTCCTAATTCCCTACCTTTCCGTATCCTATGTAACATATTACATATATGGGATCCTGATCCGGTATCTAATACCCAGGACGTAGAGTGAACTGAGAAACAGTTCTCGATAACTAACACACCCGAAGAAGATGCATTAGCATGGTTGTTCTTCATTTGGGTGGCGTGAGAATCTGGATATTCACCTATTTTCTGCTCGGATTTATAACAATTATAAGTTGGAGCAGGACCAACGTTCCCCTGACAAGCGGGTTCGGTCAATACATCCATATTATTATCTTGATTAAGGCCTGATATGGTCGCTACCTGGAGAGAGAGAGAAGAAAACATTTTAGCGTAAGCTCTTGCAAGATTAGATTGGTTATTATCTTATCTAATCAGGATGGCTCCCACTAGTTTTATTAAATCTTCCTTAAAACCCTAAAAGGTAAGACTAGCCGAGATTAATTACACCTTACAAGTTCGCCAATCTCTCAGCCAGGTCAGTGTTGGTACTTTGAGGGAGATTCCCCGTGCTTTCGCACGGACCTAATTAAAATAAACCTCGTTTTCCCAGAGGCAAAACCCCGTTAACACCTTTCTAGACACCTACTTGATCGGCTAATTGTCATGAATAAAACTCTCCAAGGAGTAACTCTTACTCACAGTGGGTATCAGGATCCAATTATCTCATAGAGGGTATGCAGTCTCATTGCAAATTTCAACACTTGAAATTCCCGTTAATACTTTTACCCCTAGCAACTTATGACCTTAACATAGTCAACAAATCATAATTGCTAGCCAAGTTCAACCCGTCATTTCCCGATTGAATTAAACCCACCCGTACGACTTTTAACATAGTCAATAAAGTTGTACGACTACCCTAATCCAATCACATCTCATGTTTTAGCAGATAAACACTAATTAGCTACCGCACACTACGCCTTAACATAGTCAACAAACGTAGCACGAATACTAAATGGTACTTATCTGAAATGACGAAGGGCTATGCAGGTTTTTTAGAAAACCATGAGCGTAATGAACTTGATATCGTTGTAAAAACAAGTGATTTTGAAAAGGAGTGTTTTAGAGGCTTTTTCTAGTTTTGCTAAAGAGGTCACTCCCGGTGAAGGGGTCTCGGCTCTTTCCTTATTGAATAAGGTGCAGGATATTTCACAAATACCGCTATGCAAAGTAAGAACTATAGAAGCAATCAAAAACATAACCGAGTGAGTTGTAGCATCTGCTAGTTTTGATGACACTCCCAGTGAAGGGATCTCGTCTCTTTCCTTATCGAATAAGGTGCTGCATATTCTACAAGGAATACCGCTATGCAAAGCAAAAAATAGAGCTACCCTTTTTATAATATTTGATTCTACAACATCTTTTAGGTTTCTTTTTCTTTCATTAATCTCATTAATGAATCCCATCATTTATGCTTCCTAAGCATCATAGAAGAAACGAAAATACAACGTACGCTTATACCATCCGCATTCGCCACAGTGTCCCGTTATGCACCGTTAGGTTACTTAACTAACGGCATACCGGGGCGGGACTAGCGTGGGTGTAAAACATATGCAACGTTTATTATATATCATATATACAATAATAAAGCATTCGTCTCACGCATATAATATGATCACATCACAGTATATCAGCAGCAGAAGAATCATATGAAATATTGGATATACTAGGAGGTCCGTGTTTTTATTTTGAGCCTGTATAAAACACGGATTCCACGGTCGCGATGAATAGCCAAACCCACACCCCTAAATCTCTACGAGAGCGACAAGTGACCCTGCCAATTTTAGAGTTTAGGAGACCCGGTCTCGACTCCTCGAGATGGCCTCCCACTGAACCCAAGAACCCGGTCACTTGTGCTTCCCTCCTTGGGTCTATCCTAATGCGGAAAAGTAAAAAAATATACAATGGTGACATCATCCTCAACCTGGAAGTGCCCCAATAAAAGAATATTACATACAATGAATTTTACATGAATGAAAATAAAAACCCCCATCTCACATAAAACCCCCGGCTATTCAAAACACAACGTCCAATATAACATATCACAGCAACACATAATATCTCATATCATCAACGTAAGCAAGTATGCGTATCCCGATTGTCGTTGATGTACAACAACAAAGCCGGTGATACACCACATACTACACTTACGGTCGTAGAAAATAAAAGTGAAAAACTAAAACATTTGGAATCCACAATCACCTTAGACATCGTAAACCCGAAATATCACATATTACGGATTTCATGCCTAACAATGTGAATTCCACATATTGTATCACATTCAGATATATCAAGACGATGTTTAACCTTTCGATCGAATCAACATACACCCACAAATTACCCCGAAAGCTCAACACTTGAGCAAAGTCAAAATACTCAAAAACCGTGCCACAGTGTCTATGGACCAGCCGTAGAAGGGGTTAACCAATGCCTCACCTATGGCACCACGGAACAACGGCAAACCCTAGGGTTCGATCGTGGTTCCGTAGGCATAGAATCGAGTTAAGGTTATTATATTCTTCTAGAGAGGCCATAGGGATACTTGTACGATTTTACGAATACAATCAACTAGGGAAAATTACAACACTTGGAAATTTTAGCGAGGTACAAAATGTGGTGTTCGATGTTCGTTCGAAATGCTAAACATTGTCAAGGTTACCAGTACAGTGTTAAAATATACGACTACGAAATAGCTCCGAATTAGCCCCAAACAAAATTATCATCACATGAAAATATAGACTAAACAAACAATACCTGAAACCCTAAATCCTACAGAGCAGACCACAGTAGAAATACGGAGCAGTTTGGGGCTAGGATGGCCGAGCAGGCCGGCCATATGGCCAATGTGCTCGGTTTTCTTGAGGTGGAAATGCCCCGTATTTCTCCAGTGTTCTCAGTACATCTCATACTAACTTCTGTAGTTGCTAAAAAAAATTTAAACGACTTTTTACAAAATTTCCAGAGAGCAATATCAAGGGTTTCAAACATCGTACTTTCGGAGTCGATTTCGTTTTCGCAATTGTTTTAACACTGTGTCTAAAATTCTAGCCTGGCTCTGATACTACTGTTGGGTTTCCCTTGCACCTAGTCTAGTGTATAGAAGCATCACTCATGCCATCTTAAAATTTAGAGAGGTATAAAGCAAGCTAACCATGAATCTTAATTAGAATATTTAGGGTAACATACAATTAGCATCACATGCAAATAAAAAACTATCACTAAGTGAAGAAATTACAACCTTTGTAGATCTCCCTTGGTAACTCATTAGACCTTTGAGAGTATGGAACGGATAGCTAGAGGCCTTCCTCGTCCACGATGATCCACCCGAAATCCCTTTGCCCAAAACTCCTTGCTTTACTTGATTTGTGAAAGAAGTATAGCAAACACCCTACACAAATAGGCTAGATGTGTATAGAATGATGAGGTGGTTTGTATTCTCTATTCAAAACCCTTTTCTTCTTTACTACCTCACTCAAATGAAAACTCAAGAGAGAGAGGAAGAAGAAGATAATGGCAAAACTTGAGCTCAAAATCTTTTGTGATGAATAATGAGATGAGAATGAATAATCAGTATTAAATCATTCTCTCCTCAAACCATGGTTAGTTAATATCTAGATATTTATCATTGAGTTTAAAAGCCAAAAGAGAATTAACTCATGCTTAAAAGTTAGGTCAAGTGAGGTCAAGTGAGGATAAATATCAACCATGAGTGAATTATCTTTTCTTTAACTCAAAATAAATAAACATATACATATTAACTACAATGTGAGTCTTGCATTGCCACCATTTGTGTATCATCAACCATGATACACATCCATGTATGTATGTATGTGTCCATGCACATCAACATGTGCATACATGCATGCATACATCAAATATTAAGAAAAGGGTTTAATAAAGAATTAATCTAAAAGTCTAATGTTAAATCAACACTTGAATTAACAAACCGGTCATATCACATACGACCCGACCAATAGAAAAATGCCCGATTAACATAAGATATCACATACTCGCATTCAATCGGGCCCCGCGCATATCTCATATGCACACCACATCGTTTCGCCTGAGCTAGGAAACTCCTGTATGGGACTCTAAGACTCGTCAATATGCCGGTAGGAGGTGATGATCATATCAAACACCTACAAGCCACAAGCGGTCAGCTAAACATAACGGCCACCCGGGTATTGAGCGATCAGAAGAAAACCAGCGAAACTGTCAAAACTCCCGTCGAGCCAATCAGTAACACTACCGTACAGTCCGGTCTCTTCGTCTCATATGTCGCATATCCAGTCTAGGGGTGGTGAACATCAGACCCCAGTAACCGATAAGTCGTGTCGATGTGAGGCTCATAACGGATCGAGAAACTATTGATAACACTTACCAGTATATCTCCATATCAGCCCTGGCCTGGGACTTCCAGTTATAGCCAATCGAACACAGCGCAACATCAACCCCCAATACCGGGAGAGACGAAACCCCTCCTATCGCTCATTGCCTCTATGTGATTCAGGACTGTACCCAAAAGCCACCGTTTTGCACGTTCTCTTGAACGTGGTAAGGTGGAAATCAAAGCACAGTGGGAATCACACAAGACTCTATGACGATCTCGGGTTTACAGACTAACCTGTACCAGTTTCACCGGAGAACTGCTATCTGACGATAGGTATAATACCATCTAGGAGTTCTCGGCGAGTCCGTTCAGTGTACCCAGTCTCCACTGAGCACCCGTACACCATCTTTGATGTCAAACA
This sequence comes from Agapanthus africanus, assembly GCA_030015575.1. Taxonomy (NCBI): domain Eukaryota; kingdom Viridiplantae; phylum Streptophyta; class Magnoliopsida; order Asparagales; family Amaryllidaceae; genus Agapanthus; species Agapanthus africanus. The sequence continues at coordinate 33,457,720 of JASDDO010000018.1, read as the reverse complement.
CCGATGGATATGGGATCATCCATCGCCCATCATATGGGTCAAGATGCGTATACGCTAGTCTACTCTGGTGTATCGATGCCCTGTCTCGATACACCCTCGACTAGGAACAGTTATAGGATGTACTCTTGGACTACCCTGGCCCCACTAGTATGATCTGCATCATAGTCCTAGTAGTCGAGTACATATCCTAAGGGCTTTATCAACATGTGAGAGCAAGACAGTAAACCAATACAAGTCAATATGTTTAGACAAAGTGAAACCAGATAGCATACTATCATATCGAGCAAGAAAGTCCTCCCTATATATATCCAAGCATCCACTATAATATACATCATATGTACAACAATGGCCTCTAGGGCATATATATACCTAACACATGTATTGCGTTAAGAAGTGTTTTAGGTATTTATGATGTCGGAATCCCGACGACTTGAGTGTTTTGCTGAAATATTTTTTTAATTGGGAGAGTTTTAATTTAAATTCGGGGACCAAATTTATTTAACGGAGGAAGACTGTACCATTTCAGAAAAATAAAATATTATTTTTGGGAAGTTAAACAATTTAAATAATAAATATTATGAATATTTTAAAGTATGGAGACTAGTTTTAAATGATATGGTATAATTATATACCGATAAATTGGGAAATATTTGGAAATTTATATTACATATTGATTTTTAAAAGAATTTATGAAGATTGGGAATTTTACAATTTAGTATACAATTAATTGTATATAAGTTTGTATTACTAAACTCGATTAGTACTTAATCATACATTGATTGTGTTTTGTGTAAGTGACATGCACCATGTCATGTTTCAAAACATCATTTTTGAATTTCTATGAACCATGGCATCTTGATTTTCTTTTATATGTATATGGGTTTTTGTTTTAAAAAGAAATGAAAGAAGAAAAGAAAAGAATAAAGAATATGTGACATGGAGGTATGGTGGAAGCATGGGCACAGAGAGAGAGAGAGAGAGAGGGGGGGGGGTGAGGGGTCATTTGTTGACCATGGCTCTTGTGCTTCATTTCATCTTCATCATTTTCTTCTCCTTCCTCCTCCATGGCTGCCCTCTCCCTCCACCTCCTCTACTTCCTCACAACACCACCAAAAACACTTCAAAACACCTTGTTTCCTTCATAAAAATTATGCAAAATCCCTTCACATAGACCATGGTGGGATCAAGACAAGATTTTGAGCACTTGGGGCAACTCAAGAAAATTCTTGAGTTGCCAAATAAGGTAATTCTTTCACCCTTAGCTTAGTATTTGAGTTTCTATAGCCTCTAGTTTAGTTTAGAATTCATTTAGTAAGGTTTAGTGATGTCGGAAAATTCCAAGTTGAGGTTAAGGGTGATATTATTAATTGTGATTGTGTAGTGAGTGTAATTAGTGATTACAAACCCCCCTTAGATGTTAAAAATCCAGATCAAACTAGTGGCTAATCCAAAAACTTGAAATTTAAACTTTCCGTGTCGGTTTTGTGATATTTTGGAGGTCTACAGGGAATCTAGAGTAACCCGGGAACTTTATAAAATAATTAAAAATATACATTAACCTAGTTAGACTAATAAGAGACCACCACGAGAAGACGAGGCCAAAATTCCAAGATAGGGCCGGCCCCGGCGGTTACTGTAGCCGTTAGGTCGGTTACTGTAGCAGATTTGGTGTTAGGGTTTTGCCAGTAGCTCACACTCCTCATAACTTAGCCACTGTATTTTTCTTTTCGTCCCAGATTACCTGAGTCAAAATCTGGAGCTAGTTTCCTAAGTTGTTGTTTTGAGTTTTGCGGATTTTAATAACTTGAGTTTTAATATTGTGTTTTATCTCGATCGATTGGCGTTTATACATCAACGACGAGGGTTGATTGTTTTTGCATTTATAGGCTATAGGTTCTAACTTATGAGCACTTCGCGTGTCGTGTCGGTTTTTTAGTCAGATTTTGATGCGATACGATATATTTTATGATATGTAGGTACTTCGCGAGGACTTCAGGATGACAAGGTAAAATGAGCGTCATCGACTTCGGCAAGCGACGATCAAGGTGAGTAGATGTATATCTATGGGGGAATTCGTGTGGATGGCGTATAGCACCCCCGCAGTTTTGTGGTGTAGTATGTGAATACTATATATATATATATATAATTATTTGTATTGTGATACGTGGATAATTAGCAAGAGCGGCTCTAGGAGATCATGGGTTAATTTAGTGTAATTGGAAGATAGTGCTTTTAGTTAGTTCTTAGTTGTGAAACCCTAGAGTAAAGGTATACACATACACACATGCACACACGTGACATGTTTTTGGTGTATATGATATATGTATATATATATATATATGTGTGTGTGTGTGTGTGTGTGTGTCTGGATGTGTTGATATATATATATATGTGTGTGTGTGTGTGTGTGTGTGTGTGTGTGTGTGTGATGAGGATAGTATATTATACTCGGAGGAGAGTCGATATGATACGGCTTGATGCCGTGAGATCGGTTATGTGATTTGGGTCGTGTTATGATATACGATATGATATTATAGTGGATCGATGGGCGATGTGTTTTCATACACACGCGGATATATGTTGATGGTATTGGAATGTGCTAGATTTTAGATCAGTACCCCTAGTTCATGATATTATGATAACAATACCATAAGAATAATGAGATATATGTGATATTTGACCCGTACCCCGATTTGGGATGCCGTACAATGGATTTTACCGTATGAAGTATAGATATGATGATTGATCTGCACTCTTGACTCGAGGATGTCGTATTATATATTTTACTGTACGTGACGTTATTGAGGCGGGATCGCCGACTACTAGATATATCGACTTGGACTTTAGGTGGATTTCCTTACCTTTTCGACTAGTCTCTTAGTTTAGTCCTGTAGTTTATTTGGTAGATGTTAGACTGGGCTCGAGTCATACTTAATTTCAGAAACTAACGAATCGTGAGTATTTTCAAAAGACAACCCGGGAGATATTATGGATTTTCAAGGGACGTACCTTTTCTTAAAAGCGCCGTAGCCCCTATTTTCTAAAAATCACGATTCGTGCTATTTCAAATGCCAAAACTGTATGACTCGTATATATAAATGTATATTCATATATGTTGCGGTTACTACATCTTTTTCCATATATTCATGTTCTCATTTCATTGCATGTTTATACATGTGTTTTCTTACTATTATGACCTCGTTTGTTGGGACACCAGCACCATTATTGATAATGCGTATGTCCACGAACACTTGCTTGCCGTCTCACACACATCATCATCGGTAATTGCCATGTTACGTACACTTTAGAAAACATTACCTTATCGGTATAACCTGCTAGCTAGTAGTTTCAACATATTATTAGTATGCTTGCTTTCATGTACTAAATTAGATATTGCATCCTTTACCTAGATATCTATGCATGTGTATATTCATTTGTCATGCAATATCATGGGGCTTTATACCGATATTCACTGTTCACCGACTAGTGATTTTGAGATTTCGAATCTTTCATGAGATTTCTGGTTTTTAGAAACCACATGTGAATGTTTATAAACTTATGATAATTTTAAAAGAGAAAGATGCGGTTTTCCTTGATATGATGAGTAGCGTCCACCATGATGTTTTCTCTGTTCTGAGTTGGTTTTCGAGACCCGATTCAAGGAGGAGGATGAACCGTCTGCGGGTACATGGTGGACCCGGTGAGGTATCCCGGGCGAGAGTGATTTTGTGGGGATGACGATGAGCCTGGCACGGGAGCACTACCTACCGGTGATTGTATGGAAACTCGACGGATATCCGGAGGATACCATTCGGAGTTATGAGAGAGATGGATATGGGCCGATCCTGATTATGCAGAGCCCATGGGCTGATCCTGATTATGCGGAGTCTGAGATTTGAGTATTATGTGTCGCTGTTGGACATAGACTTCATGATGTTTTGAGTGTCGATGCTGAGCACTCGGGTTTTATCATGATTTATGTGTCGTTGCTGGATACACATTGGATGGTGCATTAGTACATGTCATGCATCGATATGTTATTATTCTTAGCCCAGACACGGGTATCTTAACATCACACTTATGATATATTGTTACCCTTGTAGTAGTATTGTGTATTTATTTGTATGACCTAGGAGAGAGTCATACATGCGATTTCTTCTCGGTGATATTTTCTACTCACGAGTTGGCAACTCACCCCCGTTGTGCCACAGTTTCTTGCAGGTTTGGCCGTACAGGTTTCATTGCGGCTTGCTGGCGCACCGCTTCCTTATGGGTGAATGCTTTGTGTCACGACCCGAAATATTAGCTCGTGACCAGCATTTGAATCACGCAACGTCTAAAGGCGTAACCGAATTCAAGTAAGCTGAAACCCAGAAATCTAAACCTTTTTAAGAAAATAAAAGAGGTGAAGTTTTGAAAAAAAGGTATAATGAAATCAAGTTTTCTTAAATGCATGGAAATGAGACATGAATAATGCAAGTGAAGTTTACTAGTTTGAAAACATGTTTCGTCTTTTAAAAATTTGGGCAGCACCTCCTTTGTATTTTTGATCCAAACCACAAATACATAAAGATAAAAAAGGCATCCCCAAGCGGGAGCTAGCTCTTCGCCAACCGGCGGATCACAACCACACTAGACAGTAAATATAAGTATACGACATCCAAAAGAGAAGATCACAACAACAGATAAAGAAATAAACAAGACATCAACCCCAAAGCGAACATAAAACCCATCGCACAAGTCTCACACTACAAGTCTTGCTAAGTCTCATTACTTATACAAACACTAGTTTGATTCGATGGAGTTGACTAGATACAATATGAAAGAGTAAATACAAGAGTGGTACGATACAAATGTCCCACCTACCAAAGCAATCAGCCCAAACCATCTGTATGCCAGCGATGCCGCTACTGATCCATGCGGTAAACCTGCAAGAACTGTGGCACAACGGGAGTGAGTTGCCAACTCGTGAGTAGAAAAACATCAAAAAGTAGAAATCGAATAAACGACGACTCCTAGGTCAACCATATCATGAAGGTAATACTATGATATCTAGGGTGACAGTATCTGTATATGTGCCAACAATGTAATCAATACCTATATGTATTCAGATATAATCCAACAATATAATCAATATATGTATGCATGTGGATCTCGTCCAACCATATAATCAATGAAACACCAATATCATGCATGTAAATATCATAAAATCATATGCATGAAAGGATGAGGATATAATCAACGGGTGTCCCTCGCGACACATCAAAATTATGGAACCTGGGTGTCCAACATCGATAATCGAAAATATCATGAAACCCGTGTCCAGCATCGACACGTAAATCCTCATATATCTCAGACGCCGCACACCCTGGTCGGCCCTCATATCCATCTCTCTACTCCGGTCGGTATCTTCTGGATAACCGTCGAGTCCAAATACAATCACCGGTAGGTAGTAGTCCCTCTGCCAGGCTCATCGTCTACAGAAAAACAATCCGTTGTCGCCCCGAGGTACCATACCGGGTCCACCATGTACCTGCAATCGGCCTCATCCAGCTCCTCGAATCGGGTTTCACATGTCACACGTCTCAGAACCGAGAAAACACAACGTGGACGTACTGAAATATCATATCAAGAGAAACCGGGTTTTTTTAAAACAGTACCTTCTTTCTTTTGAAATAGCCGCGGTTCTTAAATCCAGAAATCCCATGAAAACAGCATATCTCAATGCGTAAAATCATAAAGCATGATCATGCGACATATAATAAAAATGTAAGCATATCTGAATAGCATGCAACATGGAACAATGATATGACATATTAAGGGAAAACCGCTCTTTTAAATGGATCCAGTTTTGAAAATATCTCACGCGGTCCCCAATTCTCCAAAACCAAAGCCAGCATCATTTATGTATGTGCAATAAGTATGTATGTAGGTATGGATGCACAAGTGCTATATACGCAAGTATGAGTGTACAATATGTATGTGCGCAAGTATGGATGTACAAGTGGTATATACGCAAGTATGAATGTACAATATGTATATGCGCCAATATGGATGTACAGGTAGTATATACGCATGTATGAGTGTACAATATGTATGTGCGCAAGTATGGATGTACAAGTGGTATATACACAAGTATGAATGTACAATATGTATATGCGCCAATATGGATGTACAAGTGGTATATACGTAAGTATGAATGTATTATATGTATGTACGCAAGTATGGATGTACAAGTGGTATATACGCAAGTATGGATGTACAATCTGTATATACGCAAGTATGGATGTACAAGTGGTATATACGCAAGTATGAGTGTACAATATGTGTGTGCGCAAGTATGGATGTACAAGTGGTATATACGCAAGTATGAATGTACAATATGTATATGCGCCAATATGGATGTACAAGTGGTATATACGCATGTATGAGTGTACAATATGTATGTGCGCAAGTATGAATGTACAAGTGGTATATACGCAAGTATGAATGTACAATATGTATATGCGCCAATATGGATGTACAAGTGGTATATACGCATGTATGAGTGTACAATATGTATGTGCGCAAGTATGGATGTACAAGTGGTATATATGCAATTATGAATGCACAATATGTATGTGCGCAAGTATATCATGCAAGGAGTCACATCCTGATGCAGCGATTCTACTGTGTAAGTGACATAGCAATTATCGATGATGAAGTATGTGATCCGGCAATTCCGTGTAAGTGTAGCATACGCATCATCAATAATGGTGTAGGTGTACTAGCACAGATATATTTATGATGCAATGAGAATAACATGAATGTAGCATAAAGTAAATCGCCAGCTAAAAGCTATATGATATACGTATCTAATATGACCGAGTCGGTGAATCTATCAATCAGCATCCTGCCTCACTACATCGCGTACGGTATAATCCATTGTACGGCATCCTCTAGTCAAGAGTATGGATCAAACATCATGTCAAACTCATCAGGTACGGAAAATCATCGTACGACGGCATTAAGCTATCAGGGATCCTATCAACCTATAAGACGAGGAGGGTACGGACCAAACGTCTCGTACGGCTATCACTCACGATTCACAACATATATAAATATCTCTATATACCTATATCCCGGGTCACATCCGCAATAATCTCATATCAGTGGACCGGCAGGGTATCAATCATCCCAATCGACTCGCATCCGTATACCAATATATCATCAAATCATCATATCATGTCATATATTCTTTTCATCGCATTTATATCCCACATCAAGTTAATTTTTACAAATACATTCTACCTTTACTATAAGCATATGTATCTAATCTAACATACTCACCCGAACCATACAAACAGTTTTTGAAAGATGCGAATCGTAGTTTTGAAAGTAGAGGCTACGGTGTTTTTAAAGAAAAGATATCATTTGAAAATCCATAACGTCCCTCAAGATATCTGTTTAAAAGATGCATACGATTCTTCAGTTTGGAAATAGGTATGGTTCGGATGACACATCCGCGTCGACTATCTAATCTTATAGTACCCTAAATGGCAATATCGTCAAATATCATCCTCAAATCCTGTCATCACATACTAGTCGTATCATATCACTTTTAACTATCCTTAGTTTCTAATATGGTTCTCAACTACCTTTTTACTCTATCTATAGTCTTCTATTAAAGGTTTCATTAATCATAATCTATATATATAAATCGGTTTCCATTAAAGTTTGCGGGGATGCTATACGCCATCCACCCGATTACCCCCGTAGATATAGATCTACTAACCTTGATCCTTGCTTTTCGAAGTCGACGACGTCATGCTCCGTCGCCTTGTAATCCACGCGAAGGTACCTACAATATCAACACAATCGCAACGCTATTAAAATCGAATCCGGAAACCAAAACGTCACACGGATCGCCTATAGATTAGAACCTATAGGCCACGCATGCAAAACCAACCATCCCTTGTCGTTGATGTACGAACATCCAACAACCAAATACAAGTCCAAATATCAATACTTATCATTCAAAATACGGAAAACACGAAAACAGCAATATAGGAAAACCCTTCCCAGATTTTGACTCAGGTCAAACTAGCCAATTTTGCATATGAGGTTGCTCTAGATATAAGATAACAATGACATATACCAAAATACACACCATAAACCCACCACTTGGCCGCAATTTGCGGCCAAGTCGAATTAATCTGCGGCCACTTAGTGAGGGGAGGGTCTCGGGTCTCTAGGGTACACTCACAATCACCTGCTTACCACACTGGCTTTGCTAAATTATTTTTAGTGCCCCCGGGTTACTCCAGATTCCATAATACTATCACAAACTGTCAATATTCGATGTCGGGAAAAATTCTAAATTCGTGTTTTGTTTTCAAATCCGGGTATTGGCCAGTAAATTCGACACTAAGGTCTGTAGGCGGCCACTACCCAACACCAATTCCAAACAAGCCCTAATTCCTCTCTTGAAATTTCCAACATCACAAATTCATCACTAAACGAATTCTAAACTAAACTAAAATGCTAGGAATACATAACTAAACTAAATGGAAGGGATTATACCTCATGGTTACACCCAAGCAAAACCCTAGAAGTTCCGAGTCTTCAAAAACTAACCTTGCTTGGTCCATTGCGATGAGGGTGAGGTGGGGATCATCTTTTGTGAAGGGGGTATGGGGTTTTGATGAAAGATTGGAGATGGGTCATGAGGGTAGAATGAGGGGCTTGAGGATGAAGAAGGAGATGAAAGAAATGGTGGGGGAAAAGATATGGGGCAGCACTCTCTCTCTCTCTCTCTCTCTCTCTCTTTCTCACTCTCATTCTCTCTCCTAGCATGCTCACTCTCATCATTATGTCCCCTCTCTCTCTTCTCAATCATCATGACACCTTTTCCCTTTCATTTCTTTTCTCACCACAATAAAACCATAACTTAAAACGACACAAATGAACATGTAACCAAATGAAATGTCATGTTGCACTAACCATGAAAACTGTAGAAACACGGATTTGGCTTAATCGCGATTAGCAGTGCACTAATCAGATTTTTATCCAAACTGTATATAATAAATTTTAAAAATGCCAAATCCTTTAAATATATTTTTAAATGAATAAATCATTTTAATTTCCATTTATTTCACAATTATCGATATATATTTATACCCTTTTTCGAAAACCCCAAATTTCGCAAATCAGGCAGTTTTCGGGAAAAATATTATTTTAATATTAAATTCTAAAAGTAATATTTTATATTTTCTGAAATGTTACAATCTTCCCCCCTTAAAATAAATTCGGTCCCCGAATTTAAATTTAAACCCTAAAATCTAAAACATTTCAATAATCAACTCAAATCAACGGGGTTCCGAAATCATGGAAGATGCAGAAATACTACAGCGCATCGCGTACGCCTGAAAACGGGTATAAAACTCAAAATCGAACTCCGTCAAGCGTCACGCAAATCATCGGAATTGCACGCATATCCTCGGAGTTACAATAGAGATACAGATCTCGAAATCCACTACTGAAATCCAATATATACTAGTCAAATACTATAATTGTCACGACCCGAAGTAGCCCGTGACTGGCCCTTGAATCATATAAAGTCTATAGGACCCCATCTAATTCAAGTAAGCCAAAAATCCCAGAAATCTAAAACCATTTTAAGGAGTAAATAAAGAAAACTATTTTTTAAGAGGTACAGAAAACATGTTTTAAAAACAAGGTTTTTAAATAAGTAAGCCGCATATGCATTTTTAAAATCTCTAGTCTTTTTTGAAAATTTCGGCAGAGTTTCCTTTGTAAATACTGGCCCTGAACGGGGTACAACAAGAATAACACATATACAATGATAAAAGGCATCCCCAAGCGGGAGCTAGCTCTTCGTCAATCGACGGTAACAACCACGCAAGCAATATAATATACAACGCCAAAGGACGAGGATCAAAACTCAAAAGAAAATCAAAAGTCAGCATGAAACCCATAATACTACAACGCGCGACTCTAAGGTCGAAATAATACACAACTGGTTTTCTAAGTCTGAAACAATATACATGTTTGTTTGATGGAATTACTAGATACAACTGGTTAAAATAAATACAAGGGTGATCACGATGCGAGTGAACCCACCTACCAAAGCAATCACCTAGAAAGGAAGCAGTGTGCCAGAAAAGACGCAATGGAACCTGTACGGCAAACCTGTAAGAACTGTAGCACAACGGGGGTGAGTTACCAACTCGTGAATAGAAAACATCGCAGAGCAGAAATCGTATGTATGACACAATCCTAGGTCAATACGATCAGTAATAATAATATCCTCAATATGAATAAGTCTGAAGCATGAAAAGGTGGCCAAGGTAAACATCTATACATAAGTGTAATCCCATGTGCTCGTGTCAGTGCCTCAGGTAACAACATATCAAAAATATGAGGTATGATCAATGTAATCAACATGAAAAAATGTCAACTATTTCATGCAGTCCATAAGTATGTGGATATCATCCAACTATGTAATCAATGTCTGTATGTATGTGGATCCCGTCCACGTGTCACCCAATGACAATAAGCATCATGCATGTAAACATCATAAAGCATATGCATGGAAGTATGAGGATGTAAATCAACATGTGTCCCTCGCGACATATCAAAATCATGGAACCTAGGTGTATAGCATCGACACTCGAAAATATCATGAAACATGTGCCTAGTATCGGCACGTAAATCCTCATATATATAGGGCTCCGTCGGTCCGGATCGGCCCACATCATCTCTCAACTCCGGTCGGTATCCTCCGGATATCCGCCGAGCTCAAATACAATCACCGGTAGGTAGTGGTCCCTCTGCCAGGCTCATCGCCTAACTGCACGACAGATCCGTTCTCGTCCCGGGATACCATACCGGGTCCACCATGTACCCGCAATCGGCCTCATCCAGCTCCTCGATTCGGGTTCACATGTCACATGTCTCAGCACCGAGAAAACACATGGCGGACGCACTGAAATATCATATCAAGGGTAACCGGGTTTTTAAAACAATACATACTCTCTTATTGAAATACCCACGGTTCCCAAATCCAGAAATATCATGGAAACAACATATCTCAATGCGTATAATCATAAAGCATGATATATGCAACATGTAAAGGAAATGTAAGCATATCAGTATATCATGCAACATGGAATAATAATATACACATAGAGGGAAACCGCTCTTTTGAAATGAACCAGTTTTAAAAGTATCTTGCGGTTCCCAAATCTCTAATCAAGCCAGAATCATCTATGTATGTGCAAATATGTATGTACATTAGATATGTGCACAAGTATGAGTGTACAATAGGTATGTGCACAAGTATAAGGGTACAGTAGGTATGTGCACAAGTATGAGTGTACAATAGGTATGTGCACAAGTATGAGTGTACAGTAGGTATGTGCACAAGTATGCTATGCAAAGGATCATATCCTGATGTAATAATCCTACTGTGTAGTGACATGGCAATTATCGATGATGAAGTTTGTGAGCCGGCAAGCAGGTGTACGTGGAACATACGCATCATCGATAATGGTGCTGGTGTCCTGACAACATGGTTTTAATATAACAATAAACATATTACAACATGCAATGCGATGCGAAAAGCAAGAATATGCGGCAAATGAATAATAAACACAACCGTGCAGTATTTACATCAATGTATCTATGTCACACTGTTTTGCCATTTGAAAGAAGACGAATCGGGATTTTTAGGAAAATAAGGGCTACGGTGTTTTTAAGAAAAATGCATCTTTTGAAAATATCCGTAGAATTCCTTTGCCTGTCTTTAAAATACTCCCGATTCGTTGGTTTTTGAAATAGGTATGACGCGGGTCTAGTCTAGCATCTACTATGCACACTACAGATCTAACTAACAAGCTAATCGGGAGGGGTATGGAAACCACCTAAATCTGAGTCGATATATATATATATATAATATTCGGTGATCACGCCTCAAAAGTACCGCGTACGATACAATATCATATGACATCCTCGAGTCATGAGTGCGGATCTTATCATCAAATAAAGCTCGTACGGTAAATCATCGTACGGCATCCCAAATTTGGGTACGGGTCAAGATCGCAATCATCACATCAACTATCTGGTATCCTTATCGTCATATCTCATGATCTGGGGTACTGATCTAGTCTAGTACTAACCGATACCATCTATATAAATATATGTGCGTGTATAAAAACACGCCTAAAGGCCCGCTAAAATCTCATGTCGTATCCCAAATACGAACCATATCATATCACCGATCTCATGGCACTATGCCCAATCTCATCGACTCATCTCCAAATATCATCCTCTACCCTCATCATCCAGGTGTAACTATAACAAATAAGCATGTGTGGATGTAAACCTATTCTAGGGTTCGCAACTAGGAAACTATACTAGTTTACTTCTAAACCCTAATCTATCCATAGTACACCTAATCACATCTAGAATATCCATGCCACGCATAAAGCTATCATATATATAGTATATATTATATATATAGTATACTAAATATCGAACTGTGGGGGTGCTATACGCCATCCACCCAACTTCCCCCGTAGATATAATCTATTCACCTCGCTTTCGCTTCCCGTTGTCGACGCTGCCACGCGCTTTCTTGTCATCTCGAAGTCTTCATGGGGTACCTACACATCATAACCTATCGCAAAGCGTATTAAAATCAAATTCGAAGACGAAACGACATACGAAAACCAAAACGACATGCTAAAGCCTACAGGTTAGAACATATGGATTACGCTTTCAAAACCATCAAACAACCCTCGATATCGTCGTATGAACGTCAAGTGATCGAGGTAAAACACAAATACGAGAATTCAGAATTCAAAATACGCAAAACGATGCCCGAATCAAAACAACAACTATTGAAAATGGTCCCAGACTTCACCCTAGGTTAAATTGGTCGATTTTGCATATGCCAAGGGTCTATTTTACTGATGAGGGGACCACAGAACAAGAACAAGACCAGATGGCCTAGGTCTGGCCACAAATTGCGGCCAGAGGGAATAAATCTGCTGCCGAGTTGGGGAATTATGGGATAGGGTTTTTAGGGTATGTTCTAAATCACCTGCATGTATCACTGTCCTTGCAAAATAATTTTCAGGTAGCCTGAGTGTTAGCAGATTTCATTTAACCCTCACAGAATCCACAATTTTCCGATATCGGCTTTTTTAAATCCGTATTCCGGGGTTCTAGTCTCTGGTTTAGGTCTGAATTCTAGCACTAGGGGGTTTGTGTGACCTCTACTGAGCTCAATTTCATAACACAACTCTCAATTTCCATTAACCCTAACTAGAATTTTCAAAATTCGCCCAAACCACACAATATTGGTTCTAATCTAACATGGGGGTAAAGGCAATGGAAATACTAAGCTAAAGATTCAGAAAATACCTCATTTGGCAACTTAAGAATTTTCTTGAGTTGCCCCAAGTTTCCAAAATGCAAGCTTTCTTGGTCCAATGTGTTGCTAGTGAGCTCATGCACAATTTTTGTGAAAAGGAGATAGGGTTTTTGGGTGTTTTTCATGGAGTTTTGAGGAGGTGAAGAGGGGAGGGAGCTAGGGCGGCAGCAGCAGCAGCAAGATGAGGAGAGGGTAGAGGAATGAGTGAAGAATGAAGGGGGAATGGCCAAGTCAAAGCAACCCTCACCTTCCTCTCTCACACCCATACTTGCATATTCTATTCTTTTCTTTTCCCTTTTCTTTTCTTTTCTTTTCCCCTCTCCAATAATTCAACAACCATGATATAAAACATGTAGGAAAGTCGTAAGAAAATGTAACAAGTGAATAAAAAGATATGGTGCATGTTTGCACAAAATACGTTTAAAGCGCGATTAGCGATTTTTAATCGAGATTAGCAATAAATTAGCATATAATTAATCATAAAAACTTAAAATTGCATAATTCACATAACACACCCTCTTTTTAGTAGTTTCCAAAATTTTCCAATTTTTTCCCCAATTTATCGGTATTTAATTATACCTAAATATTAAAATATTAAATATAATATTATTTAATTATAAAAATTCCCAAAAATAATATTTTATTTTTCTGAAATGTTACAATAATACGTGTATAGTACGCATCCTTGAAAACTCCAAAATCTGAATAAAATACATGCAAAATCTTTTCTGAATCGCCGTGTGAATGCGTAACTCACGGCAAAAATGACGGACGCTCTTTTGTAAAATAATAATATATTTCCATATATGTTTTGCTAAATATACGTTCCGTCGTTTCAAAATATCCCAAAAGGTTTTCCTTTAAAAACGTTCGTGTCGCTCATGGACACGTAGGAAATAGCGAGACTATAGCTCCCTTTTGAAAACCTCTTGTTAAACTTTTTTAAATGCATGCAAAGTACTCAGGTACTGTCATCAGATCGGTCCTTTTTGGCTACTACATAATATAGTGCCCATCATGAAAACAAAGTGCTCAAAAGCAAAATCAGCCTCAAAAGGCGTATCCAACAATCCCGTGCGTCCGGTGCGTACAGAAATCAAATCCGAATACAGATGCCACAATATGCACAAAAGAAAAACTAAGTGCAACAGGTGTGCACAAAAACATCTGTCCAGTGCAACGGGTGTGCACGACAACACATCTGGCACATATATTGTGCACGAAAACAAAATCTGGTGTATCAAATGCACGAAATACCATCAATAACTCAACGAATAAAAAGCAACACCGAGTGCACCAAGGTGTATAAATCAAAGACGTGTGCAACTATGTGCATAATATCCGTATCAATGCACTGCAAGCACATGTGAGCTATACCGAGTGCAAAAATCACATCATTCGTATGAAATCCACGAAATCATAAACATATGCTACGAAGGTACAAAATCGACATCAAATGCAATGGATATGCACAAATCACAAATCAACACAACGGTGTATAAAATATATATCAAGTGCGATAACTATGCGCAAAATGTAAATACCCAGCAGGTGCAGCCATGGTGCACGAAATCAATATCAGGAAACTCATCAGCAAAACTCAAATCTAAGCGATATAAGAATGATACTCGGATCACAACCACAAATAGCAACAAATGACATTGAGGTACACCACCTACAATATCGAAAAATAAATCGGTGCGCCTAAAACCGGCAGAACAAGAATATCTGCTTTCCTCCTGCTCACGGTCTGGCGTCCTCAGTCTCTAGGTCCTTATCTTCTCTGTGGATTCACCAATTTCGCAATCCATCGGCTCATCGGCCCGGTCGGGTGTGCTAACGGGAACGATTCCGCTCTAGCACTTCTCTGGTCATCTCTTGGCCAATCATCACGACCACTCGTAAAGCAGCATGTTACTGGCGTCGGCCTTTGGTCCTCTGAGTACTCGTGACACAACTGATCCTCGGTGCAAATCTTATTGCAGCAGTGTCCTGGAAGGAACCTGCTTAAGGTCTCTTCTGATCTCGCCTATGCGGAACTGTACGGAGGCCGGTACTCATGCATAATATTTTCTCGTTCTCTGGGCATCTGCGTTTTCAGCACAACATTTTCTCGGGAATTGGCCACATCCCAACGCCTCTGTAAGCATATTAGATCTCTGATCTCGACGTGGAGTAATAATAGCTCGCCAGCATCTCACACGAACCTCTGGTTCCACTTGTCGGTATCATCATCCATTTCGACGTCACGTCACGCTATCTGCATACTGCAAATGTTCTCGGCTACAGTCAATCCGGAGTCTCTCACACGGACTCGAAATCACGAACTCGGTATCTTCATCACTCTGTAGAAGATCTCTAGCCGAATACGTCCTCGGGAACTCGTCCCAACCATCGGAGAAATACTCAATACTCGTCCATTCTCGATCAACACACAATGCATCTGAGTGAGGTCCTCTATCCGAAACTGGTCAGCTTGCTGATCTCTTATCACATGATATCCGGACGACGCTAAACTTTTCGATCGAGTCATCAAGGTCCTAAAATTTCCCGAAAGCTCAACACCTGAGCACATTTTAATAATATCTAGTACATACCACAGTACCTCTGGACCAGCCTAGAAGGGCAAACCCAAGCCTCACTGATGGCACCGCTAAACTGCCGCAAACCATAAGGTTCAAAAGTGGTTCCATAGTCATCATGTCGAGTTAGGGTTTCATTCTTCTAGAGGGCCCACAGAATTACTTGCGTGTTCATCCGAATACCTCAAACTTGGAAAAATGGGTTTTCTGACATTCGTTCAAACTTTTTTTAACTTCGCCTAGGCAACATGCGAATACCCTGCGTCCGCATGATAAACAATGCCTCAATCCTCCAGGAAAAAAGATACATCAGCGGTCATCTCTGGATCGGTCTACTCTAGATCTGAGTAAGACTCCCCACACTGGAAATCTTCAACTCAACTGGGCCTGCATCGGCGCATCAATCTGACGAATCACCTCCGTCTCTCAAATCGGGGTAGACTAACTATCATTTGTCGCATTTCTGCCTGGAAGCTTCGGCGATCTCAGCTCGTAAGCTCTGGAAGCGATATCCTATCAATCTCAGCAACAGCTGGGTCATCTGTCTGCACGGTAGGCGACCTCACAATCTCCAAGGTAGGCTGTACATCAATAGTCCTCTAGCAACTGGCAGCTCTATCAATGGCCCGATCATCCGGTGCAAAACCAAACACTCGCCTCATCCGAGAGGTCACAACATAAATACTAACTCGAGACATTCCCGTGTCACCAGAAACCACGATAGTCAGTCCTCGTACCAGCCGAGCTCGCCCTGACTACAACACTAGCAGCAGCTCAACCTATGCTCAAACCATGGTGACAGGAACCTCAATCAAGTATCGAAGAAAGCAGATCAACGACATGAAAGGAAACGATAGATCCAGAATGGATACATGATCATAAGAAGGAACAACATCAATGAGAGTATGATCATGGAAATGAATAGAATCAAGGATCTCAAAATATGTACATCCTAAGGTTTCTTAAGTGGAGTATCGTATCGAAAATATGCCACGGAACATACATACGGTACGTCACTCTACTCAAGCTACCTACTCCATCAATCAGGGTTAGCCTATGAAATGAAAGTTCGGGTCTAATACCCCCCAGTTCAAGTCTAAGTTCCGTAAGGTCAAGCCTAGGTTCCGAAATACATACCCGCCCTAGACTCTGCATAGTCAAACATAGACTCGAACCACGGTTAAACCTAGCGCTCCGATACCAACTTTGTCATGACCCGAAATATTAGCTCGTGCCCAGCACTTGAATCACACAACGTCTAAAGGCGTAACGGAATTCAAGTAAGCTGAAACCCAGAAATCTAAACCTTTTTAAGAAAATAAAAGAGGTGAAGTTTTGAAATAAAGGTATAATGAAATTAAGTTTTCTTAAATGCATGGAAAAGAGACATGAATAATGCAAGTGAAGTTTACTAGTTTGAAAACATGTTTCGTCTTTTAAAAATTTGGGCAGCACCTGCTTTGTATTTTTGATCCAAACCACAAATACATAAAGATAAAAAAGGCATCCCCAAGCGGGAGCTAGCTCTTCGCCAACCGGCGGATCACAACCACACAAGATAGTAAATATAAGTATACGACGCCCAAAGGCGAAGATCACAACAACAGATAAAGAAATAAACATGACATCAACCCCAAAGGGAACATAAAACCCATCGCTCAAGTCTCGCACTACAGGTCTTGCTAAGCCTCATTACTTATACAAATACTAGTTTGATTCGATAGAGTTGACTAGATACAATATGAAAGAGTAAATACAAGAGAGGTATGATACAAATGTCCCACCTACCAAAGCAATCACCCGAAACCAACTGTGTGCCAGCGATGCCGCTACTGATCCATGCGGTAAACCTGCAAGAACTGTGGCACAACGGGGGTGAGTTGCCAACTCGTGAGTAGAAAAACATCAATAAGTAGAAATCGAATAAACAACGACTCCTAGGTCAAATATATCATGAAGGTAATACTATGATATCTAGGGTGACCGTATCTGTATATGTGCCAACAATGTAATCAATACCTATATGTATGCGGATATAATCCAACAATATAATCAATATATGTATGCATGTGGATCTTGTCCAACCATATAATCAATGACACAACAATATCATGCATGTACATATCATAAAATCTTATGCATGAAAGTATGAGGATATAATCAACGGGTGTCCCTCGCGACACATTAAAATCATGGAACCTGGGTGTCCAACATCGACAATCGAAAATATCATGAAACCCGTGTCCAGCATCGACACGTAAATCCTCATATATCTCAGACACCGCATACCCTGGTCGGCCCTCATATCCATCTCTCTACTCCGGTCGGTATCCTCTGGATAACCTCCGAGTCCAAATACAATCACCGGTAGGTAGTAGTCCCTCTTCCAGGCTCATCGTCTACAGCACAACAATCCGTTCTCGCCCAGGGGTACCATACCGGGTCCACCATGTACTCGCAATCGGCCTCATCCAGATCCTCGAATCGGGTTTCACATGTCACACGTCTCAGAACCGAGAAAACGCAAGGTGAACGTACTGAAATATCATATCAAGAGAAACCAGGTTTTTTAAAAACAGTACCTTCTTTCTTTTGAAATAGTCGCGGTTCTCAAATCCAGAAATCTCATGAAAACAGCATATCTCAATGCGTAAAATCATAAAGCATGATACATGCGACATATAATAAAAATGTAAGCATATCCGAATATCATATAACATGGAACAGTGATATGACATATTAAGGGAAAACCGCTCTTTTAAATGCGTCCAGTTTTGAAAATATCTCACGCGGTCCCCAATTCTCCAAAACCAAAGCCAGCATCATCTATGTATGTACAATAAGTATGTATGTAGGTATGGATGCACAAGTGGTATATACGCAAGTATGAGTGTACAATATGTATGTACACAAGTATGGATGTACAAGTGGTATATACGCAAGTATGAATATACAATATGTATATGCGCCAATATGGATGCACAAGTGGTATATACGCATGTATGAGTGTACAATATGTATGTGCGCAAGTATGGATGTACAAGTGGTATATACGTAAGTATGAATGTACAATATGTATATGTGCCAATATGGATGTACAAGTGGTATATACGTAAGTATGAGTGTATAATATGTATGTACGCAAGTATGGATGTATAGGAGGTATATACGCAAGTATGGATGTACAATATGTATATACGCAAGTATGGATGTACAGGTGGTATATACGCAAGTATGAGTGTACAATATGTATGTGCGCAAGTATGGATGTACAAGTGGTATATACGCAAGTATGAATGTACAATATGTATATGCGCCAATATGGATGTACAAGTGGTATATACGCATGTATGAGTGTACAATATGTATGTGCGCAAGTATGGATGTACAAGTGATATATACGCAAATACGAATGTACAATATGTATATGCGCTAATATGGATGTACAAGTGGTATATACGCATGTATGAGTGTACAATATGTATGTGTGCAACTACGGATGTACAAGTGGTATATACGCTTGTATGAGTGTACAATATGTATGTGCGCAAGTATATCATGCAAGGAGTCACATCCTGATGCAGCGATTCTACTGTGTAAGTGACAAAGCAATTATCGATAATGAAGTGTGTGAGCCGGCCAATCTGTGTAATTGTAGCATACGCATCATCGATAATGGTGTAGGTGTACTAGCACAGATATATATATGATGCAATGAGAATGACATGAAATTAGCATAAAGTAAATCGCCAGCTAAAAGCTATGTGATATACGTATCTAATATGACCGAGTCGGTGAATCTATCAATCGGCATCCAGCCTCACTACATCGCGTACGGTATAATCTATCGTACGGCATCCTCTAGTCAAAGGTATGGATCAAACATCAAGTAAAACTCATCAGGTACAGAAAATCATCGTACGGCGGCATTAAGCTATCAGGGATCCTATCAACCTATAAGACGAGGAAGGTACGGATCTAATGTCTCTTACTGCTATCACTCACGATTCACAACATATATAAATATCTCTATATACTTATGTCCCAGGTCACATCCGCAACAATCTCATATCAAGGGACTGGCAGGGTATCAATCATCTCAATCGACTCGCATCCGTATACCAACATATCATCAAATCATCATATCACGTCATATATTCTTTTCATCGCATTTATATCCCACATTAAGTCAATTTTTACAAATACATTCTACCTTTACTATAAGCATACGTATCTAATCTAACATACAAACCCGAACCATACAAACAGTTTTTGAAAGATGTGAATCGTAGTTTTGAAAGTAGGGGCTACGGTGTTTTTAAAGAAAAGATATCATTTGAAAATCCGTAACGTTCCTCAAGATATCTGTTTAAAAGATGCATACGATTTTTTAGTTTGGAAATAGGTATGGTTCGGATGACACATCTACGTTGACTATCTAGTCTTATAGTACCCTAAACGGCAATATCGTCAAATATCATCCTCAAATCCCGTCATCACATACTAGTCGTATCATATCACTTCTAACTATCCTTAGTTTCTAATATGGTTCTCTAACTACCTTTTTACTCTATCTATAGTCTTTTATTAAAGGTTTCATTAATCATAATATATATATATAAATCGGTTTCCATTAAAGTTTGCGGGGATGCTATACGCCATCCACCCGACTTCCCTCGTAGATATAGATCTATTAACCTTGATCCTTGCTTTTCGAAGTCCATGACGTCATGCTCCGTCGCCTCGTAATCCACACGAAGGTACCTACAATATCAACACAATCGTAACGCTATTAAAATCGAATCCGGAAACCAAAACAGCACACGGATCGCCTATAGGTTAGAACCTATAGGCCACGCATGCAAAACCAACCAACTATCCCTTGTCGTTGATGTAAGAACATCCAACAACCAAATACAAATCCAAATATCAACACTTATCATTCAAGATACGGAAAACACGAAAACAACAATATAGGAAAACCCATCCCAGATTTTGACTAAGGTCAAACTAGCCAATTTTGCATATGAGGTTGCTCTAGATATAGGATAACAATGCCATATACCAAAATCCACACCATAAACCCACCACTTGGCCGCAATATGCGGCCAAGTCGAATAAATCTGCGGCCACTTAGTGAGGGGAGGGTCTCGGGTCTCTAGGGTACACTCACAATCACCTGCTTACCTCACTGGCTTTGCTAAATTATTTTTAGTGACCCCGGATTACTCCAGATTCCATAATACTATCACAAACTGTCAATATTCGATGTCGGGAAAAATTCTAAATTCATGTTTTGTTTTCAAATCCGGATATTAGCCAGTAAATTCGACACTAAGGTCTGTAGGCGGCCGCTACCCAACACCAATTCCAAACAAGCCCTAATTTCTTTCTTGAAATTTCCAACATCACAAATCCATCACTAAACGAATTCTAAACTAAACTAAAATGCTAGGAATACATAACTAAACTAAATGGAAGGGATTATACCTCATGGTTACACCCAAGCAAAACCCTAGAAGTTCCGAGTCTTCAAAAACTAACCTTGCTTGGTCCATTGTGATGAGGGTGAGGTTGGGATCATCTTTTGTGAAGGGGGTATGGGGTTTTGATGAAAGATTGGAGATGGGTCATGAGGGTAGAATGAGGGGCTTGAGGATGAAGAAGGAGATGAAAGAAATGGTGGGGGAAAAGATATGGGGCAGCACTCTCCCTCCCTCTCTCTTTCTCACTCTCATTCTCCCTCCTAGTATACTCACTCTCATCATTATGTCCCCTCTCTCTCTCTTCTCAATCATCATGACACCTTTTCCCTTTCATTTCTTTTCTCACCACAATAAAACCATAACATAAAACAACATAAATGAACATGTAACCAAATGAAACATGTCATGGTGCACTAACCATGAAAACTGTAGAAGCACGGATTTGGCTTAATCGCGATTTGTAATGCACTAATCGGGTTTTTATCCAAACTGCAAATAATAAATTTTAAAAATGCCAAATCTTTTAAATATATTTTTAAATGAATAAATCATTTTAATTTCCATTTATTTCACAATTATCGATATATATTTATACCCTTTTTCGAAAACCCCAAATTTCGCAAATTGGGCAGTTTTCGGGAAAAATATTATTTTAATATTAAATTCTAAAAATAATATTTTATATTTTCTGAAATGTTACACTTTGGTATGTAGGTTCACTTGCATCATGATCACCATTGTACTTGTATTTATTTCAGTTGTATCTAGTAAACTCCATCAACCAGACTTGTATTATTGATAGACTTAGAAGACCGGTGTTTATTCTTTCGACCCTAGAGTCGTGTGCTTTTATTATTATGATTCTTTTCTGGTTTTCTTGAGGATGTTGGTTTCCTTCTGAGTTTTTGATCCTCTCCTTTCGGCGTTGTTTATTATATTGCTTGCATAGTTGTTTCCGCTAATTGGCGAAGAGCTAGCTCCTGATTGGGGATGCCTTTATTCATTGCTTATGTATTTTCTTGTTTGTACCCGTTTGGGGCCAGTATTTACAAAAGAATCTCTGCCGAAATTTTTGGGAAAAACTTGTTGTTTTTAAAAGTGCTTACTACGACTTTCAAAAGTGATTCTATATGTTAACTTTTAAATGAACTTTCATTCATTCTCTTTTTAAAATGGTTTAGATTTCTGGGCTTTTGGCTTACTTGAATTAGGTGGGGTCCTATAGACTTCACATGATTCAAGTGCCAGTCACGTTCTATTTCGGGTCGTGACAATCAAGCCGGGCCAAAGATGAAGCTAAAGATCAAAAGAATGGGTTACTATTGGCCCACGATGATTCAGGACTGCCTCGAATATGCGATGCAGTGTCACTCGTGCCAAATTCACAGGGACTTCATCCACCAGCATCTGAATCCGCTATACCCAACACTGGCTAGCTGGCCATTTGAAATGTGGAGAACCGATATAATTGGGCTCATCGAACCGTCATCATCCAAGGGACATCGGTTTATATTGGCAACGACCGATTACTTCTCTAAGTGGGCAGAAGCAATATCGCTAAGAGAGATGAAGACGGAGAACATACTCCATTTTTCAGGACACATGTCATCTACCGGTTCGGCACTCCACGATGGATCATCTCGGATAATGGGCCGGCCTACGAAGCCATAAGATCAGCCGCTTCGCACAGTAGTATAAAATAGATTGGAGATACTTTTCGGTCTATAATCCCCGAGCTAATAGTCTAGCTGAGGTTTTCAACAAGACCTTGACAAAGATCATAAAGAAAAAGGTGTCCAGAAATAAAAAGGACTGGCATGAGAGATTGCATGAAGCTCTCAGGGCTTATCGGACCACGTTCAAGACGGCTGTTCCCGCCAAAATTTTCGGTCAAGAGCTACTGGTTCCCTTATAAAAAAAAAGGGGGTCCTCAAAATTTGGCCTCACGTGTTAAATATGTGAGCGCTTATATGCAAAGCATGTAAGCGCTGAAAGATAACAACTAATTGCTAAACAGGCCTCACGTGCAAAACACGTGAGCGCTCATATGTAAAGCATATGAGCGCTGAAAATGAACAGGCTAAAACCTACACTGGGGGTCACTTGTTAAACATGTGAGTTCTCTTGCTACTCACATGCAAAACATGTAAGCGCCCCAATTTAAAATGCTCCTGTCAAATTCTAGAATTAAATTCTACTTGAGAAATATTTTCCTGATCTTCCTCAAACTAGAAAGATCTTCTCTGTTAAATAGAGAACTTTTAGATCAAAGATCCAACGGTGGTAGAATAAAGTTCTATCATAAGAAAATATTTTCCTAATCTTATTAAACTAATATTTATAAAATAAGAATAAAATTCTATGTTAAACTAATTGTAGGGTTCCTAGGCACACTAATGAAGTCTCACAAGTGATCAAACATGTCCAATTCAACTTTTTCATGTGCCTACAAACTCTAATACGGATCGTTATCTAGATGTATAGGCGACGCAATGCGAGTTAACTACTTTAACTAAGAGGAAAGTGATTACAACCTTTGTAGATCCGGTCCTCCACCTCTCTAGCTCCGTGTTGACGACCCTCCGTTGTACCCTTCGGATCCCGGACTCTCGCAGTGGTTTCATCGAAGAATTGATCGGGCTAGGTCGTCGACTTCGATGCCGAAGATGATCTACGTCGAGGCAACTCAAGATCAAACTCCAACTTCACCAAGTCATGAAACTTGTGAAGAAAACACCCTATACTACTTGGCAAGTGGTAGAGGATGAAGAAATAGGATGTGGGTTCACTTTAGAATTGGATTTCTCACTCTTTTTCTCATGTTGCCATTGATGGAGGCAAGGTTTTCTTCTTTGTTGAAGAAGAAGAAGAAGAAGAAGAAGAAGGAATATGATAAGCATATCCAAAATAGAAAATAAAATGAATACTTATCATATAGCAATCATGGTTAGGTGTAGAGACTAAACTAGGGTTAGGTTAAATGGTTAGGTTAAGGAAAAGAACAAGAATGGTCAAGCTTTCAACACTTCAAGAAGTTTCAACAAAACAACAAAATAAGCCACCATTCTTTTTATCTTTTCAAAATGAATAAATAAATAAATGAATAGATAAGTAAACAAAACCCTAACCATTCATATAACCATGGTTTAATCATACACACAAACTGAAGTTAGCATGTATCATCAAACATGATACAAACAAGTGCACAAAAATATATCACATATACAACTTGTGTACTTCAAGTGAGACAATCCATTTAAAGTGAACAAATACAAGTTAATGCAAATTATTATATCAAATATATAATTATGCATTAAATCATTAAATCAATACTTGATTTAATGATCCGGTCATATCGCATATAACCGACTAATATCCAATGTATCGGCTTATCGAATCAATCCTTGATTCGATAACTTGGTTATATCCCATACAACCAATCGATACATTCATCGCGAGAATAGAATACGGTATCACATACACGCATTATTCTCGGTCCCGCACATATCTCATATGCGCTCCTATTTCATTTCGCTTGAGCCAGGAAACCTCTGTGTAGGACTCTAAAGACTCGTCAATACGCCGGCAGCAGATGATGATCATATCAAACACCCACAAGCCGCAAGCGGTCTGCTAAACGTAACGGCCACCCGGGTATTGAGCGATCAGAAGATCGACGAGCAAGCCCGCTCACACTCCTGTGAATCCAACCAGTAACACTTACCGTACAGTCCGGTCTGATCGTCTGATATGTCGCATATCTCGCCTAGGGGTGGTACACATCAGACCCCAGTACCTTGATAAGTCATGCCGACGTGAGGTCCATAACAATCGTGAAACTACTGATAACTCTTACCAGTATATCACTGCAACCCTGGCCAGGGATTTCCTGTTATGGTCAGTCGAGCATAGCGCAACATCAACCCCCAATACAGGGAAAGACGAATCCCCTCCTATCGCTCATTGCCACCATGTGAATCGGGACTGTACCTAAAAACCACCTGTTTGCACGACTCAGTAGAGTCGTGGTAGGGTGGAAATCAAAGCACAGTGGGAGACACACAAGACTCTATGACGATCTCGGGTCAACAGACTAAGCTGTACCAGTGTCACCAGAGAACTGCCATCTGACGTGAGGTATAATACCATCTGGGAGTTCTCGGCGAGTCCGTTCAGTGTACCCAGTCTCCACTGAGCACCCGCATACCATCTCTGATGTCAAACACCAATGGATATGGGATCATCCATCGCCCATCACATGGGTCGAGAAGATATACGCTAGTCTACTCTGGAATATCGATGCTCCGTCTCGATATTCCCACGACTAGAAACATTGAAGGATGTACGCATGGACTACCCATGCCCCACTAGTATGATCTGCATCACAGTCCTGGAAGTCGAGTACACATCTTAAGGGCTTTATCAACATGTAACAGAGAGACAGAAAGTATACATGTTAAGATAAAGAGCAACCAGATAGCGTACTATCATGTCGAGCAAGAAAGTCCTACCTATATATGTCCCAGCATCTATTACAATATACATCGAATGCACAGTAATGGCCTCTAGGGCATACATATAACTAACACTAACAAGATATCCATATGATAGAATTAAATTCTATATTAAGAAAATATATTTCTAATCTTGTTAAACTAAAAGATATGATAGAATAAAATTCTGATCTTGTTAAAACTAACAAAATATTCATAATCTTGCTAAACAAACAAGAAATCTTCTCTGTTAAACAGTGAGCCTTTGGATTAAAAATCCAACGATGAATAAAATTCACCGATTGATCTAAAAGATCATGGAATCAATCATGATCTCTCAATGTGGGATTTTCTTAACAAATTGATTCTTTTTCTTCTTATATAAATAGAAGCAAGGAGAGGAGAAAAGGAAGAGACCAATACACAGAGAAGAAGAGAGGGGAAGAAAAATAGAGAGAGAATTTAATTCTCTACAAAGAAGAGGAACCCTTCCCAAAAGCTCCTACAAAACAAAAGGAGAATTTAATTCTCAAATCAAGAGTTTAGCTCTTCTCAAATAACTTAGTTCTTCCTCTGGTTAAGATCTACAGAAGCAGATCTCCCTACAAATTGAGAATTTAATTCTCATCGGGGAGATTCTGTCATACAGATTCAAAACCTAGGGGAAAGAACTGAGTTCAAAAGAGTTTAACTCTTAAAAAAAGTATGGGAATTTAATTCCTCTGAAACTAGGGTTTAACCCTTTAAAAAGAATTTAATCCCTGCTAAGAACAAAAGGAGAACTTGATTCCTCCGAACCATAGAAGAACAACATGATGATTCATTAGCGTTCAAATGTTACGTAACAGATCACGTGTTCCCATGTGAGCACATCTGAGGAACAAAAAGGAACAACTAACATCGAGTCACGTGATCCCACATGACCCCCTAATAGTTCTTAGCACTTTCAAAAGGAAAAGGGGAATAAATCAAAGACAGTTCCCATTTTGGAACGCCTCACGTGATCCCACGTGACCCTCTAATAGTGCTTAGCACTTTCAAAAGGAAAAGGGGAATAAATCAAAGACAGTTCCCATTTTATGGTGCCTCACGTGACCCCCTAATAGTTCTTAGCACTTTCAAAAGGAAAAGGGGAATAAATCAAATACAGTTCCCATTTTGAGGCACCTCACGTGATCCCACGTGACCCTCTAATAGTGCTTAGCACTTTCAAAAGGAAAAGGGGAATAAATCAAAGACAGTTCCCATTTTAGGACGCCTCACGTGATCCCACGTGACTCTCAATAGTGCTTAGCACTTATAAAAGAACAAGAGAATAAACCCAAGTGAACAACGCCAACATTCAAGAGCCTCACGTGCTATACGTGAGCCTCCCCCAAATTTCAGTGTTTAACACTGCCTTGGAGTCTCACGTGAGAGCACGTGAGCACTGAGTATACATTAGTGTTTAAAACTATAGGAAGTTAACTCCAAATCCAAATTGGCTAAGTCTCACTGAGGATTAAAACATCTTGGATTTCCTAATAGATCGAGCCACTATGCTCATGACTTCCCAAACTGATGATTCCTCAATATCCTAAATTAATCTTAGTCTCTCAAAAACGACTAATGAGTCTTGGACGGGCCACTATGATCTTTCCCCTCAAATCTGGAATTTGGTTCAAGGTTACATCTCTCCATACCTCTGATACATGTCGCTGTAATTCTTCAACGTCTTCAGAGAGGTGGAGGGTCCCGACAACCAACAGCTCTTTGGTGCAATCCAAAACCTATGAGCACATCCCTATGGACCGCAACGTCCTTAAACTATGACCTCACCGCCAAATGGTGATCTATGGACCGCAATGTCCTTAAACTAGCTATGGACCGCAACGTCCTTAAACTACGACCTCACCGCCAAATGGTGATCTATGGACTGCAACATCCTTAAACTAGCTATGGACCGCAATGTCCTTAAACTACGACCTCACCGCCAAATGGTGATCTATAGACCGCAATGTCCTTAAACTAGCTATGGACCGTAATGTCCTTAAACTAAACCCTCATCTCAAAAATGGTTATCTATGGACCGTAACGTCCTTAAACTACAATGGACCACAATGTCTTTAAACTAGCTATGGACCGAAAACGTCCTTAAAACAATAGAGCCAATTGCTCTTTTGCTGTGTCTGAATGATCCCAAAATCCTATTGAGTAGATCTTAGTCTAAAATTAGACTAACGTATCCTCAACAAACATTTAAGTTGATCTTAATCTCAAACGAGTTTAACGATCCTTAACCCAAACCCAAATCTAAGAATATACGGATTTGGACTAATCCACGCCCTACGAGCGGCAACATAAATTAGTCTCCGTATACAATCCACGAGCAACCAAAAATAAAACAAACACACACAACACGAAGTGACCTTCTGCAGCATGAGAAAGTAGTTATCGGTACGCGGTAACGTAATTAACTGCAGGGTCTTGCGCCTGCAGGGAAGAGCGTCTCCACAATCAAAAACCCCTCACAACGAGGGGGAATCTGATGAAGTCTGCTACAACGGCCGCATCCGTTCAAACCTCCGATACACGGTGCCATAAATCAACTAGGCATCTTCGAAGAGGTGGACAGACAAACCCAAATAGCATCTGCCCTTAAATTCAGGCAAGACGTTTGTCTTTCCCGGCATTCAGTGGTAAATAATGGCCACGAATACAATGCCATTCGCGTTGGTATTCGGCACGGAAGCGGTACTTCCTTGGAGATAGAGCTACCCTCTCTACGAGTGGCTGTTCGTTATGAGCTGACAGACGAGGAAAATGCCCATCTTCGGCTTGAGGAGCTCGATGCCCTCGATGAAACTCGTCTCCTAGCGCAGTAAAGTTTAGAAGCTTACAAAGCAAGAATGATGCACTCATACGAAAGACTAACTAGGCCGAGAACATTCCGCCCAGGAGAACTCGTGCTAGTCGTAAAAAGACCTATGATCCCCAACCGAGCAAAGCGGGGGAAGTTCGAGCCGAACTATGAAGGCCCGTACATCATAGGCAAGGTCTACCAAGGTGGGGCCTACTTGCTCATGGATATGCATGGCGAAAGACCCTTCCGGCCAAAATACGGCCGGTTCCTTAAGAAATAAAACGCTTAACAAGTCACGGCTCAAGTTTAATGAGGGATGACGACGCTCGTGTCCGCTCTTTGTCCTCCCGAGTCAAAACTCTATAAGTAGTATCTGGCAAACCTTCGTCTCGAAGCTGCTTTGGACAGAGATGTCCTTAAACTAACAATGGACCGAGATGTCCTTAAACTAACATTAGACTGAGATGTTCTTAAACTAACATTAAACCGAGATGTCCTTAAACTAACGGTGGACTGCAATATCTTTAAACTAAATACGTCACCTCAAATACGACGACAGTGGAATCAAGGTCCATAAGTCCCAGCGGTGAGGATTGCAACTTAAGTATCGCTGGCTGCACAACCGCCCCGGTGGCGAAATCCCCCCTAAATGCCATTGGCTAACGGAGGAGTTTAAAAAAAATGCGGTACGTCCACAAGCAAAAGGGGCAGAGATGAAAACCCGAAAGGACGCCGTAATTAAAACAGCTGGACTACCGGCGAGCTTGTGAAAACCTGAAAGGGCGCGATCTCATGATGTAAAAAAACGGTATGTCCACAAGAGAAATGGGCACAAATGAAAACCCGAAAGGGCGCTGTGAGTAAAAACAGTAGGGCTGCCGACGAGCTTGTGAAAACCCGAAAAGGCGCAATCTCGTTAAAATAGAAACACCTGCAAGGACCTCTCGATCTTGTAAGGAGAAAACACCCACGTGAGATCCTTACGACTCACAAAAGGGAGCAACACACTTAGGGATCCCCACAATTCCTAAGGAGAAATTACACTTACGAGATCCTCACGACTCGTAAGGAGAATTTGTTGGGCCATGGAAGCACCCAGGCCGTCTAAACGAGGCCAAATGCGGAACAAAAACTTTTTACAAAACTGGCGCTACCGCAACCCAAATGCCCGGATCGTCCATTAACCGTAAACTAGCTAACTGTAAAAGGGTTTGGAAATTATACCGATCGATCCGTGTCCTTCGGTCTTTAATCTCCGCACCAAGCTCCCCGCTGCTGCACCGACGAAGTTCGCTCCCCGATCTCGCTCGTCAAAGTGGCACCACGTCATCGAATCTTTATACGGGCTCCCGTTTCGAACTGAAGCAACTCGGACATGAAGTTTGCTAGCCGACATGTCAATAGATGAAATAGAGAGAGTGTAGAATACTTTGTCTCATGGTACCCAAGCGATTGGGTGGAGGTAAATTGGAGTTGCCAAAAAGAAATGAGATGAAAAGAGCTAAAGGATTTTGCAAGTGATGAAGTTTTTTCTCCCCCTCACAAATTCAGCCCACACCCACAACTATAGTCTCGGCCAAGGTTCCCCAAAGGAAAAACTCTCTGTGAATTTGATGGGGGTGAGCACAAGCCAGAAGAGAGGTGACCCCATCCAAAATTTCTCACATAAAATCCCTCCAGCACATACACAAGGCCTATGCTTCTAATCCACACCATAAAATAATCAAAACCCATACCAATAATCAAACACCATACCAATCAGCGGCCAACGTAGAAAAACCCCAGCATAAAAGAAGCTTGCGAAATTTTGCAGAGGACCCCACAGGGTCAATAATCGGCCACCTCGCTACGCTCACAAAACATAAATCCCAAGAAATGAAGACCATGCCTCATTAATGAATGCCCATGTTGCCTCCACCTCACTCGAAATGAATAGCCCCCTCCCCCGCACTAAGAATTTCAGTGCAAGAAAGATTTTTAGTGCAAGCAAGAATTTTGGTCAAGGTCAAATTGCTCACATAAATTAAACATGGATCAAGATGTTTAAATCGGGAAAAGGAACTGGCAACTCCGAAAGTAATCCCATAACGAATTACGAGATTACCCCTCAACAGTAAATACATACCCGCATTTGTATTCCGACCGAATATAAATGCGACGAGACAAAAATATTCCTACAATATAATACTAGGATCCGGCTTAAACCAAAGCCCTCTAATATTATCCGTCCGATCATGATCTGTGCACAAGTGCACGAATATGATCGAACCCAACCATAAAACCATACGGCCTCTACAACGTTTTGCCCGAACTTAGGAAACTTTCTGTAGGGGACTCTAATGACTCATCAATACACTGGCACTGGGTTTAACCACAAGCACGTCAGTGGTACTAGCTATACGTAACAGTTGCCCATGTATTGCTCGGAAGGGAAGCCGACGAGCGAACTCATCCAAAAACTCTACTGAGCCTGACAGTAACAATATCCGTACAGTCCGGTCCGTTCGTCTATGAGTATCGCATATCGGGCCTAGGGGAAGGTAAACATCAGACCCCCAATAGCGGTATAAGTCGTGTCGGAGAGTAGCCCAGAACAGCCTGAGATACTACTGGAATACCTACCAGTAAATCTCAATTACCCTGGCCAGAGATTTCGTGTAATGGCTCTCCTAAACACAGCGCGATCTCACCCCCAATACCGGGAGAGACGAATCCCTGACGATCCACTCACTGCCTCCATGTGGCTCGGAACTGTACCCAACTTAAACCTGTTTGCACGACTCCTTTGAGCCGTGGTAGGGTAGTAATCAAAGCACAGTGGGAACTCACATGAGACAAATGACGATCTCAGGTCGAAAGACTAACCTGTACACATGTCACCTGGGAACTGCTATCTGACGATATGTATAATACCAACTAGCATGTTCCCGGCGAGTCCTGTCCGGTGTAGTAATAACACAATGAGCACCTGTATACATCTTAGATGAACCAACTGACACCAATGGCTTGTGAGACCGGCCACCGCCCCTCGTCGGGGTCTTGACTGTATACACTTGTCTACTCTGGAGTATCGATGCCCTGTCTCGAAACTCGCACAACTAGGGACACTTTAAGGATGTGCTTATAGACCCCAGCTCCCACGTATATGATCGCCATCATACTGCTGGCAGTCAAGCTAAAATTCTATGGGCTCTATCAACATGCAATAGTGAACTAAAGCATGTACTCGATGATAAAGACAAACCAGATAGCATACTATCATCTCGAGCAAGACTGTCCTATCGGTATAGGTCCTCCCTCAATCATTGCAATCACGTACCTGCAATCCAATAATTGACTTTGAGGGCACTATATCCAACAATCTCCCACTTGCACTTAAGGCTAATTATTGCGATGTCGCATACTCACAGCTCGTATGATACCGAACATCCAACTCCTCTACTAATCAGTTTCACAAAGCTCGTTTGTGAAACTATTGTGTTTGAGAAATAGCCTCAGTGAGTGGATCCGCCCTGATGTTTCTTTCTATGTCTCTCTTTGTCTCAAGTTCGCTGAGAAAACCATCTCCCGAAATGAGCAATACCTGTCTTAGAATATGTCTGGATATCTGATGGGACCCAGTTCATAAATGAACTCCAAATCCAGCAAACTTCTTAGGCTGTATCATCAACTGAATTTAATCAGTTTCCTGCACCATGCCTCCCTTAGTATCCACTTGGACCACCTGTCCAAACTATTGCCCCTCGTCAGAGGGAAAACTACAACTCTGATAGTCACTCTGTCATCCAGGTCACCTTGGAAGCCTGGAATGATAATTGTCTCCCGAAGGAGGCTGTCGTTATCAAATCCCTAGAACAACTACTTATGTTCAAAAACTGCTTCCGAACATTTCTCCAAGATTGGATTAATATCAACTTATTGCATCTAGTGCAAAAACAATATCTGGTGTGGTACTTGACATCTCATGATCAACTCAGTTGCCTAAGCAAGTGATCTGCCAATCATGTACATCCCTCTTCCCTTTAGTCTGTAAGACACCTTTAGAGAGGGTGACTTCATCACCTGTAGGTACACCACCATGCTAGGAGTCGTTAATTCTAAAATACCTTTAGAAAGCTGTCAAAGTACCCAGACTGGGACTACCCAAATCTGGATCTAAAACCATAGATCCAGTAACCAGAATGCCTGATATTATATCCATATCCTTTGTAGAGAAAATCCTGTGTGACAACCACAGTATGACCGATCGTAGTATAGGAATTTCACTTCCTACAATGTGTATGTCATCCAAGTACCAGGACATCACACCCTACTATCTTCTTAACAGATCCATCTCCTATTCTGATGAAGTCAAAACCCATGACTGTCACATCAAAAATAGATGATCTATCTCCGCTATATCTGCTTTAGTCTATAAATAGACATAAGCTACTTATCCACTATGCTTCCGCTGCTCCCATTGACTACAACAACCCTCTGGCAGAATCATACACGTGCACTTCTAAAGCTAGTTTAGAACGACGCTATACTCATCCTCCTGCCGGGTCTCATAGTCTGGAACAACAGTAATGGAAAGTCTGGGTAAACAAGAACCTCCCTGTCACCGTCCTTGAGGCTACCAGAGTACCTCTCGGGTGCCTGAGGTTACCCACCATATCTGCGGAGTGGCTAATGGAATGTCAATCCTGATTGAATTTTTAGGTCCTATTTAATTTTTCGTAACCGTTTGCGGTTCTGGAATCTCTTCCGGTTCTACCATACTCCCACTACTGTTTTCTGAAAAAATCCATTTTACTAAAACTGTGGCGGGTCAAGAACAATATCACTATTGATCTTCCAGATGGTAGAAAATCAACCCTTGTCAAAGCCCAGGTAAACCCACAAACTGCCATTACAGAAACATGCCTTGAGTTATCCAGAGTCTGGTTTTAAGCACAAGCCGGACAACTCCCCGTACCTTAACATCGTTAAGATATGAACCATTCTATATACCATATAGAAACAGAGACACTGATTTAATTGGAACCAGATTCAAATCATGAAGCTTTCTCCAGTGCATGTCAACTAAATGGAGAGTGGACGATCAACATTACTCAACTTAGGAGTGCATCCAATTATGAGTAACCTGAAAGAAAAACAAGTTTCTCAAAACCATTGCTATCAACTGAATACCATACACAAGTATCTATATCTTCGATCACCTTGAAGAATCCTGATACTTGCAACACATGGTTCTCTACTTTATTCCTGTACTATAACTTCTCAAACTTGGACCTTGTATTTCTTCGAAACACTTGTCTAAAACTTGAGAAGTCACAAGTAAACAGAATACAGTACAAGGACCAACCCCTTTGTCCTAATGGACACTGGACAATATACAATACTTTGTATAAGTGCCCTGACTTGAATAACTCAAACTCTGTGCGTCGTAAGTTGAAAACTGTACCCAGGCGATTTCCTCAAATATCACCAATTACAACGAATTCTGATATAATGAGGATGATCACCTAATTCCCAATAACTTAATCCCACTCATCATCTGTAAAACCATATAGATGTGAGAATCATTCCTGGTAAATACATACCGTGGAGCAAGGGTCTAATTGGGAAATCAGTTTTCTATTAACAATACACAGTGAAACTGAAACACGTATATGTTTCGAAGGGGTATCCGGGTATTCCTAGTAATTCCTCTTCCATTATCAGATTCATGACTGTAACCGTATATTTCCTTGCCATCTCTCCAATTCCCTTTATTTTTCTTTAGTCGTTACCTTCTGTACACCATCGTTAGGCTTAATGGTTTTCTTCATTCCCTACCGTTCGGCACCAGCCTATGGTTTGGAAGAAGACTATCCAATAAGCATAATAGGTGTACTCTCCTACACCTAGGAGCACTCGCAACCTGAGAGAAGGTAAGGATAAAAGACAACTGAATAAACCTTATTCCTATTTCTCCTGAACCAGAATCCATCCCCGAAAAGGTTCCTTCGAGTTCGTATATAACCATACGATGGATTTATCCAATGGAAGTGGATGTTCATAGTGTTATGAGGTGTTCTGGAGAAATACAAAGGTGAAGTAGGAGTGGCGATGAAATATGTGGTTCGTTCGTGAATTTTAGTAGTCGCAATTTACTTTGCCCTCTTTCTAATCCCTTTATTTTGTCTTTACTTATTATCTTTTGTACACCCAACTTAGGCTAATTGGTTTTCTTCATTCCCTACCTTTCGGCACCTGCCTATGGTTTGGAAGAAGACTATCCAATAAGCATAATAGGTGTACCCTCTCCTAATCCTAGGAGCCTTCACAACCTGAGAGAAAGTAAAAGGAAAAGACAACTGAATAATCCTATTCAATCTCTCCAGAACCAGAATCCATCCTTGAATCTGGAACGAGATCTTTCGAGTTTGTATATAACCATACGATGGATTTATCCGATGGAAGTGGATGTTCATAGTAATACGGGGTGTTCTAGAGAAATGCAAAAGGGTAAAAGAAAAAGTGGCAATGCTGTATGCAACTCATACAATCCAAAAGCCAGTATTTTAAGAAAGTTCGGTTAACTTGGTCACTGAGTTATAGTCTAGGGTCAGGTCATGGTCGCAGTCAAAGAGAGAGAGAAATGAAACACTCTGCGTGCACTCTAACCTGAATCAGAATCGTTAATCACTTTATCCAATCAGGAAACCTCCCACTGTATCCTCAAATTCTCCTCCAAATCTAAAAGAAGAATTAGTCGGGATCACCCGAGGAGTAGTCCAACTCATCAGTGGGAATTGGGATCCAACTATCATCGCATGATAACGTGATGGAATCTACTCACGTTATCACACTCCAGAAGGTATCCGCATTCCTGGCAAGTTTCCTGTATATTTGAAACTCCCGATATGATTTTTACCCCAAGCGGTTTATGACCTTGACTAGGTCAACAAACCATAAACCGATAGTCAAGTTCAACCCGTCATTATCCTGGATTGCATTAAACCCACCCGCGCATGCCCTTGACTAGGTCAACAAGGCCGTACGACTGTCCTAACCAATCGCATTTAAAATGCAACAAACAAGCACCACTTAGCTACCGAACACTACGCCTTGACTAGATCAACAAACGCAGCCCGAATACTAAATAATACTTGTAAGAAATGACGGAGGGCTACGGCTGGATTTTGGCGAAAAACCTTTAGCGTAATGAACTTGATATCGTTGAAGGAACCAGATAGTTTTTTATAAAAATATAGTGGCGAAAACCTTTGATAAAGAGGTCACTCCCGGTGAAGAGATCTCGGCTCTTTCCTCGTCAAATGAGGTGCAGGATATTCCAAACTGAATACCACGATGCAAAGCAAAAAGTAATCGACTATAGTGAAGTTATTACCCTGACGCAAACATATGTCCAAGGGGTCACTCCCGGTGAAGGGATCTCGGCCCTTACCTCGTCGAATAAGGTGCTGGATATTCATAACCGAATACCACTGTGCAAAACAAAAGAGAACGCCATTGTAATAACAGATTTTTGAAAATTGTTCCAACAACATCATATATAGGTTTGTTTTATCCTTGCATTGATATGAATCAACGTGTAGGGTGTTTTTCGTCACCCCAGTGAGATGGGAATACGCGCGCGCTTGTCAGGCGTACTACAGATTCCCCCTGCCTAGGGTAGGCCGGGGTTTAATGATTGTGGGGATCCGAATCTCCGGCAGCCGCGGACTAAACTGCCGTTAATTACCCCTCGCCTTTGGGGCGAGGGAACCTCCGATTAACGGGTTAAACTGGTCATGCGAACCCAATGTGCGGTGTGCGTGTGTTCTGTTTTGAAAGGGGGGTTTTGGATATATCGGGAGCCACGCAGAGTTTTTACGGGGGTCCCGCTACCCGGATAGCGGGCTGGGGGTCAAGAGGGCTAGCAGCCCCCTTGTGGGGTTCGGGGCAGCGCCCCGGCCCGAAAATTTTTTGGAGGGGGAGAATGTTGCGGAGTATGTGTATGTGTACATTTGTATACAAATGTATATATATACATATATATATAAATAAAGGGGAAAAGGCATCCAAAGGATGCGTGGGGCAGCACCTTGGGCGCTGTGCGCTTAGGTGCTGTGCGCTCAGGCGCAAGCGCGCCACGTGTCGGCACGTGGGCGCTTTGCGCATGAGCGCTGCGCGCAGGAGCGCAAGCGCGCGCGCCACGTGTCGGCACGTGGGCGCTTTGCGCATGAGCGCTGCGCGCAAGCGCGCGCGCCACGTGTCGGCACGTGGGCGCTTTGCGCATGAGCGCTGCGCGCTGGTGCGCAAGCGCGCGCTGGTGCGCAAGTCGGCACGTGGGCGCTTTGCGCATCGCGCTGGTGCGCAAGCGCGCGCGCCACGTGTCGGCACGTGGTCGCTTTGCGCACGAGCTCTGCGCGCTGGAGAAAAAGAGGGCTTTTAGCCCCAAAAACTCTCGAAAGAGAAATTAGTGGAGTTAAACTCCTGAACAAAGGGAAAATGTTTTGGTTGGGGAAATGGGTTCTTCTCCTTCTTCCTCTGTTGGCTAGCTCAAGAGATGTGAGATCTAAAAATCTCTTCTTTTTGAGATCTAATGATAGATCCAAGTTCCCCTATGTGGGTTTTGTGGTGAAAAACTAATTTGTTTTGAAAAAGGAAGAGTAAAACTCTTGATTTAATTCAAAAGAAAGAAGAAGGTTTTGGAACCTTGGAGAAGGAAGAAAGATCTCAGATCTAAAACTTTTTTTTTGGAGAGAGAAAAAGTTGTTGAGATATTTCATTATCTTTGCCTTTATAGGCCATACATTTTACACATAGCCCCTTGGGCTTCACAAAATGGCATTTTGCCTATCCCATGGCTCATGTGCCATTTCTTTTTGCATATAAGCCATGGGCTTTACAAAAATTTGGCTTTATGCCTATTTTTCTTACATTTATCCGAAAATAAAAGAAAAGAAAATGCAACAAAATTATTTATTACAAAAATTTTATCTTGGCGTGGGGGAGGCCGGCCGCTTCATGTTCGGGCTCGACCCGGGCATGGGCCCACTGGATCTGGGCTTGGGCCCACTTGGCTTGGGGTTGACTTTGATTTTGACTTGGTCAACCGGGGTGTAAATTTTTACCCCAACAAATTGCTCCCCATCAATAAATGCACACCACATATGTGGGTCGTGTGCATGAAATTGATGGATCTTCTTTCACGTGGAGGCGACTTGATTTGGTTCCGGCTTTTTGGGATGCTGGCACTGCCCTTTTTTACGACATGGACGGTCGTTGCTTGACATGTCTCCGAGACGGAGTGTCCGTGATAGACGTTTTCCCTGGCCCGGAGTTATCTGGTTCCCGCTTTGTAGGAATCCTGCGCTGCCCTTTTTGCGACTTGGACGGTCGGTGCTGCCCTTTTAGCGACTTGGACGGTCGATTCTTCCCTTTTTGCGACTTGGACGGTCGGTGCTGCCATTTTTACGACTTGGATGGTCGGTGCTGCCCTTTTAGCGATGTGGACGGTCGATGCTGCCCTTTTAGCAACGTGGACGGTCGATTCTGCCCTTTTTGCGACTTGGACGGTCGGTGCTGCCATTTTTGTGACTTGGACGGTCGGTGCTGCCCTTTTAGCGACGTGGACGGTCGGTGCTGCCCTTTTAGTGACGTGGACGGTCGGTGCTGCCCTTTTAGCGACGTGGACGGTCGGTGCTGCCCTTTTAGCGACGTGGACGGTCGGTGCTGCCCTTTTAGCGACTTGGATGGTCGGTTCTGCCCTTTTAGCGACGTGGACGGTCGATGCTGCCCTTTTAGCGACGTGGACGGTCGATGCTGCCCTTTTAGCGACGTGGACGGTCGGTTCTGCCATTTTAGCGACGTGGACGGTCGATGCTTGATTTGACTTGCTCTGCTTCTTGCAATGCCAGGGGTAGACTTGACTTGCTCCGCTTCTTGCGGTGTCGGAGTGGAAGTTGACTTGTTGATTTTGATTTGGGTTGACATCAGCATCGCTATACTGGAATATGGTACCAGGAGCGAATCATCATCTGTCATGGAGAGGATTTTGGGATTTTGGTTTTTGTTTGGCATCTGCATTGCTGCACTGGAATAATGCCAGGAGCAACTCATCATTTGCCCTGAGAGGATTTGGGAGAAATTGGGATTGTTTTACGCCCGTGGATTGTATACGGTTTTGCAGGATGTATGATCCAGACCGTAGGGCCGGAAAAAATTTTGGGACTTTGTCGGCGTCTGCATCGCTGCACTGGAATATGGTACCAGGAGCGACTCATCATTCGCCGTTGGGGTATGGGATTTGGAATTTGGTTGGCGTCTGCATCGCTGCACTGGAATATGGTACCAGGAGCGACTCATCATTCGCCATTTGGGGATTGGGGAGCGATGGCTTAGGAGACAGGTTTAGATCCCTATCGCCTAAGGCTTTTCTATTTTATGGGCCGTGAGGGTCCCATAAAAGCATTTCCTCCCTACGAGTCGTAAGGATCCCGCAGGTGTATTTTCTCCTTAAGAGTCGTGAGGACTCCTAAGTGTGTTTTTCCTTTATGAGTCGTAA
This sequence comes from Agapanthus africanus, assembly GCA_030015575.1. Classification (NCBI taxonomy): domain Eukaryota; kingdom Viridiplantae; phylum Streptophyta; class Magnoliopsida; order Asparagales; family Amaryllidaceae; genus Agapanthus; species Agapanthus africanus. Next base: position 33,418,339 of record JASDDO010000018.1, on the reverse strand, counting down.
GGATCTCACAAAGGTTTGTTCTCCTCATATATCGTGAGGACACATGAGTGGGTCTTATCAATGGAGCATCATTCCCAAAGCGGAGACCGGCCGCGTAACTGGTGATTACGGTGGGGCATGGGTAGGATGAGAATTATTTGAGCCCGTGGATTGTATACGATGGTCAATTTGGGGACCCACCGTAGGGCCGGAGAATTTTGAGAAATTGGATTTTGGTTGGCGTCTGCATCGCTACACTGGAATATGGTACCAGGAGCGACTCATCATTCGCCGTTTGGGGACTTTGAATTTGGATCTTGTTTGGCATCAGTATTGCTGCACTGGAATAATGCCAGGAGCAACTCATCATTTGCCTCGGGAGGACTTGGGATTTGGGTTTTTGGTCGGCATCAGCACCGCTAACACTGAAGCGAAATGCCAGGAGCGAATCATCATTTGCCGTTGCCCGTTGGGGAACGATGGCTTAGGAGACAGGTTTGGGTCCCTATCACCTAAGGCTTTTCAATTTTATGGGCCGTGAGGGTCCCATAAAAGCATTTTCTCCCTACGAGTCGTAAGGATCCCGCAGGTGTATTTTCTCCTTATGGATCGTGAGGATTCCTAAGTGTGTTGCTCCTTTGTGAGTCGTAAGGATCTCACGCAGGGGTTTTCTCCTCACAAGGTCGAGAGGACTTTGCGAGTGTATTTCATCTCTTTTCACGAGTTTGCGCCCCTTTCGGGTTTTCACAGACTCGCCGGTAGTCCTGCTGTTTTTACTCACGGAGCCCTTTCGGGTTTTCATCCGTGCCCGTTTTGCTTGTGGACATACCGTTTATTTCTTCTTCTTCTTTTTTCTTTTTCTTTTTTTCTTTTTTTTTTTTTTTTTTTGCCGCTGGTGGGACTTTAAAGTAGTCTCACCGGCAGGATTTGGGAGAAATAGGGGTCATTTACGCCCGTGGATTGTATACGGTTTTGCAGGATGTCTGATCCAGACCGTAGGGCTGATGTGCTCAATTCGCCTGCGACTTGGAGCATTCATGTGTAGTATTTCTTGAGATATCGTCCATTGATGGGTGGCATGGGCCTTTCTCCCTCTGCACTTATTAGTTGGTAGGATCCTCCGTCGAACACTTTCTCAATGACGTATGGTCCTTCCCAGTTTGGCTTGAATTTTCCCTTGGCATGTCGATTGAGGATGATCGGTCTTTTGAGGACCAACACCAATTCACCTTTCTTGAAAGCACGGAGACGAGTTATCTTGTCATAGGCCCGTGACATTTGGGCTCGGTATAGCTCCAGGTTTTGCTGCACCGCGAGCCTCTTTTCTTCGAGGGCATCGAGTTCTTCAAGTCGAAGGAGCACGTTTTCCTCTTCTGTCAACTCATGCTGAACGGCCATTCTTAAGCTTGGAACTTCGACTTCGAGGGGGAGGACCGCCTCCACTCCGAAGAGCAATGAGTATGGAGTGGACTGAGTTGGAGTACGGTGCGTGGTACGATATGCCCACAATGCCTCGTGAAGCTTGAGATTCCAGTCTCTCTTGTTGGCTGGAGCATTTTTCCTCAGGAGATTGCATAGAGTCTTATTGAAGGCTTCGGCTAGCCCATTGGCTCTTGGATTATAGATGGAGGAATATCTCCAGTCTATCTTGTGCTGAGTAGCGAACCTTGAGACATTGAAGCTCTTGAAAGAAGGCCCGTTGTCAGATATGATTCTTCTTGGTGTACCGAAGCGGTATAGAATGTTATGCTGGAAGAATGTCAGAATATCTTTTGTCTTGACTTCTTTTAGCGGGACAGCTTCAGCCCATCTGGAGAAGTAGTCTGTGGCGGCCAGTATAAACCGATGGCCTTTGGATGACGGAGGATCAATTGGGCCAACAATGTCGGTGCCCCAGACTTCGAAGGGCCACGACGCCACCGTAGGATGCAATGGATTGGGATGCTTGTGAATAAAATCACCGTGAATTTGGCAGATATAACATTTCTTTGCATCCTCTCCACAGTCCCGTATCATGGTGGGCCAATAATACCCAAGCCGTTTAATTTGCAGTCGCATCCTGGGGCCAGATTGGTGAGCACCGCAAACGCCCAAGTGAACATCTTTCATGACCTTTTGGGCTTCGGCCAATGACAGACACCTGAGCCAGAGTTGGTCATATGACCTGCGGTATAACGTGTCATTTACAAACACGTATCGGAGAGCTCTTTTCTTCAGCTGAATCCTCGCAGATTTTTCTTCGGAAAGCTTGTCATATCGGAGGTACTCTATGAAGGGTTCTCTCCAATCGGGCTCGTCTTGAACGATCGAAGCTTCTTCGGTGGGATTGCTCTTCTGTTCTGCGCTTTCCTCTTCTCGTAGAGAGACAGGGGATAGGATTTGCCGGCTCCTGACTGTGATCAGAATTTCGTCCATGTCAGGATCAGCCAGCTCCTTGGCCAAGCGAGCGAGTACATCAGCCTTTCCGTTCAACGCTCTAGGGACTCTCGTTAGTTCAATATGAGTGAACCGTTTCATGAGTTCCACTACTCGACCTCTGTACCGAGCTAACTCGGGTTTGTATATCTTATAGTCGCCGCTTACTTGGTTGACGACAAGCTGGGAGTCACCGTAGACTTGTAGCCGACGGATTTCCATTTCTACGGCGAGCTCCAAACCAGCTATCAGAGCTTCATACTCAGCTTCGTTGTTTGTTCGAGGCTCGGTAAGAGCGAAAGAACGCCGTAGGGTTCCCATTGATGGTGTGATGAACACCAACCCTATCCCTGCTCTTATCTCCGGGATGCTTGATTTACTGGAGGTTCTTATTGATGAGGCTCCATCGAAGTAGAGCTCCCAACATGGCCCATCTTCCTCGAGGTGTAGCACTTGTTCGTCGGGTAACTCACAATTTAGCGGCGACCCTTCTGGTATGGGATGAGCAGCGAGAAAGTCTGCAAGGGCTTGCCCTTTTACTGCTTTCTGAGGAGTATAAACTATATCAAACTCAAGTAGCATGACAACCCATCTTGCCATCCTGCCGGCTAGGCTTGCTTTGGTCATCAAGTGTTTGAGCGGGTCGACCTTGGAGATCAGCATAACCCGATGAGCCAGCAGATAGTGCCTCAGCTTCTTCACAGCAAATATCAGAGCCAGGCATTGCTTTTCGATTGGGGAATAGTTGTGTTCCGCCCCGACTAGAGTTTGACTGAGGAAGTAGAGGGCATTTTCCTTTCCCTCCTCGTTATTCTGGGCGAGGAGCGCACCGAGTGACTCATCTAGCGCGGCAGTATAGAGAATCAACGGTTTATTTGGAATGGGAGCGGCCAGCACTGGAGGGTGCAACAAGTATTGTTTGATGCTTTCGAACGCTGCTTGACATTCGGTATCCCAGATAAAAGGAGCTCCTTTCTTCATGAGCTTTGAGAAGGGCCTACATCTTCCTGATAAATTTGAGATAAACCTCCGTATATAAGCAAGCTTGCCTTGAAAAGATCTTAGCTGCGTCAGACTCTTCGGAGGGGGCATCTCCTTGATGGCCTTTATCTTTGATGGGTCAACTTCGATCCCTCGATGTCGGACTATGAAGCCCAGGAATTTTCCCGATGACACGCCAAAAGCGCACTTCAGAGGATTCATCTTCAGATCGTATTCCCTTAGTCTGGTGAGAACGGTCCTGAGATCTTGGATATGATCGGCCTTGGCTTTAGTCTTGACGACCAGATCATCAACATAGCATTCGACGACTTTATGGATTAAGTCATCAAAGATATTAGTCATTGCCCTTTGATATGTAGCACCTGCGTTCTTCAGTCCGAATGGCATTACCTTGTAGCAATATATTCCGATCGGGGTTCGAAATGCTGTGTGCTTCTCATCCTCAGGCGACATCTTGATCTGATTATATCCAGACGAGCCATCCATAAAGGTGAACAGTTCGTAATTTGAGGTGTCATCGACCATCATTTCCATGACCGGTAGCGGGAAGTCGTCTTTAGGACATGCCTTGTTGAGGTCCCTGAAATCGACACAAACTCGGATCTGCCCATTTTTCTTCTTCACTGGGACTATGCATGCGATCCAGTCTGCATATTTCTCTTCCCTGATGAAGCCGGCATCGATGAGTTTCTTGGTTTCCTCGATGACCTTTTCTTCCAACTCCCTTCTCATTCTTCGAGGAGCTTGTTTGACTGGCTTAGCATCAGGAGATATAGCCAGCTTATGCACGGCTACCTCAGGAGAAAGGCCAGGCATTTCTTTGTACGTCCACGCGAAGCAGTCGACGAACTCACGCAGCAGGGCAATTATCTGCTCTTTCATTTCCTCCGACAAGAGTGAGCTGATGTAGGTCGGCCTTGGATTATCGGGCGTTCCTAAGTCAATCTCGGCTAGCTCATCAAAGGTTGCTTGTCCGCCATCTTCGAGCTCTTGAGGAGCTTCTTCTGGCTCGGCTATCTCGTCATCGTCATTTGATCTTTCGCTGGCCTCACCAACATGGATCATGTAGCACGCTTTGGAATCAGGTTGAATGTAGCCTATGCCCCGTCTATCTGGAATTCGTCCATCGATGAGTGCTCGGACCTGGGGCGGATACCATAGCCCTTCGTAAAACTTTGCTTCGGACTCCGTTTGATATAACCGGCATCCGCACTTTTTAAAGTATTCCCGCATCTCAGGCGCATAGTATCTGGGATTGAGGACGGCTCTTATGCCTCTCTCATAGGGAAGGCACACGCTAGAAAGGTCGTCCGGGTGCACAACGGGGTTTGACCTGTAAAACAGGATGCCCTTCTGTCCATTTTTCCTCCCGGGCACGTAGAAAGTTTCCAGCTGGTCCACGGTAGAGACTGACAATGCGTCGAGCTCTTTGCACATCCGTTCCGGCACCCTTGTGATGGCCAGGGACCCTTCTGCGACTTCGAAGGTCTCTCATAGTTTCGCTTGCTGCACGGGGGGCCGATCTGCACAGCTGTTGCACGGCAGGTCCTCTTCTTCTGACTCTTCAGTGTCACTGCCAAGATGAGGGCGGACTTTGCTGCTAGACGGGCCTTCGGTAACAGATTCGTCCGTATCGCTGCCGAAACGAGGGCGAGTTTTACGGGAGGACGGGCTTCCAGCATCGGACTCATCAGTGTCGCTGCCGAAATGCGGGCGCACTTGGGTATTTTTGCTTTTGAAAGTGACAGCCGGCACAGATTTGCTTTTGAGTCTTGGGGCCGGTCTATCCTCAGTCAGTTGTGGCTTAGCATTTTGGTGGTTCATAAAGTACCGAGAATCTTCATACCTGACTTCATGCACACCGAACGGCTGGATGTCTCCTTCAATGCGTCTTTCTTCGCCATTTTTAGTATACTTCATGCATTGATGGAGAGTTGACGGAATGATGCCTTAATCGTGGAGCCACGGCCGCCCTAAGAGAATCTTATAAGACGTGTCGGCGTCGATCACGTATATCTTAGCTTCAGTTTGCAGATCCCCGAATTTGATTGGCAAAGCTATAGACCCCAGAACTTGCTGGCAATTTTGGTTGAAGCCTTGAATGACAATCCTTTCCCTTGACAGGTGTCGGACGTCCATTGACAAACTCTTCAGAGTTCGCAAGTTCATGATGTTCACTGAGGACCCCGGATCAATCAATATGCGATTAATTCGATCTCCGTCGCTGTACCCGGTCACGTAAAGCGGCCGATTATGCTCAGCCGTTCCCAGTAGCATGTCTTCATCCTTAAATGTGACTGCGGCGGCATACAAAGCGTGTTGGGCTTCTTTCATATTAATTTCCGCAATGTGAGCCTGGTACCGCTCGGGGTTTTGTAGAGCGTGATTGAGAACATCTCTAAGCTCCTTAGATAGGACCAAGGCGTCGTAGATGCTCAGGAGAGACGGAAGCTTCCGGAGATGTGCCAAGACATTATAGTCCACCGAGGAAGGACTTATGTTTTCATCAATCGGTTCTCTGCCATCTTCTTCATTAGCGACTTGTTTTTCCTTCCCTTTTGGGGCGTTGCCCTGATTTGGCGGTAGAGCCCTGCCGCTTCTAAGCTGGATTTGATTGGCCGTTGTGGCGAGCTCCTCATCCTCTTCAGGAAAACAGAGCTCATCCTCGGAGTCACTGCCAAGATGGATGGCGTAGCAGGTCACTACTGGGATTTCTTCATTGGAGTCTTCTTCTAACTCCTCCAGAATTTCAGTCGCTTGCACAGGGAAGAACTCCTTCAATTGTACCAATGTTCTTTCCCTTTGTTCATATTCTTCGAGGGAATCGATATATTTTTGAATGGTCGATCTCCCTGCAGACTCCTTTTTGCGCCGAGCTGCACTTTTCTTCTTCTTGAGCTTCTTGGATTTTGAGCCTGATTGAGCCGCATTGGCAGCTGGACTGGTAGGCTTCTTCTGTCCTTCCCATTCCATCCTGGGCTCTTTCTGAAGCAGCTTTAGCATCTTCTTCGTCTTATTAGATATGTGCGTACTCCATGGAGACCGCGATGAGTCCATCTCATTTCTCGGGGCAGCGGGTTCGGCTATCTGCTCCCAGAAGGCTTCAACTTCTGTCTGTATAAAGTTGGTGGTTGCAACTTGGTTGTTCACCAACACGCTTTTAGACAGCTCGATCTCTCCAGCCTTGTACTGCTTCTCGACCCAGTCTTTGAAGATATAGCAATCCTCGATCGCATGGCTCACTACTCGGTGGTACGGGCAATACAGAGGATTGTCGGTCATTTTTGCTTCTTGGGGTCTTTTCGACTCCGGCAATTGTAGGCCGTTGTTCAAGGCATCTTTAAATATCTTGCGAACCTTGTCCCTTCTGAAAGAGTAAACCTTGTTCTTTTTCTCCTCTAGGGTGGGCCCATCTCCTCCCAGCAATGGCTTTCGAGACCGGTTAGTTTTGGATTCGCCCGCCCTTCGCTTTTCTTCATTTTCGGACGCATTGAAGACATTGGTACTGCTGGAACTCCCACTTCTACGGTTGTCGTCCCGCTTGCTTTTCCAGGTTTTGTCTCTCTAAGAGTCCGGCGGGGACTCTTGCTTCGAGCGTTCCAGCATCTGGACTTTCTTGGTTAGCTCCTGAAATGTCTTGAGGCCCGCTGTACACAAGAATGGGACCATCCAATTGCTGAGGTTCCCAATAAGAAGGCTGACGGAATGGTCCTGCTCCAGCGGCGGTTCGCACTTGACCGTGAGATTACGCCATCGGGCGATAAAGTCAGTGTTGCTTTCATTCTTCCCCGGCTTGGTCCTCACAAGGTCGGCAATGGAGATTTTATCACTGACGCTCATGAATCTTTGCCGGAACAGAGACTCCATTTGGGCAAAGGTAATGACGGACCCGTCTGGTATGCTCGCGTACCAGTCGAAAGCGACACCGGTCAGGCTGTTGACAAATTGGCGAAGAAGGAGCGCGTCATTGCCCCCTGTATTTCCGCACGATGCTTTGAAGTGGGCAACGTGCTGATTTGCATTCCCCGTTCCATCAAATCTTCCGAACTTAGGAATGACGTAGCCGCTTGGGAACTCGATCAGATCGTATTGCGCGGGATATGGCCGGCACTACTGCCGATTTCTTTCTGAGCTTCAGCTTCGGCCACCAATGTTTTAACCTTGCTGGTGACCAAATCCATTATCCGATCCTGTGTTAGCGGGATAGTGCTATCAGGGGCCAAGGCGTCCCCAGAAGCGGAGTGCGGCCGGCTTTCATACGGCTCGACCAGTCTTGGTCCTAAAGGAACAGGCATTGGCTGCCTCGGATTGTCATCACACGGCTGATTAGTAGCGGCTTGTGCTTGATTGGGAGGTGCTTGAGCAATTTGAGCCGTAAGCTGCATCACCACGTTCGTTAAGTCGTCAATCTTCGAATAGAGCTTGGCCATCTCTTTATCTTTGCTCCTGAGATGTTTTCGAAGCTCTTGAAGCAGCTCTTGCTCCGCAGTCCTGGGGCGGAAAGTCGGCTCTTCCTCGCTGTCCGAGCTTGACTCTGCATGGACCGAGGGGTCTTTCTTCCTATCATCCTCATCGAGAGGGTTTTCTTCATCTAGCGGGGGCGGCTGCTCTTGGGCGGCGGCAACCACATTCAGGCTAGATTGGGCTTGGGATGTGGTGGCCCCGTCCTTACTTTTGCTGCGAAGGTTGTCGCTGGGGCGCCCGCCCGCCATATAGACTGTATGGATGATATATCCGGCCGTCTTTCTATCATTGGCAGCTGATTTCATGGATTGCTGTCTTGACCCCCTTGTTTCGGTAGCTGGTAGTCGATTGAAGGCGGCTGGCCTAACCAGGTTCTTAAATGGTGCTGGCGCATCTTTTCTGGGTTTTCCCCGCTGCTTTCGTGCGGCACAGAGCGCTTGATAGACTCTTGATGAGACAGTGTCATACTTCTTCCGTTGGGGCCGGGACACGTCTCTTTGTGGCACTGTTCGGACCGCTGTCTTCTTGATTCTGGCGGTCATGGCGTTTTTCTGAACCCACTTCTGAGGCTCGAAGGAATTGCTGATTCTTACGTCCGAGTCAGCCGTCGTCGCGGGGAAACCCTGCACTTGGAACTTCACATGGTTCCATTTGGCCGAAGCCTTAGCCCTCTTGTTGGCTCGATACCTGAGCCGCTTCTGCCTTAACTTTTTTGTTCTAAGCACCTGGCAGACTTCAACTCTTTGGGAAGACGTCGCAGACCGGGCGATGGAAGGCCTTGGAGATACGCTCGATTGTGCATTTGTTGGAGTAATCGCGTGAGCTCGTCCGCAACATTGGATGTTGCCCTTTGTACCGGAGTTCTTGCCCCCCCGCTGGAGCACCAGAGAATCGTTCACACACCGTCTTGAGTTTCGGTTGTGGTGCCTTGGCGATCACGACATTCGGCCTCTTGCCCCTCGAGACCGGCTTGGCTGCCTGTTCCGCCGGGATCTCCGCCAGATGAGCGCTCCCGGCAGGGTAGATGATGACGGAGCCAAACTGGCGGGGCGGTTCCTCCCACTGTCGACTGAGGCTCGCGGGGAGAACCACACGAGCGTTGATCTTGACCACGTACGGAATCGGGGTCACGTTGGAAGCTGAGTTCGTCTTGGGAGACATTGTCGTCGAAATTTGATTGCTGCACGAAAAGAAAACATCATTTCAGTATAGGCAATCGATATGTGTATTGATTGAGTTCGCATGAACGTTTAACCCGAAATATGGGAGGAGAGATTGGGTCCCACCGGGCGTGCCAGAAGCTGTAGGGTGTTTTTCGTCACCCCAGTGAGATGGGAATACGCACGCGCTTGTCAGGCGTACTACAGATTCCCCCTGCCTAGGGTAGGCCGGAGTTTAATGATTGTGGGGATCCGAATTTCCGGCAGCCGCGGACTAAACTGCCGTTAATTACCCCTCGCCTTTGGGGCGAGGGAACCTCCGATTAACGGGTTAAACTGGTCATGCGAACCCAATGTGCGGTGTGCGTGTGTTCTGTTTTGAAAGGGGTTTTTTGGATATATCGGGAGCCACGCAGAGTTTTTACGGGGGCCCTGCTACCCGGATAGCGGGCTGGGGGTCAAGGGGGCTAGCAGCCCCCTTGCGGGGTTCGGGGCAGCGCCCCGGCCCGAAAAAATTTTGGAGGGGGAGAATGTTGCGGAGTATGTGTATGTGTACATTTGTATACAAATGTATATATATACATATATATATAAATAAAGGGGAAAAGGCATCCAAAGGATGCGTGGGGCAGCACCTTGGGCGCTGTGCGCTTAGGTGCTGTGCGCTCAGGCGCAAGCGCGCCACGTGTCGGCACGTGGGCGCTTTGCGCATGAGCGCAAGCGCGCGCGCCACGTGTCGGCACGTGGGCGCTTTGCGCATGAGCGCTGCGCGCAAGCAAGCGCGCCACGTGTCGGCACGTGGGCGCTTTGCGCATGAGCACTGCGTGCTGGTGCGTAAGCGCGCGCTGGTGCGCAAGTGCGCGCGCCACGTGTCGGCACGTGGGCGCTTTGCGCATCGCGCTGGTGCGCAAGCGCGCGCGCCACGTGTCGGCACGTGGTCGCTTTGCGCACGAGCTCTGCGCGCTGGAGAAAAAGAGGGCTTTTAGCCCCAAAATCTCTCGAAAGAGAAATTAGTGGAGTTAAACTCCTGAACAAAGGGAAAATGTTTTGGTTGGGGAAATGGGTTTTTCTCCTTCCTCCTCTGTTGGCTGGCTCAAGAGATGTGAGATCTAAAAATCTCTTCTTTTTGAGTTCTAATGATAGATCCAAGTTCCCCTATGTGGGTTTTGTGGTAAAAAACTAATTTGTTTTGAAAAAGGAAGAGTAAAACTCTTGATTTAATTCAAAAGAAAGAAGAAGATTTTGGAACCTTGGAGAAGGAAGAAAGATCTCAGATCTAAAACTTTTTTTTTGGAGAGAGAAAAAGTTGTTGAGATATTTCATTATCTTTGCCTTTATAGGCCATACATTTTACACATAGCCCCTTGGGCTTCACAAAATGGCATTTTGCCTATCCCATGGCTCATGTGCCATTTCTTTTTGCACATAAGCCATGGGCTTTACAAAAATTTGGCTTTATGCCTATTTTTCTTACATTTATCCGAAAATAAAATAAAAGAAAAGGCAACAAAATTATTTATTACAAAAATTTTATCTTGGCGTGGGGGAGGCCGGCCGCTTCATGTTCGGGCTCGACCCGGGCATGGGCCCACTGGATCTGGGCTTGGGCCCACTTGGCTTGGGGTTGACTTTGATTTTGACTTGGTCAACCGGGGTGTAAATTTTTACCCCAACACAACGCAGTCCCATCAATTAAACACACCACAAAAGAACGAAAATATAATGTACGTATATGCCATCCGCATTCGCCACTGGGTCCCGTCATCACCCGTTAGGTTACTTAACTAACGACAGAGCGGGGACTGGACTAGCGCGAGTGTAAAACATATACAACATCTACTAGTATATATATCAATATAATAATCGCTCCAGGTATGATAAATGCAACATCACAGAAAAGTAATAAGCATCACAGAACAATACAGATAATTTGGGATCCCCGGGTTTCCTTTGAGCCGCAAGTGAAACCCGACGTTCCCCTGGTCATGTGGATAGCCTGTGCAATGAAAACCTAGACCCCTACGAGTGCGGCAAGTTACCCGCCAAAACCAGAAGCGAGGCAGCCCCCTTCAGCAAAGTGAATGGACCACTAAGCACTTCACGAAATCCGGTAACTTGAGCACCCCTCCTTGGGTCAACCTATACCCCCTACGAGTGCGGCGAATAGCCCGCCAATTCTAGAGTGAAGCCCCCTCCGTCTCAACACCATGAGATGCGGGCCCGTTGCCCTCTAGAACCTGGCTATCCGTGCACCCCACCGCGGGGTAATCTTAGTACAGAAAAGAAAATATATATACAAGGGTGACATCGACCTCAACCCGGTCGTGTCCCAAAAGAATAATATACAAACAGGCAGTGACGACAGTCCACATATCGGACGCTCACCCCGCAATATCAAATGTACAAATAAATCCAAATTGCGCTACCATTGCACACAAGATATCCACCATGACAAATCCGCAATATCAACACAACACAGAACATCAATGTGAATGTCATGTTCGCAAATCCGTCTAAAAGGACTATAGCGATTAGACAAGATTTACCGATCAAATGACATTCACGGTCACAGATAGAAATGTAATGTACCGCTAACTTTAAACAATTTTAAAAATATCGACTTCGAAATAACCTCCGAATAGCCCAAACAAACTGATAAAACTTTATCCAAACTGGGCTAACTAAACAACACCACAGGATCAACTTCCCAGAGAACGGAACACACCCCAAACACCAACACGAGAGGCCATACCAGGGCTGGCGATGCCGAAAATGGGGCTTAGGGCATCGGTCAAAATCCGGCGAGGGAGGTCCGTGTTTGGGGTGTGTTCATGTGGTCTCCCCAGTAGTCTTCTGAAGTTGTTTAAAAAAATTTACTGGGACTTTTGTAAAACAACAAAAACAGAAATCCAGTGGCATCGTTTGGGTTTGTTCTAGTTTCGATACTTTAACATTGTCTAAACCAACTAGTTAACAGTTAATAGTTTGGCTCTGATACCATGTTGGGCCACGGCAGCGCCCAGGCCGTCTAAACGAGGCCAAATACGGAACAAAAACTTTTTACAAAACCGGTGCTACCGCAACCCAAATGCCCATCGTTCCATTAACCGTAAACTAGCTAACTGTAAAAGGGTTTGGAAATTATACTGATCGATCTGTGTCCTTCGGTCTTTAATCTCCGCACCAAGCTCCCCGCTGCTGCGCCGACGAAGTTCGCTCCCCGATCTCGCTCGTCAAAGTGGCACCACGTCATCAAATCTTTATATGGGCTCCCGCTTCGAACTGAAGCAACTCGGACATGAAGTTTGCTAGCCGACATGTCCAAAGATGAAGTAGAGAGAGTGTAGAATACTTTGTCTCATGGTACCCAAGAATTCCCCTTATGAGACCCTCATGGCTCTTAGGATTCAAAAGCCTTAAGCTATAGGGATCTGAACCTGTTTTTAAGCCATCACACTTCCCAAGTTTCCCTACAAGCGGTCTAATAGTGACCCTTGTATACAATCCACGGGCACAAATAAACGTTCCCTCACCTAGTTCCACCAATGGCGTGAAATTTTCCCATTTGATGAACAACACCTGTAAGTCCTCTCGGCTTGCAAGGAGAAAATACTCTTGTGAGATCCTTACGACTTACGAGAGAAAATATCACTTAAGAATCCTCATGACTCATAAGGAGAAAATACACTTATGAGATCCTCACGATTCGTAAGGAGAAATACCTTTATGAGACCCTTACGGCTCGTAAAGTTAAAAAGCCTTAGGAAACAAGATCCTAACCTTGTTGGCTAAGCCACTTTTTTTCAAATCGACAAAGGCAAATGATAATTCGCTCCAGAAAGTATCCCAGTTGTACCGATGGTGATGCCTAAATCGGTATCAAATTCCAAGTCCTTTCAAGGCAAATGATGATTCACTCCTAGCAATATCCCAGTTGTAGCGATACTGATGCCTAAATCGATATCAAATTCCAAGTCCTTTCATGGCAAATGATGATTTGCTCCTAGCAATGTTCCAGTAACAGCGATGCTGATGCTAAGATTGGTATCAAATCTCGAGTCCCATACTCGCAATAAAAAATGCATATGAAAAAGCCGAAATGATGGGGGCAACTCACAATAAAAATCAACGAGTAAAATATATGCATATAAAAATAGCCAAAATGTTTGGGAAACTCGCAATAAAAAGCAGTGAGTAAAAAGAAAAATAGCCGAAATGATAGAATATTGTGGGAAGAAATAAAAAAAATGAATGAAACTCCGGCCCTGCAGGTGAGTCCACATCGACCCCTGTAAACAATCTGTGAACACAAACGGAAAGGGAACCATATTACCCCACCGGGCTTCGTCAAAGGGAAGCCAGATCTCGATGGCTATATCTACAGCCTAGAAATTAACAACGGCGTTCCTTCTCGTTCCAACCAGAAGCAGATACAACGTCAGCAAAATGGTGCCACGGCAAAGTCCCCTAGTTCCAAATCTCGACGGTTCACAGACAACCTGGAGACTACCTCGGAGCCACGGCAAAGTCCCATAGTTCCAAAACTCGACGGTTCACAGACAACCTAGAGACTACCTCTGTAAGTCGACTTTAGACACCCCACGAGTTGCGGGGAGGCGGAATAGGTAAAACAATTATTTTGTTTAAAACAAACATCGACTAACTTACGGATCTTTGCCAAACCCTAACTAACAACATCATAGGAGGGATTAGCTACTATGAAAGAAGATTATACCTAATGAACCAAGTCCTTCTTGTTCTCGTTGACCACCTCCTCGTTGGCCTCCTCTTTGTGATAGAAGATCCACCAGAGAGCTACTACTCCAAGCTTGAGCTCTAACTTGAGGTAACTAGGTAACTAAGAGTGCTAATCAAAGCAACCTAGAGGATATAGGATTAGGGATCGATTAGTCTTGCTAACCCTTGATCTCAACACATGAGAGGTTAGGGTTAGTGCTGAAGAGAGAGAGCTTGAGGAGAGAGAAGGTGAGAGTGAGAATGATCTTGGAATAATAAATCATTGTGAATATATGAAGCATAAGATATTTATTAAATGAATAACAAATAACAATTATCATCATGCTTCATTAACTCACCTTGTGATTCATCTCATGAGTCATTTAAACAATAAATGCATCATTAACTCCTATAGATAAATCACACCATGAGTCATTAAACCAATTAATGCAAATTCCACCTAAGCCTCCAACTCATCAATCTTCTAGAAGGTTCTCGACAAATTACGAGAACGCCCCTCCCATCCGTGAAAACACGGAAATACTGAGATTGTATAAATCCAATAATCCAATACTAGAATCTGGCTTAAACCAAAGCCCGCTAGTAAAAACTGTCCAAACATCGTACGTGCGTGAAAACACGTATGTATCCGAACCCTGTCGTAAAACTGTACGACCTCTATATCGTTTCGCCCGAAGCAGGGAAACTCTCTGTGTGGGACTCTAAAGACTCGACTACTATGCTGGCAGTGGGTTTAACCACAGACCGCAAGCGGCACTAGCTGTACGTAACGGTCCCCAGTTAGATGTCGATAAGAAGGCCGATGAAGAATCCCATCCGAACTCCTACTGAGCCTGATGTGACAATCTCCGTACAGTCCGGTCTGTTCATCTAGGACTATCGCATATCGGGCCTAGGGGGCGGCAAGCGTCAGTCCCCTAAAAGCGGTATAAGTCGTGTCGGAGCGAAGCCCATTACACCTTGAGAAGCTACTGGAAAACCTACCAGTAAATCTCGCTTGCCCTGGCCAGGGACTTTGCGTAATGGCTCTCAAGACACAGCACGATATCAACTCCCAATACCGGGAGAGACGAATCCTGTCTAACCGCCACTGCCTCCAAGTGCTTCGGGACTGCACCCAACTGCTACCTGTTTGCACGACTCCTTTGAGCCGTGGTAGGGTAGCAATCTATGAATAGTGGGAACACACTCGAGGCGAAGCAGCAGTGTCAAGTCTGCGGACTATGCTGTACTCATGTCACCTGGGAACTGTTAACTGACGACGGGTATAATACCAACCAACATTCCCCTGCGAGTCCTGTCCGGTGTACCCGTAACCCAACGAGCACCTGTATACTATCTCCAGTACGACGTACTGATGGCTGTGGGATAGACCATCTCCCCAACTGGGATGAGAAGCGTACACACTAGTCTACTCCGGAGTATCGATGCCCTGTCTCGATAATCCTATGACTAGGGACCTGAAAAAGGATGTGCTTGTAGTCTACCCAGCCCCCACTAGTGTGACTGCCATCACAACGCTGGTAGTCAAGCAAGATCCTAAGGGCTCTATCAATACGTACACACATATTAAGATAGATATAAACCAAGTAGCATACTACCATATTTAGCAAGACTGTTAATATAACTGTGAATATCCCAAGCATCCATTAAGTAATATACAAGCTAGTATGATACAATAATGGCCCCTAGGGCATATACACTAACAATTTCCCACTTGCACTAGGGCCATGTACTGGCGTATCGAAGACCGATCATCTCGAGTGGCCTCTCGAACTGAATCTGAGGTAAGGCCTTTGTGAATGGATCAGCAGTGTTCTCTTCTGTAGCAACTCTCCGGTCCTCGATCTCCTGGCGATCTATAATCTCCCTAATCAGGTGATACCGCCTTAAGATGTGTCTGGACTTCTGATAGGACCTGGGTTCCTTCGCTAAAGCTATAGCTCTGTTGTTGTCACAATACAGCGGTATTGGATCAGCAATGGTAGGAACCACCTGAAGTTCTGTGAGGAACTTCTTCATCCAGACTGCTTCTTTTGCGGCATCGCAAGTAGCAATATACTCCGCTTCCATCGTCGAGTCAGCAACGGTGTCCTGCTTGGAACTCTTCCAGCACACCGCCCCTCCATTGAGGGTAAAGACATAACCTGACATGGACTTGGAATCATCCTTATCACTCTGGAAGCTGGAATCAGCAAAGGCCTCAATCTTGAGGTCTTTTCCGCCGTAAACTAAAAACATCTCCATAGTCCTTCTCAGGTATCCAGTGCTTCTCCCTTGGGTCTGACTGATACCAGCTTACCACGCTCAGTGCGTAAGCTACATCTGGTCTGGTGCACAACATCGCATACATTATAGAGCCTACCGCAGAAGCGTAGGGTATAATAGACATGCGATCTCTTTCTAAATCAGTCTTAGGAGACATCTCTTTGGAGAGGGTGATTCCGTGACAAGCCGGTAAACTACCGCGCTTAGAATCTTCCATACTGAATCTTTTCAATATAGTGTTGATATACTTGGACTGCGAAAGTCTCAACATCCTCTTGGATCTATCACGATAGATTCGGATCCCCAGAATGTAAGAGGTATCACCCAGGTCTTTCATGGAGAACCTGTGTGACAAGAATGCTTTGACAGATTGTAGCATAAGAATGTCATTTCCTATTAAGAGAATGTCATCCACGTACAAGACGAGAAATACGACAGTTCGTGCTACAATTTTACTATATATACATGGTTCATTTGGATTTTTGATAAAATCTTATTCTTTGACCGTTTCATCAAAACAGATGTTCCAGCTCCGCGATGCCTGCTTTAGTCCATAAATGGACTTAAGCAACTTGCACACTTTCCCGCTGCTCCCACTCTGATTGAAACCTTCTGGCTGATCCATATAGATGCACTCTTCTAAATTATCATTTAGAAAAGCCGTCTTTACGTCCATCTGCCAGATCTCATAATTATGGAAGGCAGCAATGGCAAGAAGGATCCGAATGGATTTGAGCATAGCCGCTGGAGAAAAAGTTTCATTATAGTCCAAACCAGGTCTTTGACGAAAACCCTTTGCAACAAGTCTAGCCTTATAGGTTTCCACCTGTCCATCTACACCAATCTTTTTCTTGAAGATCCATTTGCATCCTATGGGTTTTACCCCATCTAGAGCAAATTCCAAAGTCCATACTTTGTTGGTGTACATGGACTCCATTTTGGTCCGCATTGTATCTAGCCATCGTACCGAGTCGCCGCTTTGAATGGCCTGCTGGAAGCTAGTAGGTTCATCATCATTAATGACGCAATCCTCTCTATCCCCATCTATAAGAAAACCGTAGTATCTCTCAGGCGGATGAGACGGCCTACTACTCCTGCGGAGGGATACGGGAATGTCCAGTTCTTCTTGAACTACTGGTTCTACCAAACTTTCAGTAGTAGTTTGTGGTTCTGAAATTTCTTCCAGTTCTATTGCGCTCCCACTTGTTTCCTTTTCTAAAAACTGCTTTTCTAGAAAATGGGCATGACGAGAAACAAAAACCTTTTATTCCTCTGTGTAATAGAAGAAATACCCCTTGGAGTTCTTTGGATATCCCACAAACTTACACTGTACTAATCGTGTCTCGAGTTTGTCTTCATGCTGCTTTTTAACAAAAGCTGGACATCCCCATATCTTCAGATACTGAAGATAGGGTTTCTTCCCACTCCACATCTGATATGGTGTGGTAGGCACAGTCTTGGTAGAAGCCCTGTTCAAAAGATATGCAGCTGATTCTAGTGCATAACCCCAGAAAGATCACGGTAACTCAGCATTACTCATCATGGAACGTACCATATCCAATAGGGTTCGATTCCGTCTCTCCGATACACCGTTATGCTGTGGAGTGTATGGAGAAGTAAGCTGAGAGAGAATTCCTTTCTCTTTTAGGTAACCTAGGAACTCGGCACTTAAGTATTCACCACCTCGATCAGATCTCAGTGTCTTGATACTCTTACCGGTTTGGTTTTCTACTTCATTCTTATATTCTTGGAATTTCTCAAAAGCCTCGGATTTATGTTTAATCAAGAAAACGAATCCATACCTAGAGTAAGCATCCGTAAAAGTAATGAAATATGAAAAACCACCTCTTGCATGTATAGACATTGGACCACATACATCACTGTGTATGAGTCCTAAGAGCTCGCTCGCTCTTACTCCATGTCCAGTGAATGGAGTCTTTGTCATCTTTCTTTTGAGACATGATTGACAAGTGGCATAAGATTGATATTCGAACGGATCCAAATATCCATCTCTATGTAACTTAGTTAACCTTGTCTCATTGATGTGACCTAGTCTACAATCCATAAGAAAGCCTTATTTATATCTGGAGACTTTCTTTTTAGTGTGTTCTGGACATTGAAAATCTGTAATTGGTTTAAGACATATATACCGTTATCTAGTGTACCGAACCCAATCAAACCATGATTAAGGTGGATGTTAACAACATCGCTTACAAACGTGAACTAATAACCTTCTTTTGATAACAATGAAACCGATATGATATTACACGTTAAACTGGGTACACAAAAATAGTTATGTAAAACCAAAATATGTCCACTCGTCAATTCAAGGTGATAATCCCCTACGGACACAGCACCCACGCTAGCTCCGTTAGCAACCTGGAGGGTCATATCACCAACCTTCAGCACTCTACGGTTTCTCAGTGCCTGCAATGAATTGCATATATAAGATCCTGATCCGGTATCCAATACCCAGGAAGTAGAGTTGATTGACAGACAATTCTCAATTACAAACACACCTGAAGTCGAAGCCACAGCTTGCTTCGGTTCCTGGTTCTTGGCATTCCAAGCTTTGCAATCTTTCTTCCAATGGCCTTTCCTACGACAGTGGAAGGACTCGTCCTTTGCCACTACTGGCACCGCAACCTTTGCCTTTCCTTTAGCTCCCACCTTACCAACACCACCTCTTGGTTTGGTAGCGGCCTTCTTCTTCCTTCCTTTGGCCCTAGCCTTGGACCCGGAAGAAGAGGCACCGCGAACAAACATAGCGGGTGTTTCCCTTGCCTCCTGCAAGGTGCCCTCTGCACTCCTCAACATGTTAAGGGGTTCTGGAAGTTCAACTTTTTTTTCTTTGAATGTTGAAATTCAGAATAAACTAGGCGTAGGTGGAAGGAAGGGACTGAAGAATCAAGTCTGTATAGAGCTCGTTCCCAAAGTCGTCTCGAGGTCCGCGAGCTCTTCTATATAGCCAATCATCTTAAGGACATGTTCTCCTACAAATGATCCGACGGCCAGCCTCGACTGAAACAAGTTCTTCGAGGTCTCGTATCTAGCTATATGAGATTTCTCTCCATACAGATCCTTTGTATGGAGAAATATGGATTCAAGTTCCATTCCTCGTGCCTCCTCTGATGTTCATTATTCATAGAGGCAAGCACGATGCATTTGGCCTTCGCGCAATCTAACTCCCAGGTCTTGTGGATTTCCTTATCCGCAATACTGGATTTTGGACCAGGGACAGCAGGTGCCTTAGCAGTAAGGACATACCCCAATTTGTCATAAGTAAAAGCCATCTTGACATTCCGCAGCCAATCTTTATAGTTTGGCCCTATCAGTATATTTTTTTCTAATAGTAACTTAAAGCCTGTCATGTTCTGGGTCGCTGCAATTGAGAGAGAGAGAGGGAACACTTTAGCATGACGCTCTTGCTAGTTTAGAGTGGTTTTTAGTTTATCTAAACTGGATGGCTCCCACTGTTTCTCGAATCCCTCCTCAAACCAAAAAGGAAGAACTAGCCAAGACTATTCTCACCGTACAATACTTGCTTAACCGTTCAGCCAGGCCGGTGTCGGTACTTCGAGGGAGGTTATCCGACGCTTTCGCAAAGTTCCTTAATTAAATAACCTCTTTTCTCTGGTGGCGTAGCCCCGTTGACACCTTTCTCGGCACCTACTTGGTTTATAGCATTGATCGTTAAGTGATGAATCTCCTGATGAGTAGCGGATACTCACAGTAGGATCGGGATCCAAATATCATCGTGTGATAAAGCTGAAGGAATCCTACCAAAATTATCACACTCCAAATGGTATGCATCTCTTTGCGAATTTCAGTTTCTTTAGAAATTCTCGATATAAATTTCTGCCCCATGCTCTTATGACCTTGGCGTTGGTCAAAATGTCATAAGTCACATGTCAAGTTCTACCCATCATTATTTTGTTAATTTGAACCCATCCGTACATACCCCTGACGTTGACCAAATGATATTACGACTGTCCCAAACTAACTCATCTATCTATGCAACAAATGAATACCCAACAGCTACCAAACACTATGCTTTGGCGTTAGTCAAAATACATAGCTTGAATACTACTGAATACCCAAATGAAATGACGGAGGGCTACGAATGGTTTTGGCGAAACCGTGAACGTAGTGAACTTGATATGATCGAAGGAACCTGATAGCTTTTAAAGGAGTGGTTAAAGCTCCGCAATTAAAAATATCTTCTGTTTTAAATTAACCGAGTGGTTTCTTTTAAACTGTTCCAACGATTCAACTTTGGTTTATTTTCTTTGCATTAATATAATGCGTCCCATCAATTAACCTATCATTGCAGAAAACAACGAAAATACAATGTCCTCTTATGCCATCCGCATTCGCCACTGGGCCCCGTCATCACCCGTTAGGTTACTTAACTAACGATAGAGCGGGGCTGGGCTAGTGCGGGTGTAAAACATAAGTGACGTCTAATAGCTATCATATATACATATTGTACATTCGTCAGACGCAATAATAGTCATTCCAGATCACAGATGAACATATTGAATTTTCTACGAATCTGCATTCCTTTTGAGCCTGCAAAGAAGACGGATTACACAGTCGCGATGAATAGCCAAAACCCCACCCTAGACCCCTACGGGTAAGGCAAACTACCCGCCAAGTATCCGAAGTGAAGCGGTTTCCCTCAACAACGTAAGTAGGCCACTAAACACTTCAAAGTACCCGGTAGTTTGTGCACCCCATCTTGGGTCTATCCTAGGAGCAGAAAACAGTAAATGAAATAATACAACGGTGGCTACACCTGCAACCTGGATGTGCCCCGCAAAAGAATATTACAACAATTTACAAATTACATTTGAATGAAAGGAACGCTCGTCTCACATCCCCGGCTATCCATTCACGACAATCCAACAAGTCCATATTCACAAACAGTAAAAACCATTACAGAAATATGCAACCCCCTGCTAACCGACATACTAGCAGTTAGAGGAGGTTTACGAACACATTAAACAAATCACAGATATAATCAAGTTAGCCAAACATCTTAGAATTTCGATCAAGCAAACACAAATGATTCTACTCCAAATACTTCACTGTGTACCTGAAACCTGAGCAGAAACAGAACATCCCAGAAAATACAAAATTAACACAGAAGAGTTACTGGGGAATTTTGGGCTGACTCGGCTCCAACTCGGCCGTGGATCCGCGGCGGATCGCTTGGATCGGCCGCGGATCCGCGGCGGTTTGGCCGAGTTAGGACCCCAAATTTCTCCAGTAACCTTATAATTCCCTGCTTATATTTTTAAGGGTCCGTGAAAAATTTTTAGACCCCGTTTTAAAATCGACAGAAACTATGTGAAAACATCGTATTTTCGGGTTCATTTTTCGATCGAATTTCTAACGACTTTGCTAACAAGATAGTTATGGTTTAGCGGGGCTATGATACTACTGTAAGTCGACGTTAGACACCCCACGAGTTGCGGGGAGGCGGAATAGGTAAAACAATCATTTTGTTTAAAACAAACATCGACTAACTTACGGATCTTTGCCAAACCCTAACTAACAACATCATAGGAGGGATTAGCTACTATGAAAGAAGATTATACCTAATGAACCAAGTCCTTCTTGTTCTCGTTGACCACCTCCTCGTCGGCCTCCTCTTTGTGATAGAAGATCCACCCGAGAGCTACTACTCTAAGCTTGACCTCTAACTTGAGGTAACTAGGTAACTAAGAGTGCTAATCAAAGCAACCTAGAGGATATAGAATAGGATTAGGGATCAATTAGTCTTACTAACCCTTGATCTCAACACATGAGAGGTTAGGGTTAGTGCTTGAAGAGAGAGCTTGAGGAGAGAGAAGGTGAGAGTGAGAATGATCTTGGAATAATAAATCATTGTGAATATATGAAGCATAAGATATTTATTAAATGAATAACAAATAACAATTATCATCATGCTTCATTAACTCATCTTGTGATTCATCTCAAGAGTCATTTAAACAATAAATGCATCATTAACTCCTATGGATGAATCACACCATGAGTCATTAAACCAATTAATGCAAATACCACCTAAGCCTCCAACTCATCAATCTTCTAGAAAGTTCTCGACAAATTACGAGAACGCCTCTCCCATC